>CM040437.1:37496924-38110467 GCA_022702705.1 Papilionanthe hookeriana x Papilionanthe teres | reverse complement strand
GCTTACTATTGACAACTAAATCGTCCACATAATATTCAACTTGATTGTGTATTAATTCATCAAAAATTCGTGTCATGGCTCTTTGATAGGTTGCACCAGCATTCTTTAATCCAAATGGCATAACCTTATAACAATATATTCCTATGGGTGTCCTGAAGGCTGTATTTGCTTCATCTTCTGAAAACATTTTTATTTGATTATATCCAGACGACCCATCCATGAAGGAAAATATTACATGTGTTGATGTAATGTCAACCATTAATTCCGGGATTGGTAAAGGGAATTCATCGTTCGGACATGCTTTATTCAAATCTCTGAAGTCTATACATACCATTATTTGACCATTTTTCTTTTTAACTGGTACCACATTGGCTAACCATGTCAGATAATTTTCTTCTCGTATGAAATCAGCTTCTATCAATTTTTTAACTTCTGCAATGACTTGTTGCTCTGTTTCAACACGCATCCTTCTTGGAGCTTCTTTAACAAGGATTGTAATTTGATTTATCCCAAGTTTATGGTCTGTGACTTCTGGAGATAGACCAGACATTTTATCATAAGTCCAAGCAAAGCAATCTTTGTATTCTGTCAATAGTTGAATTATGTCTTTTGCTTCCATATCATTAAGGAATGAACTAATGAAAGTTGGTTTCAGATTTTCATCAGTTCCTAAATTTATTTCTTTTAATTCATCAACTGTTGATTTAATTTCCTCTTCCAATTCTGGAGGAACATCTTCAATTGGAAGATCAGATATCAGTTTAGAATTATCTTCTTCAGTGATGACCAGACAAAATTTTGTATCATCTAGTGGTTCTAGAGTACCAAATCCAATACCTTCTTTGGAGTTAGGATTTCGTTTGTTATTATTTCACATTTGTTCAATAAAATGTGGTTGTTTTAAAAACCATTGTTTGAGCATTAAACTATTTTGAATAAATTTTTGTGCACAAGGAGATTACAGCTCAAAAGGAATTTTCATTGATTTCAGAAGATTTTCATCTTCTATTTTTACATCAGTTTCAATACTAGAAGAAGTAGAGCCAAGTTTAAACCTAGTTGTCTTTTTGTCATCACTACATACTTCTTTGACTACTAAATTCTCAATCTTAGCAGTAGAGATTGGAGTTAAACTCATAGAGTGTGTATAATGATTAATTTTATCATACATAGACTCAAATTGTTTCTCTTTGTCTTCTTCTTCTAGAGATATTTTGAATTACGGTTCTTTTAGAACCACCGATGTCATTTTTTCTTTTGTATCTTCCTCAGAGTACAGGTGAATTTTGAACTTCAATGGTTTCTTCATTGTGACAATTGAGTTTTCTTTCCCTCGTCCTCGTCTCCGGCCTCGGCCTTGAGCATGATAGTGATCAACATCTTTTATCTTTGTTGAAGAAGGATGATCTTTTTTATTTATTTTCTTCTCTGTCTTTTTCTTTTATATTCACCGTTGTCTCTTTGGAGAATATTGTTTTCTTTATAGGAGCATAATATGCTACATCTTCATGTATACCAATTTCATGGATCGAAAACGGTTGCAAATCTCCTATACATTATCATCCTTTTGTAAATATTTCATACATTGATGCAGCGAAGAAGGAACCATTTTTTGCTCATGAAGCCATGGTCTGCCAAGTAAGGCATTAAAATAGGTATTAGAATCAATGATATGGAATTTTGCCGTCGTCGTCAAGTCAGCTATCTTTAGGAGAAGCGTTATTGATCCAAGAGCTCGTTCTCCTTATTAATTAAATCCTCGTAGCATCATTATATCTCTTGATAGTTGGGATGCATCAATATCGAGATATGCAAGAGTTCTCAAATTCATAATGTTAATCAAGGCACCTAGGTTGATTAGAACCCTTAAAAGTGTTGTGTCATTTATGTTTACTGTGATATACAATGGACGATTATGCTTAGTTGTTCCGAGCAACAAGTCATTATCAGAGAAGGTAATCTTTGTTGATTCTTCTAGTGGATAAACTTCATTCTGAGTAATACTAGCAAGTTGAGCTAGGCAAATGTCTGGATCTAAAAGGGCTTTTATCAATGACTCTCTCATTTCATTGGAAAGCATAAGAGCGTCGTAGATGCTCAATTTTTCTGGTAACTTCCTCAAATGAGCTAGTACATTATAGTCCACTTTGTTATGAAGATCATCCTTATCTTTTTTTGGGAGTTGAGGACATATTGGAGGAATGATCTTTTCTGATGTGACTATTTATTTTTCCTTTTGTTGTGGAGCCATTCTGGGAGGTATAACCTTTCCACTTCTTAAATTGATTTCAATTATTTCTTCAAGTTTACTGTCTGACACTTTTGTTTCTGAGTCAGAAGATTACAATTCTATGGAAATCGGGGCTCCTTGTGATTGAAGTGTGGTAGTATCGCATTCATCTCTATCATTGTCAGAATTATCATCAATGTTGGTTGTTTTTAGATTGATTAAGATCATGTATGATTTGAGTAATGTCTATAAGATTAGAATTTGAATGATCATTTTCAGGAGTATCACCCAAAATAGACAAAACGTAAGAAGAACTGAAAATTTTATTATTCACAGTAGTGGTAAACAAAAATTCATACAAAGTCAATGGCCTAAGGGATTTTCTCTCTTCGTCCGAGACAACTATCCTAGAAGATGGATATATATAAGAACTAGGAGATACAAAAGGAACTGCAGTCCCTATATCTAGAAGACCTTTAATCCTTTTTGGTTCTTTATTTTTCTTTTTCTTTTCTTTCCTGGAAGGTTTTGTAACTTGATATTCAGCAAGGACCTCAGAAGATTTACCCCCGAACAGTGTTGTCTTTGTTCTTGTTGTTGGAATTAAGTTTATCTACCGAAATCATATTGACTAAACCTTTGTCAGGTTCTTTCAAATATTCTTTCGGGATTACTATATTACCTTCTTTAAAGTTACGCTCTAACCAATATTTTAAGACAAAACATTCTTCGATCTTATGTCCAAGCATTCTATGATAAGGAAAATAATTGGGATTGTCCTTCATGTCAACTTCTATGGGCCTTTTAGCTTCTGGTAGCTTAAATTCTGGTATTTTAAGCAAGCTACGAAATATTTTGCCGATGGCCTCTGTTTTAAATGGATATTCTTTATTCATTCTTTCGACCATTGTTCTTTTATCTGCCGGTACTGGGATTGGTTATTGAAGTTGTAATTGAGGAGATGTTTGTGATGTTGACATATTCTGTCGTTGTTTCTTTTGTTCAGGTTGAACCTGCATCACTTATTTACCTTTCTCTACAACATCTCCCGGTTTCTTTTCAAATGTCTTGACAGTCTTTGTCTTTTCAGTCTTTTCCGTTACACTCATCTGCTTAGCTTCTTCTTGAAGATTAGCAGCTTTACTGTGCAATTTTTTAAAAGTTTTTATTGTAAATCCTTTAAGAATAAATGCTATAGGACCATGAATATTTTTAAGCAGGATTTCAACTGCGTGTTGTTCTTAAAGTTGTAGTTCGCATTTCATGCTGAGATTTCTCCAGCGCAAAATGTAATCCACTAAGCTTTCTCCTGATGTTTTTCTACTACTAGATCACGAACTGTGGCATGATGTTGAGCTCCAGCAAATCGTTGAGTGAAGAGACTTTCAAGCTCTACAAAAGTTTTAACAGACCCATTAGGAAGTTCTGCATACCAGTCAAAGGCAACTCCTGATAGACTGTTAACAAATTAACGGAATAAAAGAGCATCACTTCCCCTCGCATTGTTGCAACTTGCTCTAAAGAAAATCTTTAGGGCATTGGGCAGAGTCAAATTCCTCTGGATATGGTCTACCCTTTGGAATTAATGATCCAGCTTTTACTTGAGCCATTATTTCTTTTATCTTTTGTTCTACAAGTTGCGTGATACCTTTTTCTAGAATTCCACTATGAGGGGAATCCATTTTCTTCTGAGTGCTTTCTTCAACATCTATTGGCTCTCCTCTATCTTCTAAAATGGATAGCCTCTGGCCTAATGATTTCAATGGCCGATGATGGATTTGTTGGTGGATTTTGTAAAGCTGCTACCACCTCTTCCATTTTTTTCTCAAGACGACTGATTTGTTCATATCGTTGTCGTATAATTGCTCGTAATTCGTTTGTTGCATCTTCTTCATTTAATTCTCGTGCTAAAGAAGTAGACCGTGTTTCTACCATATTAATGTTGGTAACATTTTCATTTGAACTGTCAAAAGAGTCTTTCTTATCCCGCACCGAGAATTGTTTGATATCTTTCAAGGCACTCTTAATGTAACCAATTATGGTTTATCTTGAAATAAATAGAAGACTATAACTCTTAAACTTGATTGTTGAATATTCTTAT
Source organism: Papilionanthe hookeriana x Papilionanthe teres (assembly GCA_022702705.1). Classification (NCBI taxonomy): domain Eukaryota; kingdom Viridiplantae; phylum Streptophyta; class Magnoliopsida; order Asparagales; family Orchidaceae; genus Papilionanthe; species Papilionanthe hookeriana x Papilionanthe teres. The sequence goes on along the minus strand of CM040437.1, from coordinate 38,106,136 downwards.
ACCTTTAGTATTGACCTGAGTTACTAAATTTCTTTCTTAAGATCTAACCAATATATTCTTTTGAATGAAAAATTTTAGTATCATATAGGTGAAAAGTGCATTGCCTAGAGTTATATTTTTATGTAGTAAAAGGATTACTTGAGGACAAGTAATAATTAAGTTTGGGGGATTTTGATGCACCAAAAATATATACTATTTTTTCTATATTTTTACCCATTTTTGGTGATGTTGCACTTTAAAGAAAGATATTTTTCATGATTTGTTATAGGTATGATGATTTTAGGTGATTGGAGTGAAAATAAGCGAAAAGGAACGAATTCGGAGCAAAAAGGAGCAAAAAAGAGGAAAACAGATTTTGGCGTCGTCGGGGCCATTTTCTAGAGAACTCATCAATTAATTTGACGATAGAGAGCAGCCGGCACCCTATTGGGCGCCGCCGACGCCCATTATTGGTGGAATTCAAATTTGAAGAGTTTTGGCGACTTTTTGAAGAGATGCATATGGAAACTCTTGAGATTTTGTTTATAACTTATAATTAACTGTTTCTGGACGAAAATGATGTGCTTTTTAGTGTGTGTTCTGAAGTTCTAGAGAGGGAGAGTGTGTGTTGAGTGTTAGGGCTTAGGAGAAAAGTTTGTAGAAGTTAGAATTTGAGATGAATTCTTCTCTAAGGAGTGAAGGAGAAGAAGTAAGGTGAGAGATTGTTTCTTCCTTTCCATTCTAAAGAGGGAATTAAGTGTTGCAAAGAAGATAGGAAAGGATTCAAAGGAACTTCAAGGGAATTACATTTGGGAAGAGAAAGAGATAAGTTGTATTTTCTTTTTTGGTTTGTATGACTTTTCTTTTAAATATAAAATCCATGTTTTATTGTATCTTCTTCATGAGTTATGAGTAGTCTCATTTGTCTTTCTTTTTGCATAGAGATGTGATGATGGATTGATGTGGATTTGAAGTGCTTTTAATGTATTGAAGAAATTGTGATGATCTTTCATTTCGAACTTAGTTTACTTTTCGATCTATCCAATTGAATTGTTAAAATATGTTGTTGAACATTAATTCTGAAAGGATTTAGTGTCCTACAACAATAATGAAGATTTCATTCAATTTCCATGGATGAATTGCATAGTTCATGTGAATTGAGTGCAAATAAATAGGGAAATGTGTTTTAATGGACTTCAATTTGGAGGTTTCAGGGTGACAGGCTGAGATCCCCAAATTGGTCCTAAGATTAAACTCGAAGGTTAGCCTTCAGGTGAAGGGTGAGTGGGAGCTCCATAGTGAGAGCCGATATCCTTCCAGCCTAGCCTTAGATTTAGTGACTAAACTTAGGATATGTCAATATTCTTTTCATGTTTGGAAGAGGAGGTACCCTTTTAAGGGTAAAGAAACATGTATGCTCCTATTTGGCACAATAACATAGATAATCATTCTATATCATCCACACATCATATTCTCGTTGCAAGAGTAAAGATAGTTTTCTTATATATCAAAAACCTTTCAAATATATAGCTTAGTGTGTGTCTTTAGTTAATTCCATTTTCAAAGTTATTAGAAGTAATTGTAGTTTGATTAATTGTTACTGTTTTCTGCATAGTGGTAGTAGAAGTAAGCATTAAACTTTAATTGCAATTTGAGTATCGGATTTCAGTGCTACATTACCTATTGTGAAACACTTTATTCTACTTTGTAGCTTCTCTGTGGGATCGATAACCAGGACTCCATTAGAGCCTGTATTACTTGATACAATATGTATACTTGCGTTGAATGCTTGGACTTTACAAAATCATTATAAACATATATAAATTTGAGTTCATAAATTCTTGTAAAATAAAAGTCTGTAAATTGTCGGTCACAAGGGACTAAAGAGATAAAATGAAGGTTTACGTTGCACTAAGCAAGCTACCTCGAAGTCCTATGGCCTGATGTTTCAATTTCTAAGAAGTTTTTCTATTAAAAATGGTTATGCTACCCACTGTGCATACTCCAAGCTCCTCGTTGTAACAAGTTTAGTTTAAAGAAATGTCAATTATGAGAGAGAAGAGAAGTGTCATGTTTTGGAAACATTTAAATTGAGGTGTCTTAATGTTTTGTTAGAGGAATATTAAAGTTCATTATAACGACACTGGTTAAGATCCTATGGTTCCATCATCTCGGCACCACTATATTCATCGGATTCACTTAGTCGAAATGAATTTGCTAAATTCAACTGAAATGAGTTTCACACTTTCATTTAGACCGTGGGAAACCCCTTTAACAATACGTAGGTTAACTCCTCCGAGGGATTCCTGATCATCCAATGATACTTTTTAATTTAGTTAAAATTATGATTTTTATTTTTTTTGTGATTAAATTTTGAGTTGCTTTATATTTTGACTGTTATGGCAGTGAATTTTATCTTGTCTTGATTTTTAATTTTGATTTTGGTTTTGGTTTTGTGACTATCCTAAAAGTTTTGATTTTCATGCAAGGTGACATTTTTGTTTAACATGCAAGCTTTTAAGCAAGAAAAAGGTAAAGAAAGTGCGGGAAAAGAAAACTTCATAAACTTGTAAAAGTATACCTGGCGAGTCTTCTCGTTCCTCCACCTGAGACTTTAGTATTTTTGCAATAAACTTTTATATTTTACAAGAAAGTAAAACCTATGGATAGGTTTGTCACAGGCCTACCAAACCCTATGTCATAACTTGGTGGGTCTTATTCATTTATTTAAGAGATTTCTTCATTTAATAGATATGATAGGTCCAGTTGTCCTACAAGATGTCCAAAAAAAATTGTGAAACGGGTCTAGGAGGTACCTAGACATTTCACAATCCTCTTGAGCTTTCTTGAGTTCATTTGAACTTATCATGATTATTAAATGATTCATCCTTTTTATATCCTTATGCTCAGTGAGCCGATGTTTTAATCATCCCGAAAGGCGGGATAGTTTATCATTTGGTATTTCACGTAGGAATTATGTAAGTGAGACATTTAGAGGCAAACATAATTTATGGAAGAATTTATCAAATTTTGATGGGCTTGTAATGTTTCAAAAGTAGTTTTAGATTAACTGTGTTTCCTTTTCTATTTCTTATTAGTCAAATTTTCAATTAAGCTTAGCTCACTACTAAGCCATAAAGATTTTAATAGGTACTTTTATGTCTTTAGAAAAGGAAGTTAAATGACCTTCATGATTATGATTCTTATCCAAATATTGAATTATCATTTAAACATCAAATTAGGGGTATTAAATTAGTGGAATACTAACTTCCAAAATCAACCCCTAACCTTAAGGATCTTTTAATTTTGATCTCTTCCAAATTATAATGATTAATTAAATTATTTTTATCTTTTAACGTGACAAAAATGAAATGAGTTTCTACCATTTACCATTTTATATTTCAATGATTCAAAAATAATGATTAGAATCATTTATTGCTCCTTTTCCCATTTTAATAAAGCCTGAAGATTAATTAAGGCTAAATTCTTTAAAATTACACTTTTACCCTTAAAGGCCTTTATTACTTCATAATTAATTAATTTTAACTCAAATGACTTTAAAATTTTTATGTGACTCCTCTCATTCGTCATCCATTAATTTGTCTTATGGTTATAATTTCATTACTTTCATTCACTTCAACAGTCACTCCTCCCTTTTTTGGTACACAATGTATTGGACATACTCAAGCATTATCTGAAATAGGATAAATAATTCCAGCATCCAGCCATTTTAAAATCTCTTTCTTAACTACTTCTTTCATTATAGGATTCAGTCTCCTCTGCGGATCAACTCTCAGTTTATGTTCTTCATCTAATAAAATTCTGAGCATAGAAATCGAAGGACTAACTCCTTTAATATCTTCCAAAGTCCATCCAAAAGCTTTCTTGTATTTTTTTAAAGTTTCCAACAGTTTCTGTTCTTGATAATCATTTAACTCTGAAGATACTATAACATGCAAAGTAGATGATTCTCCTAAAAACATATACTTTAAATGATTAGAGAGAACTTTCATCTCAAGTTTAGGAGGTTTTATAACAGATGGAATTAAACTTTTATTTCCACCTTCCATAGTGTCTAATATTTCGAATCTCTCCTGAACATACTCCAAATCTTCATTCTTCTCATTATCTGAATTTTCATCATCTTTAATTTCTTCTTCAAATATTTTTTTATATTCTTCTTCTTTTTCAAATATATATTTGAATTGATCATTTCTCAGATAATCACAGACCTCCATCCCAAAACATTCATTATCTTTTTCCATTGAGGGATACTTCATAGATTTTAAAATATTAAAAGTCACCTCTTGATCATTAACTCTCATAGTTAATTCTCCTTTTTGAACATCAATTACCTCACTTCCAGTAGTAAGGAATGGTCTTCCCAAAATGATTTGAATTTCTTTATCTTCCTCCATATCAAGTATAATAAAATCAACAGGAAAGATAAATTTATCCACTTTCACTAACACATCTTCCACCACTCCTTTAGGGTAAGTAATGGAACGATCGGCCAATTGAAGAGTCACAGATGTAGGGGAAATTTCTCCTATTCCCAACCTTTTGAAAGTTGATAAAGGCATTAGATTAATACTCGCTCCCATATCACATAAAGCCTTTCCGAAAAAATTTTCACCTATAGCACACGAAATAGTGAAACTACCAGGATCTTTAAGTTTTTCAGGAAGCTTCTTCTGAATTATTTCACTATACTCTCCGTTAAGTGCAACAGTTTCATGATCTGTAAACATTCTTTTCTTTCTCAGGATATCATTCATAAACTTGCATAGTCAGGCATCTGTTCTAATGCTTCAACAAAAGGAATATTTATCATTAATTTCTTAAGGATTTCCAAAAATTTTCCAAATCTATTATCCCTATTTTGTTTCTTTAATCTTTGAGGAAATGGAGGTGGTGGTTTTTCAACAGTTATCTTCATTGGCTCAAGAGGATAATCCAGGTATGGATAAACCTTATTTGAACCTTTTTCGATTTCCACATTCTCCTTTTATATTTCAATTTCTTTTAGCAATCTTGTTTCCAATTCTTTTCCACTCCTTAATTAAATAGTCTTAAGTTGTTCCTTATTTTGATCTTTTGGATTGATCTCAACATTACTTGGAAGTGTTCCAGAATGACTATTATTAAGTGCAGTGAAAATATGCCCCAATTGATTTTCAATATTTTTCATAAGCAACACCTCGAGCTTCGTAATTGATTTCCCATATTCGAATCATTTCTTCAATAGACAACTTCTTATCCTTAAATTGCGGGTTACTATTGAATCTAGGAGGATAAGATGGTCTATAATTGGTATTTCCTTGATTGTTCGAATTTCCAATTGGATTTATAGAATCGTTCCCCCAATTTGGGTTAACATTGGCATTGTTATTATTCCAATTAAAATTTGGGCGATTCTTCCAACCAGGATTATAATAATTCGAATAAGGATTATTAGGTCTATTAATAACATTTAAAGTCTCATAAGGTGTTTGAGATTTTGCTATCTGTCCAAATGAATTTTCCTCCAACACTTGAGGTGGTTGAGAATAATTCATATTGATTTATTTTCTTAGAAAGGGCTACAATTTGAGAAACTATCAAAGTCATCATATCTGAATCATGAACACTAGCTACTCTCCTAGGATTTACCCGTTCAGAGGGCCATTGAAAATTATTATTAGCCATTTCTTCAATTAATGTGTATGCTTCATCAAAAGGTTTTGACATTAACGATCTACCAGCAGCAGCATCTATAATAGATCTCAATTATCCCACTAATCCATTATAAAATGTTTAAATGATTAACCAATCTGGTAAATCATGATGTGGGCACTTCCTAAGAAGATCTTTAAATCTCTCCCAAGATTCATATATTGACTCTCTTTCAAACTGACCAAAAGATGTAATATCATTTCTTAGTTTAGCAGTCTTTGATGAATGGAAATATTTTGATAAAAACTTCTGAGATAATTCTCCCCAAGTTCTAATAGATCCAGGTGCTAACGAGTTTAACCACGCCTTAGCTTTATCCCTTAATGAAAAAGGAAAAAGTCTAAGTCTGACAGCATCACTCGACACTCCGTCGTATTTAAAAGTAGCACACAGTTCTAAAAAACTAGCGAGATGTAAATTTGGATCCTCATTAGGTGTTCCTTATAATTGATTATTTTGTACCATTTGGATAATAGCAGGTTTAAGTTCAAATGAATTGGCAGTAACATCAGGATTTTGAATAGTTATGTGAATTTCGTCTGCTGTAGCGTTAGCATAATCTCTTAAAATTCTTGGCAAATTTCCACTATCATTTCTCTGATTATCTTGATTATTCGCCATTTCACAAGGATTTTCAGTGTGTTTTTATTATTTTCAAATTTTTCTGTCAGTTCTCTCTAACTCCAAATCGTAAGGCACTAAACCTATAGATCCACTACGATTCATATACAATCACACAAATAATTTTAAAAAGTAAAAAAACACACAATTACACGCTACAAAGTAAAGGTTTTCAGTTACTATATTATCAATAATACCGTTTATACTTCCTTCCTTAGTTCGTTACATTCCCCGGCAACGGCGCCAAAAACTTGACCGGACGATTTACAGACTTTTATTTTGCAAGAATTTATGAACTCAAATTTTTATATGTTTATAATGATTTTGTAAAGTTCAAGCATTCAATGCAAGTATACATATCGTATCAAGTAATACAGGGCTCTAATGGAGTCCTGGTTATTGATCCCACAGGGAAGCTATGAAGTAGAAGAAAGTGTTTCACAATAGGTAATGTAGTACTGAAATCCGATACTCAAATTGCAATTAAAGTTTAATGCTTACTTCTGCTACCACTATGTAGAAAACAGTAACAATTAATCAAACTACAATTACTTCTAATAACTTTGAAAATGGAATTAACTAACAGACACACACTAAGTTTGATATTTGAAAGGTTTTTCATATATAAGAAAAGTATCTAACGAGAATATGATGTGTGGATGATATAGAACGATTATCTATGTTATTGTGCCAAATAGGAGCATAAATGTTTATTTACCCTTAAAGAACATTGATATATCCTAAGTTTATTCATTAAATCTAAGGCTAGGATGGGAGGATACCAGCTCTCACTACGAAGCTCCCACTCACTCTTCACCTGAAGGCTAACATTCTAGTTTAGTTACTAATCTTAGGACCAATTTGGGGATCTCAGCCTGTCACCCTGAAACCTCCAAATTGAAGTCCATCGGAACACATTTCCCTATTTATTTGCACTCAATTCCCATGAACTATGCAATTCATCCATGGAAATTGAATGAATTCTTCATTATTGTTGTAGGACACTAAATCCTTTCAGAATTAATGTTCAACAACATATTTTAACAATTCAATTGGCTAGATTGAAAAGTAAACTAAGTTCGAAATGAAAAATCATCACAATTTCTTCAATACATTAAAAGCACTTCAAATCCACATCAATCCATCATCACATCTCTATGCAAGAAGAAAGACAAAGGAGACTATTCAGAATTCATGAAGAAGATACAATAAAATATGGATTTTATATATAAAAAAAAGTCATACAAACCACAAAAGAAAATATAACTTAGCTCTTTCTCTTCCCCGATGTAATTCCCTTGAAGTTCCTTTGAATCATTTTCTATCTTCTTTGCAACACTTAATTCCCTCTTTAGAATGGAAAGGAAGAAGCAATCTCTCACTTTACTTATTCTCCTTTACTCCTTAGAGAAGAATCCTCTCAAATTCTAACTTCTACACGCTTTTCTCCTAAGCCCTAACACTCAACACACACTCTCCCTCTCTAGAACTTCAGAACACACACTAAAAACCACACAATTTTCGTCCAAAAATAGTTACTTATAAGTTGGAAACGAAATCTCAAGAGTTTCCATAGGCATCCTTTCAAAAAGTCGTCAAAACTCTTCAAATTTGAATTACACCAACATTGGGCGCTGCCGGAGGCACTCGATAGGGCGTTGGGGGTGCTCTATCGTCGAATTAATTGTTGAGTTCTTTGGAAAATTACGGCGGCGGCGCCAGAATGTTTTTTCCTCCTTTTTGATCCTTTTTGCTCTGAATTCATGCATTTTTGCTCCAATCACCTAAAATCATCATATCTGTAACAAATCATGAAAATACCTTTCTTTAAAGTGCAATATCACAAAAAATGGGTAAAATTATATAGAAAAAATAGTATATATTTTTGGTGCATCACCTTGCATAACTATGTTGTGCAACATAAGCCCTAACTCGTTTTAGGATTCCGAGGTTGTCATCGGATATGACCTAAATCCTCCTATCTTCCAGGCTATTCACATGATCAGTATCAAGTGAACATAAGTCCTAAATAATAAAATTGACAGGATGAAACATCAAATAAGTATTTCAAATCGGAGCTAAACAATAGGATAGTTCGGGAAAACATAGAGATTCTTCTTGGATCTTTGTCTTTCCCCTAGTCTTTCCTTCATTTGGATTCCTACAAAAATTGTTCTAAAAATTGAGCCACTCACCTATTGGGTTTTCTATTACCACATTTTCTTGAAGAACCTTACCCCTTTTAGAAATCATGAATATGATAATTTTCTAATATATATCAAGAGTTTTATTAGGTGACTTCGGTTATCTAAGATGTAATTAACTATAGGAGCTTGCTCTTATAGGAAACTTAAAAACCCCAGATTAATATTAACCCTATCTAATTCCTTTATATTAGATTGGGGAAATATTCGGTCAACAATGGTTCACAGACCAAACGGATGTCATAAATTCTTTAGTTTATTTGATCAAGCCTCACTACAAGCAATGTATCTATTCTCTGTGATAGATACAAGTCTTGTGGTGAATTGCTTGATTATTTATACTATTATTTATATGAGATCGGTTTGATTATTTTTCAAAATTAAAATATTATTTTCAAAAATCTAAATATATTAAATTAAACCCAAACTCTCACAACGCTTTTATCGACCGACAGTATCCTCCCAGCCTAACCACAGATTTAGGGACTAAACCTAGGATTAGCCAATATTCTTTATGCACTCGGAAGAGGGTAAAGAATAGGATTGCTCCTATTTTGGCACATACAATATTTAATATATCTCATTCCTTTACAATATCCAATTCACTACATAAGAATATTAGATTTTATTATCTCAAAATTCACCAAACCAATTCATCCACAAAGGGTTATCTTTATAATTAATATTATTCTTTTGGAGTAGTTATTAGTTATTTTAAACTTAAGACTTACCTTTAAGAGTAGTTGTAAGAAAAACCACTTTAAGTCGACCTTCCAAACTAAAGTTTGATAGTAGTAAACTAGAATTTGACTAAGGCCCTCTTACCTCGCTTCCCTATGGAATCGATAAAAGAGACCCCACTAGAGCTCTATATTACTTGAATGATATGTATACTTGCTTAGAACCTCTAGCGTGTGCACATACATACAAACATACAAACATGCAGAAAAATAGCACACGCCGGGGGCGCATCAGATACCAAAACCCATGATAAAATTAAACCTTAGGAAAAAACTCTTATTTATCAACATATAAATCTTAAAGATTTTCTTTTTCTGAGAAATTAGATCCATTTTAAGGTAGTATTTCTATTAATTGGGGAAGTATATTATTTTTCGAATGTCGTGACAGATCATTTAGACAAAAATCTTCTAGGATCTATAATAGATACATAATAAAAACCACATCAATACTGAAGTATGTCCTTCATGAGTAACACCGGGCAGCACCCCTTCATAATAGAAGTTCTAGATGCCGCATCCAATGATACCTTTGCAGGATTATCAATTTGGGGATATTATGTAGATTTCATACATTATTAGAGACAGTTGACATCGTATCTCTTGCATCTATATTTTCTATGCCAAGACAAGTCAGCAACCCTTAGTAGCTAATGGTCAGCAACAACAACATCTATGAATGCGACCCCGTGGACCGATCGATTACAATACACCAGGCAGTGGAGCGATACCACATCAACATTGTAGGTGGTAATATATTATATATGTTTCACTAATTTGATCTTTTAACTTTTTCTCTAGATGTATTATTTATTGGATGATATCTTTATAGTGGATTCTGCAATATTATCTTTATTTTTTTATTATGCACTTTTACTTTCTCTTCTCTCTCATACTTACAAGAAAAATATTATAAGCATTTATATTAAAGACATTTAAACAAATTTTCTATAACCAAAATTATTTAAAAAAATCAATATTTCATATCAAAATTTAATATGTGCATTTAATACATTAATTATAATAGATAAAACTAAAATATATAATTATTTATAAAATTAATATTTACATGACTTTTATTTTAATCATTTTTTCACGAAAATAGACATCGCAAAAGTATTATTCTCGTGTTTTATAATAAAAAATATTACAATTTAAAATAATAATATTTATAATGAATTTAATAGCAATTTATTTTAATTATCATTTTAATTATCATTTTACACTTAAATCATCATTCTACAATCTATACTAAAATCGGGAATTTATTTAAGAAAAAAGGTTAGTCACAATTGTTTAGTAGATATTGATTTTGACTTTAATAAACTGGCCAAAATCTTAATAACTGAATAATTTGAATAAAATAGATCATTGTTTTCTGTTGTGATATGATAAAAGAATGGTTACTTATTGTTAATTGATCTTTATAATTTTTAATGATAATTTTGATAGTCATAAATTGTAGTTTATAGTATTATATGATCATTATAGTTGGCAACAAGATCTAAAAATAGATGATATTTTAAATCTTATAATTTATAAATTAAATAAAATTTTGATTTAAGCATTAATCTATCACATATTATTATTATTCAGGGAACAATTGTCTGAGTAATTGTTCTTCTACTATACCATTTTCGTCTTCTACTATTATTATTATTAGAAAAATCTAATAACAAAATCAAGTAATTAAAAATAATAGTGAAATTATATATATATAGATATATATATATATATATATATATATATATGACTATACATGGAGATTCCATCTTATAAAAAATATTTCAATTTTAACGAAAGATGCGCGTGCGTGCGTGCGTGCGTGCATGTGTGCGGACGTGTATGTGTATTACTAAAAACTTGCCCATCAGGCAAGCAATATATTAAGGCTCAAAAGGATTACAATTATAGAGCTTTGAGATGGCGAATGGAGAAATTATCCCCATGTAACAAAAAAGATAACTGAGGAGGGGGTATTGCCTACAACAATCAACTCAATATTCTTTCCTAAAGTAGCTAACCAGTGAGTAGGTCCATTACCTTCCCTTGGAGTGTGATTAAAAATAATACGAGAAGTTTGAATATAAGTTGACATTCTGCTCTTTCATTTGAGGATGTGCCATAAAGGTGATTCAATATTCTTCAAGATCTTGATACAAATAAGTGAATCAGACTCAACCAAAAGCTGACCAATTTTACACCTGTAAGCAATAGTGATAGCCCAAAAATGGCAATCGTTTCAAACTCCAAAGCATCAACAGCCAAAGTGGGGGAATAGAAATACATAAGGCACTGGGGAGTTCCTAAAGACTCCCCCATAACCAGCGCCACCATTAGAAAATCTGCCATTAGTATTCACTTTCAGCCAAGAGTGAGGGGGGTCCAAAAGATAAGAGAGGGGAGGGGACTTTGCTAAACTTTAGAAGTGGGCAACCAATTCTTGCAAAGATTGGGGAACTTATGTGTTGTATTAGTTTTTGAATATAGGAAATACAATTTGCAACCACTGAATTGACCATGGGAAGCTTAGCTTTATATTTGGCTTGATTTTTAATCATTCAGATGAACCAAGCCATAAGACAAGGAATAACTAATAGATCAGCTTCATTCTAGTCTATCTAGCACATGGAGAATTTAAACCAGCTCAATTTTGAAACTATCAATCTTCAACTTTTCAAGAAGACGGGACCAGACCCTTTGAGAGAAGGTGCAAGTAATGAACAGGAGATCCAAAGACTCCTCTTCTGCATTACACAAATAACAGCAAGATCCTCTGAGCCGTTTAAGTTTCAGATTGTCATCAGTAGCGAGCAATAATTTTCCAAAGTCTCCAACAGAAAAAATACATAGAGGGAGTTAGCAGCTTCCCTAAATGGCTTTACCCCAAACTATTGGATGCCAATGGAAGAATTTATGGTAGATGAATGAAGAAAGCTTCTCTGAGAGGGCTTGCTTTGTGAAAATTCTGTATTTCTGTTCAGGAGTAAAGGAAGTGTTCCTAACAAGGTTAGCTTATTCAGTAGTAAGGAGAGTGTTCAACATTCTACAATTCTAGTGATTATCAGTTCGGTAGCCCTTATTTTGACTATTATAGTTTGGACTTGGATTAGCACAAGCACGTTTCTCCCCATTCCAAACCCACTGATCCAACCAGAAGGCCACCCTTGTGCTAAAATATTCGATGACCGCCCTCACTACCTACAAACTGGCCAGAGGAGGATTTAAACCCGTGACCTGAGGGGACTTACAACCTATAAAGATGCTGCTCTACCAACTCATCGCGGCTGGTGGCACTATGCGTCTAAAAGAATCATGTTACATAAATTTGAGTGATCTCCAAAAGAGAAAATAAATTTTTATATGGTTAGGTGAGTTTATATGTATGCTTTAAAATTTTAAAACTTATTTCAAAACCTAGGTCTTTTTTTCTAAAATAAAATAATAATAATAATAATAATAATAATAATAATAATAAAATTCTTAACAAACAACAGAAACCTTTTTAAAATTAAAAAAATAGAATTTATCAAAACTTAAACAACTATGTTATTTAAATATAACCTCTTTCAAGAAAAAAAGTTATAATATAGAAAAATAACCTTTAAGAAAAAATTTTCAAATAAAACCTAATAAAAGAAAATAAAATTTAGATTGATTCTCTGTGTGTTTCATTGATCTTTATTATTTTTCTTCTTGCATTTTTATTAGAACATTTTGATGTATGATCAATATTTGTTTAAATTTAAAAATTTTATGCAATCAAATGAATGTTAGGAAGACGTAAAATTTTCATTGTGCATTTTTTCTTGAATTAATTCATACCAAAATATTACTTGATAGGATAGAATATTTAAATACCATGACTTTGTAGAACCTAAAATTTTATTGATTATAAAAGTTTGAAATCTTATATAAATTATATACTTTTTAAAATCGGTTATATTTTTTCTCGAATGTCTCTCTTAAAGTAATTTTTTTCTAAAGACATTCATATTATTATTTCATATAGGATTTTTCTAGAAACTTTTTGACGTAATTATTCATCAGCTCACCTACATTACATTCTTTCTTTAAAAATGTTTTAAAGGGGTCAAATGTGTGTTTTCTAATATTTTTTATGTAATTAGTAAAAGTTGTTTATTTATTTATTTACTTGGATTTCTAAGGTAGTTCACGATTATGCATTCATAATTATTTTAAATGCATAATGAAATTGTGGATTTTACTTCTCTCTCACCATTAGGAAACCTTGAGATCAAGAAATGCACTTGTTGTAAATATTGTGAAAAGCTCTCTCAATACTACATCTATTTTACTTATTATTAAGAAATAAAATAATGGAAATGGGCACAATGATACTGATCAACATTACTTTGTGCTTCATCATGAATGTGATCTACGTGGTTCCTCTTACAAAGTTTTGCTTTTTCAACAATATAATAGGTTATGTGAAAAAAATTTTATCTACTTGAAATATGTCTCGACAAAGAGAGGAAGATTTATCCTTCCTTATGATTAAAAATTTTATAAAATAATACTGAACTTTTGAAATAAAAATTGTGTGCCTCCTTAGCATTATAGGATGTCTATTTTGCTCTTCTTGGAAGATTCAAATCTTAGCATTATATGATGTGTCTTATGCTCTTCTTAAAAGATTTAAATGTTGAATGGAAGATATTATATGTGCCACTCAAGCTCCTATGCAACAATGACAAGTGCCTTTGAGCACTTCTTGGGAGGAGAATTAGACCTCAATATATCTTTGAGATAGATATAAAAACTCTTAACTTTATTATCGTAATAGAATTCCATGTTTTTAGAGTTAGGCACCTAACCTAGTAGTAAAAAAAATATTTTCTCTTGAATTTAAATAAAGTGGAATTGATCCCTTGAATATTGATGTTGGATAATATTTACTTATCTCTTAATATTTCGTGATAATAAGCATTAATAAAGTCTTTTTTATTACCTTATTCAATACCAGGTGTTCATCAAAGCATCTAAATTAACATGGCACCCTGATATCTACAAGTGATACCACATACCTTAAGATCATGCCTTAATGGATTTTTAGATTCATGGAGATACCATCTAACTTGTGTTCTCATATTTTCCAGTGCAAAGCCAGTCAAATGCTCAATATCCTTTAAGGTTATTTTATTATGTGCGCATTCCAAGTGTTTTATGACATATGAAGAGACCTTATCCACTACTTTCCCTCAAAAAAATTTTTGGCCATTTACATACATAGCACACAAATCATTTTTATTTACATATTTCACAACTAAACTTTCATATTTACACACATAACACTATTGTCTTTAATATCACACAAAAAATAACACTTTTACCACTTTTAAACACTTTTTCATGCATAAGTTCAAAACGCCAAAGTGCTACAAGTATAAATATGTAGGTTATGCTATAAGATATGTAAATACATACAAATTGTGTGCTAGGTATGTAAATTTCCCAGGGGTTGTATAGTGAGGACCATATCAAATACTAGGCTCCCTTTGAGATTTCTTACTAGAATTTCTTCTAAGGATTTATTTTTTCTTTTCTTTTTTCTAATTAACCATTCATTATATTTTTCTACAAAAGAAATTTTGATCATTCTGTTCAAAAATCAACGTTATATTAAATGGTTATATTTTCTCCTCTTGGTTGTTTAATCTTTGGAGCTTTCAAGTGCTTGATGATATAAATATTTAAGAATCTTAAGCTCATCAGACCCATTTTGTCAAGAAACCCGGTTCAACTATAAACCACACAAGATTCATGGCAATCAATTCATTTAGATAGCATTGTGAAAATTTCAACTATATTTGTAGGTGCTCGAGTCTATTAGAAAGCTAATCAATGTATTCATGATATCATTGAGATGTTTATTTTGACAATGAGTTTATATCAAACTAGAATTACAAAAAAAATGTGTTTGATAGTGGTAGGTGTTGTGAGATATGTACTTCTTGGCATAGAAATGAAACACAAAGAACACAAGCAAACGCAGATCGTTTATGTGGTTCGATCCAACTAGATCTATGTCCACGGGAGGGAATCAATTAAGTAGTTCACTATGGCAAAAGAAATGGAGAATACATAGCTTATACATAGAGATGAGCTATCATCTTTCTTCTATAGCCTCCCTCTCAAGCGACACCTTGATACTAGGCCTCAAGATGATCTTCTCCTCTCTAGCTCTCTAGCTATTCTCTCCTCCTTTGCAGTAGCCTAAGACATCTTCTCGCTCTTCCTAAGCACTCACACCTTCTCTATTTATACAAAGCAGAGAGAGCTAGAGTGGGAGATATGTGAGCAGTAGGTGAGATGTGGTAGGTGAGCGGTACCACATTACGAAAGTGTCATTTTACCTTAGTTCATTAATTGGAGGTCAAAATAACAGTAGGCTTATAACATTGTAATTAACCAATAGCTTAATAATAATAAGCAATCAAATATGAGGGGTAGTTGTAGAACAACAAAGCCCCAACATCAAAGAAAAAAAAATCAAGTACAAATTACTATTTTCAAGTATAGTAGGATGCAATATATATGCACGCATACTCCTTCCCAGGTTTAAAATATTAGAAAAATAAAAATTCAAAAATTCAAAAAGTTTATTTTTTTGATAAACATCTAAATGCTAATATTTTTGTTTTTTCAATAACTATAAACTCAGAGATCCATATAATGGAGGTCATATTTAACAGATAATTTTTCTTTTGTAATTGCCAAGTTTGTTGGTTCTAAATTAATTTCTTGCTTACTTTTGTAAAAACTTTGGATATCAAAGAGTCATTTGAGACCATTTTCTTTAAATATATTTTTATTTATATTTTGATTTAAAATAAATTACATTTGATGATATCAATAACCTTTTAAAATACCAAAAACATCTAAGATCATTTATCTATTTCAAAAAATTATTTACTTTATTTCTATAAAAATTAAAAAAATTAAAAAATAATAATAAAATATA
This sequence comes from Papilionanthe hookeriana x Papilionanthe teres, assembly GCA_022702705.1. Taxonomy (NCBI): domain Eukaryota; kingdom Viridiplantae; phylum Streptophyta; class Magnoliopsida; order Asparagales; family Orchidaceae; genus Papilionanthe; species Papilionanthe hookeriana x Papilionanthe teres. The sequence continues at coordinate 38,089,892 of CM040437.1, read as the reverse complement.
TTTTGAAAATAAAGTAAAATAGTGCCTACAAACTCTCCCCATTGGAAGTTGATAACATATTATAAATAGGATTAGCTATGAATTTAATCACATTCAGCCAAATACAAAATATAAAAATTAAATCAAATGATACGTTAAATTCAAATATCTCACATCACCTAACTCGATTTGATAAATTTAAATTTATTGAATCTGATATTAATCTAACATGCAGCCAACACCACCTTAATTTTCCAATTACAAGGAAATAATGATGTAATCATCATTCAAACTACTTACTAGTTAAATGTTAATAATACTAAATACGACACCCTAGAAGGTCCTAGACGTCAAATAAACAAGGCATGACTTCTGGTATGCGAAAACGAGTCACAACCATAAAAAAAATGATAATCTAAGTGCAGATGAATTTAAGCTTTATGTTATGAGATCAAAATTTATGAGTATCAAGGAAATCTTATTCCTTATAAAAATTGGGCAAAAATATCATTTAAAAACCAAATGAACTTTAACTTGAATCTAAGAATCTGTTTGAGGCAGCTTACATCTTATCCAAATTTTACGCCGATAAAGTAACTTATTCTAACAAAACTACGTATCTCGCAATTGATCCCGATAAGCTTATTTCGTCTGCTTGATTTGCAGTATTCAAAAATAACCGATTTCAAGATGTTGGATAAACGACTCATTTCGCCTATGAACCGAATAAACAGTTAATGTTTCGTTCATATTCGAGAATAAACAATCTATAAATGTTTGCAAAAAACGACTATTTCCGTCACGATACAATGGAAATTAGCCGTAACAAAGAATATACGTTAACACATTCAATATACTAAAATCCAAAAAACACTACATAACAATTCAAAAAAAAAGATATGCTCCTCACTCAAGGGAGCCTATCTACAAACCTATTAAAAAATAAAAAATATAATAAAATTACAACTAAAATTATGATAATATTCTTTTTAAAATATGAAATCGGCATTGCCTCGAACAACGTTCTCGCTATGGACGCCGTCGAACCCCGTCTCAATGGGATATTGCCGAGCCCTAATTGCTACGGCAGCGTAACAGGCCAGAATGTCTCGCCCACTCGAAGAATCGACACTGCTCGTGATCGTTAATCTCATCGTAGACTCGTATAATCGCCGGTCATAATGATGTGACTGGTATGGATGCGAACAACATGAGAAGCAATCTGCAGCCGACAAAGACATAACCTGTAGTTCCTCGAAAATTTTGAGCTCATTTTTTCTATAAAAAATGCAAAAGGAATATGTTAGTGATAAGAGAAGTTGTATTGAAATAAAAAATTTGAAAATGAATTCAGCATCAACGTTTGTTAAGTTTTTAACAAAAGAAAAATCAAGAGATTGGCACTGCATACCCTTGATCTGCACTGGAAAGTTAATCCCATGGAATTGGAAACCAGATCATTGACAAAACGTATAAAAATCATGATCCAAAGTACAAAAGAAATTTGGTGGCATATAAATAATTGAAACATAGGTTTTAGATATGCAACTACATAAGAAATGAGTGGTCTGTAAATAAAATGTTCCAATAAAATACAACGGAAAAAATTTTAAGGAGACTCTAAAATTAAAGCAAATTGCATTCGAGCTCTCAAATTTGACTCGTTCATACATCAGCAATTGGCAATATATTAAAAAAAATTACTGCCTTCATAAAATATGACTTTGGACATTCACAATAGGATCTAAAAGATTAATTTCTACTCCAACTACATGAGAAAAAAATCTCAATGCTAGGGGGACAAAAAAAAGAAAGAGGCATTTACATGCATACCACCCAATTCCTTGTAGATACATATCTAATATCTAAACTTCACTTTTTATAATTAATCAAACCCAAATCTTTCATATCACATCAAAAATATCATTATTTTAACATTCAAAATTTGAAATACACCATTTTATGTTTAGGAAAGGTGGCATATACTTAAAAATTAAAGTTTAGGTGCTAGATATCTAAATACATAGGAATTAAGTGGTATGTATGCATATCTTCGAAAAAAAGAAAAAAAAAAAAGGAAATCAAAAATATCTCCTAACAGAGATCATCAAGAAATCCTTCATACAATCATGAGTCCAGCACCTCAAGATACGGCTTATTCGCTGGGACTGCAATTTCAGAACTAATGTAAGCATTCGGTATGGACCCATACACCCCCAGAGCACAAACTGTGAAGTAGTGTGCCATAACTATTTTTTTGCTTAAAAAAAAATTCAAAAAAATTAAGAAAGAAGTGGGTTTTAGTGTTCATAAAAATAAGGAAAAGAAAAAAAAATTAGATAACTAGAGGTTCTTCATTCATTCTTCTTCACAGGAATGTTAGTTCACAATGCTTAGCAAAGAATATAATCTTAAAAAGGTTCGAGGAAAGAGGTTCCGGCCAAAGCAAACTATTGGAAACTTCATATATTTATACCACTCAAATCATTCACTTCACATCAAAAATACCACTATTGAAAACTTTTAAACACTAAAAAATACACCTAAATATGTAAAAATTAAAAGTTCAGGTCTTAGATATGTAAATACATAGGAATTGAGTGGCACGTATGTAAATCTTCCTTTTTTTATTTTTTGAATATTTCGTTTATAAAAGAGAGAAAAATCATATTATTAGTAAGAGAGAAAAAAAAAGATGCGGCCGCTACTGATTTTTAAGACCACAACTAGTGGAATATAATAAGCTCTCTATGCTTGTGAAAGATACTACGGCGTACAGTATGATCGAATGAAAGAAACAAGATAACGAAAAACTTGAGACAATTCAGTTCAAAATAGAGAAAAGAAAAGTGACCCTCTACAGAAGAAAACTGTCTTTTCAATTAAAAAAATAAAGTAACCGAGCCTATTAATTAATTCATAATGGCTCCTATATAATAACCTAATTGTTTATTGAACCTGTAGCATATGAATGGCATGATAATTGAATTGAAACAATGGAATAAAAACAATTTAGCTCATCTGGTTAGACGTCGAGAATGGCAATAACTGATAAAAGCTCCCTAAATTACTATGCTTTCTAGAAGCTCTTTGGAGAGGGCCTCCTTTTCATTCTCCATAAATGATCAATTTCGCTGCAACCTTTTACAAAGAATCTAAGCAGAGAATGGAACGCAGAAAAGCTAAGGTAAATAAAGAGTAATAAACTTGTTCAAAGGAGTTAAAATTTTCTCTTGAGAGAACATCTAGACCAAAGTTCAAAAACCTGCGCCTGTTTCAGAATATGAAAAATGTTCGTAAATACACAAGAAAATAATAAAGGGAAATTTACATAAATACAACCCAATTCCTATGCATTTACATATTTAAAGCCAAAATTTTACTTTTTTTACATTAATACCAGCCAAGCCATTCATATCACATCAAACATACTAACATTTTAACTTTAAAAGAGAGATGCATCTTATTACGCACCGGTGAGGAGCTGTGTATGTAAAAAATTAAAATTTAGGTGTTAGATAAGTGAATACATAGGAATTGAGGGGTATGAATGTAAATCTTCCAATAAAAAAAAGTATGAAAGCAGAAAAATAAACAAGTAATAAACACAAATCCGAAGCATTGCAGCAAAGCATCACATGAAAGTGAAAAAGAATTATGGATGGCTCAAAAGGATGACTTTAGGTGAGGGACGTGCGAGAAAATGAGCATTAACATTACATAACTTCATTAATCATGGATAAAGCAATCCATTCAAAGAAATTATCGAGGAAGGCGGAGGGACTTTTTGCTCTACTGGCTAGTAAGGTAGGAGATGAATACACTATATCAAGGAGAACATTTAAAAAAGCTGCATGTATACAAATGCACATGTATGTGAAAAGGAAAAATTTGCCTTGAACATGGTCTAAACCTTGTACAAATGATTTTCAACAAGGACAAAAAATCTACATACAAAGTGTACGATCAAGAAAGGCGGAGGGACATTTTGCTCATAGAAAAAATTTCCTTGTACAAACATAAATATGCATATATATAATAGAATGAGAGAACTAATTTAATAGAAATGTGAACATTCATGCATCATAAAAAAAATGAAGGGAAGGCGTTCAAAAGCACTTAGATCAGGATAAAAAATAAAAATGTAACATAGAAATTAATACAAACAAAACTATTATAAACCAGCCCTATGAATCCTTTATCATCACTCATTCTAGTGAAGTTATGTCCCACATAATGTCGAGAAAAAGAGTAGAACAGTTTTAAGCAGCAATCTTTAAGTCGGTGATTCTTAACGATAGGCTCACTCAAAAATGTTGCAGGCGCGCTATTATTCCCAGCAGCTTCATAGCATCATTCATGCTGCAGAGTTTTCATTCTTTATGGATAATTAACGACAAAATAAGCTCAAGAAAAGCATTGCAAAGTCTGATAATAATAAAGCAGCAGAAGCATCATAAAAGCCTGCTGCTATAAACCAGCCATTTAGTGCAAAATGTTACAAGAATTTAGTAGACAAGAAAATTAATGTAATCAGCTTGGGTGGAAAACATAATTTATTATTGTGCAAGATGGATAAACTTGAATCAGAAATAAATAATTGCAAAATGCTGCCATCAATCACTTCTTCAAGCTCAAAAAAGAATAAAACAGATCATGTTGCAGAATTCAAGCAGAAAATGTCAGTTTACTTGGTTAATGTTGTAAATATTTTTTACAAAATTGTTTTTTCCCATCTCTCATTCTATAAGTAAAGCAAAATCACTAATATTGAGAAATTTTAGGAGGGTTTGTTGAGTTTAAAATCAAAGTTGGGTTTTAACTACATCCGAATAAATAATAGATATCTATCAAAATAATGGTTTTAGACTAGTGGGCCTGCAATTAAAAACTGAATGCAGGCCGAATCTTCACCTTCATAGAGTGCCCCTATGTTCTACAAAATTAAAACCGTGACAGCATGTTTCAGGAAGAATTAATGGGCGCAGATGATGGGTGTAAGTAACTTAGCGTGTGAAACAGGAGTATATTACATAGCTCTGTACTCACTATGTATTTTATTATTATAGTACAGAACCTTACAGTGCAAGCGCTGCACTGCGTACCAAAATAAAAATCGGAAATTTATGTGCCTAGCATTCTGATTAGGAGCAACAAAATAAACTCAAAAAGAATAAAGAGGGAAGAAAAAAGATGAATGAGAGGAGGGAGTACCAGGGGTGAGCAGGCTCTCGGCCGAATGGGGTAGTGTGGTGGTAGGAGCGGCTTCCCTCGGCAGAGGAACGGGATGAGGTAGGAGTGGCTTCCTTCAGCAGGGGTGAGATAGCAGCGGCTTCCTTTGGCAGGGATGAGGTACCAGCGGCTTCCTCCTTCGGCAGAGCCCTAGCAATCGGGTTTGAGGGCAGGTGAGTATTTTGCTTCGACCAAATGCAGATCGCAGGGTTATACCCGCAATTGAAAAAAAGCCTTTCTCTACAATGCAGTGTAAACGTGCGAATTAAACGAGTAGACAGCATTTTTGAAAACGCTGCCATACTTATAAGCTGCCCCAAACAAAGCCTAAGTATAAAACAAAAGTCAATATGCAAAATTAACGGGGAAAATCTCAATTTAGATCAAACTTAGTTTGAATCAAACCCTGATTGAAAAATCAAAACATCATAATCCAAATTTTAGTTTCATTCCAAATTACAACCCACGAAATCACATAAATAAAACAAAGTAAAAATAAAAAAAATTCAGAAAATGATAAACATCACGGCATCCTCTTACTGCAGTATACCTACAAATACATGTCATGAATGCCTGCAAACTGCCATCTTTTGTTATTATAGACATTAGGCATGTGGCCAACTAGGTAAGAGCAAAGCATATTAAACAGAAGGCTAGAAACTCAATTCTTCTGTTTTCAAGAATCAGGCACGTTTATGTTCTGGAAGAGCTCAGGAAGGTGAGCATTTGTGAGTTTGGTGCGCTTGCTGATTCCAGTCTTCTTCTTTGGTTTGGGCTTGGATGGGATGCCATGGACTTGAGCCTCAGCGCGCCTCTTAGCTGTATTTGTTGTAGGTTTCATTCCGTTCTTCAAGAGGTCCCTCTCAATGTCGACCATGTCCCGAGGTAGCTCAATCCCCCTGAAGAGCTGCTTCAAGTCATCATCTACTTTGATCACCACCTTTGGGTCATTAGGATACACAATATCTTCCTGAGAATCGTTGTTGGCCAGGAGCCATACCGGGCCTGCTGCTTTCAAAGCCTGCAGAAATTTATGGTCAAATAGTTCTCATACAAAAATAAATGGCAACTCAAAATCAGACGTTATTTCAACTCTAGTTAACATTTGAAACAATCAATTTTGAGTTGTCATTCTAATAAAGTTATACCACAACACTCACTTTTTCTTGAAAAGGAAAAAAAGATTTAGACAGCACATTTGCTTTCCGATATGTTAAAACTGAAAAAAGCCTGAAGCTTGTGAACTTGCAAATGACTTGGCAAGAGCTTAATTGAGCATGAGTTGGATTCAAACCATTTTTTGGAGAATTAGTACTCTAAAAAATTGGATTTTATGGCTTATACCCATCAAGCTCATCAGCAACATCCAGAAAAATAAAAGCTACCAAGAATAACAAAATTACCTGCAAGTCGTCCATAACAGATGAATATGAATCCTTCACATCAACAACAGCAAGACCCTCTGGAAACTTTCTAATCAAGGATAGCAACTGATCTTTACCCTTCAAATCGTGTTTGGACTGCATGTTGTACAAGATCAAAACTATATCAAACTTTGAATACACCCCACACAAGGCTCCAAAACACTCCATGTACTTTAATCTTAAAGTTAAACAACTTGCAAAATAATATGTAAGAAAGATTGAAGGAAAAATGCATTAGGTTAAAAAACACCATACTGGTTAAAACAGGTGCAACTGCACTAGTCATTGACTAAAACATACCACCTAAATGTTAAAATCATGGACAAATTCTACTTGACCAGCCACAAAGTAAAATTTAGAAACATTATACACTTTGAATGTCATGAACCACAATAGAAGATAATAAATGACGGAATATTTTCCTCAAGGGAGAGAAGTTCAGCCACAGGCACAGCCCCCACAATAACTATGCTAATGCTATAACCACAGTCACATGGCACTGGAAACCAGTGTTTACACAAATGCCACAAGGAGCTGACATAAAATTTTTATTTATTTGGTGATAACCCCATGGGCCCTTGATCTGATAAGCTGATTTTGATGGTAACAAACATATTTCTAAAAGTACTAATATTTCAACTTAGTGATTATAGGAGTAAAAGTTACGTTTGAATTGATGAAACATGGATAAATTATCAAAATAAAACAAAACAATAAGACATAAAAAAAGGATTCTTGCTCAAACAAGATTGAAGGCATGCTGCATTGAGTCTTACTGTTATTTTTCGAGCATGTAATTGCAAGTCAATTGAGTTCCATTGCTCTTCATCTAAACTTGAATGAATTAAATTAAAAAAATATATATTAAAATTATTATTTTACTAATTTTAATTTATCCGTCACTTTGTTTTATTCCTAACAATGAAATATATATGTTAATAAAATCAAATAGAAGGTTATATATTCTATAATAAAATTATAGAATTGACTTTCACTGCTGATAGGTTTGTGGATCCCTTTAAATAGTGGATCACCGTAACCTGTTTCCAAAGAGCAATTAGGACAATGGATGAACAGCCATATGCAACATTGTAGGTGGTCAGTGGATTGCCATTAAGTCAATATTATGGCGTCATTAAATTTGCAGATCATCATGAATTATTTATAGGATCTCAGTGAAGCCACAACCTGCAATGCAGTGACCAGTAATCTTTATGCATGGAAACCATTCATTCATAACACTTTCCTCAAAGCCTCTTTGAAAGCAATTAGGTAAGGTTTGGAGGCTGTAATTAAAAATTACAAATAGAAATCTTTGAGACCATTAAAATGTTAAAATCCAATTGTCAAATCTCATTTATTCCATTTCACTCTAAACCCCTCATTCCAAGCATTTCAAGGAAAAATCTAAATAAAGAGTAAAATGTAAAAGTTTTAGATTCATTGTAAAAGAACATGATTATGCTATGTTTCTTCAGCAATCAACACATTGTAAGAAAGTAATTCCAATTTAGTTTTCTCCCATGTATTTCATTCTACATTAAATTTGCTAAGTCTTAGAAGGATTATTGAGTTAGTTTTAATGTGTGTTGGGCAGCAATCACCGATTAAAGAGATTATGATTGTGATGATTTTTCCACTAAACAGGTTAATTGAATTTGCTAGCAATAGTAGAATCCTAATCTAAGGGGGGCAGGGGGGATTAGGATGGAAGTAGACCAATTGAGGTAGAGTGATAAAGTCTGTGTTCATTTCCCTTTTGCATGCATTTTAAATTTGTACTCCAACCGTTTTTATCTTACTTGTAGTTAAAAAACCCTAAAGCCTACTACTAAAACTTCACTATAAAAAAGAAACTGGTACAATATTATTTTTCAACATTCTAACCATTAGTAAAAATATAAAAAATAGAAATTGAAGAAGAACAAAAAAATTGATTCTTCTTTTATTTAGCCATAACCATCACATGGACCAAAAAAGGCTATTTCTTTATCAACAGTGCAACATATTGAAGATCGACCATAAGTGCAATATACAAAGTAAATTCAAAGAATCAAACACATTTTCTCATCTTTGGCTTTGTAACGTGGAACACTTTACTCATTTAGCCAAGAATTATTTCCAGCTACAAGAAATTTTTAGTTCCACAACTTACAAGCCCACGAAACAAGATTTTTGATAAAGAAGAAACAAAAGAAAATACAATAATTATGAAAGGAAAACTACAATTCATTTTTCTTTCCCTTAAGTGAAGTGCTATCTCCTAATCACGATCAGAAAATAAACAGTGCAGGACATTACCTTGTAGGAGAAACACCTCCCATCATAATGTACTTTATGATTATTCCTTAAACTGTCAAACACAGCCTTGTTGCCCAAGATGTCCCCATAGCATGTTTCATTTATTTGCTCAGGAGTGAAAGATTGTCTTGTCTGCACATAGGCACCCAAAATTCTTATGTCATTGTCCAGGTGACTGCAAAAGGACAGATGCATCCATGCATGGCAGCAGTTATGATATAAGCATATGACACATAAGCTAGAAATAAAAACACTCAAGATGCTAAAAGTGGTATTATGGCTATTTCATGCTTATACCTATCATTTCAACTCATATAATTGAAAATATTCAGTAAATGATTGTATTTGCATAATGATTTGGTTTAGAAAAATAAATAAATAAACAAGACCTTTTAAAGGGGAACAAAAACTACTTAGCACATGAAAATAATGGCAAGCAAAAATTCAAATTACCCGTTCTTGCTCCATTCCTCTTTCTATCTGATTTTGTGTTAGAATAGCAGGTTGATATGTTCTCCAATAAAATACTTTTTTTTTTCAAAGTTCAAAAAGATAGTCTGATATTGTTAATAACCATAACAGCCCTACTAAAAATTAGTATTTCAAAGTAAAAATGCTGTTCAAGACTCATCCTTCATGGCTGCAATTACAAGTAAAAGGGTGTCAAGCCCATGCCTCAAAGAGTAAATCAATCACACGCTTTATCTGCGCACCAACAGGGTATTTCCTAATAGCATTGATGTGCTGAAGCCTCTCAGTATCATTTGAAAATTTCACTGGGGCAGCAACTCTTGATGGAGCTGAAGAAATGCTTGGCGGGGCTTGTTTTTGACAAGGGGTGGACCTTGAACTTCGGTTGGCTATGCTAGTAAGCGTAGATTGGCACTTCTCCAGCTGCTGTTTAAACCTGTTAAGGCTCTCTTGCAACGACATCAGGAGAATTGACGATCATACCTAAAACAAATATTCAATGCCCAATCAGTTATATAATACTTTGCTTTCCAGTCAGACCCAAGCGTAAAAAGAAAAAGAAAGATACTGCAATAATGATCTCTCACGTTGAAGTCTTAAAATGATCATAAAGGTCTAGTGAGCTAATTAAAATACAAAACCCTATTTCTCCCCCGTTTTACCTTAAGGGCTGCCTGGTAAAGGAAGAATTAACCAGGATTTAAGCAAAATCCTGCCAGAAGGTCACCATGGACAAGTTAAATCGCCGGCTTTCGCCCAGGGAGTTTGTAAATCCTTCTGTTCCGCCAATTTAGTAAATCCGCAAAGGGCGAAGAGAAAGAAAACTCGGCGAACTCACCTTCCTCAATGTTTTCAATGTTTCGGGTGAAAGCGGAGCAGGAGGAGGAAAAAGATGGGTGTTTCGGTTTGTAGCTAAGGCGAGGGTTTCGAGCAAGAAGGGGAAGGGGGAAAATTAGGCCTCTAGACATCTTGTGTGTTATTTTTAAATATGATGTTATTTTAGATGATGCTATTAGATTTAAATTTTTTTCTTTTTCATTAAGGGATAAAGCTAAGATATAGTTAAATTTGTTAGCACCTAAATCTATCAGAACTTGGGGTGATTTAGTACAAAAATTCCTTGCTAAATATTTTTCACTATCAAAGATCAGCTAAGCTTAGAAACGATATCACATTTTTTTATCTCGGTTTGAAGGTGAATACATATATAGGGTGAATGATTTAAAGATCTCCTAAAAAAATAACCACATCATTCGATACCAGATTAGTTAATAATTTAAACATTTTGAAATGTATTATTTGGATCTCTTAGATCTATTATCGATGTTGTTGTAGGAGGATCACTGATGTCTAAACAATTTACTGATGCTTATGCTTTGAATGAAGAAATGATTACTAATAATTTTCAATGGCCTTCTGAAAGGTTAAATCATAAAAAGGTAGCCAATATCATGAAAATGATGCTTTTACGATGTTAGCAAATTAAGTTGCTGCAATGTTAAGGAAGATAGACCAATTTGGGATGAATTTTTCTCACCCAATTTCCATGATTGAAGAAAATTCATTAAGTCAAATGGTTGATTCTAATACTTCACCAGAAACTTTGAATGTTATAAGTAAGTCTAATAACCTTTATTCTAATTATTATAACCCAGGTTGGAAGAATCATCCAAACTTTAACTAGAATACCAATAATCAGGTTGGTATTAATCAACAACGAGGGAACAATCAAGTAAAACCATTAGGGAACTGGAACAACCAAGGGAATAATAATTATAGACCAACCTATCCTCCAAGTTTTAACAATGCTTAACAATTTAAGGAGAAAAATTTGTTTATTGAAGAAGTGGTGTTACAAATGGGAAATCAATTGCAAAGTCAAGGAGCTATATTAAGAAATATTGAAAATCAATTGGGACAAGTTGCCAATACATTAAGTAAAAAATCCCAATGTATGCTTCCAAGTAATACTGAAGTAAATCCAAGAGATAAGAATAAAGAGCATGTAAAAGCAATTCAACTGAGAAGTGTAAGAGAGTTGGAAGGTAGAGTTCAAAAAGAAATTGAAGTAGAGAAATAAGAGATTGAAGAACCAAAAGAGGATGCTCTGAAAGGTTTGGAAAGACATATTTCTTCACTTAAGGAAGATCTGGAAAACCCAACCACCTCCTTTTCCTCGAAGTCTTCGTCAGCAAAAATTGGATAAGCAACTTTCAAAATTCTTGGAGATATTTAAGAAGCTTACAATCAACATTCCATTTGTTGAATCCTTAGAATAGATGCCAAGCTATGTGAAATTTATGAAGGATATTCTAAACAAAAAAAGAAGTTTGAAGATAATGAGACAGTTGCACTTAGTGAGGAGTGCATTGCGATAATTCAGAAGAAGCTTCCTGAAAAGCTTAAAGATCTTGGTAGTTTCACAATTCCATGTGCATTCAAAGACATATTTTATGGAAAAGCTTTATGTGATTTGGGTGCAAGCATTAACCTTATACCTCTATCAATATTTAAAAGACTGGGATTAGGAGAAATAACTCCAACTACTTTAACTCTGCAATTAGCAGATCGTTCGATCACATATCCTAAAGGAGTTATAGAATATGTTTTGGTAAAAGTGGATCAATTTATCTTTCTTGTTGATTTCATTGTGCTGGATATGGAGGAAGATAAAGAGATACTCATAATATTAGGAAGACCTTTCCTAGCTACATGTAGAGCAATGATAGATGTGCAAAAAGGGGAATTAACAATGAGAGTTAATGATCAGATTGTTACATTCAACATTTCAAAATCAATGAAATATCCAACAAGAGGTAAAAATGATAAATGTTATATGATGGATGTTATCAAGTATTTAGGTGAATGTCATTTTAAATCAACTTATGAAGAGAAATCTAAAAGAGAAGAATTAGAACATGAGCAAGAAGAGGAGTTACATCATTCTGAAGATTTTCATGAGGAAGATCTAAATTATGTTCATGAAAATTTTGAACTGTTGGACATGACTAAAAAAGATGAATCTTTTAGTCCATCAATTGAAAAATCTTCTGAACTTGAGTTAAAGATGCTTCCCGATCATTTGATGTATACTTTTCTAGGTGAGTCCTCAACTTTTCCAGTGATAATTTCCTCTGAATTAACTAAAAAAGAAGAAGAGAGTTTGTTTGAACTTTTGATGACAAGAAAGCCTTTGGATGGACGACAGCTGATATTAAAGGAATCAATCCTTCAATTTGTATGCATAGAATCCTTATGGAAGATAATTTCAAACCTAGGGCTGAGCCTCAAAGGAGATTAAATCCTATTATGAAATATGTTGTTAAGAAAGAAATTTTAAAGTGGTTTGATGCTAGGATTATCTACCCTATTTTCAGATAGTGCATGAGTTAGTCGTATTCACTGTGTTCTTAAGAAAGGAGGAGTAATTGTGATTGTTAATGAAAAGAATGAGATTATGGCAACAAGACAAGTTACAGGGTGGCGGATATGCATTGATTATAGAAAATTAAATCTTGCTACAAGGAAAGATCATTTTCCACTCCCATTTCTAGATCAGATGTTGGATATACTGGATGAGCATAAATACTTTTGTTTTCTGAATGGATATACTGGGTACCACCAAATTTAAATTGCTTATGAGAATCAAGAGAAAACAACGTTTACTAGTATTTATGGTATGTTGCTTTTAAAAGAATACTTTTTGGTTTATGTAATGCCCATGCTACATTTCAGAGATTTATGATGGCTATTTTATGTGATTTAATTGAATAAGGGATTGAAGTTTTTATGAATGACTTTTCAGTGTTTGGAAGTTCATTTGAATCATATTTAGAACATTTATCTAAAGTTCTAAAATGCTGTGAAGAAACTAATTGTGTCCTTAATTGGGAAAAATGTTAATTTATGATAGCAGGAGGAATTGTTTTAGGACATATAATATCATAGAAAGGTTTAGAGATAGATCCTACAAAAATTCAAGTAATCTTTAATTTACCTTGTCCAACGAATTTAAAAAGAATTAGAAGTTTTCTAGGATATGCTGGATTCTATAGGAGTCACATTAAAGACTTTTCAAAAATTTCAAAACCCTTATGCCGTTTATTGGAAAAGGATGTAATTTTTAATTTTGATGTTGAATGCCTAAAAGCTTTTGAAACATTAAAAGAAAAATTAATCACTGCACTTATTATAATTTCACTGAATTGGGAAAAACCTTTTGAATTAATGTGTGATGCTAGTGATTATTTATTGGTGTTGTTTTGGGTCAGAGATATGATAAAATTTTTAAAGTAATTTACTATGCTAGTAAAACTTTTAATGAAGCTCAAATTAACTATACCACTACTGAGAAAGAGTTATTAGCTATAGTATTTTCTTTTGATAAATTTCGATCATATTTAATTGGAACTAAATGTGTAGTTCATACTGATCATTCTGCTATCAAATATTTAATGAAGATGAAAGATGCGAAACCGAGATTGATCAGATGTAATCTTCTTTAGCAAGAATTTGATTTTGAGATAATAGATAAGAAGGGTGCTGATAATCAAATTGTTGATCATCTATCCAGACTTGAAACTGAAAAATCTCTTAGTGATACTGAAGAAATTAATGAACATTTCCCTGATGAAAAATTGTTCACTATTAATGAGTAGAATATTCCGTGGTATGCAGACATTGTAAACTTTATTATCAGTGATATTTTACCATATGGTTTGACATACCAGGAAAGGAAGAAATTTTTATCTGATGCTAAAACTTATTTTTGGGATGACCCATTTTTATATAAATAAGGAAAAGATTTGATCATTCGAAGATGTGTGCATTTAGAAGAAACTTATGAAATTATTTAAAAATGTCATAATTATGATTATGGGGGACATTTTGAAGTTGATAGAACTGCTTATAAAATTTTACAGTCTGGATTTTATTGGCCTAAAATTTTTAAAGATGTTAATGCATATATTAAAATTTGTGATCGATGTCAGCGTGTAGGCAATATTTCTAGAAGAAATGAGATGTCCCTCAATTATATGTTGGAAGTTGAGATATTTGATATTTGGGGATTATATTTCATGGGACCATTTACACCATCTTTCGGAAAGATTTATATTTTAATAACAGTAGACTATGTATCCAAATGGATTGAAGCTGTTGCTTTACCTCAATGTGATGCTCAAAGTGTTGCAAAGTTTTTAATATAGAATATATTTTGTAGAATTGGAATACCAAGAGTAATCATAATAGACGAGGGAAGTCATTTTAGAAATGCGATTATGGAGAAGTTAGTAAAGCAATATCATATTAACCATCGCATTGCTACTACTTATCATCCGCAGACAAGTGGTTTGGTTGAATTATCCATTCGTGAAATTAAAAGAAAATTGAAAAAAAACTGTTAATCCAAATAGAAAGGATTGGTTAATAAAATTGGATTATGCTTTGTGGGCTTATAGGACTGCTTACAAAACTCCTACAGGGATGTCCTCATAAAGGCTAATTTTTGGAAAAACTTATCATTTACCTGTTGAACTTGAGTATAAAGCATATTGGGCTATTAAATAGTTAAATTATAGTTTAAAGGATGTTGCTGAAAAGAGATTATTATAATTAAATGAGCTTGAAGAGATAAGGAATAAATCTTATGAAAATGTTAAGATTTATAAAGAGAAGATGAAGTTATGGCATGATCGGAAGATTCTTACTAAAAATCTTAAGCCAGGATAAAAGTTTTGTTGTATAATGCCATGTTAAAAATTTTTGCTGGAAAACTTAAGTCCAAATGGATGAGTCCATTTATTGTGATAAAAGTTTATTCTTATGGAGCTGTGGATATTCAAAATCCTAAGACTGGAAAAATTTTCAAAGTTAATGGTCATAAACTTAAACCTTATTTTTCAGTCGATCAACTTAAACCTGATGAGAATTTGATGTTGGTACACTCAGAATAAGTTTTGAGTATGTCAGACTGAAGACATTAAACCAAGCGCTTTATGGGAGGCAACTCATAGTTATCGGTGTGTTTTACTTTATGTTTGTTTAGTGTGCTTTGTTTGATTTGTTTTTATGATTATGTGGTAATATTTTGAAGAGATTGGTTATAGTGGTGTTTATTTGACATTAATTGATGACTTAAAAGAGTCAAAATGAAAAATTTGGACATTTGGCAGACCTGTGCAAAAATGTGCATTGGCGGCTAAGCGACGCCTAGTTAGTGCTTAAGCGCCGCAGTTATGAAAAATGTGTTAAATGAATTACTAGAAGCCAAAATCATGGAGAAGTGTTTTTAGAAGTTATTTTGGAGTTTTAAACGTCTAGGGTCTGTTTTAGTACTTCCTAAGTCTATAAAATGACCCTGAATTAAGAGAAACACTTTCCTCAGTCCCTATTTTCTTTCATGAGTCTTAAGAAGAGTGTTTTGAGTGCAAAAATATTTTCTTGGGAGAGTGAAATTAAGGAGGAAGCCAACAAGAAGAAATTTAGTAGTTAAAGTGCGCAAGAGTTATACAACGGATTCCTAGCAGTTAGTAATCAAGGTATTGCAGAAAGAATTGCGAAGATTGAAGCCAACGTGGAGTCAATTGAAGCAAAGGTAAATGAAACTAACACTCATTTAGCACATATGGGATGTCAATTTAAAATGCAGTTCAGTCATACAAGTCATGTGGAAGAAGCAAATATGGTGATGTTTTTGAAAAACAAATAGTTAGAAGAAGAAGATGTGAGAGTTTTCAACCATCGCCCGTTTTATCGGATTTATATTTCAGATGGTTTAAATGGAACTAATGGTAGTTTTGGATATATTCCACCTAATGGAGATTGGAATTAATTTGAGTATAGTTTAGTGTTGTGGTTTTATGTGTTACGTGTTTTGTGTCTAGTGTTATATATTTGTGTTTTATTGAACTTTAATGTGTGTTTGTTACATTTTAATGATGTAAATTTATCTTTATTTTTATGTATTTTAATTATTGTGTATTGGGAAATTTCATCTAAAATGTTTTGATAGAAATTTTTAGTTTGTATTAAGTGTGGTTGTTTTAATTAAATGAAAGTTTGTGTTTGTATGAAATTTGTTTGGAATTGATGGAAATTTAACTTTCGTTGGAGAATTAGAAAAGCTTAGAGGGTAGAAATGATTATTTAAAGTAATTTAGGGTGATTAACCAAGGGGTTTAGTACATTTTTTAATTAATTGTGAAAATCAGGGTACTGGCACCTAAGCGCCAGAACTTAGGCGTTTAAGATCCAGGTTTCGTGGCTAAATGCGGATACCTTGCGCTTAAGCGCCAGTTCGTGAAAATTGATTTTCTGCAGTTAAAAATCCAAAAATTGACATTTTTAACACCTCCCGCCACGCTTAACCTCTCAAAATCGTGAAATAGGATTTAGGGCATCCTTAGATTGGATCAATTAACAACCAATTTCAACGAGATTTGTCATTTTTGAATTCCTTGAGGTATGAGCACTACTCCTAAGTAAATTTTTTTTATTTTTACCATATATTTTGAGTACATTATTGAAAAATCTTAAAATCATTATTTATGGTGAAATTTGAGGAAAAGTATGAGAAATTGTTTGGATTTAGTGTAAATTACCTTTGGAAGTAAAAGTTGCAAGTTTAGTTTAATTTTGAAATTTATGGTGAATATTTGCGATTTTTTTAGAGATGGTTCCAAAGTTAAAATGCTCGAAATATAAAGCAAAAGTTGATTCCAACAAATTTGTTAGTGTGAGAGCAAAGGATCGATATATCGATGCACCGTCGTCATGGAAATTGATTCTGGAACGAGTGTTCAGTAAGCCAGGAGAAGTTATTGAAGAAATGATTACTAGAAGGAATTGAGAGAATTACTGTTACTTCTCCGCTGTCGTTGTTGTTTTTGTGGTCTGAGAGTTTTATGCAAACTTGCCTGTAGCAAAAGAGTATTTGGTGATGGTTAGAGGTGAACAAGTGCATTTTTTACCTGCGGTAATCAATGTCTTCTACCTCTTACCACATGCATTGTTTTGTTTTTATGCTATTTATCATTCTACTGAAGGAGAATTATATGAGATAATATCTTTTCTGACTGATGGAAGAGGTTTATGGAAGATAACAAATGAAAGAAGAGTAAATTTTTAGGCCTCTAAGTTGAATGTCATTTCAAAGACATAACATTATTTTATCTCATCTAAACTGTTGCCTTCAAGTCATACTAGTGAGGTTACAAGGGAGAGAGCTGTTCTCAACCATTATATGCAGTTAGGAAATCCTATTGACGTAGGAGATTATTATTTTTTTAATATGTGATGAATTGTGCCAGATCTGCTACTACTTCAGGTATGGGATTTCCATCCTTAAATCATTCGATTTTTAAGCGGTCTGGCATGAAGTTTGAAACATGGGAGGAAGTTCTTCAGCCATTGAGACTATTACCAGTGTAAATGTTGGTGCTTACACTGTACATTCAGAGTTTGGATGGAGAGGAGGATTTAGAACTTCCACTGCTTCTACTTTTACTTCTGCTACTTCTACTTCACGTGTCACTACTTCAAAAGCATCATCATCTATTGATTCACAAAATGGACTATTAAAGAAGATTTTGAAGAAAGTGAGTCTTACACGAGAGCATGTTAGAGATATGGATGGTAAGATTGAAAATATTGAAAGTTATATTGTTAAGCATGATGAATATGAGGAGAATTACCAGTAGTATATGGATAGAGTGATTAGAAGTGATCATAGTGCTGAGATGCCCCTTCATCCATTTTATATACCTTATGTGCCATCCAGAGACTGGGCTGAAGAAGATGATGATGAGGATGATGATTAGGATTTTTGTGTTTAGTTTGTTTAGTTTTATGATTTTTTTATGTGTTGTTATGTTTTTATTTTGATTTTTTTATATGTGATGTTATGATTAATTGTTGTGTGATGTAATTTATGATATGAACTCTCATATTGTATAGAGCATAGTTGGACTATTTCATTTTATGCACATTCAGATATTTATGTGATAAATTAATGTTTTATGTTGTAGTTTGTGATATGTGTATAGTAGTAAATATTTTAAATGTGTATTTAGTGTTTAAAATTTTTAAATAGAGTGTAAAATAATTCCAAATTTGGTAGGAAACATAGAACACTATTAAAAACCACTATTTGAAAATTGCATGTTTAAAACTTTTCAAAATCTACTACGAGTTATTATCTGGTATTGTTGTAATTTTAGTTATGTTAAGTTGGTGTGTATTAGCTTTGAAAACCTCCACTATGATAGAAGTCTTTTGAAATTTTTATTTTATGAAAAACTAAATTTAGTTTCTTTTTACTCTTGTTTTTCTTTAAAACTATTATACTTGCATATTTAGGATATTGAAATTCCTGCAAGCATATTATTTTAGTTTTTAATTCTCACTCATGTATCATTTCTTATGCTTAAATGTTTTTATCCTAACTAAAAATTAAAGTTTTGGGGAAATTTAAAAAAAATAAAATTTTCAAAAACCTAAAATTTTATTTGTTCTCAGGAATACTTAAAATGAATTTGGTTGTTGATTGAAAATAATTATGTATATGAAGTTATATTAGGGAAACAAAATTTTGAATATAGAAATGAATAAAAGAATTTAGTTAAAATTTATAGTAATAATGAAAAATTTAAAGTTAAAATGTTCTTAATAAAGAAATGTTAAATATAGTTAAACTATCTTTAGTAAAAAATGTTGTATTTTTGGATGAATAGAAGATTTGACTTTTATTTTTCAAAGCTTAAATTTCTTTTATTGAGAAATAATTTTCAACACTATTATTATGATTTATAAGTGAAAGATATATATCAGACCTTTATTTTAAATGAAAGGGTGGAATTCATAATCATTAAAGAGCTTATCCAGATACAGTAATCCTTAACTTATAAAAAAAGAAAAGAAAAGAAAAAGAAAAAGAAAACGAGAAAAAAGTGAAAAATAGTATGTGAAAAGGAAGGAGAAGCTTGAGGATTTACAGGCCTAACCAAAAATTGGTTCCATGCCTAAAGTATCAAATATAAGTTTTGAGAAAATCTAAAACTTAAAGTTATAATATAGTAAGTAAAATTATTCTCAATTAAAATTTTTAAGTAAGAAAAATAAAATGTTTGAAACATACATTTTGAAAAATCTACAAGTATTTTTGAATTAGATAGAAACTTATATTTTTATTATCCTTTACTTAAGAACTTTCTAAACTTTAAATTGGTCTTATTTACTAAAAATTTTTCTAAATTAGATTATTTCATTTCTAGAATAAAATTTTGAAACCTTCCCAAAGAAACTCATTTACATTATTTGCATGTTAAAATTTTTTATGGTTAACAGTCACTTAAGGACAAGTAACATTTTAAGTTTGGGGTATTTTGATACACCTAAAATATATTGTGTTTTTATGCACATTTTTAGACCTATTTTTGATGATATTGCACTTTAATGGAATGTATTTTGTATTTTTCTTGCAGGTATGATGAAAATGATTAATTATGATGAAATGAGTGAAAAAGGATCCAATTTGGAGCAAAATTATGAAGTTAGAGAAATTTGGCGCTATTTTCAAGGGGTGTTTGAAGCAACTTTTGGTGGTGACTTCCTTAACATCCTTTAGGCAACAAATGTGATTGAAAGGGTGCATCTTTTGGTGGATATATTGAATCTGGACATGATTTGAAGAGATACCAAGACACCTTTTGGAAAATTATAAAAATAAAGCCTCATAATTTGCAAGAGGGTGTGTGTTGTTGTTGTTGAAGAGAGTGGTAGTTGTTAGTATTGAAAGTGTGTTTTAGAGTTCTTCTTTTCAATAGTTGTTAGTAGAGAGTAGAAAGTAAGAAAGGAAGAAGGGTTGGTGTGAAGCCTTCTTCTCACCAATTTTCTTTTATCCTTGTATCAAGTTTTTATTAAAGTTTAAAGTTCTTATTAGAGTCATTAGAGTTGGGCGCCAACCTCTGTAGAGTTGTATTGTGGAAAGAAAAATTTCAAAGGAACCTCCAGAGTCTTGTGGAGAGTATTTTCAGAGAAGTATTTATTTTTGTTTTTTACACTTCATTTTTAAGTAAGATTGTTATGTTTTCATTATGGTTTATGCTTTCAAATCAAGTTGTGTTTGTGTTTTCTTCACGAAATCTGAGTAGTTTACTTTATTTTTTTTCTTTCTTAGATGATGAAGTAATTAAATTATGGAAGTATGTTGTGGAAAGTATGTGTTTAATGCTGGAAGAAATTGTGATGATTCAATTTCTTGTACTTAATTTACTTCTTGATGTGGCCAATTAAGATGTTAAAATTTGTTGTGAAATTATGTAAGATCCAATGCGGTATTGTCTCAAACAACAATTGGAAAGAATCACATGTAATTATATAGATGAGAATTGTAGTCCATATGCTTGAATGCAAATATATAGGGAGATATGCTTTATTAGGGAGTAAAATTAGAGGACTTTAGAGTGACAGACTAAAGCTCCCTAATTTGGTTTGTTATTTTAAATTTTTTTATGAGAAGTTAGCCCCTAGGTGGAGGGAATAAATGGAACTCTAGAGTGAGAGCTAGTAACTTCCCTGCCTAACCCATCTACAAAATTTCAAAATTTCAAAATAACCAATTTTCTTTATAGAACCAAGTAAGGGTAATAAATATAATTTATCATATTTGACATAATACATTTAAATACTTCCACAACATAAATATCCATAATTATTACTGATTCATTGAAGAAGGAAAAAGATATTTGATTCTTATAACTTTTATATCGTGTTTAGAGTATTGATAATTTTATTTCCTGCTTAACTTTTTATTAAAAATATCAAAAATAACTTTTAGAAATTAATACCTTAAAACATACTTACAAAAATCAATTAAAAAATAAAAAAGTTATTTTTCTTATTTCTTTAAAGTTTTACACCTTTCCCTGTGGGTTCAATATCTTAGGGCTTAATCAGAAAATCTTATATTACTTGATAAACGGTATGTATACTTGTGTAGTATCTCATATTACAAATCATAAATTTACTATATAAATTGTAAGCATAAATATTCGGGGATTAGAAGGCAAATCAGCCCTGTTGAGCAGTCAAAGCCGGACAGCTCAGTGGATGAGTTTGAGTTCAAATTATCTTGAGGTGGCTCTCGGTTTGGGCTCCTCTGGTGACTAGGCCAGCCGGCCAGACCAGGGAAGGTGGCCAGTGGTTAGATGGTCAGGTGGGCAGACTATCATGTTGGTGAACTTAAGTGGCTAAGTGTTAATTACAAATCCCCCTTAAGTTTATTCTTTCAAAGAAGGGGATCCCTTAATTTAGGAGACCCTTGGCCATGGCTCCACTAGGGAGGGCTAGGTGGATTTAGATCAGTCTTGAGGGTCTCAAGGCTAGCTATGGTGGGTTTGGCTAGGTTACTTTGGGCTAGATTTGGTCAATTTGGCTCATGGATTTGATTTTGGGCTAAGTGGGTTGAAATTTGGCTAGGTTCGGTTCAAACTTGGGTTAGGTCCAATGGATTTTTCAATATGGTGTATATGATTTTCATAAAGAGTTTAGAAGGGGATTGGAGCGGTTTTGAATTGGTTTGGGGGATCAAATTGGCTTGATTTAGGTATTTAGTCAATTTTGGGCATGTTGGATTAGCTTGGGTTTACGTTAGGTTAGGGTTGGTCTAAGGACAATTGATGGTTCCGAATGATCCATGGGGATGTTAGGAAGAGTTCTTGATATTAATTGGGTGGAAATTTTGGATTTGGGACATTCAATTTGGTGGATTTTGGACATGTGACACCTTTAGGGCAAATTTGGGAATTTTTCGATTTGCTTTGACTTGGGTGAGGTTTGGGCTTAAATTGGAGCAATTGATGGTTCAATTTGGTTAGGGGAATGTCATGAAGGGTTTTGGGTATTAATTTGGGGAATTGATTGACTCATGGGTTTAATTTGGGTGAGTTGGGTCATAGAGTCAAAATGTGAGAAATTGAGCTTAATAGTGGGTCAAATTGGGCTTGAATTCGGTTTCATTTGAGATTGAGGATGTTGAATTAAAGTTTGGAATTGGAATTGAAGAGTATTGAAGTCAATTTAGTGAACATTTGGGGTGATTTGAGCATTTTGGGCCTTACAGGGTAATTTGGGGATTTTGATTAAATTGGGTCAAGAAAAGCGGTTTAAATTAAAATTGGGAATATTTGTAGTGTTTTGGGAATTTTTGAAATTTTAAAAATTTTAGCTAGAAGGGCATTTTGGTAATTTGGAGGGGTTTTCGGGTTATTTTGGGTATTTTGGTAAATATGAGGTGTTTCAGATATTTTTAGAGGTGAGAAATGTTTTGGGATGATTTTTGAAGTATTTTGGTAATTTTGGTTGATTTTGAGAATTTTGGGCAAAATTGGGGTTTTAGGGGCAACTTGGTAATTTGGTAGAGTTTTTATGGGTAAGGGGTCAAAGTTGAAATTTTTGGTAAAAAATGGGGTTGAATGAGATTGATAACCCATTTGAGCCATGGACCAAAGTAATCCATAATTTTCATTTTTCTGCAAAATTAAATGTTTATTACAAATATAGTAAAGTCTCAGGTAGAGGAACGAAAAGACTTGTCAGGTACGCTTTTATAGTTTACAGCGCTTTCTTTTCCTACACTTTCCTTACTTTTTCATGCTTATAAACTTGCATGTTAAACAACAATGTCAGCTTGCATGAAAACCAAAACTTTAGGATAGCCACCAAACCAAAAACAAAATAAAAATTAAAAAAAATCCACCGCCATAACAGTCAAAATATAAGACAACTCAAAATTTAATCACAAACAAAACAAAAATCATAATTACAACCAAAATTAAAATGTCTTGTTGGATAATCAGGAATCCCTCAGAAGATACAACCTACAATTATTAACGGGATTTCCCACGGTCTAAATGAAAGCATGAAACTCATTAAGTTGAGTTTAGTAAATTCATTTGGACTAAGTGAATCCGATGAAAATAGTGGTGTCGGGATGATGGAACCGTGGGATCTTAATCGGTGTCGCTATAATCAACTTTAATATTCCCCTAATAAAATATTAAGGTACCTCAATTTAAATATTTTCAAAACCATGACACTTCTATTTTCTTACAATTGACACTTCTTTAAATTGAAATTGCTCCGACGACGAGCTCGGAGCATGCATGGTGGGCAACACGGTCATCTTCAACAGCAAAACTCCTTAGAAATTAAAACAACAAGCCATAAGACTTTGAGGTAGCTTACTTTGTGCAGCATAAACCCTCGCTTTATCTCTTTAGGCCTTTCCATAACCATGTTGTGCAACATAAGCCCTAACTCGCTTTAGGATTTCGAGGTTGTCATAATGTATAACATAAACCCTCCTATCTTCCAGGCTATTCACATTATTAGTGTCAGGTGAATATAAGTCCTAAAGAATAAAATTGACATGATGAATCATCAAATAAATATCCCAAATTGAAGCTAAACTATAAGATAGTTTAGGAAAACACCAAGATCTCACTTGGATCTATGCCTTTCCCCTAATCTTTCTTTCCTTTGGATTCCTACAAAAATTATTCTGAAATTTGAGCCACTCACCTAATGAATTGTCTACTACCACATTTTCTTGAAGAACCTTACTCTTTGGAAGTCACGAGTACAATATTTCCTGATATATATCAAGAGTTTTCTTAGGTGACTTCAGCTATCTAAGATGTAATTAACTTTAGGGGCTTACCCTTATAGGAAACTTAAATATCCCAGATTAATATAAACCATATCTGATTCCTTCATATTAGATAGGGGAACTTGTCGGTCAACAATGGTTCGCAGACAAAATTGATGTCATGAATTCTTTAATTTATTTGATCAAGCCTTAGCGCCAAGCAATGTATTTATTCTTCGGGATAGATACATGTCTTGTGGTAAAGTGCTCGATTATCTAAATTATCGCTTATATGAGATCAGCTTTGATTTCGTATTATTCAAAAATTAAAATATTATTTTCAAAGATCTATATATATTAAACTAAACCAAAGCCCCATTTTATAAAACCATGTTTTAAACTCAAACAAATTCGGAAGACTTCAACGATCGACATTTTCTTAAACTTTCTTTAAATGATATTTTAATTAATTTCCCTGGAAACGACGTCAAAAACTTGATCCTCAAATATTTATGCTTACATTTTACACTTTACATTTCTTTTTTCAATGATAATATCTTTTTCTTTGCAACGACACTAATAACTTGATTCTGAAGCAAATAAGAAATCAATTTTAATTATTTTATAATATGGGATTCCACGCAAATATACGTATCGTTTATCAAGTAATATAGGACTTTCTGATTAAGCCCCAAGTTAATACACTCATAGGGAAATGTCTAAAATTTTAAAGAAGACAGAAAAACAACTTTTTACTTTTTAAAATTGAATTTGTAAAGTATGTTTTAAGATAGAAAGTTTTAAATTTGTTTTAGATATTTTTATTCAAGAAAAAGTAAAGCAAGCAACTAAAATTAACAAGACTATAAAACTATATATGAAAGCAAATGAGAATGAATATCTTTTTCCACTTTCAATGAATCAGTAATAATTATGAAATTTCGTTATGACAGTATCTAAATGTGTTGTGCCAAATAGGAGCAAATATATTCTTTACCCTTACTTGGTTTTATAAAGAACATTGGTTAATCTAAAGTTTTGAAATCTTGTAGATGGGTTAGGCAGAGAAGATACTAGCTCTCACTCTTGAGTTTTCTCTTCTCCCTCCACCTGGGGGCTAACATCTCATAATAAAATTTAAAACATCAAACCAAATTAGGGGCTTTAGCCTGTCACTCTAAAGTCCTCTAATTTTACTCCCCATTAAAAAGTATATCTCCATATTTATTTGCACTCAACCATATTGACTATAATTCTCACACATACAATTTCATGTGATTCTCTCCAATTGTTGATTGAGACAATACTGCATTGATTCGTACATGTTCTCACAACAAATTTTAACATCTCAATTGGCCAAATTAAGAAGTAAATAAAGTGCAAGGTAGTGAATCATCACAACTTCTTCCAATATTAAACACCTATACTTCACATAAATTCCTTCCATAATTTAATTACGTCATCATTTAAAAGGAAAAAGATAAAGAAAACTACTCAAAATTCATGAAGAAAACACAAGCACAATTTGATTTGAAAGTAGAAATTATAGTAAAAACACAACAAGTCTTACTTAAAAGCCAAATGTAAAAACAAAGATAAAGACTTATCTGAAAATCCTCTCCACAAAACTCTTCAAGTTCCTTTGAAACATTTGATTTCCACTAAATAACTCCTAAGAGGTTGGTGCCCAACACTAAGGATTGACTCTCCTAAATTCTAATACAAACTATGATAAAGTAAAGTGAAAAAGTAAAGAAAGTATGGCAAGAAGAAAACTCACTTTCTTCCACTTTCCCTTCAACCACTTCAAGCTTTTCTCCAACTTCTCCCGCCAATACTTCTCTTCAAAACTCTTCTCTTTTTCTGATCTTAAGTCTTCATTTTAATAATTCTTCAAAAGGTGCTTTGATGTCACTTCAAATTATGTCTAGATTCAATGTATCTATCAAAAGATGCACCTCTTCATTTGAATTTGCCGCCCAAAAGAAGTTAAGGAAGTTTAAACCAAAATTTGCTTCAAACACCTCTTGAAAATGGCGTCAAATTTGATTTAATTCATATTTTTTAACTGTGGCACCTATGCGCCAGCCATCGCGCGCTTAGGCGCCAGAGACCAAATTTTGCACACCTTATAATTTTGCTCCAAATTTGATCCATTTTTTGCTCCTTTCATCATAATCAGTCATTTTAATCATACCTATAAGAAATGCACAAAAATACCTTCAATTAAAGTGTAATATCATCAAAAATATGTATAAAAATGTGCATAAAAATACTTTATATTTTAGGTGTATCAATGATTTAGATTGGATGTGTCATTTGAAAGATAAGAATTTGTGATGATTTTTCACTTCGTTCTTCATTTACTTTTCGATCTGGCCAATTGAATTATTAAAATATGTAGTGAAGCATACGATCTGAAAGTGGAGATTACATTCAATATCCATGAATGAGTGATGTAGTTCATGGGGGTTGGGTGCAAATAAATAAGGAAATAAGTTTTGTTGCGCGTAGAATTGGAGATTTTAGGGCGACAGACTAAAATTCTCAATTTGGTCCTAGTGTTTAGAAACTTAAGCGAGAGTTAGTCTTCAGGCTAAGGAAAGTGGGAGCTCTTGAGTGAGAGCCAGTATCCTCCCAGCCTAACCATGGATTTAAGGACTAAACCTAGGATTAGCTAGTGTTCTTTATAGCACTCGGAAGAGGGTAAAGAATAGGTACGCTCCTATTTGGCACAATGCAATTAATATACTAATCTATATCATTCACTCACCATAATATCATTGTAAGGGGAAGAACATTTTCTCTAAATTTGAAACTTACATTACAAAACTTAGTGTAGTAATAGTTAGCTTTAATATGAAGTTTAGAAAGTATTTTAGCAATTCTAAAATCTCTAACATCGTTAAACTTTAGCATCTTAGTATTTACTTTTGGTGCTTTGCAAATTTGAATATTGGATTTCTGTGCTACGCTTTAAGGTTTGCTTCCTCCCTGTGAGATCGATAACCATGACACCACTAGAGCCATGTATTACTTGAACGATACATATACTTGTGTATATATTGGTTGCTTTATTATTAAACTGATTATACTTTGTAACTGAATTGAAAATACTTTTGAACATTACTTTAAGTCAGCAGCCCGCAGTCAACGGGACAACATCAACCAACGAGAGAAGGCAACATCAACCAAAAGGAAGAGGAGGGGGATGAAGGGAGCAATATATAGCCTAGGAAATGAGACAACACCCACCCATGAGATGGGGCAGCACCACCTAAGGAGATAAGGAAACACCGGTTTAATGGAGGAATGGCAACACCAACCCAAGAGACTCCAACATAGGGAGAAGCGGAGTGCCTTCTTCTCTCTCCTTAAGGCACTACTTATAGGACAACAATCACGATTTTGGCACCAAAAGATGAAAATTTTGAAATTCTTACCCCATAACATCCGCCGACATTTACACGTGCATTATTTTTGGTATAATCCTCTACTCCACATTTCTCCCCTGACCCTCTCACATGTTACATAATGTCGGTCCGCTCCCACATTACCTCAACAACCTGACTTAACTTGGTTAACAACCCGTAAAACCCCCTAACACCCACGATCCAACCCAACTCGACCCAGTCGCTTGATGCACGACACAGTTGTGCTCTTAAAAGGCTCAAGCTTGCACCAACTCATTTCAACAATCGCCATTGGGTCCCTGATTTTTAGACCCCCATTGCATTCTCGATGCATGGTATTCTTTTACCTGTGCGAACGAACATACAAGCTTGTGCATGATGATAGTTTCTGCAGACAATTACTACTTCCTCGCAAAAATAACATTGTTCGACCACCACCACCGTATTCAGGCAATAGTCCTTAACATTGATATCTATGACAACTCAATTTAAACTCTTCTAAGTACCCATAACACCTCAAACTATAAATTTCTGGAATATTTATTTTTGGACAAAACAAACAACATTACCCGAAATACAGATGTGTTATCAAAAAATTATTATTTAATACGAAACTCGAGATAATTATTGTAACAATAAATATTCCAATTTAATCCAGGACTCCAATTCAGCAAGTTTAAAGTCATGTTGAATGTCTCGACAAGATGAACCCAATGAAACCTAAATTATTCAATTCTAAGTCCAGTCCATATCAAATCTTTAATGCCCATTTGAAGGTTTTAGATCGTTAATTAAATGGGCAAATGAACTCAAAATTTTACACTTATAGTCATATCGGGCATCTCAATGAGAAGAATCCGATAAGCTAAGCTCCATTAATTCTAAGGTAATTAAGGCCCTCAAATCATTGAAAACCCCCTATACTCAAAATGGATCAATATGAGCAGTCTGATAAGGTGGTTGGTGAATTTATTTGCCATAGAACAAAAATATCCCTCCCTTGGAGCCTATAAATAGTCCACATCTTTTTTACATAAGGGAAAAAGCAAGAGTCAAATTCCATTGATGTTCTGGATTGAAGACTCAATGATAACTTCAACTCCTCGTAATCGTTGACCAAAATCAATCGCCTCCCATCAATCATCGCCGGCTACCCCCTGCTCGCCGCTGTCAGCGAACTCTGCTATGTAACGATGTTGAATACGGTGAAACAAATTATCCTGAATATGATATTACGAACTTTGTTGCATACGAAGTAATAAATAACACACTATTCAATGATAACTTCCAACGACAAATACTTTCAACCGCCATACTCATATTACGCCAACTTTGCCCGACTCCTAAAGACATATGTACATCGTGCACAAACACGTATTGTACTTGATTTATCATTATGACCCTTCATTCCCACTCCTTATAATTTCACATCTATACTAAACACTCTCATATAGCTAGGCCCCATACTTTCTCTTTTCAATTTTTTCTACGTAAAAAATCTCAATGTCATCTGCTACTTGTCAACCATTTGTGTATGTAATGAATTTTAATATAGTGCTAAAACTTTAAATTATCACTCCACTTTGCAAATCTTCTGGCATGCAACAAAATTTAAATGAAATTCCAATCTCATATGATCATTAGACTAAACAAATTAGAACTAAGCTTAAATACAATTTGAATCTTATTCAAGCCAAGCAATAAAATTCTTGCATTTAGATTAGCAACATTCTTTCTCAAGGTTATTTGAATCAAATAATATCCGTATTCATTTGTATCATTATGAATAATGCAATGAAAATAACCAAATTAGTTGGAAATTTACTTAAAAATTACAAACCCTTACATGATGTATGAAATACCAATTAATGAGGACAATATTTTGATTTTAAATACATCTGGGTGAAGCAAACCATAATTAATAATGGAAAGAATTATAAATAAAAAGTCCTATCAAATAAGTGCTTAAAAATACCTCCAATTCAATAATTGTTATTATATGATCCCTCAAATGTTTTCTTTTTCATTTTACTTCCTACAGAGTAGAGAAAGTAGAGAGAGGCGTAAGAGATTAGGTGCACCCCCTTGTAAAGTTCATGCAAATGGTAATTTTGATGTGATGTTAAAAATTTAAGTTTTATGCATGTAAATAGGAAAATTTAGCAGTTAATATGTAAACATATAGGAATTGTGTGGAAAGTACGTAAATGTCCCCAAAGTATAATAATGACTTAAATAAACCGCAGAGTAGCCAATATGTTTATAAACTAGTTTCGAAGCTAAAAATTCAAGATAAATTATTATTCCTAATACTAGAAACCTTTTGGAAGAATAAAATAATGCAAAATATGTTGCATAATGTTTGAAATTCAAAGTTTAGGAAATTAATAAATAATTTTTCATCCAAAAAAAATTATTTTTCAAATAATTAAACTTTTGTTGATGCGACACATAATTTTAGAAATGAACTAAATCTCAGAATATGAAATAGAAGGATGGACTTCACAAACTTATTTCACATGTTCACATAAAAGCAGAATTAAGAAACCTATCCTATATCTTTCCATCCTGACAAAAAAAATCATCATACATGCTTTAACAAGATTCACTGATGAATTAATTTCAATTTTGGGGGAATTTTTTGCTTAGAAAATAGCAGAATTGATAGATTTGAGTCTCATAAAATCTAAAATAGAAATATTTTGAGGCACAATAAAAGCAAATCAGAAATCTCCAAGCTGATCAAAAAAGCTATGCAACACTGACAGGCTGGGAAGCAGATTCCTTCACTGTTTTACATCTGCAAGAAGAATAACTAATCAGAAAAGTGAATTTGGTTTGAATGAAAACCAAAAAAGAAATTAACAAATAAAATTGATGGGGCATTCACTTACATAGTACTCAATTTCTGTGTATTTACATATCTAACACTTAAATTTTAATTTTTAAATATGTGTCACTTTACCTATGCATGAAAGGGTGCACGTCACTTTTTAAAAATTGAAATAGTGATAATTTAGATGTGATATGAAAGATTTGACTGGTATAAATATTAAAAGTAAATTTTAGCAGTTTATTAGATATGTAAAAATATAAGAAGCAATAAGGAAGATTATATGACATCAAATAAAAAAATATAAAGATCATATCTATATATATATATATATATATATATATATATATATATATATATATATATATATATATATATAACATCTTGATATTTTGTTATTTCATGTCATATATCTTATAATTTTACATATCTAAAAAACCGCAAATCGTGAACTGTTGGTTGGCGGGGTTCTCTGTAATTCCCTTCAGGTTACGGGTTCAATCCCTCGCGGCGCGGGGTTCTCGAATATATAGGCACATGGTGTCAGGCCTCCATCATAGAAGTCAGATAAGCATAAGAAAATCGATATTTGGACTCTGCCAAATACCGATTCCTTTATATATATATCAGTAAAATAATATCATAAAAATTTGACACGATTTATTATGATGAAAATTGGGTCTATCATCAACGAAAGTCAAAAGAATGGAGCTAGATAAAAATTGATTATACTTTATTTCACTATGGTATTAATTTGGAAAGTGCTGCAAAACTTTAGAAGGAAAAAACAATAAAATAAAAGATGAAATATTGATCTAAAAAATCATAAATTAGTAGCAAAATTCAATAAAAGGCATGTTACAAGAGTTAGAAAAACATTAAAAGGAAGATATACATACACACCACAAAATGCTTACGTATTAACACATCTAACACTTAAACTCTGATATTTATACAGGACTTTAGTGTCCCAATCAGATCAAAAACAAATACATAAATAAGGAGTGTTTTAATTTAGAAAAGTTAATATTAGTGATGCTTTTGAAGTGGTTTAAGGATTTACCTGTTCTTTAAATAAAAATTAAAGGGGTTTTTACATACATAGCACTTAAGAGTCTGATATTTACATATACAGCACCTGAAGGTTTATACTTACGCCAACAGCATCTAAATCCCTTAAAACTAACAAAAACAGCACTCCATTAACTACATCTTTATCATCGCCTGCTCTCCGTCATATTCAGTTACCGTTATCAAACAGCTCTGCCAAAAATTAATCAACTGCAAGGAGGGAATTTTCGATGGCCAAAGGAAAGCCTTGTGGCCGTCCAGCATGACGAAGTTGCCATCTTCTGTGATGGTGAGGCTCCAGTTCTCAGACTACCAGATTCTGTGAAGGCCACGTCGACCCTGATGGTAAGCATCACATCGATGTTTACTGGAATCTATGGCGAGGGGCATTCTAGAGCATACCATTGTGACGCAAGGGGATTGTCTGGTGGCGAGTGCTTCAAAATTTTTGAGGTCAAAGAAGAAAGCGCTGAGACTGGAATCTTCAGTGATAGCATCACGGTCTATCTTCTCTCTGTGGACTGAGATTTCTAAAATTGGGGAATCAAGGCTTTTTTTATGTTAAGGAGAAAACTTGGTCCCAGTTACTAGAGTTTAACCACACCATTCTCGTTTTTATGGAGTGACTGTCAATTACTATTTTGTCGGGGAAAAGTCGTGGGAGGAGACAAGGGTGACACCGTTGGGAAGAGGTTTGCTGGGCAAAAGCTGGTAGCTTGGTGTGGATTTTGTTACTGAAAAGAACATGCTAGTGATGAGGATGACAGCTGACAGCCTGAGATAACGTTTAGAGGAGAGGAGAAGCTGAAGCCATAAAAAATACCCATGTTCAAACACGATCAATTTGTTAACCAACTGATTGGATTAGAATAATCAACAGCGATGATAGAAATCCTTTAGCTTGCGGAGCTGTTTGACAATGGCAACTAAATGCATGGCAGAGGGCTAGCGATGATAAAGCCGTATTTAACGGAGTGATATTATTGTGAGTTTTAAGAGGTTTTGTGTGCTTTGAGGGTTAATATAAACTTTCAGGTGCTGTATATGTAAAATATCAGACTTTTAAGTGGTATGTATGTAAAAACTCAAAAATTAAAACTGAAGTGTGAGATATGTAAATTCATAAGAATTCTGTGGTATATATGTAAATCCTCTAATAAAAAAATCACATGGGTAGCCCAAACATAATAGACGAAGAAGGTCAGTCTAGAGAGATCAGTAGCCTATTGCAGATGATTAGTCAAAATGGTATTAAAATATCATCATAAATTGAGTGAAGTTCTATCAGAGCATCAGGCTATATAACACCACAAATAAAAGCTAAATAATGCTTTCATCTCCTCTTGTCCATTTACCTAGCATACATTAAATTAATAGAATTTTTATTAGGAAGACTTGGATAAATACCAATCAGTTCCTATGTATTTACATATCTAACACCTAAACGTCAATTTTTACATATATGCCACTATACCTATGCTTGAGGTATATTTTATTTTAATAAAAATCAAAATAGTCTTTATGCGATATAAAAAATTTGGGTGGTATAAATGAAAAAGGTAAAGTTTAGGTGTTAGATGTGTAGATGCATTAGAAATTGGTTGGTATGTATGTATCTAAATGCCCAACTGTATTAATAAGATAAAGCGTGGCCGGTAAAACCTATTAAGAATGAAAAGGTCAAACCTATTAAAAATATAAAATTAACATTTTTATTATTATTTCATTAAGGTGGTTAAAAAAAAGGATGCGAGAGAACTGAAATGATAGCATGAACTTGTATAAAAAATTACTATCATGCATAAAATTAGACAATGATGATAAACCACACGTGAAATTATTTTTTTTATATACATTTAAGCAGAATTTTCAACTATCCATTTATGTTTATAAATAGACTTCTTTTGTTATTAATTTTCTTATGAAAATTCCAGAGGAAAAAAATAATTTCGCTCAATAGTTTCTCTCCCCCTCACTTGAGGAATCCCCCCAGATCCCAACTCCTGTCTTTAAATATTGAAGTGCTAAAAAATAGATAGCAACCAATGGAAACTTGAAAGAAAATAAGTTCTAAAAATACAATAAGATAAGCATAAACACTAATAAAATAAATCCTAACCCTAAAGTTCAAGGAGGGGTGTCTTGAAGCTCATAATGAGTCACCTACAAGTTAACTGATGGTGAATAAACCCTCCAACAGATAAACTAATTTTCTTAGCCGATGGGCCCATTATAACTTCATCATACAATTACTAGGATTAGCATGATCGTGGAAAGAAAAAAACTAGAATTGATTATGTTGGCGGAGATGCGAAAACCTTCACTCATAGAGATACTTATTGGTTATAATAGATCCAAATTTCTGGAGTCGTTACTAATAAGACAGTAAATTTTTCAAACTCCTATTTATAACTTCTATTTGTCCATCTCCCTGAGGATGAAAGACAAATGAAAGCTATAGTTGTGTGCCAAATAGTTCTCATAAGATTTTTTTTAGAAGTAATTGACAAACCGTTCATCCTCATGAGAAACAATGGAAGTGGGGAGACCATGCAGGCAAAGGCGAATTTAAAAGGGAGTGTGAGAGAGAAATTACCCTATCTAATTTCTTAAATGGGATAATTGCATGCATAGCACTCAAGACTTTGCTACTTACAAAATTATTACCCAGGTCACTGCTTTGAACTACAGAAACGGTGCATTATTGCGTTCTGGGGTCAAACTATTGGGAATTTGATACAAAATAAAAAATATAGGTTGGGATTTTATAGTGAATTTTCATATTTGAAAAATAATTTAAGAAGCGATCAAAAGAGTTATGTTTTGAGTGCTATATATGTAACTGCCCATTTTAAAATTGTCTAGTTTACATAACAGATATATATTAATCAGATTATCCTATTATTTGATGTTTTTTATAGCAAACATTTAATTTGTACACCCTCCAAAAAAAAGATGACTTATAAGCCTCTACTAGTACTGGTGGCATTCTTCCTAAGTAGAAGGCAATAGAATTCTTCCTCGACCAAACAGAAGGTTTAATGACAAATCTATATGGCAAGCTAATCGACATGCATGTAACTCCCAAACAAAAAATCTCGCAGGGAAGTATAAGGGCTACATACTTTTGAGGCTTCTGAGAGAAATTCATTACATAATATCAAACACCAAGATGTGATTATCGTTCAAATGAAGATAGACCAGATGAAAATCAAATCAAATTAATTGCTCGTTTTTTCTTTTATTTTTCTAGGAAGTTTCACTTTCACAATAATAGCATTACACAAGAAATCTATTTAAAATCAACAACTTTATCATCAGCTCTAGCACTATGATTAAGAACAAAGGAATACTTTTTGTCAAAAAGCAAATTTTGCACAACCGGCATTCAAAATTTTTTGAAATTGCCAATACGTTAATTTTAGCCTTCAAAATACATAACAAACTCTAGGTGACAAAAGTAAATGTTGCCAATAACATAAAACTTGCACTACAAAATAAAACTTATTGTCACTGGTGCACTTTTGGTCATCTTCATTGAGCTTCTCGTTGAAGTACATAACATGATAAATTTTAGGATTAATATATGGTTAATAGATAACCCCAAAGTATCATAAGATTTTAAAAAGATTTCTACAAATTCAAGACGCTGAGGGGGCGTTTGGATCACTTTTATTGTTTGCTTGTTAACTTTTGTTTTTAATTTTATTTTATTTGTGTTTTAATTTGAATTAAAATATGTTCTATTTTTAAAAACATTCACAATAGTTTTTAGACGTTTTAAGTTCTTTAAAAACAAGTTGATTTATTTTTAGAAATAGAAAATAAAAAATTAAAAGATGTTAAAATTATACTAATCAAACATGTTTCCAAAAATAAAAGAAAAATTAAAAAAATAAAGTAGAAATAAAAGTGATGGCAAAAGTGCCTTTAAGCATGAGAGAATTGGTCAATTTAGCTTTGAAAATAAGGTTAAATGTCTTAGCAGCAAATAGGAGGCCATTTGAATGCCATGCTTCAAAATGTCTACCAAAAGGAAAATAATGAAGTTGAAGCCTCAAATAATAAAATTTTGACAGTATGTATGTAATAACCATGAACATAAAAATGGAAGGAGTTGACCTTCTGAAATACATTGATATTAACCTTGACAAATTAAAGTCTCTGAGTCCCGAAACATTAGACGGCGTTGCCTCCTTAACCTAACTAGTTGCAATCTACTTAAACTCTAACCAAACTTAAAGCTTTAAACAAGGATTCGACCTACTAAACCATTTACAATTTTCATAGTACAACTAATTAAGGCACATCAAACCATAGTTAACTTTGAAAGTCACATTTTTTTTGTTCATACCCAAGCTTCTTTTATCAACTAGATAGAAAGATGAGTACAACAAAAGTATTTAACAATCAATGCCAGAGTTTTAAAAAAAATGAAAAAAAAATAACATAATATAATTAAAAAATATTTGGATTGCTAGCTTGTAGCGTAGTAAACATTGGAGAGTAGCAAAAAATCTTCTTCTAACTCCTACCCTTTTTGGTATAAAAAATAATAATTATCTAATCAAAATCAGAGTTCTATTATTGTAAATAATCATCATTCTATTCATAAATTGGATGAAATTGTGGCATTTCAAGAACCTGCTGAGCATTCTCAGCCATAATATCAATAGTTGATGAAGTTATTAACACAGAGAGTAGGAGAAGCAAAAATATCATTCATCTAAGCTTAGACTTTGAAAATAGATCTGATTAGTAAAAAGGACTTCCACCAAACAAGTAAGAGGATCAATTTGAGCATTAGATGGAAGGATCTGCAACGGAAATTTCAGAAGCCTCAACACAAGATGTGTCTTAAAACATTCCAAATATTTATGTCAAAAAAACAAGATAAGAAAAGATTTATAAAATAATATTTTCAAATTTATTTTTTTTTCAAATATCCTAACGACTAAGATCCAATCTATACCTCTTTTAATTTACACACACACACACATAAATATACATATATACATATTACTCATTTCAAATCTACTATAACTATCCTTAATTTAGTCGGGGTAATTTGAAATCAATTATGAGTTCAAAAGAGGAGCTTGAAACTGACAAGAAAAAATCTTGAATAAAAAATTAAGCTAGTCTAGAATATTTAACAGTCTAAGATACCATGTTCTCATTTTTTTTATGTTTTTAATATTTAATTGTCCAAGAAAATACATATAACACTCATATGGAGCTCCGTCAAAAATATCAACTCATTTTATTATGTTTGTAATATTTAATTTTACAAGCAAGGACAATGCATTATTCCTTAGAAAATGCACTTAAATAGTTTAACTATTTAAAAGACAAAATAATGAAAATAATGAGAATGCCGTATCCAAGGCAATTACAACTAACTGAAACAGGCTCAAAAACCTCTCAAAATCAATTCATGTTGAATTGAAACTGGTTTCTAAATCTTGAAATCAAATGTAGCTCTTGATTGATCTAATAAATATCGAATTGATTTAAAATGTGATAAAAAATGAATATAAATAAAAAAATATGCTAAAATACTTCAATAATTGTATAAATATTCAAATAAAGATGATTTTGGAGTAGAACCAAGATTGCATTAGAGTGAAATTCGCTCAACATGATTTGGATTTAATTTTAGGTCAAGTTCAAATCAAGCACAAATAAAATTTTCTATTTCAGATCAAGCTAAACTTGTTTATATCAAGATCAATCACATCAATATAATATGTCAAACATATCCAATATTACACACTGCCGTTGCCGGTCCCAAGCCCGGATGTGAAAAGTGGAGGGTTGCGTTAGGTAGTCGACAGCCAGCGTAAAACTTGTCGAAAAAAAAATCATGACATGAATCCTTTTGATCATTGTTGTAAGTCTTAGGGCGTCACTCGGAAGCGACGTATTGTATGGCTCGAATACGATGGAAAGTGTGCATGGCCAGCTACACCGGCGCCCGGTGTAGTGTCAAGTAAGCGAGGGTTCCACATTACGGACGGATGCGGGTAAAGAAGTTAGTCCATGATACTTAGTATTAGGATAGGATCACTGGAATATAGGTACTCTCAATGGTAAACTAATGGAATTGGTTGATATTATGATCCATAGAAAGATAAATATCCTATGTATTCAAGAAACTAAATGGGTTGGAGAAAAAGCTAAGGAGATTGATAACTTAGGTTTTAAACTATGGTGATTACAGTAAGAGTACGTACTTAGAAATGGTGTAGGTGTAATTATAGATAAGAGTTTGAAAGATAATGTTGTCAAAATTAATAGAGTTGGAGATAGAATTATAGCAGACTTAAGATTATTATTGATACTTAAGATTTTTAATATTATAAGTCTTTATCTCTCTCAAGTTGGTTTAGATATAGAGCTCTAAAGATAAATTACGGAATGATTTAGAAGAAACATACTGACAATCTTCGAAGAAAAAATTTTTATTGGAGGAGATTTAAATGGACGTATCGGTAGAGTGGTAGAAGATTTCGAATTATTCGCAGGTAGCTACGGTTATGGAGCGATTAATGAAGAAGGTAGAACCAATTTTAGATTTTCTTTAGCGTATGATTTGATTATTACTAATACTTTATTCGAAAAGAGATGAACGTCTTATTACTTATAAGAATGGATCTAATAAAACACAAATTGATTATTTTCATGCAGAAGAAGAGATCGTCGAGATTGTAAGGATTGTAAGGTTATTCGAAGTGACGATTAAGTACGCCAACATCGATTATTAGTTACAGATTTTAAGATGAAGAGTTGTAAAATAAAGAATACTAGGAATCAACAGTCGTAGAATAAGATGGGGCGCACAAAAGACATGAAATAAAATTATTTTTATGAGTAAAATTCGAGATTTAAATATTTGGGATGTTCGTAGAAGACGTGAATGTTATGTGGGAAAAATTAAGCTAATACTTATTAAACAGTAATTAAAGATGTACTTGGAGAATCGAAAGAAAAAGTTTCATAAATAAAAATAGTTGGTGGTGGAATAATAATGTACAGAAAAGATAAAATATAAGAAGTTATGTTATAAAAATTGGTTTAAATGTAAAAGCGTAGGAGAGCGGGAAAAATATAAAACGGCCGCAGAAGTGTAAAAGAATAATCGGTAATGCTTAAAAATTTTGCTTTTAGTGATGCTTTATAACATGTTAGATCTTAAGGAAGGTGAAAAATATATGTATAAACTAGCTAAACAAAGAGAAAAGAAAAGTAAAGATTTAAGCTGCAGTAAAGTGTATTAAAGATGAAAATCGAAAAGTCTTTCTTAGAAAAAGATATTCAACGTAGGTGGGTGAGTTATTTTGATAAAGCTTTTTAATGATGATGCTTGAAAGTACGATTGACCTTAGTGATCTTAATATCGTTAATAATAATAAAGCTTTTCATTTTTACAGTCGCATTAGTAAAAAAGAAGTTGATGAGGCTTTAAAGAAAGCTAAGGAGGCGAGTCCGTAGGACACGATGATATCCGATTGAAGTGTGGAAATGTTTAGGTGATTTGGGGGTTTCTGGCATTACTAAACTTTTTAATATTATTTTAAAAACTAAAAGGATGCACGAGGAGTGGAGAAAGAGCATTTTGGTCCCCATTTTTAAGAATAAAGGAGATGCACGAGAGTGTGCAAATTATAGAGGAATTAAATTGATGTGTCATACTTTAAAATTATGGGAGAGGGTAATTGAACATAGGTTAAGACGTATTACGAAGATTTCTC
The DNA here is from genome assembly GCA_022702705.1 of Papilionanthe hookeriana x Papilionanthe teres. Classification (NCBI taxonomy): domain Eukaryota; kingdom Viridiplantae; phylum Streptophyta; class Magnoliopsida; order Asparagales; family Orchidaceae; genus Papilionanthe; species Papilionanthe hookeriana x Papilionanthe teres. Next base: position 38,050,767 of record CM040437.1, on the reverse strand, counting down.
ATAATCAATTTGGATTTATGCGGGCGATGTCTACCATGGAAGCTATACATTTATTGAGAGGTTTGATGGAGAAGTATAGAGATAATAAGGAGGATCTACATTTGATTTTTATTGATTTAGAAAAAGCTTACGATAAGGTTCCTAGAGATGTTCTTTGGAGAGTCCTTGAGAAGAAAGGTGTTGATATAACTTATATTCGAGTCATTAAAGATATGTATGCTAGAGTACATTACATGTGTTCGAGCCGAAGGAGGATTGACCAAGTATTTTACTATTTACAGTTGGTTTACATCGAGGATCGGCTTTAAGCCCATATCTTTTGCTTTATTTATGGATGGCCTTATCGGGCATTTACAAGAGGATGTACCTTGGTGTATGCTTTTTGTCGATGATATCCTCCTTGTGGATAAGACAAGAGAAAAAGTCCGGGAAAAACTTGAATTATGGAGGTCTACATTGGAGTCTAAAGGTCTTCGTTTGAGTAGAACTAAAGCTGAATACATGGAATGTAATTTTAGTAATAGTAGGTCTAGTGACGACGAGTGTAACTTTGGGTGATCAAATTATTAAAAGGTGTGAACGATTTAGATATCTTGGGTCCATTGTTCAAAGCGATGGTGATATAGATGGGGATGTGAATAGTAGAATTCGGGTTGGTTGGTTGAAGTGGAGGAATGCGTCGGCTCTATTGTGTGATAGAAAAGTACCGCTTGGGTCGAAAGGAAATTTTTACAAGATGGTGGTGAGACCTTCGATGCTCTATGGTGCTTGAATGTTGGCCTTTAAAAGAGAAGCATAATGTTAAGTTAAGTGTTGCCGAGATGAGAATGATTAGGTGGATGAGTGGCTTTACTCTTAGAGACAAAATGCGAAATGAATATATCCGTAAAAGGGTTGGAGTTGCACCGATGACGGATAAAATTAGAGAGAGTCGCCTTAGATGGTTTGGTCACATTAAACGTCGACCACACGATGATCCGATTAGGAGAGTAGATATTTTAAATACAACTTATGTTAAGAAAGGCGAGAGGAGACCTAGGAAAACTTGGGCTTATTGCATAAAAAATGATCTTAATTTATTAGAATTGAACGAAAATTTGACACTAAATCGGACACAATGGAGAAAAAGGATTCATGTAGCCGACCCCACTTAGTGGGATTAAGGCTTTGTTGTTGTTGTTGTATATCCAATATAATATAGTACACACACACACACATGTAATTCTTTAATAAATCCATTATTTTATCACTTGATATAAAAAATAAATAGAAAAACCTTTCACTTTCAATTCAGATTTTAATATTTTAATTGAAACCAAAAAAATATTGCTTCAACTACTGAATTAATTTCAAATATTATATTTATTGAAGGAAAATCAAATATTCTAATATCTAAAATTTAACAAATATGTGAAACAATTTTTAATTAAGTAAATTTCAAATACTAAAATTTTTTTTATTTGTGATCATAAATCATACAGAATTTTCATATCATTATCCTTTGAAATTAAATTATGCCTTAACATAATTATAATAGCATCATATGGTGAAAAAAAAAATTATGATTTTTTCAATTTATAAAATAACATACAATCACTAAATTTATTAGAAAAATAACATTTTAAACTCTCCCATAAATTGCATAAGGTTGCTTTCTTGTGCCTCCTGTACTGCATCATGTTCACTTTCTTTGGTTTGGAAACATCTTTAGGTAACAGAGCTCCATTAAAGACCTTGATCTCTAAATCGCAGATCCATTACTGAGAGTGCTTAATTTTGGATAATTTTCATAACCCTTAGTGTTTATAGTTGAAATAAATCAGAAGTATGTATTGCACATAATAGCAATGAGTTACCAAAGAAATGTTGTGATTCTCCAAGAGTTTTAATTAACAAAATATAAAAGTTTTATAAGAATGGTGCAATTCCTTGAAGCGGTATTTTGGCTCGAGTATCTTTACAATGAACATGAAATGTTTAACTACTTCAACCATCGACAAGTATCTATTGATCAATCAATCAGTATTTCTTCGCAAGTAACTAACATATGGATATCACAATTTTAAAAACACTCAACTTTCACCTCTTAGGACTGATTCAATTTACGTAGGTCCTTCTATTAGCAAAACCATCAAATGAACATAAAAAATATGCAAAAAGCCTCTAATTTTCCATCAATTTCCCCACTCTTTCCTTCTGATGTAAAAATCAACCACTCTCCTCTGTAGCTCCTAATGCTGGCTATCTCTAAGGACCTTCGATCATTTCAACTCCTCTCAGGCTCATAATGTTGATTCTCTCCAACAAACTCCAATGATTGTAACACTTACAGTGATTCTCTTTACTCAACTGCTGCATCTAAATTATATGATGTTGTATAAAAGGCTTTCACTGTCACCTCCACGTTGATACTGGAGTTAACCCAAACAACAATAGGAAAACCAAATATTATTATATAAAGAAAATTAAGCAATTACAACAAACACACTAAAAGGAGAATGCAACAACAGAAATAAACAATCTAAAGTGTATTCCAATCGTGGTAGAGGCCGGCAAGGTGGGCTAGAATGGGTAAGTTGGGGTGTTATAAGGTGGTGGATTCAACAGGTAAGATTTCTAGAAGATGGACGAGTTATGATAAAACTTGTCGGGGGCTGGAGCAACAACAAGGTGGCATTGGGGATGGATTTGGGCAGCTGGAACACCGAGGACAGCATGGAGAACCGTTAGGACAACATCTAGGCAATGGTGGAGGGTGGTGAGGATGGTTGAAAAAGCTGAGGGTGACTGGAAATGGCAAGAGGGAGGGTTGGAAATCAAGTAGGTAGCGACAGAGAGTGGTAGGGGCAGCTGGAATGGCAGCAGCAGCAGCAGCAGCGAGGGAGGAAAAATCTGGAAGGTGGCAGCAAGTGGGAAGGGTTGGGGCTCAGATTCTGGCGGCGGCGCGCGTTGGAAGGGAGGCATGCTGGCGGGGAAGGCAGGAAAAGGCAGAGACAACAACTCCTTGCTATCCTGGTTGGCGGCAGCAAGTAGAGAAGCAGCTGGCAGTGATTAGAAGATAGAAAACAGCAGGGAGAAGCAGTCAGGACAGCTGTTCCAGGTGGCTGCAGCAGGGACGGAGCAGCTAGGAGTCATGTGGAGAGAATGCAGAAGATGACAAGGAAGATAGTCACCGCCTAAGAAAGAAGATACAACTGGAACACCACTCGAACCCTCGGATACAGCCCTCGAAGGGAGAAACAGATGTCGACGGTTGTCCTAAACAAACTCATGCCAAAAACCGTCTTTCGAACCCAAATTCAATACATATATAGGAAATTACTAAAAAAGAATAAAGGATAATATGAAAGAAAGCATAAGAAAGAAAAATGGGATGGTTTCAGCCCATCTCCCAGTACTGTATGAAAGGTAATTTGGTGCAATAAACTCTCGCGTCAATCTCCCAATGTTGGGGGAGCTTTGACCTCATCCGTTGAAATCCCATCTTCTCGCATATGGCGTAGATCAGCCATGTTGAAGGTGGCAAAAATGTCGTAATCTCTCAGTTAGTCAATTCTGCAGGCATTGAAATTTCAAAAAACATCTTGATTGAATATGTATCCATCCTATTTTGACACATCATAACTGAAATTAACTATGGATGAATATCCTCACGACCCAAGACTCAAGCCATTAAATCTGTAATTGATTTCTTCTACTCTTCGTACTCGTCGGAGTTTATCTGATAAACATGTTAGGAGGAATCAACTCTGTGACGCAATCTATGGCAGGCTGAATCACACTAAAGTATAATCACGCGGGAAAAGCCACATCTCCTTCTCTGAAAGGACCCGGATCCCATTGGAGAATTTTCTTCCCCATAAAGCTCCAATGACGATTTTCAAAGTTGTGGTTCATCCCTCCCGTCTGAACATTTAAAGATGGATACACTGTTGAACTGAATTTAATATCCAAATAACTCCATATAATCTTCCAAATATGGCACAAAAGGACTTCATGCCTGACATGAAAGACCTCCCTTAGTAGGGGCAACTCAAGAGTCTATATTAATCTGAAAAGCCTGAATTTCTCTTATATATGGTTGTCATGCCTTTGGCATCCGTTCCTAGAACTCTAAAACTATCAATCACTCTTAATTCAGTTGATGTCTCTCTCATGGGCTTCAGCTGGAACTATGTTAATTATTTCCTCATCACTTAGAAGTTGATACTCCTCCTTTCATCCTCATCTTCTTTAGTGTATATTGTGGCATTACCTCTTTCTTCAACAACTCCCGCTCAGTAAAATATATCATCCTTATGACTGTGTAATCTGCTTCAATATACTCAAATCCATGACACTTGAAATGCTTCGTGGTTATGATGGATTTGGAAATGCGGACTGGTGTCCTCTGTTCTCCACTCTGAACTAGTGTCTCCTCAGGCGAAGTCAGCTTGGACGTTGCTTTGGGTGTACTCTGGCTGTAAGATCTTGGGGTTGAACCCTACCTATCAGATGTGGTAGTCATCCGACGATGTGGTCTCTCCACTTCTGAAGCTAGAGTCTAAACATTCAGTCTGTTGTGAGCCGGCATTAGCGTTGCACCTCCCATTTCATCTTGGAACATGCTATAATTTTATTCTTCTTGTCTCACTGTCGAAGAACTTTCAAATTCGCCCACCACTAAGATGTATTCTTCCCTAATTTGCTGGTGGCTACTTTTACCATTCTGTCCGGTGGGATGTCCTGGCACTCAAATACATACTCTAAGATCCAGAATCACCTAATGACCTCTCTGGATCAATGTGGCCATTGAATATGGCAAATCCACCTTTACTTCAAAATTTTGGCTTCTCAGATATTTTGGGTCAAGTCTCTAGGACAAAGATTCTTAATCCCCCGGCATCCGTTAAGTGGAAAAGATTCACTTCATTTCTTCGATCTAGTAAGTCATCGTTATGGCTACGGGTGACCCATCCGGATTACCTCATATCGAAGGTGGCAAGCCTCTGTTGTAGTTAGTGGATTTCCCACTGCTATCTTCCATAGAAATCCTTAGGATACTTCTTTGTAAATTTCACATAAACGATCGACCTAGTTTCCGATGATTATCTCCTTGGCAACATAGCTAGGTTTTGGTAATTGAAGGTTGTTTGAGGATATGAAAAATTTGTTTTGGAGTGGAGATGGTTTGGGTATGGTAGATGCTAGGAAATCCAAGGATAAGAATATGGTTAGACTAGCCTGATACTAAATGAAAATGGAGTTAACCCAAACAATAATAGAAAAACAAAATATTATTACTGCAAAGCAAATTAAACAGTTACAACTCACACACCGAAAGAAAAATGTAACAACAGAAACTAACAAACACAACTAAAGAGTATTCTAAGATTGGTGGAGGCCAGCGAGGTGGGCTAGAATGGATAAGTTGGGGTGCCGGAAGGCGGCGGATTCAGTAGGTAAAGTTTCTAGAAGGTGGACGAGTTGCGGTAAGGCTTGCCGAGTGCTATAATAGCAACAAGGCGGCATGGTGGATGGATTTGGGTTGCTGGAACAGTAAGGACAGCATGGAGAATCGTTGGGTCAGTGGTGAGAATGGTTGAAAAAGCTGGGGGTGATCAGAAGAGGAGGGCGGGGGGGCGCTGGACAACAGGTATATAGCAACGGAGAGTGATAGGGATGGTTGGAATGGCTGCAACAGCGAAGGAGGCAAATCTTGGAAGGTTGTAGCAAGCGGGAAGGGATAGGGGGCAATTACTAGAGACAGTAGCACGTTGGAAGGGGAGGCAGGCGGAGAAGGCTGGAAAAAGAACGGACAGCAACTACTTGCTGTAGCGGCAGGAAGCAGAAAAGCGGTTGGTGGCAGCTGGAAGATAAAAGATTACAGGATGAAACAGTTATGACAGATGTTTCGGGCAGTTGCATCAGGGACGGAGCAGCTGGGAGAGATATAGGGAGAATGTGAAATATGGTAAGGAAAATAGTTACCACCTCAGTGAGAAGATACAACATGAGCACCACTCGAACACGAGGATACAGCCCTCGAAGGGAGTAACTGATGCCGACAGTTGTCCCAAATACACTAAAAACTATCTTCCAAACCCTAATACACCACATATATAACATATGACTAAAAAGTAATGATGGATAATAGGAAAAAAAACATATCAACGGAAAACAGGATGGTTTCGGCCCCTCTGGCGATAGGTAATCACATGGTACTTTAGCAGCTACAGTACCACGGTAATTTGGTGCAGTAAGATACCGTGTCACACATACATATCCTATTGTTCTTCCTCTATTTAACTGCCATCAGAAAAGTGAGCTTAAATTCACATCCTCTCTCTGCTTATCATGTTGCTAATCTCTGATAATTTTAGAACCATCAGTGACTTCCTATGCTTAACTGTTTCATCTAATAACTGCTGCACAAAGGACCTTCACTGTCATCACCATCTATCCTATTGTTCTTCCTCAATTTAAACGTCATGAACAAAGTGAGTTTAGTTTCATTAAAAAATAATCTATGACTATGAGAATCATTCATAAAAATCATAAGAGCTCTCCACCTCCACCTCTCATACTCAACTTAACTCTTCTTCTCCAATGTCAACAGAGTATACATATTGACTTTATTAAAATAAAGCCTGGACCTAAAATAACAGAAAAATCCTAAAAAGGAATGTTATTTTGGTCATACAAAATTAATCTCATTCAAATTTAAATCAAAAATGCCACATCAGCTAAACTAATAGATTATTTAACATTTTCAACAAAAAATGGATCTATTTGAAGGTCTTAAATCAGGTGGAGAACCATTATGAAAATTTAAAATCCACTAAGGATCAAATTTAAAAAATTTTAAAATCATGGGAAACATGAAGCATGGCCGAAACATAAGTAACCCAAATGATATTTGCCCTTCATTTTTTTTAAAATTGGTAATCTCGGCAAATTTGCTTTCCTTGAATATTGCATATTGCATTAGTAGAAAAACAAAAATGACAAAGTATAAATGTAAAATTAGGTCTAGGGACACTAATAAAAAGGGCCTTATCCTCCTGTAATACAAAAAAAAAGGATCAAGGTCATTTACATGAGCAAAACAAAATCACTATCTATGGCCACATTGACATAAGTATGGGCAGCCCTGTTGTTACTCCTGAATTGCTAAAGATCCCCAGAAGAGGGAAACAGAAACAGAAGAATTGTTTGATCATTTTCACAGTGGACAATTTCACAAGCCAACTAAAGCCAGATTCGACATTTATCAAGTTCAACGAGGGTGGAAAATTGTATGACCGTTTTCACTGAGGACTTCCTCAGGCCAACTCAAGTCAGACTGTCAACTTCTATCAGGTTCAGCAAAGATGCAAGGATTGCACGCTTCACAATAATTGTAAGGAGCATTTACATAGCACAAAATTTATAGGTATTTACATATCTCACACTTAAGCTTTCATATTTACACACAGAGCACTCAAATCTTTAATATCACATCAAGAATAGCACTATTATCACTTTTTAAAAGTGAAATACACAATTCCATGCATTAGGTTTAAAACACAAAAGTGCCATGTGTGTAAATATGAAAGGATTGGTGTGAGATATGTAAATACATAAGAATTTTGTACTATGTATATAAATTTCCCTAATTGAAATTGATTGAAGAATGTTGGCAAACATATGAAACTTTGGTACATAAAGAACTATAAACTGGTTAGCTGCTAAGTAAACAATCATCATACATGTCACAGGTAAAGGTGGAATAAAATGAATCTGGATTCGCAAGAAACAAAGTGCATTCACATAAGAAATTGTCGTTCATGATTACCTGTTGCAAGTTGAGCGGGATGCAAAATTATGATTGTTGCATTTTTGGCACATCCAGTCCCCATCACGCCATTGTTTTGCCCTGATATAAAAAAATTAATCAAACAAAGAATGGAGAATTTAACAAGCACAAATAAAGTACAGTGACTTGTCCCACAGGAAAGTAAGTCAGAATCCACAAGAATGTTAGTTTTAGCAGCCACAACCAACTTCATCATCAATACATAGCAATTAATATGATTCAAATCACATTTTGCATCCACAGGAATAGTTGTAAGATACAGAATCAGCATGAAATACAAATATGCATAGAATAATAAGCTTTACAAACTTGATTAATTATCTAACTTTTCACCATTTGATAGGGCTCAGTTGATTGGATTACACGTCTGCTCTGCACTAGGCCAAGTTGCAAAGCAGGCGAGAACTGTTTAAGAGAAAAATGTAAGACAACTTGTCCCAGAAGTATGGTTTATCTGCAGTATGATAAACAGCTTTTCAAACGAAACAGTAAAGAAAGTGTGGTGTGGCACATCATGATGGTTCAAAGGTAGGACTCATAGGCAGAAAAGGTTATGTACTACTAGAGCTCAATCCGAGAGAGCTACCACACAACCTAGAGATTCCATTTCAAGAGGCCAAGTCAAAAAGAGTGCTTGAAGAATTGGGTCACTTTTATGTGTATGTGTTATGTGAAGTCTATCGAGTAAGATTATGTTGTATTTATGTGTAGAATCTTATGTTTTATTGATTTGAGTTGTTATGCGTGCTTTGCAATGCCTTAAGGTGAACCTGAGTGCATCTAAGAAAGTGTGAAGGGAGGGCCGAGCACATGATTATGGAGTGATTATGGCCAGCCGCATGTAAAGGGGGTGGGTAGTTATATGTGGTTTAGGTAGTTTCTAAGCTGTTCCAAGGATTTTTTCCCCCTCTTTTTGAGTGTTTGAATGTAATTAGATGTTTAAAGCATGATGAAATGAAAAACAATACTTGTGAAACTTGAGCGGAGAGCTCAAATTAGGGAGTGGCTTGTGGCTTCTTCTAGGGCATTGTTTGGTGACAATATTAATATATATGTAAATTTAATGTATTTTTTTTTTCAATGAACTAATTGTTAGTGCTTATTTATGTTATTTGATTGCAATAAAGTTTATTTACAATTTATATATTATTTTATCTACTTTATAAACACTGATTAGATACTAATTTAAAATTTACTCAAGTGCTGATTTATTTAGATTTGTAAAATCATTTTTTCATAATATTATATAAAAATTAAACATTTACTTCAATTTTAAATTTGTCTATTTGCTTTATATGAAAATTTAAGTACAAAAGATGAAAAACTAAAAACTCATTCAAATTTTTAATTTTTTCAATTAATATAAAGAAGTCAAATTACAACTCAAATATGATCATTAAAAAATTAAGCAAACCAAGTATGAACATTTATGTGAAAGTTCGGTTCAAGCTCGAACTGAACATATGATTTGACCAAGCCAAGTCCATCCATATTATACTCGACTCGATTCAGCTGGATTACAAACCTATCTGCAGCTAAAGCTCCACAAAGGGGCTTTCAAGGTATTAGTATGTAGCTAATACCTATGCTTCTTGCCAATTTCTTCTCCAGGGAGGGGCCACTAAGAGGGTCATGCAAACAACCATACTACTGCTTGCAAAGAGGTTGTTTCCACTCAAATTCAAGTTAAGAACCTGAAAAAATGGTGCAAACCTAGTGATTTAGAAGGCAGTGATGAAAGATCATCATGCAATATCTGTTATAGTTCATGTCATATACGTTTTAATATAGTTGTCATTGTTCATGTCAAGTCATGGTTAATAGTTAGACCCTATTTGCCTTTATTTCAATCATCAGTTGCAACGCATGTTCCAACTTATGATAAGTTGGGTATTTTGTTACATGATTTAGGTTTATGTTGTCATACAATTAAGGGTTATAAACTATACGGGACAGGTCCAGGGGTTATGTAAATTTAATGGGGATGAAATTTTGGAATAGAAACTATGAAGCTTTGCACCTCTTTCTTGCCCACTAGGCTAAGTCAAATTTTGTCTTCCCTTCCTTTCCTAATAAACCCGTGCACTCTTCCCTTTTCCAAAATAACAAGCTTTTAAATAAAATTCCTAATAATCCTAAATAATTCCAATCAAAATTCCAACCAAGCCAAACCAACCTAACCCACTTTAGCTAACCACAAACAAACAAAACCAAACTTGGACAATAACCAACCGACTAACCCACACATGAAACCTATTCAATCACTCGATCTCAACTGTCTAATAACAGTTATAAGTAGTTACAAAGAAAAGCAAAAATATTAATATAGGACTTATTTGATGTCTTAACAGACTAACAAATTTAAGTTTACGAGAATAACGTTTCTCATAGGTCAGTATGCTTCAATGCTAAAGAATAGAGATCTCTCTTCAAAGTTCTTTGATTGCTTCAAGCCAAAAAAATTTAAATAGTTATCATCTCCTTATATACTAAGAGTCATTTTGTGTAGGCAGTGTTATAGCAGTTGTGGTAGCAAATAAAGGATCATTTTTCTGTCTAGCCACTCCATTTTTTGGGGTGCATACATACAAGATAACTCACAAACTAATCCTTTCTCTGGAAGGAATGAGAAGAGAGAGTGGTTAAAAAGATAGTTAATGTTGTACGGTCTAACTTTTTTATTTTGATGCAAATTAATATTTGGTTATTTTGGAAATGGTGGGAAATATAATACTTGCATCATTTTTAACTTTTAGTAGAAAGATCCATGACACATCGGTACAACCATTGATAAAAGATGCAAGATGTTAGGCAAAAAGAATGGCTCTTAGATGTCGATTACAAATTAAAGGAAACCATACAAAGGTTTTTATGTCACTAGCTAGAAATTGGTACGTATATGCTTTTCCAGTTAATAAATGTCATAATGAAATTTTTTAACATTATTTTTTTTTAATAAAGAAAAATTAATTTTGAGAAAGGGAAGGAAACTAAAAAGTGAGCGTTGAAGCTAATTTTTTTCTTGATTGGATCTAAGGGTTTCTGGAACAAGAGATGATACTAAAGGTTATATAGAGCATTTTTTATGATTGGTTCATCAAAGTGGTCTAAATAATCCATTTTTTTAGCAAATTCAATCATCCTCATTATGTCACAGTTCCTAAAAGACATAAAATGAAGAATAAAACTTAGAATTTTTAAATAGCTTTTGAATGGATAACGAATTGGTAAAATAATTAAGATATGAGAAACTTTTTAATAAGAAATTCTCCTTGAACAGCCACGATTGCTAATGAATAATGATTGATCAGCAATGATTAATTTCATGTTATTAAAACGGAGAGTATTAAAAAAAAATGTGAGTTGGATATATGATATGTAGCTCTCAAATCAATGATCCAAAAGTCAAAACTAGAAATCTATAAAGCTCAAATAGCATAAAAAGAGATGATAATGCTTGAGAATGCTAACACATGATAACCTGCCACAAATGTTTTTCTAGTGCTGTTAACATATTTTTTGGAATTTCTATGTCTTCATTGTGGAACAACTCAATAGACAATTCTTTAGCATTACCTTCTCTCAAGTATTCCATATGTGTATCTTTGCTCGTTTGCCAATCCTTCTACTGCAGTCCAATTTTAAGATTGCAGTTTACCATTAAGTTTTCAACATCTTTCCTCTGTAAGTCAAGCTTTTTAGTAATATATTTCCCACTGGGCATCTTTACTGATCAGATTCAATAGATTTGGTTGCTCATGGTCCTCAATATGAGAGGGCTTTAAGTCGAAGCTCTCAATATTAGCATTCTTAGCGACTAAGGACAAGCCTTTCACTGGTCTGTTAATGCTCATGAATCACCCACTTTTTTTGGCCATTTGGATGATAGAAATGACATCATTTCATGATAGTAAATCCTCCCTTTTTTGTGAATTTGTAGCCTTACAACATCAAACACAACTTGAACTGAAAAAAGAAAAGCATAAACTTACTCTTTTTCAGCAAAGCTTTTAAGAAAAGCTGCATCTTCATTACATTCAATTTGAATGCATTGATATCAATCAAATTCTTGCATAAACATCAAAACAAGTTGGGAAATTAGTCCTCCTTGATTTGTGGATGAGATCTTGGTCTTAACTTCATAAATTTGTCAGGCATCAAGAACTTTGGAATATGTTTGATTTACAAAATCTATAGTTCCTTTCTTGAAAGAGTGAACATGCATGTATCACTTATCTAGGACATCGACAAAATTCATGTTCATCCTAACTTCAAATGTGGGATCCCCTTACTCAAATTTAATGCACCTTAAATGGTGAAATCGTGCTCTTCCCTCCTGAAATATATGAATCAATTGTGAACAATTTAAATAGTTCTTTCCATTCGATCCACATGTTTGAAACTCTCCCATTAGATTCAAATTGCATCCCTAAACCTCAAGGGGGTCTAAGACAATGGAAATATGATCAATGTTGTCCACGGATAACTAAGAAATAGCAACAATGTCTTTGTAGAAGAAAAAAAGAAGCAGAAAATTGGAAAGATTTCTGCTCCAAGTTTAGAAAGAAAAAGAGACGAGACTACGGAAAATTTTTTCCTAGAGGTAATGGTCGCAGACATTATAAAATCCTAAGAAAACTTCTAATAGAAAATATATAAAATCAAGAACTAAAAAATAACTATAGAATTAATTAAAATAAAACCCCAAAGATGTTTCCTTAAACAACACGGTAACTCAAACGGATTGGTTTGGTGACAGAAAGGATACTATGCATCCGTGAGGTGGCAGGTATACATAATGGCAAAGAAAGAGTTGTGGATCCAAGAAGGTGGAGATGGAGGCTAAGAAGGTACTCTGTCTCACAGGGTGTAATCCAAGGAAAGTTTTCACACGAGCCATGTTTTGTTTTTGTTTTCGTTTTTTTGTTTTTTTTTTTTTCATATTCCCTTAGATGGCTGAAGAGGAGGACTGCATTGGGCGTATTGTGTGATAGAAAAGTAGTGCTTAGACTTGAAAGGAAAATTTTATAAGATAGTTGTGAGACCTACAATGAACTATGGCGCGGAACGTTGACCTGTAAAAGAGAAGTATTAAATTAAGTGTTGCTGAAATGACAATGCTCGAGTGGATGAATGGTTTTACACTTATGGATAATGCAAAATTAATATATCTATGAAAGGGTTGGAGTAGCTCTAGTGGCGGACAGGATTAGAAATAGTAGCCTTAGATGGTTTGGTCACGTTCGTCGACTGTCTGATAACCCACATAAGAGAGTAGATGTTTTAGCTTTCAATTATGTTAATAAAGATAAAGGTAGACCTAACAAAACTTGGGCTTTTATTAAAAAAATCTTAATTTATTAGAATTAAATGAAAATATGACACTTAAAGGAACAAAATGGAGAAAAAGAATTCATGTAGCCGACCCCACTAAATGAGATAAAGGTTGCTTGTCGTTGCAAGAGCATCTCCGGCTTATGAGCGGGAATCAGGAGCGTCTCCCGCTTCTGATGCAGGACACACCCGCACGGAACTTCCCGCAATTCTAGCACTTGGACCAGTCAATCTAGGCAAAGAGAGAGTCGATCGGCTCCTCCTCTTAGGTTTGGCACATCCTTTCACTAGTGGACCCAATCCTAATTATCGATGGCATATATATTTTCTTCATGTGTTATAGGTTTTCAGTTTTCTTTGTGTTTTCTGTCAAGACAACCCTCGACATCTAAGTTTTCCCTTCTAGGGCTATATCCAAAAGTAAGTGGTGCTTTGACTATATCTTATTCCGATGTGGTGACTCTCCTCCAAGGGTCGAGTAGTGCTACGACTATATCTCGCTCCCAAAATGGTGTTTATCCATCCCTAACTCCTCTGTATTCCTCCTGCTTTGCTGCCATGCATTCATCTTTGTTGTAACTGTTGACCTCATTTCTGAATGAGGTCTTTGTGTCTCTCCTTAGAGCCTAGGGTCTAGCTTTAGGCTTCCCCTGTTTGACTCTCTTAGAGGACTAGTACGGGACCCACACCGCTTAGAAAATCCGAGCCAATTCTTCACTCCTTCGAGCCTCACATGTACGGTCCCAAATCCTCGGCATTGTGTTAAGTTGATTAGGACTGACACAGGAAACTTGAAGTCGAGTTCCTACATGAATAGGGGCAACCCCTAGGGGAACCACCAGTACCTCAGCACTCACAGACACCACATTTCACACATCGACCGCACCGCATGCAATTTTGGCTCGAGTCGGGTTGACCGTCAGCGAATTCTTCCAAAAGACCTCAGATGAAGAAATGGACCACATGGATGCGTCCGGGACGTCGACTTTAGCTAGGAAGGACACCCATATTGCTATGGTTTCGCACGCGAGCTGTTAGCACGAAAATCGATGCACTTTTTTTAATTAGCGGGGCACGAGTTCGGGTTCAGCCCAAGTTCAATTCGAGCTCGATATGGGCTGAACACGGGTCTAGCTGTTTTAAATTTTAAAATTCAAAATTCAAATTTATCATTTAAACTCACATTAATTGGATGTAATTAAGGGTTAAGTTTTTCCAATTGAGGATTTCTTCTTAAAACATTGAGAAATCTACATGCATACCGCTCTATTCATATGTATTCACATATCTAGCATCTAAATTTAAATTTCATGTTGTCACGAGAGTTACAATTCATACTAAAACGATTCTCAAACACTTTACATGTCTTAAACCTAGGCTTTACCTTTGTATTTATATCGCCCAACACTTTGACTATTTTGGAGAAGATTTAGGAGTTTATTTGGGTACAATATTTTCACTGTTTTGGAGAGTTTTGTGAACCATTTAAATATCATTTTATCATTGTTTTAAAAAAATGTTGTGTGCTCAATTTGAAATGTCATTTTGTTCACTATTTTGGAGACCTTTGTGAACCATTTAAATAGCATTTTGTTCACTGTTTTGAAAAGCTTTGTGCCCCATTTGAAATACCATGTCATTCACTATTTTCAAGGACTTTACGAATCATTTTAAATGCCATTTCGTTCGCTCTCTTTTTGAGGTTTTATATTCACTATTTTTGGGCTAAGTTTCCTAGCTGAGTTTGAGGCTCATTTAAATGATGTTTTATGCATTTGAAATTATTGTTTTGGGCCTCCATATGTGCTGCCCGGGGCAGCTAACTGCAGAAATCTGTTGTAGAAAGCTGATGTGAGCCGCTAAGTGCTATGAGATCTGTAGAAAGCTGCTGTAAATGCTGTCTAGCGTTTGGAAATGCTGAAAAGTGCTGTAGGGGTGCTTAGAGATCCGTTTGGTTCATTGCGAACTTTCATTTCTTGTTACGAATCTGTATTACTTCAGAAGAATATGGTGAAGCAATGCTGGAGTAAATTTATTGTCTGTTTGATTCTGTAATATGGGAAAACAGTTACGAAATGAAAAATGATTGAGATCTGCTCAGGTTTATTAAAAGCTGTTTAAAAATTTTGATTTATTCATATGGTATATAGTATTTGCAATTGAATTTTTTTTAAAAAAAATTTATATTTTAAATATACAAACTAATAAATATAAATTATATTTTTAAATTTTTTAAATTTTTAAATAGATTGTTCAAATTAATAAAATAAAATATTTAGGAGTTTTAAATCCATATTTCTCTCCAATATGATCCATAGTCATGAAGACTGCAAATTCGAGTGCGGTTTATTAATTGTAATGGGCAGATATCTGTCCAAAAGCGAGAAATGAAAATTTTGCAATGCGTAGAAAGCTTATAAAAAAACTTAGCACATATAGGTATCCATGAAGAAAATAAATTAATCTAAGGACCACTGAGAAAATTTTCACAATGAATATTATTTCTTAAACCAGTCGCAACTTGATTGCCATATTATATAAGATCACCAATAAACACCAGTAGATAAAACCATTCTTTTTTCTTCCTAATAATGCCATAATAAAACGAACAATCTGTTCAACCTTATAATAAAACATATTAACATAGCAATTAGCCAAGCTCTCCATATGAGATCAGCTAAAATTAGGGATGTAGATGAACCAAATAAGATTTTAGCTTTTTAACTAAACCATTAAAATACTCTTTCAATTTATATAAGCAAATAAACTACTGGGCAAATAAGATTTTTAAAAATTTTAATCAAACTAAACATAAGCATATATGTGAAAGATCAGCTTGAGTTTAGCTAAACCAAGTTCAATCCAAGGCACACTTGGCTTAACTTGGCTTGATTACAGCTTTAGCTAAAACCATAAGCATTTGGAGCACATAAGAATCACTGTCACCACTCAAATTGATCAATCCTCAGTTTCAGAACCAACTTGAATGCACAATTTTTTAGTTGGCCATCAGAAAAATAAAATACCTAAAGAAGAAATTCCACACCAAACGACTCCCAAATTAACCAAAGAGACCAATTATGATGCCTAAACTTTTCATCTCTATGCACCACCAAAAATCCAGGGTTCTTCCTTATAACCGCAAGAACCACCAAAAGATGCCTATAGTATCGTGAAAAAAATATGACAATAGTAACCTCAAACTTTGACAAAAGAGAAAAATCAAATCTTTGAACTCATGATAAGAAAATGGAATTACTTCTGTGTTTCGTAACGGAAGATTCGACCGAGTAGATCCAAGACCTAGGAAGACATCACCTATGGAAAATTATCAAAATCCAAGAATAACGGTCAAATAGGCCCAACAATGCTAACTATACCATAGAAAACCCAAATGGCAATGTGAGTGAGCAGAGATTCGCACCGGAGATGAAGGTAGCAGCCGCCAAAAAACTGGCAAGGAGAACGAATAGTGCGGCTCGCAAGAAGAAACCTCGTCTTAGATTCATCAGAAAATTCTCCCCTTTCTCAAACCTCGCTCTCTGTTTCTCTGAATCAAAACCGAGAGGAAGGGAAGCGAAGCAATAACAGAGGAGCTTCGAGGGCGCGGCGGAGGCGAGGGCAGCGAGAGAAAACAATGTTCGGAGCCGCGTCGAAGTCCCGGACCGCGGGGGTTATCCCGCGGTCCGCTTTCAAGGGACTTCGCGGCAGATTGCCGCGAATCCGCCCCACCGTAGCCCGCGTTCGCCTAAATTATGCGGTGCGTTGAAGCGCCGCACCTCAAAAAGCTGAGCCAAACAGGCCCTTAGGTGAGAGCCTAAAAGCTGCTGTTTAGCTGTTTGGATTGTTTGGAAGCTGTAGGAGGCTTAGAAAGTGCTGTTTGGAAGTTGAAAATTGTTGTCCATAGCTGTATACTTGCTGTTTGTGTTTGGGATAGCTGTCAGGAGCTGTATGAGGTGCTGTTAGCCGCTGTCTAGCTGTTGGAAGTGCTGTTAAGTGCTGTCTAGCCCTTAGAAAGTGTTGTTTAGCTGTTTGGAGCTGCTGTCTAGCCCTTAAAAACTGCTGTTTAGCTGTTTGAAGCTGTTGTATGAGGTTTTAAGTGCTGTTAGCTGCTATGTGAGGCTTTTTAGTGCTGCTAGCTGCTGTAGGAGCCTAGAAAGTGTTGTCTAACACCAAGTAATTGCTGTTTGGAGCGTCTAGTCACTGCCCCGAGCTGTAGGAGAGCGTAGGATCGCCACGCAATCCCACTAGTTGTCGCCATGAGTCGTAGGAGATCTTAGAGTCGCCGCATAGGCTTGCTAGTTGCAGCCCCGGGTCGTTGGAGGTCCTAAGATCGCGATTTAGGCCCGGTTCACTTGCATTTTCCTCCCTTTTGGCTTTTGCTAGTTTTGGAAGCGAGCCGGCCTTTTCCGTTTTTTTCGTCTTTTTTATTTTCTTATTGTTTAAAACGGTTAAGTCACAAAAAAGGGGATTTCTAATTTAACTCGAGGAAGAGTAAAACACTTTTAGTCACTTCGAGCACAAGTTAGAGTGTGGGCTCCCTGGGTCTTAAGTGCACACCTTAGGTGAAGCCCCCTTCTAGTAGACCTAGATCTTAGGCGCACACCTTAGGTGAAGCCCCCTCTAGTACACACCTTAGGTGAATCCCCTTTACCTAACCCACAGTATAGGCTCCCTGGGTCTTAGGTGCACACCTTAGGTGAAGCCCCCTCTACCTAATCCACAGCGTAGGCTCCCTGGATTTTTGATGTACACCTTAGGTGATAAGTTCACCCACCTAATCTTCATTGTAGGCTTCCTAGACCTTAGGGATACACCCTAGGTGAGAGTCTATTCACCCAATCTTCGAATGCACAATGAAACTAGACATCTGACTCCAATTCACTAACTGGTTAAGACACTAGACACGGGGATGCACCAAGACGTGGTTCACACTTCCCTAATTAAATCAACTGTGGAATTCCCTAAAATGACTTAACCAATAATGAAACTCAATACACCGGGATTTGAGCTTGAACATTACACTCAAATCCTCCATGCAATTTGGGACATTTTTAATGCCACATATGGATCATCGGACAAATGCGAGTCTGAGGTCTAAGTGGCGAGGGCGATGATAATAATGTTTATGTGTGTTATACGAGGGATACGAGGGATAATTAGAATAGTATCTCCTACCTCGAGGACCCTCCATAAGGAGAGAGGAAAGGACCGATGATACTATTCGCCGACTCTTGGCAAGATGGTTTCCCCCGACGATCTTAAGTCATCAGTAGTCCTAACACGATTAAAGTGACTAGCCCGTGGACTCTATTATTTTGCTAAGTACTTACAAAAGTAAAAGTAAAATAAAATCTCTTTTGCTTGTTAACAAAATTCTGCATAAAAACTTAAACAACTTTTGCATGAAAAATTAAAGAATTCTTCTTATAAAAACCTATAAAGATCCATGGTTAATCACTTGGATTGAGGTTAAAGATTACCCTCCGTAAATCGTCGGGTTGGTAACTCTTATCTAAGGTCGGAAGACACGATCAGGCCTACGAGCCTGCACCTCTACTGATGTCTTATACCCAGTTTCGATCTTTCATATGTGACTACGAGTTTTACGTGTGATTTCTACGACTCGTTTTTCTAACTTTCGTGATTGGGTTTCCTCGCTTTGCTTACTTTTCCGGTAAGTTTATTTAAATTCAATGCAAGTCATACCACGCTGGCAATAGTAATCATGCAACGATAGTAGATGCCCAGGTACGCATTTACATTTTATGTACTGCAATTTCCCTTGTTTACTACACTTTACTTTCCAGCACTTTTATTTACCAGCAATTTACTTTACTCTGCATGCAAAACTGAAAACAACAACACAACATGAGACATTGAAACACACTTGGTAAAACCGTTTGAACCTTAGACCTTAGGACTGCTACTTCAACAAGAAGCTTGGAGCTAACTTCGTGGGCAGCACAGCAAGGAGCATGGAGCAAACCACAAGCGGAGGTGATCGACATTCTACAACAAGATGACGAGGAGCTTGGATCGAGCAACAAGAGGACCTTCTTCAACAATCTCATTCCTAGTTTAAATAACAACATATAGGACTTCGAGGTAGCTCGCCCCGCGCAGCGTAAACCCTCACTTCCCTCTTTAGGCTTTTGTGCAACTGTGTTTCGCAACGTAAGTCCTAACTCACTTTAGGTTCTGATGTTGTCGTACGGTACGACGTACCCTCATATCTCTGCATGCTATTTGCATAATCGAGTTATTATGCAAGTGTAAGTCCCAAATAATAAAATCGACGAGATTAAACGATTAAATAACATCCTCTCCAAAACGCATCACACGATAGGATAGTGAAGTCACTCGACTCGATCCGCGACATCCCCTACTTTTTCTTCTTTTGGACTCTCGAAATAACCGTTCCCATTTGAGTCACTCCCACTTGTTCGTCCACGTCCTACCGTGAAAACCTAAACCCTCGAATTCTCGAAGCGAACCACCGATCATTATCGAGTTTTCTCAAATGACACTGATCATTTGGGATGTAATTAACTATAAGAACTGCTCTATAGGGATCTCGAACCCGGATAAAATAAACATTACCTAGCTTTTCTATTAGGTAGAGGAACTTGTCGGTCACACATAAAGCGTTCGCAGACCAAACGGATGTCACGAGTCCCTTAATTCGTATGATCGGGTCGACCGTCGCAGGATACAATAATCTTTCGAGAAAGTGTATCATTTGTGACACCAGACACGATTATGCAAATTACTGAACAAATGAGATCCAGGCGGTCTCATCTTTCAAAATTAAAATACACTACTTTCAAAATCATATACCTTTTTATATTAAACTAATTTACTAAAATTTTATAATCTTTCAAAAAAAAAAAGCTGGCCGACAGTAACAACCCAAATAACTACATCACGATCGTTTTCTTGTAGCTCCTGCTCTCCAAACTGCCCCCTCCTTTATGTCAGTCACCCATAATCCTTCCTCATGCGTCCTTGTAACTGTTCTAGCCCTCCCGAACCACTTTTTTGCCACATAGCGGCTGTTCCGGGCCATATGCACTGCCTCCCTGCCACATCCATTGTCCAAGCCACCAGGAACCCCCTACCCGCAGCCTAGTTGATGTTCTAGCCTCTTAACATAGCTTCATATCGTTGTTCTCCGCTGCCCAACCCACCTATCCATATGTTGTCATCCTGAGCAGCGAATATCCCAGCTTCCTTGCAATAACGCCTGCCCCCTCCACCTCCCCACCTTGTCGTCAACTTTCTGGACCCCCAATGGCCACCCACCACCACTGTCGTAGTTTATGTGTCATGTCTGTTGTAATATCTGATTTCCATGTGTGTCATTATAAATTCGTATTTAAATTCAACAATAATATTTATTTTTCCATTATTGTTGGTCAACTCCCGTATCAGTTTTTGTTGGTGTACTTTTAACATTAATTCTATCCTAACTCCCATTGATGCATATTCTTCTTTTGTCGCCTAAGCACCTGAGAATATTTTATACTATCTTCTCTATAGAAATGCAATTAGGGCTATAAATGAACCAATGCACTTGATGAACAACTCGAACTCGATTCGATTAAGATTTGTTCAAATTAGTAAAAGATAAGTTTCAAATGAATCAAATTTAAACATAGTCTAAATCGTTTGTTAATATTCATAAACAAACTCGTTTATTGTTTAACAACTTAAAAAATGATCTATACTTATATGATATATTATTTAAATAAATTTTGATTAACTAAAACTTATTTAATAATATATTTAATAATAAGATATTATAATTTAAAAATTGATATGAATTTGATACATTTTTTTATTTTTTTAATGAAAATAGTTTGTTAATATATTTATTATTTTATTTACATGATATAAAATAGTTAGACGTTTTAAGAGCTATTCAATTGCTTATTTAATTAGATTCGAAAAATCATTTAGTAATAAGATTATATAAAAAATCAATTAATCATTCAAAATTAAGTTGTTTAAGAGTTTTACATTAAAATTAAGTACTCATTCGAATTTTTAGTTTTTCAATTAATATAACAAACCGAGTATAAATTAAGTATGAACATAAAAAATTTTAAGCAAGTCAAGAATGAACATGTCCTAAAAGCTCGTCTCAAGCTCGAACTAAAAATAAACAATTTATAATTCAATCAAGCCAAGTCCAAATAATGACATACTCGACTCGACTCGGCTCGGCTCGATTATAGCCTACAATCAATTCCCAAATAAATCTATCTAAAAGAGTGGGAGCAAAAATAACAATTGCAGTCAGCTATATGAAATCACCTTGGACCTGTGAAATTTCCCGAAAGCACAAAAATTTACACGAATTTCAGCAGAGTGCAACTGTAGTTTATGTAGAATATTGCTCCCATACTAGGCAGTAATTGACATTAAAGGTATTTCAATTATGGGCCACATGTTAACATGAAAATTATCACGGAGTAATAATTTTATGTTAAAAATGAGCTTTAAACAAGGCCGGTGCTAAAGAGATTTAATAGTACTCTCTAACATAATAAGATTAAGGTTTATCATGATATATGCCAAACCAATGGTCTTTCTATACTAAACAATCAATACACATACATTTCTTGCAGACATGCAACATAAAAAGCTTTGTACTTGAGTAATTATGTACTAAAAAATTGAAGACGGTTAACCGTTCATTTTTATTCTCATGCAAGCGAGACATGTCAGACTCGTGAAAATGGACTAATTCACAATATTAACAAATACTTGCAGGTCATTAGGTAGCTAAATTTTGAGCTGTTCATCCACAATCCAATAAAAGCCTAAATAAAGATTTTGGAAGTATAAATAATTTAGAACAGACCATTTAAAATTTCGAGTTGAATAAAAGTCAACAGAGATGTCCGTATTTATCCTCTCCACAAATATTTCTCTTTTACTTTCAAAAACCTCAAAATAAATAGAGCCTGAGTTAGCCAACGTACATTTAAAATAGCAGAATTAGACAATTATACTTTGGGGATAGACTGTGCATACCAAATCATTGACAAATATAATGTATCTTACAGTTGACAATGTTTTCCCATGGTAATGATATCAAAGGATACATAAATATTTCGTTATATCTTAAATATTGTTTTTAAAAAAAAGCATGTAAACCAATATTGCGCAAAGCAAACCAGTATAAGTTTCATCGTAATAAAGTTTTGAGTCTAGTCCACAAGTTTGAAACTCTTAATCAAAAATGGAAATTTCAGATACTTTCCTATGAGTTCAACAAAAACTAACAAGCAAAACTAAAATAGTTACGAAATGGCACTGGCCGTTTTAAGTCCACATTTTAATTCAAGTATCCAAACCAATTGGAGTCTAATATAAAAGTTAAGTAGAATGAATCATAGGAAGGCATACAATGAAGAGAATCATGTTTGATAAATCAACTGGCTAAAAAGGAATTCACAGGTTTTTACGTGAAACTCAATCTATAACTAACACCGTAACATCCTCATTTGTATTTGGCCTAATGTCTATTAATCTTTTAGCTAGTATTGTGCTCTGCCTTCAATTATTATTATTTCTTATACCTTTTAATCCTTTAAAACAAAAGCAAGGATAGCAGTGTATGAAGTTGAAGTTTGAGTGAACATTTCCGATTGTATTTTTCCCATCCAGTCCTTCGAGCACAAGCTATTGTGCATGCTCGCATGTTTAACCATTTTGTCAAACCTGGATAAACTCATTGGATCTACAGGCATATTTTGTGAACCAAGCATGGTTGCTGATGTGGACGTCCCTCCCGCTTCCACTCCCAGGCAAACCCAAGAAGCGTGAACAGGACTAGAAGAGATCAGCTTAAGCTATTCCAGCCCCCATGGCCTGGTCGACCCCCCCTAGAGGATCCTATTTACAGTACATAGAGTATTATTAGAGCTAATTTTGCTTTGAAACATATAAATAACTTGTTAATGCTTAATTTTGGCGCTTTTAAGTTCTGATTTATGCAATAGAGATTATTTTCTCTACTTCTTTCTTGTCAATGTTATATGAATGTATCTTTGTATCCTTCCCAGTTTGTGTGTCTTTAACCTGATTAGATTGAGATGTGATCTCTCCCGAGTATATGAAGGCCTCTTACACTGCCAGTTTCATAGCTGACCTACAGTATTCCACCTCCGATTTGCTGTCCAGCCAATAAAACCCCAATTTCTCAGCATCCACCATCATTTCACCTCATTTTTCATTCTATTAGTTACCTAACTCCTCTTTAATCAACCTGCAACATCTAGTAACCCTAGATCGGTGTCGATTGCTATCAAAGTCCGACAACTCCTAAATCTTTAGGAATTTACTTTCTCACTCTTGAACCAAAAATCTACATAACATAATTTATCAACTATATCCTTTATCCCTAAACCCAAACCACCCTCTTTATCTAGGCTAAAACCCTAAGAGGGAGAAGAGAAACCATGTCACCAAGGAGAAAAAGGCAAATGGGTGTCTAGGAATTTACAATGGAAGATATACAAAGGGAATTTTATGACTGAAATAAAGGCTAGCCAAGTATTAAAGGAGACAACCAAGGAAGTCGCCCATAGCAATAATTGTTACTCACCGAATAGAAAGAAGTTAACCCCTTTCATCAAGAAGTTTTCAGCGATGAAGAAACAATGTCCCATCCATTGGGCATTGAATATTAAAGGATAGGTAATGACTTTGTGGTATTTATTGACTTGCCAAATTTTAAAAGACAAATAGACCCAGACAAATTCATTGAGTAACTCCGAGCAGTGAAATAAATTTTGAATACAATGATGTTCCCCAGAATAAGGAAGTCAATTTGGCATCCATCAAACTCAGAAAAACCACTTTCTTGTGGTGAAATAATTTAAATCGTTTTCGAAAGCGAGAAGACAAGAGCAAGCTCGTCACATGCCCAAAATGAAAAGAAAAATGCAGTGCAAGTATCTTTCCCGCATTAGCGGCATGATATGTTCTTCAAACTCTAGAACCTGCACTAACAAGATTCTTTTGTAATGAAATACATAACCGAATTTGATCAAAATATATTGAAATGTGAGTTGGTGGAACTAAAGGAACAAAGAGTGACGGGGTACTTTAAAAAACTGAAGTCAGCTATATGCAATGTGGTACAACTACAGTCGTATTAGTTCATACTCGATGAGCAGCCCAACTAGAGCACCCAAGCCGACCTTTTACAAAGAAAGATCAACCCAGGATGGAAAAAAGGTAGAGGCTTCCAACACCCATAAATCATTTACAAAACGAAAGTGTTTTTCAAGTGCATTGATTTTGTGAACAAAAAAGTTTGGTGAGTAATGTTGCTTCCTTGATATAAACATACCTGTGAATTCTCTTTGGTGGAATGTTTGTGTTTGTAAGGAATATTTGGATAATTTTGTGCATTTTTTTACTCTCATTTAAATAACACTTTAATCAAACCTATAAGAATCAGCCAGGATTAGCCCTAACCCTGCCTAGTTAGGATTTTGGCTAAATTTAGTTGATCTTACCCCATTTAAAAATTACAAAAAATTTCAATCTTGATCTAACCTTCGTTAATTAATTCCTATATATATTTTACTCAAATTGTGTTTTTGGTTAGCCCCAAAACGCAAAATAAAAACCCTTATTATTTTCTGATATGTTTTTTGTTTCTGTCCAATTACTTTGAAATTTTGAAAGCAAAATCAAAGAAATTCCAAAAAATTTCAAAAGTTTTAAGAAATCAACTTTGATATGTTACTACTATCATTTGCAAGTAAAATTTTCAATATCTCCATGTATTTTAAAATCTAGAGCAAAGTTCCCAAACTTGGTCAGTTCTGTCTAGAACTGACCTAGTTGTCATATTGACCCTAATTCCCCCACTTAAACCCTTCCAAGTACTTTCAAACTCTCTAGATCATTCCAAAAAATTAATTTAAACATTCTCCTAGAGTTCCATGAAAAAATTGAATTGTCCACATCAAAGTGGTGAGAAACACATCAACTTTTCACAACTAAATCGAACAACTGTAAGAATCAAACCAAATAAAGCCAAACTCAATCAACTTTTTAGTTTGGGAAGAAGACAAGAAGGATGCAAGATGTAATTTAATGTGCTGACTATATGCATGTTGACTGCATACATCAGTGGGTGTACAAATTCATTTACTTGCAAGTTTAAGAGTCTTATTCAGGAATTCTCGTCACATTCTTTTCGTGTGCTTAACATTTGAGAGTTTTAAGAATGTATAGGAAGACAACTGGAAGTGACGGAAGAAAAAAGGTGACGAAGATGACAAGTAAAAAACAATATATATGAAGTTGGGTTTGTAGTTAGGTTTGTAAATAACCAATGCACTTGACGAACTTGAACTTGACTTGATTGATACTCGATCATGTTTGTTCAAATTAGAAAATAAAAAATACGAATATTTTTTTAAAACTAAAAGATTAAATGAATTAAATTCGACATAATCCAACCCATTTATTAATGTTCATGAACAAACTTATTTGTTCAACAAGTGACTTGTTAAATGCTCTATACTTATATGATATTTTTTTAAAATAAAATTTGATTCATTAGAATTTATTTAATTATATATTAAATAATACCATATTATAATTTGATATTAATATGTATGTAAATTTCATGCAATTTATTTTATCTTTTTATTTCCAAGAACTAATTATTAGTGCTACTTTATGTTATTTGATTGCAATAAAGTTTATTTATAATTTATACATTATTTTATTTATTTTATAAACACTAATTAGATACTAATTTAAATTTACTCAATTGCTGATTTATTTAGATTTGTAAAATCATTTTTTAATAATTTTATATAAATACTAATCATTTAGTCCAATTTTCGGTTTTACTTGCTTCAAATGAAAAATTAAGTACTCATTCAAAATTTTAATTTTTTTCAATTAATATAAACAAGTTAAAGTAGAAATCAAATATGATCATATAAAAAATTAAGCAAGCCTAGTATGAACACTTTTGTGAAAGTTAGATTCAAGCTTGAACTGAACATAATATCTAATTTCCCCAACAGGAGATTGATCTCTTTCAACAAACAAAGATCAGTGAAAGAAATGGACAATGGTATTGGGTACACGAGAAAAAATGATTAGTCAATGAGTATAAACTCCAACCGACAAAGGAGATATGCTAGTGGTTTGATGAATCATTTAGACTGAGCCCATAAACGCATAATGGCTCTGCCACATCCTTCATATGTGTATTGTTATTGTCAACAAATGTAGTTGTGAGAATGTGATATATACCCAAATAATAAACAAGTTGAACATTGTCACACAAAAGCACACCCAGCCCTATTCTCAATCTTGATTCAAAAAAGAGAATGAGATCATGATTGACAGGAGAGGCATAGTAGAGTTCTCTACGGGAGACAAGTTTTAGGAACAAATGTGGTGTGACGTGATACCTATGGATACTTGTCACATTCTTCTAGGACATCCTTAACAATATGATATTTGCACAAATCATGATAATTATAAGAACACATAAGCTTTCACCAAGAATGAAAGCAACATCATACTCTTACCTTGAAAAGAGTCAGAAGTAATGGGCATCCATACAGTCTTTAGATCATAATGACCTGTGCTATCATTCGACAAGGCATTGAGAGAAGGGCCAACAGAACTAGCATTGATGGTCTTAGAAGGCAGTAAGTACAAGTTGATACTAGGCATAGTGCAGCCCTATTAAAAAGAGATTCAAAATGTCATGATCGATAGTCTTCCTCCAAGGTTGCCACCATTAAGAGAAATCCAGCATATAATAGATTTCCTTGAAGTTTTATTCTTCCTAACAAACATGTCTATCAAGTGCACAAGCCAAATACGCTAAGTTCCAGAAGCAAGTCACAAACTTAATGGCCAGAGTGTTGGTCCCTAAGAGTACTAATCTATGTGTGATTTCACCTGTAATTGTGTCAAAGATTGGCACCTGTATATTGATAGCACGTGAACAAAATCATTATCAAGTACCAATTTCAAATTCCACATCTGAATGATCTGCTAAATCAATTATACGGAGTCAAAATCCTCCAAAATCAATTTTGCACAGTGGTTATCATCAAATCTGGATGAGATAAGAGATGAGTGAAAGACAGATTTCAAGACACGAAATAGATTGTATGAGTGGAAGGTCATGTCATTTGGGTTATCCAATGCACAACACTTTTTTAGACTTACATTGAAAAATTCATGATTGTGTATTGACTACATCCTAGTGTATAGCAGTTTAGAAGAGTATAATGGGTTTTTTGAATTTACAAGAGATAAGTGAAAGACGGCTTTCAAGACATGAAATAGATTGTATGAGTGGAATGTCATGTCATTTGGTCTATCCATTTCACAAAACACTTTAATGTGACTGATGAACTATGCTTTTTTTGAACTTATATAGAAAAATTCATGATTGTGTATTGACAACATCCTAGTGTAAAACCGTTTAGAAGAGTATTTGTGAAATTTACAATGGATTTTTGAATTTTACATACAGAGCAGTTGAATGGAAACCTGAAAATGTCATTTTCTTACACCGTAGACTTGCTTCCTCGGATACATTATTTTAAATGTGGGCATTGAGATGGACATAATGAAGGTTGAGACTATTATGAAATGGCCCAACCAGCAGTCATTTATTCAAGTAATTCAGTTTCATGGACTAACACCTTTTAATATATATATATATATATATATATATATATATATATATATATATATATATATATATATATATATATCAATAATTTCAGCTATGTAACAACAACCTTGATTGAGCTTTTATCAAGTCTGATAGATTTACTTAGCCAAATGATGCATAAGCCAAGTTTAAAGCTTTGAAGAAAAAGGTTATTTAGGCTCAGAACATAGCTCTTCTAAATTTTAATCAGGTGCTTGAGGTGGAATATGAAGCCTCAAATGTGGGGATTGAAGTTGTGCCGAGAAGGAAACCAGAATGAAGTTGTACTGGGTAGGGGAACCATATTGCTTCTTCAATGAAAACTTGAATGATTCCATGAGAAAATATTCTATCTACAATGAAGACTTTTATGTCATTATGAAAGATCTCAACCACTGGAATTACTATTAGTTGGCAGGTGAGTTCGTGCCTCTAAGATCGAATTCTTGTCCTCATTCCATTTTGTGCTCAAATGACAAAATAGAGAGTCAGAAGAAGGTAGTTGATAACATCAACTGTTGTCCTTTATTGATAAAAAATATGCACCAACTTCGAAGTATTGAAAGAGCATGCCACTAACAGAGATTTTGAAGAGAATTGTGTTTGTTGTCATGATAGATTGTATAAAAATTTCCGTAAATTCGACAATTATTTATTGTATAAACAGACTATGCATTCCTAAAAGTTCCTTTAGAGAGTATTTTAAAACTGTCATAATGGATGGATGGATGATCAAAAATTTTGGTGGAGACATGACTTTTTGGTGAAAGAACTTTTATTGGCCTAAATTGGTATGAGACGTGGAGTGACAATGCAAAATCTATCACTTAGTCGAGGTCCAAAGACAGAAAACCAATCTACAAACTCTCCTTCCTACACCAGAGTCATTATGAATCGAGGTGAGCAAGGAATTCATATTGGGCGACACTCGAACCCAACGAAGTAAGTATTCAATTATGGTGGCAGTTGATCGCTTTTCAAAGATGATATTTAGTATTTTGCCACAAGATGATGGAAGCTTCAAATATTACAAATTTATATTCATAGAGATTTTCCTTCTTCACGTACCCAAACATCCTTCCGACAAGGATGTGCAATTTCAGTCATTTTTAAAGACCTCAAGAGATAAGTTGGGTATCAAGTTACATTTCATTTCAGTAGCACACCCCTGAACAAATAGGCTAACGAAAGTTGTAAATTAGCATTGGGAAACCTCATTAGGTACTTGTAACAAATTCATTAGGCAATGGGAGTTGATTTTTCCTTAGGTCAAGTTTGCTTACAACTGGTCCACTAGTCAGTTGAAGGGCCACAGTTTATTTAAGATTTTATACGGACGAAATCCTCTCACTATTGAAACTAGTGTCGATACTTTCGACTTCGGAGCTTAATATTGATGCAGAAGCTACAGTCAAAAAGATTCTAAGTTCTAACCCTACAAAAGCAAGTGAAGGAAAAGTCAAACAAAACACCAAATATCACAAGCAGGCTAACAGGTCCATAAAGACTGATCTTTTAAAGAAGGTGATTCAGTGTGCATCAAGCTAAAAAATATGACATTTCCTACATGGTCACTCGAAAGCTCAAGCCTAAAGTCAACAGTCCATTAGTGATTATTATAAAAATCAATGATAATGCATACAAGATTGATTTGCCCAGATACTATAATATCCCTATTGGTTTTAACGTTGTTGATTCACCGCTCATTATGAAAATCAAGAAGATCTAGTGAATGAAGTGAACCCTCTCCTACCTGCAGAGAATAACGCGGACATCCTTTTAGCTCCCAATCCCACTCCCATGCAAACCGGAGATGCGTGAATCATTTCAGTAGAGATCAATCCAAGCTATTCAAGCCCCTAAGGACTAGCCAAGCCACACCTTATTAAGATTACTATTAGGGTTAATAGTACCTTGATACATATAAATATGTTGTTTATTCTTGATTTGATATTTGTGGGTTTTGATTTAAATAATAAAAAAATATTCTCTCTAGCTCTTTCTTGTCGGGGTGTTGTATCCCAAGATCTTTCTCAGGTGGTTGCACGTGTGGTCTGATTGGATTGAGATAGTGATCCTTCTCAAACATTTGAAGACCTCCTATGACACCGGTTTTGCAGCCGACCTATAATTTTCCTATTCCGGCTTGCTATCCCGCCACCGAGAATCTTGATTTCTCCGGCACCAACATCTTTTCACCCTCATTTCTTGTCCTAAAACTTTTCTAACCACTCTCTTAATCACCTCACACCGTCAAGCAACCCTAAAGCAGTGTTAGTTGCACAAGAATGAATCAGGAGCTATAAGGACAGCAAACTAATATGACCATAAAAAGGCAAAATGCATTAGATAGTGATAAATCAAAATATGACTTGTGTATGATACACGATAGCAAGGTTAAAAAGAAAGAAGTATGTGGCTTTCAGAATTTGTAAATACACAAAGAAAAGCAATTAGTTATCATCACCCTTTTCCAAGAAGTGTAGGCATGGCTGACAACTGAGAAGCAATTTTTGGTAAGTTTCTGCCATAGTATTTAGAATATAATCCGTGTGCATGACCACCACTAGGTCCAGGAAGCTGCTCCAAATCCGGATAAATATATTGTGTTTCCCTTGTCTTGCATATTGAAAAAAAAGATAGTTGACCGCAGTCATAAAAACTGTCCACGAAATGGCAGTAAGTTTAAACAAGGATTCACTTACCAAAAACTGATGGTTTATCTCTCCCGCATTTAATCTCTTTTTGTGCCAGTCATTAGCAAACTCTTCTGATGCCAAACGTTTGGTACCTGAATCAAGCGAAAGACATTACATTACATTCATATAATTTAAATAAGAATATTTACAACTTCATAACCAAGTTGATAAGAAAATTACAAAAAATTTCAATTTTATTAAATTGAGCTGGCTGACAAATTATACACACACGCACACACACACACACAAAGAATTGAACTGACCAGCTGTTGTCACCCAAACCCGGTTGATTTAGCAATGAAATTCGTGAACCCAATCTCATTTCAGGTTTAACAAGCATGCTTTCACATGTTGGAAAGGAGGAGCGTTTGAGAATGGAATTTATCCGTGCAGCTTCTATTTGACAAAAGATACTTTAGAAAGGAGCAAAAATGCATTACATACTAAACTTTGCCAAGCTCAATTATGGCAGTAAGCTGGAAAATAGTGTCTTAGACAATTAACCCTTCATGAACACCAGTGCAATGTACATACTACGAAATTGTAGCAGCAGTTGTCATAAATCTGTCAAAAGATCATCTATGTTTCAATATTTTGTGTCCAGGAGCATGTGGCTATAATTGGATTTCAAAGCACAAAGACGCAACGCTGATGCAGAAGACCCACCTTCTTGGCCTTGAGGAATTAGAGGATGAAAGAGAGAACGAACAGGATGAATGTTGTTGCTATGAACAGTGAAAAAGGAGTTGTCGTAGGGAATAAGGAAAATGGGAAGGACAGGAGCTTGGTTCAAGATTTTGGAAGCACCGGGGCTTGTCTCGCTACTGAAAGTAGGATAAAGGTGCTGAGGAGAAGACCATGGGAAGCTTCACCAAGAAACAGCAGCAAGAAAGGAAAACTTACAAGCATATCACTCAATTAATGAGATCCCAAAGACAAGTAATAGGAGCAATATGTTATGAATATGTCTACAAATCAGGTTATCGTTCGTATTTCTAGTTCAAAAGTACTCAATTTTATTTTACATCATTGTTATTTCTATGGTTGTGAATGCAGTGATTTATGTGGTTTAATTTTGATTGAGTTTTATTTTGAAAAATTAAGTTGAAGTTGTTTAGGTTGAGGTAGAAAATTTAATTCTTAGGCAAGTCTACGGATAATTTAGACAAAAAGAAAAAAATGTAAATATCAACCTAAAATGTGAGCAGGTTTATTGAACACACTTACAAACTGACAATATGGGGTGTCAATTCTAAACATATGTCAGACTTGTCAACTGACATCATCCGAGCTATCATTGATGGTTTATTTGAGGTTCATCATTCACTTTGTGTTTCGTCTTCTTTTGGATAGTTCGGATGTTTGTAATCAGTCGATCATAACACTTCCTAACTCTATAAAAGAAAATAAAACTCGAAAGGTAGACCCTAGGTTATTACAGCAGCTTATTTAATTAATAGCAGTCCTACAAAATAAAATTAGCACGCTTTAATAATATGTAAAGTAATTTAAGACCAGTTTATTTTAGTAGCCCTATAAAATAAAGTTAGGACGTTTTATCACAATTCAATGTAAGAGAGATAAATGTATTTTTTTAATTTGATTATTATTGAGTTAATTATTATTCATTTTGTTTAGGACAACCCGGTCAAGATGTCATACCTTTTCCTCGTCACGAGGTTGTCAGATTCCCGAATCCACTTAGCCCATAGAGGCGATTAAACTTACCCCGACCGGATGATTCTTGTCAACAATTATGGGTTGCATCATCTAAGAGTTCGCAGACCCAGGTGGCAAGGTTAAAATTGCGTTGGGTAATCATTATTCATTATAATTTCATTTAAATTTTAGTGTCTTCTCAATTTTATGGAGTTGAAAATTTTAAGTTGCTTAAAAATTCTTAGCTGATTAAATTTTTCATGTGAGATTTATTATTGTTATTTTTTAGATGACCTGGTTAAGATATCATGGTTCCATCATCCCGAGGTCGTTGGTGTTTATGATTTGATAGGTCATAAGTGACCGGAAGGATTTTTGTTAGCAGTATGGGTTGCCACCTTCAAACGTCCTTCTCAAACCAAAGTTGGCTTTAGGGTTTGAGTTTAAGTCTTAATAGATTTTATGGTGTATTTTGTTGGATTATGTCATTTAAGTTTTGTTCTATTTTGCAAATTTTGTATTTAGCCCACTTTGTGTCTTGGATTAAATGTGATTTGAGGTGTGTTTTAAGTTAAGTTTGTTTTATTCTCTTAAGAGAAGTTAAACGCACCTAAACTCTGTTAGTTTATTAGTTATGAGTTGAGCTGGTGTTAATTCAGGTTGGTTCATGCTTAATTTGAGTTAGCATTGGTTAAATTGAGTAACCCAAAGTGATTTAAGTATGGTTCAGGTTAGCCTAGGTTAGGCTGGGTTAGCCCAAATTAGTTTAGATTTGGCTAGGCCTAAGTTGGGTTTTGGTTGGTCATGGGTTAAATTTAGAATTTGGTTAAGTCAAGTCTAAGTTAGGTTAGAACTGAATTAAGTTTAGCTTGAGTCAAGTCTAAGTTAGGTTAGACTAAAGATAAGTTTAGAATTTGGTAAAGTCAAGTCTAAGCTAGGTTACACCTGGGTTAAGTTTAGGCAGTTGGGTTAGACTGGAGTTAAATTTAAAATTTGGTTAAGTCAAGTCTAAGTTAGACTACAATTGAATTAAGTTTAGATTGAGTTAAATCTAAAATTTATGTTGAGTTAGGTCTAAGTTAGACCTAATTTAAATTTAGAATTTGATTAGGTTGAGTTAGGTCTAAGTTGAGTTTAGAGTTTACTTAAGTTAGACCTATGTTAGGTTAGACCTAAAGCTAATTTTAGGGTTTAGTTGAGTTAGGTTTAGGTTAGGTTAGACCTAAGATAAGTTTAGGATAAATTCAGGTTGGGTTAAGGTCTAGAACGGCTTAGATAAAAGTTAAATATTATGTTTGGTTATTAAGGTAATTTCATAATTAAAGGGACAATTATAAATTTAACTTTCTTTAATTAATAATTTAATTTACTATTTTCATTAAGATATGATCCTAAAATTTTCTAAATTAATATTCATATTTAATTAAGTTTAGGAGACAATTAGGATCAATTGTGCAAAATTTGCAAATTTACAAATTTATCCCTAATGTTTTATTATTTATAAATTTTTTAGAGGTGAAAATAAAAATTTTAATGTTTAGAGTTGCTGCCCTGATTTTTCTTTTGAATTTGTATTTTTATTTTTATAATTATTTTTCAAAATAATTATAAATTTGATAGGAAATTAAGTATTTTTGTGTTAGAGAAGTCCCCTGACCATAGAAAATTACGAAACATCCGTAATAACAAAGTGAATAATCCCTAAAATTTTTACATTTTTATATTGTATATTTTATTTTTTATAATTTAAATACTTTTTATAGTACTTAATTAATTAAATGTTAACTATAAATTAATTCTTTTATTTTTTTATTTTATTAATTTATATTTTATTTTCTGAGTGTAAAAGTATTTTTATTTTATTTTTGTAATTTTTATTTACAAAGATATTATTTTTAAAAGGTTTATTAGATTTTTCTGAATTCATTTAATTCAAAAAAAATCTGAATTTCCTACTTAAACAAGTGGCATTAACTTGATCTTCGGACGCTCCGAAGCTCCACGAGCCACTCCACGATTTGCTAGCCTTTCCTCGCAGACCGCTGAGGTGGCCCTGATCCACTGCGTTGATTTGATTCCCGCGGTCCGTCTGGCTCAATCTCCGCTGTCCATTTCAAATACACAGAAATGGAAGACATTGGTTTATCGTCCCAAAGGGTCTGTAAACTGAGAACCGTCAATGGTCAAATGCTAAGATCTCTCTCCACACTCAACCAAATCCTAAAGCTTCATCTAGATGAGACGAACCTATCTATACAGCTAAGTGAAGCTACTATTGTCTTCATAAAAGACCAACCTAAGGCCTAATTTAGGAGTTTCAAACCCATACCTCATCCCAAGAGGTGAAGCCTCGATTGAGGTTGATGGAGAAGATCGTCTGAGCACGACTGACCTTCCTCTTAATTCAATTTGAACCCAAATTTGTCCTTGCTATAGGCTAACCAAAGGGGATCACATTTTGGTGTTGGGTTATGGTGGAGGGTGTGGAAGGTCTAATTTTGATTGGGAAAGGCATGGTGAGTCTCTGTGAAGCTTTTGAGGGGTTCAATTGGGAGTTTGGATGGGTTTGATGTCGAGACCATAGACATTCATGGATTCCAGCAATGAAATTGGGGCAATGTGGAGGCTTGAAAAGGATGGGGATGAGCCGCTCTTGACTGTAGGAGTGTTTTTTGTGTTGGAAGCTAGAGGTTTTGAAGGCTGGTTGGGGAGCTCAAATCGTCTAGAGAGCTCTTTGGTTAGGCTATAAATAGCCATGGGAGGCCATGGAGGGAAGCTCTGAGGTGCTTGGGGATCTTTAGTGGCTCCTCAAATGATGCGCAGAGGAATTTCAGGAGCTTGGGCAGAGGGATGGAAGCTTTCTCCATTTTTGATTTTTGATCATGTTGAGCTCCGATGATAGTGAAGGAAGCATGGCCAATGCTTGAGAGGATTGAGAGGAGTTTTGGTGAGCTGGTTAAGACCAGTATTGGTCTAGTCCTGGTCCTGGATGAGTGGGACTTGGGTTGTTTTGACCAAGATGCCAATTGTTAATTATTTTGATTGAATGTGCACTTAAGTCTTTTAGTGTTTGTCTTGTGTTTAATTTTAATTAATTAATTTTTTTGGTTAAGGTTACTATGTCATGGGTGGGTCATTTGGGTCATGTGGGTTTCTTTTAGGGCTTCAAAGTTTGGGCTTGGGTCATGGGCTCCCCTTAATGGTTTAGGTTTGGGCCTTATTCATTAGGCTTGACCTTAAGAGATTAGGCCTCTTAGGCTTTCATGATTGGCCCAGTTAATCAATTAAGTCAGTTACAAATCTTACCTATTTAAGTTAGCTTGATTTTGGGCTTAATTGGGCAGCCATAATTTTGATATTTTGATTGATTTTGGTTTAATGTAAATCTTTAATTAATTTTATTTATTTGATTGATTATTTGGTTTTGTTTTAGGTTCAATTAAATTATGATGAGTTCGATACTTTAAATTTTAGTGTTAAATTAATGTGTTTGTGTTTCTTTTAATTTTAGGGTTGTTTGGTATTGAGAGGAGGAATTGGGTGAACTCAGTGTCCAATTGTGATAGCCCAATTCCCTTTTCAATTTAAATTTTGATCTTAAGGTTTTAATTTAAGGTTGTGATATTAAAGGTGAACCCTTCCTTTTAGAACTAGCCTCATAACCCAATTCCCTTTTCAATTTAAATTTTGATCTTAAGGTTTTAGTTTAAGGTTGTGATATTAAAGGTGAACCCTTCCTTTTAGAACTAGCCTCATACCCAATGGGCTTGTTCAAGATTAAAGAGGGTTAAGGGGTGGTCAACAGGTCATCACAGGGATTCCTAGCATTTCAAGCTTCCTGGGTTGCCTAGGGCATCTTCCACTTATAAGAAATCAACTTGGGCTCCTATTGGTTCAAAACCCTAATCATCCCAACAAAAGGTTTGGGATTTGGGGCATAACCTTTGAAACCCTAAGTAAATATAGATTGGTTTGAGGTCCTATGTAGATGTTGGTCCCATTTCTAAACATCTAAGAAAGTCACTATGAAACCCTAAGACTAGATCCAAAGCTTTTATAGAGAGGAAGAAGGTCCTCTCAAAAAGTGAGTTCAAAAGCCAGCAACAATTGCAAGCACATCAAAGAAAAAAAGAGATGCCCACTAGATACAAGGAACGAATATGCACAAGTAGGGAGATAATTTTCACGGATATACTATTTTGCTCATGACAAAGACTTAGATGATAAAATCAGCGTATGCAGAGATTTTGGCAAAGAAATTTGAGGTTACCCATTGGGCGTAGGTGATCTCATTGGGTTGACTTTGGGAGGTGACTTGATCGAATTGACCTTGGTTGGCTTCAAAGTTCAAACTTACCACAACATATGAGTGCTTCTCATAGGGAAAGCAAGGTGATACACCAACCTTAATCAACACAATCCTCGACTAAATTCTGGGTCCTTTAATTCTTGCATCTTTTAATGATTTAACAATAACAAATAGATAGAAATAAGTTATAACAGCTAATCTAGGAGGATTGATAGGTCTTTAGGTCTTCAAGTATGATTATCCCTACCTCCATCCAATGTTGCTTTCTTTTCCTCGATTTGCTCCTTGGCCATCAAAATTTCACTCCTCCAAAATTAGGAATTACATAAGGAGTAGGATTTTGCAACAAAATGTTTATATTATCATAATCCATCTTTTCAACTGAAGTAACTATATTCTGCTTTATTGTGATACCATCACAAAACACCATTAACTTAAGCCAATATTATTGTTACTTCAGAACATAAAAAAACCAAACTCTTAAACCTATAAATAACCCCTAATCATAAAAAAAATTCTTTAAAAAGTGCATTTTTTTGCTACACCGAATTAAGGCTAAGAAAACCAAAAGGCAATGTGGAAAATGTTGATCATTAATCATAAATAGAAGCCATATTATGTAGCCAATTTAAACCCATTATCCCCAAAACCAAATATATGATTCTTCATCATTATTAGAATCAGCTGTATCTATTTTGGGGTTCCCCAACAGCAAAGGTCAATGGGAAAAAAGTTACAAAATTGCACTTCAAGAGTACGACAAAAAACAAAATTATTACTTGCACCTCAAACTAATGCAAGAAATCAATTTGCATTACCCCGAAACAAGTTTGATGAGTTCGCTGCCGAAGAGTTCATGCCACTTGTAGGAATAGGCTCATTACACTTTTTGCACTGCACAGTAAATGAGCGCTCAACTTCAGAGTTGTGAAAGGATTGAAAAACAACAAATTGCAAAAGAAATAGAATTTTATACTGACACCACATTACAGAAGAAATAGATAGACATATGGAAATGTCTGAAAAAAATATATATATCACAATTGGTGTGATCATTTTTTAATTGAATCAATAAAAGTTTCCAACAGAAAAAAATGGAACAAAGATGACAGTATTCTATAACTTGAGAATATTTGAGCCAAAGCTTACTATTTCGAGCTGATGCCCACAATAAGATACCCAAAAAAAGCTTAAGTGGTATCATGACTTACCGCTTCTGAGTTTGAGAACTTTAATTATAACCATTACAATTACTTTATAGCATAATTTCTATATTCTTGTAATTATAAGTCTAATTCTTTTTCAAGGTGATGCCTACGGTGCCACATTATTGTTTATATTATTTACACAATAAATCCATCCAAATACTCAATAGTCAAATCAAGCATAATGATCTAATGAAATACCACATACCTCAACTTTCAACTAGTGTAGAAAAAAAAACTATAGCCATATCGTCAACTTGAATGCAAGCTAAGTATTACGAAAGAATGAGGTCCTAAAATTAACATTGAGGGATTGTTCTGTTCAATTTTTTCTTTAATATGATGTTATTGTCATTTACGATAAGCGTTGTTTGGATTAATGTTGTCTGTCAAATTAAAGAAGATAAAATAACATTAGTAGCCAAGAATGATGTAATCGAAATAGCAGATGGATGTTATCTAAACTATCTCAATCTTACAACAACAAAAACTTTATCCCACTAAGTGGGGTCGGCTACATGAATCCTTTTTCTCCATTGCATCCTATTTAGTGTCATATTTTCATTTAATTCTAATAAATTAAGATCAATTTTTATACAATATGCCCAAGTCTTCCAAGGTCTATCTCTGTCTTTCTTAACAAAAGTCGAATCTAAAACATCCACTCTTCTAATCGGATCATCAGATGGTCGGCGTTTAACGTGACCAAACCATCTAAGACGGCTCTCTCTAATTTTGTCCGTCAGTGGAGCTACACCAACCATATCAAGGATAATAAAATAAAAAATGTCTCAATCACCATTAATTCTTTAAACTAGTGTTGCAACTTTTAAGATAACATTAAATCAACTCTATTACACCGAAGGAAGGATAAGGTTGCTATCCGAATAGCATTATTATTTAGACAAACATAATTACAATTTACAACAATAACAACAAGCTTTTATCCCACTAAATGGGGTCGGCTAAATAATCCATTTTCTCCATTGTGTCCAATAGACTGTCATTACATTTAATTCTAATAACTTAATATCAGTTTTTATACAACATGCCCAAATTTTTTTAGGTCTACCTCTACCTTTCTAAAAACAAATCAAATCTAAAGCATCCACTCTTCTAATTGGGCCATCAGATGGCCAACGTTTAATGTGACCAAACCATCTAAGATGACTCTCTCTAATCTTGTATGCCATTGGAGCTATTCCAACCCTTTCACGGATATATTTGTTTCAAGTTTTGTCTTTAGGTGTAAGGCAACTCATCCACTTGAGCATTCTCATCTCAGCAACAC
Source organism: Papilionanthe hookeriana x Papilionanthe teres (assembly GCA_022702705.1). NCBI lineage: Eukaryota > Viridiplantae > Streptophyta > Magnoliopsida > Asparagales > Orchidaceae > Papilionanthe > Papilionanthe hookeriana x Papilionanthe teres. The sequence goes on along the minus strand of CM040437.1, from coordinate 38,011,705 downwards.
TTAACTTAATTTTATGCTTTTCTTTTACAGGCCAACGTTCTGCACCATAAAATATCGCAATTCTCACTGGCATCTTATAAAATTTTCCTTCAAGTCTAAGCGGTACTTTCCTATCACACAATAAGCCTAATGCATTCCTCCACTTCAACCATCCAACTTCAATTCTACTAATATTAACTTCAATTCTACTAATATTAACTTCAATTCTACTAATAACACCCCCGTCCATATCACCATCACTGGGAACAATAGGCCCAATACATCTAATGTTCACGTCTTTTAATAATGTGATCACCCATAGTTACAACTTTGTCACTAAATTTACTACTACTAATATTACATTACATGTATTTAAATTTAGATCTACTAAAATGAAAGACTTTACTCTAAATTTGACCTCTATAGTTCAAATTTGACATGTCCTCTATAATCTTATCTACAAGAAGGATATCATTAGTGACAAAGCATACACCGACGAACATCCTCTTGCAAATATTATGAGCTTAAAGTTTATCTCTGATGTAATAGAACTGAAATAAAAAAATAGTCCATCCTCCTCGTGTTTAAATACAAGTAACAACTCTAGTATACATCTCTAATGGCTTGAATATAAGCAAAATCAAAACCTTTATTTTCTAGAACACTATAAAATATTTCTCTTGAAACTTTATCATAAGATTTTCCAAATAAACAAAAACATATAGATCCTTCTTACTATCTTTGAACTTTTCCATCAAACTTCTCAATAAATATATAGCTTTCACAGTAGACTTGTTTGACATGGATTCAAACATAATTATTTAAATAAAACTGAAACAAATATAATTAAAATTCAAATAAAATTAAAACTTCCCTAACTCAAGCCTTGCTTTCCACTGTTGTCATTACACAATAAATATAGTCAGTGGGAATGCTTAAAACCTAGCACCAAATGATTTGATGAAATTTAAAGGTTTTGAATTACACATATCAAAACCTCCTCTACCAAGTATTCCATTGTGATCATTTGGAAAAAAAAAAAAAAAAGAATATGATCCATAATGAAACACTTACGATTTGGCTTGTTTCGAAAAAGAGTATCTAAAAAGGAAATAGAAAGGAAAATAGTAAATGAATCGAATTGAAACTATTCTTCACCAACTTGCTAGATCTTCAAAACGTAAATAAACAAAAAATTTTCCTTTCTTTTTGGTTGATAAAAAAATTATTTTTTTATATCTAGGAAGACATGTCAGTGACAACAATAATCGCATAAATTTTCTTCAAGTTTTTTGTAGGATTAGGTAGAGAATTGTCAATGAAAAATGGATTTGTTTGTATTTTCTAAGTAAATCAAGATAAATATTAGTAACAGTAAATCAAACAACTAATATCCGTTAGTAGAATTAATAGAATTACTGTCAGAGGAATATAAAGGAAAATAGATAGACATTAAATTATATGGATAGTTCTTCAAAATAGTTTGCCAAAAAATGGACTTACCATCTCATAAGCACTCAATATGAACGAATGAAAAATGAGAAATCACAAAGTACCCCAAATAGTTGAGATAAGGCTAATGATGAAGATAATTATGCTTGAGTACACTTTATATAACTTGGGAATAAATAACTGATTGTCTTATTTACGATTATAAATATGTGAATTGTATAATCATTTGTAAATTATCATTTATGGATGTTATTTTGAAAAATGTTAAAAGAAATATCATTTTTCTAGCTTTATGTTATCTTTACAAATATTCGTTTGTATCGTCGAAGTAATAAAAATATTCCCCATCAGAACTATCTTTATTTGTTTATTTATTTATTTTTATTTTGAGCCTCATGTAAGGGTTAAAGAAGATTTGTGGTCATAGTAACTTGACAAAGCCTTACAATTAGGCATGATTGTGTTGCTAGGTTGTAAATAAATGCTTCACAATGACTAACATCAGCGTCTTGTAGCAAACCAAACCAATTCTGGTTAGTCCCACGAATTGCCTGGGTCTTCCATCGCGATCGTTTTTGTCTCTCCCTAATCGCAAAATTTCTCTCAGAACTGTCTTTCTTCCCCAATCACACTAGTCACGCGACTCTAATTTCCTTCAACACACATGTAGCTTTGTTGTCTTCCCAATCGAGTAGATAGCAAGATATCTTCCCAACACATGCTCTTCTGCATTTCCCTCACGATAAATAGGGAACGATGCTAGGGCACCCTCTAACCCCTGATTTTATCTCCCTTGCAATCACTGAACTTTCGCAAGTCGCCTTCTTCTCTCTTCCAAAATCATAACACTGATGATTTGCTCTCCTCCTCTTAAAATCATTGAGGCAACTATTAATTCTTCCCTCAAAACCACCAAAGCCCCTTATTCCCCCCACAACCTAGTGCAGGTACGCCCCTCTCATCATGTTATTCTCCTATTAAATTGACACCAAAGAACCTCAATCTCCCTTCTTCTATTCCTCAATTAAATAATCAGTGAGTTCTCAGCTTCTTTTTCTGATATCTTTTTATTTAGGTTGTACTTTGAGGAAGTTTAAATAGGACTTGCCATTTTTGAATTATTTATTATCGTTCGTACAAAACGTTAATTGAAATTATAATCAAATCTTAGCATTCTATGTTGTTAGCTCTCTTAATCACAAATTATAGGACTGATGGCTTAGCAATAACAACTTAATTGTGTCATAGAATAAGTTAAACTAATAACCCTTTGTATGTGAACTCAAGTTGGCATTAATAGGCCTGTGAATTGAACTTGTTTGATTCTTTAATATAATTTGAATTTTTGATTATAGGATCTTCGAGCGAAATTTTGCCTAACGTTATTGATTGAATCTCATTTAGTTTGGAGTTTTGCATTACCCGTCTCGAAGAAAGTGACAGTTATATATTATAGAATAAACGTGTTACTCATTGTTAAAGGTGTTATCATTGTCAATTACAGTAGTTTCCTAGTTATTTTGTAGTTTCTTCTTCAATCATACTGTTAGAATTCTATTACTCTTTATATATATGCTAGTAGCTCTCATTTATTATTCATAATAAATTGCAAGAATAGTTTAGCCTTAATTTATTGTTACACGGATTTCGGTTTATTTAATGATTTTTTATTTGCAATATTTATTATTTCTACATATTATTCTTTTAGATCAAATTTATGCAACTCATATTTGTAAACAATTATGAATTTGTTATATTTCACATAATATTCTTAAAAACAACTTGCTTATGTTGTGTATGCACGGCATTAAGATCATATAATGTCGGTATTAAGCACTTTGTTATGGTTAGCTGAACCGACGAGTCATCAAAGAAATCATTGGATTTTCATAGGATTAGTATCTTTATTTTCTTATATAAAAGTATCGTCGAAAACTAAGATTATACATGTATACAGAATATATACATCACTGTTATATTCAAGTGTTGTTAGATAGAGATAAATGTTTAATAAGTTATAGATAAATATATGTGTTGACCTCATTTTAGTGAGGTCCTACCTTTCTTCACATTAGACCCTAGGATCTAGCTATAGGAGTTCCTTACTGACCATCCTAACGGACTAGTAATGGAGCCCACCTCTCATAGAACTTTGAGCTACTTCTTGACTTATTTTTGTGAGACCTCGCATGAGTAGTCCCAAGCACTCAACTTTTAGTTGCAAGAGCTAAAGACTAACATGTAAATGACCCGAAAATGAATTCCCATAGGATCAGACGGCCTTAGGTGAACTCGTACCATAATTTGACACATTTTAGGCCCGACCATCGGCGAGCTCATCCGGACGATCCCGGATGACGAAACGGACCACACGGATGCTTCTGAACGTCGACTTTAGCTAAGAATGACACTCATATTTCTATGGTTCCGCGCGTCTGCAGTTAGCACTAAATCGATGCACAATTTTTTTTATTTACGGGACGCGGTTTCGGGCTCGAACCAGGTTCAATCTGGGTCTGAACCGGGCTGCACACCCCAGCTCACATGATTTTAAAATTTGAATTTCAAAATTCAAATAAATCAATTAATCTAACATTCATTGATTTAAATTCGGAATTATTATTTACCAAATAAACATCCCCACAAATGGAAGGTAATTAATTTCACGCCTAATGCCCTGTAACAGATACATGCGGCTATAGGATTCGACTGGCCTCTTGCTTCCCGTCATTCGGCTCCTCCGCCCGCTAGTTCCTCTCACCCGCTCGCATCTGCTCTTTGACATAACCTCTGCTCCCGCTCGCGAGATCCCTCCCGCTCGCGAAATCCGTCCACTTGCTCTCCTCCCTCTCCCGATCGAAGCTCCTGCGCACGACCCGAAGCACCGCTCGATCGCGCCTCCCCTCATTCGGCCGCTCTCCCGTTCGCGACTGAAGCCCCTCTCCCGCTCACGACAAAAGCCCTCGCCTCCCACTCGGCTTCCCTCCTCACTCGATTCCCTCTCACGCTCACCCGAAGCCCTAGTGTCGCTCTCGCCCGATTCTCCAATTCGCAAACCCCAACTCTCGCGGCTGAAAGCAGCATCCTCCCGCTTCTCGATCCTCTCTCCAGGTCGTATACCCATTGGTCCTGTAAGCATTTTCTCTTTGCATTTACCTTTCACAGTTTTTAGCAGTTTGACTTCAAATAAATTCGTAGCATGGAGATCTACCTCGCTTTAAATGGTAGCATCGTAGAGCTTACGTTTGGTATTTTGACTTGTTTATGGATCAGATCATAATTTAATAGCATGTAATGTGCTTATATGGATTTGTTGTGTTCAATAGTGTCAGAGCCTAAACCTTATGTAGCTGTTGGGAGCAACAACAAAGACAATCCTAAGTTGTTTTCTTTTTTTATATAAGAACTGAACCAGAGATGATACTCCTTATAAAAAAGAACAAAATGCAGATGGCCCTCTTTGATGATGTTGTGTTGAATTCTTTGCAACTCCTTGGCTTTTAAATTGCATATTTCCTGTTATGAGTGTCATTTCACGCTTAACCACTCCACATGAGAAGTTGAACCTCAATATAATGAAGTTTTCTTCGGGCAAATTGCACATATACTATATAATCCTTGTGTATTTACATACATAGCACCGAAACTTCAATTGTTTGTTTTTTCTTTTTTTTTAATTTTTTTTTTATATTCATGCCAGTCTACCAATGTAAGAATACGCATGTTTTGCTTTTCAAAGATTAAGGGGGTAGCTTTCAGTTGTGGTACAAAGGATTTGGGTGGAATAAACGTAATAAGTAAATTTTGGTGTTACATATTTAAATGCTTATGAGTCGCCGAATATGTATGAAAGCATCCCTTCTTTTTGGGCTGATTTCGCTGCAACTTTGGAGCCTTTAAGTGTACCTCGTTGGAGAGGTTTTGTCACTGTTTTGGGGGCTGCTCTTGCTCGATAGTCTCACGGTTTTGGAGGGCTTAAAGGTATGTTTTGAAGAGTTACCTAATTGCGGTTTGGGGACTTTTAAAACTGCTGTTTGGAACTACTTTTTTTAGTGCTGCAAAACTGCTTTATGGAACTTTAAAGCTGCTGTTTAGTGCTGCAAAACTGCTGTTTGGAACTTTAAAACTTTTGTTTGATGCTAAAAACTGCTGTTTGGAACTGTAAAAATGTTGTAGGAGAGCTCTTTGCTGCTGTTTGGAGAAGTAAGATAGCTGTAGAATACTGTAGGATGCCGTAGGAAACCTCAAAACTGCTGTTTGGAGTTGCAAATCACTGTAAGATGCCGTAGGAAGCATCAGAATTGTTGTTTGGGTGCTGTAGGAAACTTAGGTCCGTTGTAGGTTGTTGTTTGTGGCTTGAAAATGCTGTTTGGAGTGCCTGGGACCGCTGTAGGATGCCATTAAGTGTTGTTTACTGCTGTTCGAAGGTTTAGAAGCGCTGTAGGAAGCTGTAGGAGAGCTAGAAGAATGGTAGAATTGCTGTTTGGGAGCTTAGGATCGCTGTCCGGAGTTGTAGGAGGCTTGTTAGGTGCTGCCTAGTACCGGAATAGGCCGTTTGGAGCTTGCTAGTCGCTGCCCGGAGTTATAGGAGGCTTGTTAGGTGCTGCCTAGTACCAGAATTGACCGTTCGGATCTTGCTAGTCACTGCCCGGAGTTGTAGGAGGCTTGTTAGGTGCTTCCTAGTACCGGAATTGGCCGTTTGGAGCTTGTTAGTCGCTGCCCGGAGTTGTAGGAAGCTTGTTAGGTGCTGCCTAGTGCTGTAGTTGGCCGTTTGGAGCTTGCTAGTCGCTGTCTAGCTGCTGTACGTTGCTGTTTGGAATATTTGGAAGCCGTAGGAGAGCTGGGAGAAGGGTAGAATTGTTGTTAGGAGTGTGTGGAAGCCACAGGAGCGCTGTCGGAGGCATAGAGCTGTTGTTGGAAGCTTAGAAAGGCATAGGATGCTGTTTGGAGGAGTAGAGTTGTTGTTGGAAGCTTAGAAAAGCCATAGGGGGTTGTTCGGGAGCTTAGGACTGTTGCCTAGTGTTGTAGGAGCCTCAGGACCCTTGTCCGGAATTCCTAGCTACCGCCCGGAGTCGTTGGAGGTCTTAGGATCGCGATTTAGGCCTGATTCACTTGCATTTTTCCCCCTTTTCGGCTTTGCTAGTTTTGGAAATGGGCCGACCTCTTCCGTTCTCGTCTTTTTTTTTCTTATTTTATTATTTCATTTTATTATTGTTTAGAACGGTTAGGTCAAAAATAAGGAATTTCTGATTTAATTGGGAAACACTTAAGAGATATTTGAGGTCTAGTTCGAAAACACTTAAGTGAGTGTAGAACACCTTAAGTCACCTTAAGTACATGTTAAAGTGTAGGCTTCCTAGATTTTAGGAGCACACCCTAAATGAGAGTTTATCCACCTAATCTTCAACAGAGGCTAGAGAGCACACTAGTGCGAGAGTTCATCCACCCGATCTTCACCATGCGCTTCCTGCACTCCAAGAAGCACACCCTGGTGAGAATTCCTCCACCTAATCTTCAGTATAGGCTTCCTAGATTTTAGGAGCACACCCTAGGTAAGAGTTCACCCACCTAATCTTCACTTTAGGCTTCTTAGACCTTAGGAGCACACCCTAGGTGAGAGCTCATTCACCTAATCCTCGAATGCACAGTAAAACTAGGCACCTGACCCTAATTCACAAATTGATTAAGACACTAGATACGAGAATGCACCGAGACGTGGTTCACACTTCCTTAATTAAATCAATTGTGGAATTCCCAACATGACTTAACCTATAGTGAAACCCAAATGCACCGGGATTTGAGCTTGAACCTTACGCTCAGATCCTCCTAGTAATTGGGGACATTTGTTGTGCCACATATGGATCATCGAACTTGTGTGAGTCTGAGGTCTGGGTGACTAGAGCGATGATAATAATGTTAATGTGTGCTAAACGAGGGATACGATGTGGGAATTTTTTAGAATAGTATCTCTTACCTCAAAGACCTTTAATAAAGGAGAGGAATGACCGATGATACTATTAGCCGAACCTTGGTGAGGTTATTTCCTCCGACGATCTTAGGTCGTCAGTAGTACTAGCCAAATTAGAGTGGTCAGCCTGTAGACTATATTGTTTTACAAAGTACTTACAAATATAAAACAAAAATATCTTTTGCTTGTTAACAAGAACTCTGCATAAAACTTAAACAACAGCTTTTGCATGAAAATCAAAGAATTCTTCAGATAAAAAAAACTTATAAAGTTCTATGGTTAGTCACTTAGATTAAAGTTAAGGATTGTCTTCCGTAGATTGTCGGGTTGGTAGCACTTGTCCAAGATCGAGCAACGCAAAGTCCAGCTTTGAGCCCCCACCTTTACTAAATTCTTATACTTAGTCTTGATTTTCCATATGTAACCCCAGGATTTCTTTTACCTGCTTGTGTTTTAGTACAGTTCGCTCTTCGACTTTTTTTCGCACCAGATTTTGTTGTCTTCTTTTTCCTGTAATTTATTCAAATCTTTTGCAAACTATATCATGTTTTATGGATTAGTCATGGAGCGGTAGTAGATGCCCAAGTACGCTTTACAGTTTATTTACAGCATGTTTACTTTACTGCACTTTACTTTTTAGCACCTTTTATTTACTTGTAATTTATTTACTCTGTATGCAAGACAAAACAAAACTAAAACCCAAACATTGAAACACACTTGACAAAACTATTTGAGCCTTAGACATTAGGGTTGTAACTACAACAAAAAACTCGGTGCTAAATTTGTGGACAGCACAGCAAGAAGCTTGGAGCTAACTTCGTAGGCAGCACGGCGAGGAATCCAGACCGAGCAATAAGAGGATCTTCTTCAGCAAAACTCTCCCTTAGTTTAAATAATAACTCATAGGACTTCGAGGTAGTTCGTCTAGCACGACGTAAGTCCGCAATTTATCTTTAGGCCTCTGCTCAGTCATACTGAGCAGTATAAGCCTTAACTCGACCTAGGATTCTGAGTTTGTCGTGTGGTACGACGTAAACCCTCCTATCTCTGCGGCTATTTGCATAATCAAGTATTACGCAAGTGTAAGTCGCAAATAATAAAATTAGCATGATTAAAATACTTAAATAATATCATCTCCAAAACACAGACACATAGTAGGATAGTTTAGGAAGTCGCCGAAGGTTCTCCTCGGGACCTGTGACGTCCCCTACCTTTTCCTTTCTTTGGACTCCTAAAAATAATTGTTCCCACATTTGAGTCACTCTCACTTGCTTTTCCACGTCCTACCGTGAAAATCTAAACTGAGATTCTTGAAGACAAAACCACTGATTATTATCGAAAGTTTTCTCAAGTGATCTCGGTCATTCAAGATGTAATTAACTATAGGGGTTTGCCGCTATAGAGAACTTGAAACCCACATAAAATAAACTCTACCTAATTCTTATATTAGGTAGGCGAACTTGTCAGTCACACATAAAAGGTTCACAGGCCAAACGGATGTCACAAACCTCATAGTTTGTACGATTGGGTCCACCGACGTGAGATACACTTACCTTTCGAGAGGGTGTATTATTCGTGGTATCGGGCACGATCATGCAAACTATTGGGTAAATGAGATCTAGGTGGTCTCATCTTTTAAACTTAAAATACATTATTTTCAAAATTATTTTCAAAAAATTATATACTTTTATATACTAAATTAAACCATTCATTACCTTTCAAAATAATGGCCGACAATATGTAAATAACATGATATTATGGCATATAGATGTTAAAATAGTGATGCATGGTTCCAAGTCATTCATATTTATTATCATAAGAATATTGAAATCTAGATTATTTGGACATCTAATGCGTTTTATTGTTGTAATATCACTATTATTGTGATTATTATATGACAATGATTACCCTAATGGCACGTATACAGCTAATTGTCCTTTTCTTTTGTCGATATAGTATACCCCAACACCTTATTGTTTATATTTTAATGATTATTTATTGTGTCTAATTCATCAAACTAACTGTTGATATTTTCTTACAACAGACTCTAAACGGAAATTCAATGGACCATCACAACAAAGATAGATTAATCAACAGTAGATTTTGGTTGTGGTATTCTTAAGCCTATGTACTCATTTTATTTGTTTTCTAGTTACATTTTGAATAGCTTTATTTTTGTGGTAATTTTCCTTGCATTTTATTTCGATAGATGTTTTATTATAACTTCTATTAATTTAATGAAATAAACTTTATCTTTCATTATTTACTTGTCATTTATATTGGCATGTATCAACTTTCCTTTTTGTGAGTGCAGAAAAAGTTTATATTCATTCATCGCGCCCCATGTTATCAGAGTATACTTCCTTTCAAAACTCGGATGTGATAGAAGAGACCTATGAGAGAAAAAAAAATGAATAAAGATAGTTTATTTAGGCAGATATGGCCTGCCTAAAATGGATTCCATTTAATTTTAACATAATCAAAGTGGTTAAATGTCAATCTCCATATCATTATTTAATGAGATGCCAGCCTACATATTTGGATTGTATAGAATAGTATTTTTTTCATGATATTTTTTTATAAATTAGACAATAATTTAGGAGAGTATTTATTTTAAAGCAACTCTATCCTAAGCTTCAGTAAGTGGAAATGAAAGCAAATAAATAACAATGTGGTTGAGTTGCGATTCAAAATATTGATAAATTTTTTAAGTAGAAGTTAAGACCGTTGAAATCCTGAGCAGCTTTAATTTCAAGGACAAATAGTTCAAGCAAATAATTTTTTCAATATTTTATCGATTGAGGCTTTCTAAGTTAGCAAACATTAGACAGAAACAACAATAGAAGTTTGCCACATTGTGTTCAGACATTCAAATTTAAATATCAAGGAAGTAACCTTTTCCAGAAATAATCTCTAGCAAAATGGTTTAAGGACTACAAACACCTTCTACAACGAAAAATTAATTCCTATCCACAAACAATGAAAAACTAATTGTTCATGTCCACAGTTGAATTAAAACTAAATAAAAAGAAACACCAAGGAAAATGCCACGTAAAAGAAGACCATGGTTGTGTAAATATATAGAAAACTAGAACTAAATACATCTGATGGGATTTAAAAATTCAAACCTGTGTACGGGAAGAATAGTTATGAAATCCACAATTGCATAACCAGTCACCATCGCGCCACCCTTTTGGAATCACAAGCAACTGATCTGAGCTATCCCCATATGAAATGTCCCCATTGCTGCTACCAGGAAACGTCATATACCCCCAACCAGACCCCGTCGGAAAGGATTGCTGAAAAGCAGATCCGCCAGCCATACCGAAGTTCACCTTTGATCCAAGAAGACCCTGCATCCTGGGAAAATAATGTGAATAAGCTGGAAAAGGTCCTCCGGGCATTGTAATTGTTGAAATTGCAGTTTCCTCCTTTGGTTGACCACATTTTTTGCACATTTCTCGAGAAGCATAGTTGTTGTTACTACACCCTATTGATCCAATTGCCACACAAGATCCAAAATGATGCATCAAGAGTGAAGAATGCAGCCCAAGTAGCAAATCCGCAGAAGAGATGTGTCCAACAGAAGTAGAAAACAGAATCCACAAGTTAGAACTTGATTAAAGAAAAATATAATCGGAGTGAAACACAAAACTTAAACAAAAAATGCATGCATAAAATTTAAAAAGGGCTTTTACATACAAACCACCCAAGTCTTTCATATCACATCAAAAATACCACCATTTTAACTTTGGGGCATTCACATACATATTACATACCACTCAATTCGTATATATTCATATATCTAACACCAAAACTTTATGTTTTACATTTAAACCATCCAAAATTTTCTTCTCAAATCAAAAAGACCATCAGTTTAACTTTTAAAAAGTGACATGCATCTTTTTATGCATATTTAAGGTGGCATGTATGTAAAAATTGAAATTTATGTGATAGATATGTAAATGCATAAGATTAAGTGATATGTACGTAAATCATCCTTTAATTTTGAAAAAGTGAAATACACCTTTTCATGCATGGGTAAGGTCGTACGTATGTAAAAACTGAAGTTTAGGTGTTAGATATATAAATATAAAGGAATTGAGCGGTATGTATGTAAATTTTCCGCATAAGAATCTAGACCTTCCTTTCAGAAGTTAAAAGACCTGTAAACTTACTCGAACAAATCGCAGAAAAGCTAACTATTATGTTAGTAAGAGGCATCTTTCTATAAACACAATAAAGCCAAGCTATCCTACGACAGCAGAAATTCTCCAAAAAGAAACAAGTTACGATGCAAAGAGCAACAATCATAGCCTGAGAACATTATAGAGACAAGTTGTTACTATTTCATAGAGTATCAAATCACATAGAAAATTTCTATAATGAGTTGCAAAAAAAATGGACATCTCGCCTATTGCCATAAGAGATTCAACCACATGAAAATGAAGACCCCCATAAGACATTTTCAATAGGTTGGAATACGATAAATGAGAAACTAATAACATGTCCAACAACACCTCGAGCTAATTCCTATTTGTAAAGTGAATATGTCGCCGATTTATGGAAATCAATTTACAGGCATAAATAATTTCTGAAATAAATATTATCTCTGCAACAAGAAGTTTAAATTTAAACAATCACAGTAAATAATAACAGCAGTAACCCCATTACCAACTAAACTAAAACAAGAGACTTCTCACTTGAATCCAGAGTAAAAAAGCCACTAAAGTTAAGCAGATCGTTACTCACACAACTCCATAGCTCAGAACACTCCCGAAAATATTACAAATCAAGCAGATGACCAAAGAAACAAAGAATACAATAAGCTAGAAATCAAACCCTACACTAACTCAAACCAACCGAAATTCCAAGAGAAGAAAACCAGTAGCGACATCTCATTATAAAATTCTCAAAGCCAAAGAGAAGAGGGCAAACGAATCTAAAGATAAAGATGAAATAGAAACAAGAACAAACCAGAGCAGATCCAGTCTCCAATGCGAGGAAGCCATTTGGAGTCGGTCGGTGTCTTCGTGTCAACCAGGAGACGTGGCTGCTTGCACCGATTGCAGAAGGATCGGAAGGCGTAGTTCCGATTATAGCAACTCCCACACTCCCAGTCGCCTTCCCTTCCCTCACCCATCGCCCCCTGCTATCCAGACAGGTACTCCGCCACAACCGCAGCAATGCTTCCGTGGTCTTCCCTCCCCGCTCTGGCCTTCAGCCTTCGACCGGTGAGCCGAGGCTGCCAGTCCCTTCCCTAACTATGGCGGCGGGACGGGATGATCACGGCGTCATATAGAGATTCCGCAGGCATATTCTCATTACGAACAAACTAATAATTTTTGGGGAGAAAATTTGGATGGATTAGGATAAGATCTTAACTTCATCGATTCTGAAAAAATAAATATAAATGTGTTATGTATATAATTATTTTTTAGTCATAATACAATGATTTTAAAAATTAGGGGTAGTTACATAGAAAGCCCTCAAATTTTATTATTTACAAAAAAAAAATAGAACATTCTTATGAAAGATGAACAAATAGAAAAAAAAATAGAAGACGAAGGGAGAAACTCAAGAACAAGTCTGTAACAGTAACTTAATTATGTTTATTCATTTCTCAATCTATATTATTTAACAAATGGAACAACTCCTTATATTTATATAAATGAGTGGTAATTTAGTAAATAAAAGCAAAGGGTAAATAGGTAATTATACTTCTTTACAAATAATAATATAAATATATACTTTCTACATAATCCCTAAAACCGGTGGAGAACATCTTCCATGGAGCTACAAGGTGAGCATGAAGGCAAGCACCCAAAGCTAGGAAGACGTAAATCAACTTGATCAGGTATGATAAGAGATCCATCTACATTATATCCTCTTTACGCCCCTTCAAACTGATGATCTAAGAAGGAGATAGTCAGTTTGGTGAGGTGTTCAGTGTGTTGTGTTATCGAAAGATGTTTGGTGAATATATTTGTCATGTGATTTTCTATCATTAAGTGATGTAGTTGGATATCCTTGAGTTTAATATGGTCTCTAATGAAGTGATAAATAGTCCACTTCAATGTGCTTTGTGCGAATGCGAAAGACAGTGTTGTGTGCTAGAGTGATAACTGAGGTACTATCACTATGAAGAGTGATAAGATGAGTTGCCCGAGATATGAGTTCATGTAGAAACCTCCTTAGCCAAATTATTTATGTAGTAGCAGAGGCTATAGGTTGATATTCAGCTTCAGCGAAGGATCGAACAACAGTTGGTTGTTTCTTTGCAGACCATGATATGAGATTTGGTCCTAAATATATGTAGAATCCAAGAATGGATTTTCTGTCGTTGGAATCTGCCACCTAATTGAGATATGCATATGCTGTTAGAAATAAAGATCCAAGTGTATAGGTAAGTCATAATTAGTGGTACCTTCTAAATATCTAAGTAGTCGTTTCACTTGTTGGTAATTGCAAGTAGATGGTTGGTGTATGTATTGGTTAAGGCGATTAACAACAAATGTAATGTCAGGCCTTATAATAGTGAGATATTGGAGTGACTCAATTATTTTTCTATAGAGATTGAAATCGGAGAAGGGTATGGTAGATTCATTTGAGGAAGAGAAATTTGTGGGAAGATATGTGAACACCAATTTTGCATTAATCATACCAGCAGTGTGGAGAAGACCAATGAGGTAGTTAATTTAATTAAAAAAATACCCATTGGATGTTTTTTGTATCTGCAAAGTGAGAAAATGAGAAATAAGTCCAAGTTATTTGAGATTGAAATTCATGATGAGGGTGTAAATGAGTTTGGAAATAGAAGGAGAAGAATCTCTGGTTATTAAAATTTCATCAACATAAATTAAGAGAAAGATGTGAATATTATTGTGGTTATAAATTAGTAGAGAATGATTAGTTGTTCTTTAGACAAAAGTTTGTGTATAAAGAAAGTTACAGAACGTGGAGTATCACTGAGTAGATGCTTGCTTGAGTCCGTAAGTTGTTTTTTAATTTGCAAATGTAAAGAGAATATATATAATCAGTGAAGCCTGGTGGTTGAGTCATATAGACAGTGTCCTCCAGTATCCCATGTAAAAAAGCAATGGAAAGATTTAGTTGCTGAATTTCCCATTATTTTGTGGTGGAGAGAGTAATAAGGGTACCGATAGTGGGAAATTTTGTGACCCGCTTAAGAGTTTCATTATAGTCTATTCCTTATTATTTCTTAAAACCTTGAACAACAAGATGTGCCTTGTATCGCGTTATAGATCGTCAACATGTTTCTTGATTCTATATGTCCACTTACATCCTAGAATATGTTGATGTGTGGTGGATGTCACAAGCACCCAGGTAACCATAAATTCTTCTGACATGACTTTGCGCCAATGGTATTTTAATTGCTTAAGTATATATGATGTGGGAGTTTCATTGTCGTGGGTGGTGTGCTGAAGATCCAAAATTTGTTTGGGTTTTAAGTGTTTGTTTGATGTCGGGTAACCACGTGATGATGTGGGTTGAGCTGGTAATGGAGTAGAAGAGATGGAGTGAGCTTGATTCATGAGAGGAGACAAACTAGTGGTGTTGTCAAAAAGATATTGTGTGTGAGTTGGAAGGGCTGAGGCTTAGGAAGTCAGGATGGAAACAAATTTATTAATTTTGGGGGCTGAAGGAGTAGTGTGAAGGTGGATGTAGGTATAAGAAGAGAGCAAATTGTGTGAGTTTGTGTATTAGAGGAATAAGTAGAAGCAGCGATTAAATTTTAAATGTAAGGAAAGCTTTCTTTGTTAAAAATAACATGTTGAGATATACAAATCTTGTTATCATGAATATCATTACATTTGTATCCTTTGTGGTGTGGACTATAGCCCAAAAATATATAGGGAGATTATTTTGAAGAGAATTTGTATTTAACCTTTTGTGGTTGCCACAGATAGCATAAGCACCCAAAGATGCAAACGTGATGATATTCAGGTGGTAAAATTTAAATAAGATAAAAAAGGGGTAAGTTGTTCTGTTGGCCGTTAAAATATTAGAAGTTGTCGGTCGCCGGAATGGAAATCTCATCGTCCGCTTCAAAGTAACTTTTTAATTTGAAAATATGAAATCAAACTAATCTCATATATGCAACAGTTTGAGTTTACGTAGGCGCGGCAGCGACAGAGTACGCCCCTCTGCTTTGTGGCATTCTGATTTGATTCTCTTGTCTTCTTCGGTGTACGGTTTTTCTTTTCCTGGCTGTTGGATTGGTGGCTTGGGCCACCCACTTTCATTCTTGTACGGCGGGCAATTCCTCTCGGTCAATCGGGACCGTCACTTTCCTCGTATTGCGAGCCTGGCGAGGTGCGAAGTACGAGTCAATCTACATTATCGCTCCATCTTTCACCCTCTTTTCATCGAGTCTGAGGAAGCTTACGCCATTTCTAAAGTTCGGGACCCGGCCGCGCGCTCGACATTCACTTAACGAAAAGACGAGGAAAAGGATGGGGGGTACATCTTAAGAACGAGAACATTAAGAAAAAGGTTTATTAAAGACAAAAATTTTTATTTTTATATTCAACAAGAATGAAGTGGGAAAAGATCGGGGAAAGAGATTTTGACTTGGAAGAGATAAAACAAAGAAAACTTTATTATCATGATTTTATTTATTTTAGCACATTTTTTGTTATTTTTGGGTTCGGACAGGTCGTAAGTAATTACTTCACCCGTGCTTCTAGGGATGGAAAATTCACTCCTTCGAAACATCGGGTAGCGTAATACTTTTTCAAGTATCGTCCATTGATCGGAAGCATATGTCGTTCTCCTTGGCGAGTTCACTGTTGGTAGGAGCCTCACGAGTAGGCGCCTCGGCCACAGGCGGTCCTTCCCAGTGGGATTTAATTTTCCTCACCCCATCTTGCGGTGTGCGAGAATAGGTCTTTGAGAACGAGAACTAAGTCACCAACCTTAAAGGTTCTTGGGCGGACCCGATTGTCATGGGCTTGAACCATCTTAGCTTGGTATAGTTCTAAGTCTCGCTGTGTTACAAGTCTTTTCCCTTCGGGCTTTCCAATTCTTCTAGTCATAATGCGGCATTCTCTTGTCGTGAGTTTGTTTCTATTGCAATCTGAGTGAAAAGGAAGAGCTGGACTTCTAAGGGTAACCAACGCCTCGGACCCATACACCGGGCGTAAGGTGTAGCTTGAGTAGGGGTTACGAAGGTTGTCCGGTAGGCAACAAGGCTTAACAACTTCTCGTGCCAATTTCTCTTATTATCGTCCAAGGTTTTCTTTAAAAAATTTGAACGAGAGTTTATTAAAAGCCTCGGCAAGGTCGTTTGCTCTTGGGTAGTAAATTGTTGAATATAGCGATCGATTCCGTGATATACGACAAAATTGTTGATTTGCGTGCTTCGAATGCGACTGGCATTATCCGAGATGATCTGTTGCTTTGACACCCGAAACGGTAGACAACTTGGTTCTTAAAAAGCGCACGTGGTGTGCCGCCACTTCTACGAGTGGAGCGCATAACCCTTGGAAAAGTAATGCGCGCAACCCATGAGAATGAAGCGATGTCCTTTTGACGACGGTGGATTTCCTATGGATATTATGTGTGCTAACATTAAAATGGCCACGATGCAATTGTCGGATGTAGCACATTTGGAGGTTGGTGTAGAACCACTCCATGCACTTGGCAGCGTGTAGCTGACTCTTGGCGATTTTCATGCGATTCGGTCATCATCGAGGGCCCGGTAATTGCCACTAGTCTTTTAATTTTCATTTTCATCTTTGGACCCGGCGGTGAGCACCACGAGGAGTCTGAATGTATCTCTTTAACAATTTCACGGGCCTCGGACCCGCTTAGGCATCTTAGCCACATTTGATCGAAAAGACTATTACGTATAATGTGTTGTTTATTAATGCATATGACGAGTTCTTTTCTTGATCGATGGGCTAACGACCTATCATACGGTAGTTTTCTTTTGTTTGCGGTAATCTATTAATGGTTGTCGCCAATCTTACGTATTTTTAAATCCTTTGTTGAGCGATTCTTCTCTTTTTCGGTTATGTGTGTGTCTATGTCGGTATGATAGGACTGACGTCCGTGGACGACACTTCCAGCGATTCATCTTGCAAACAGGAAAATTCTTTTGCGAGACGGGCTAACGCATACCTTTAAGCGTTTTCTTTTAAAATTTGTAGATTGTCACATTCGGAATTTGTTCAATAGTGTATGGCATGCGGAAGTATTGCTCGAGTCTTGGTTTTAAAATTCTGTATTGTCCGGCGATACGTTGAATGATTAATTGCGGGTACGTAGATGTTGATGTACGGTATACCCATTTGAATAGTTAATTCCGATCTGACTTATGAGGGGCTTCGTGTCCTGCCGTTATTTGTACACGGCTGTCAAGTGGTAGGAGTGTCTTAACATCCCAGCTCCGGTGTTATAAAGATTAATCCGATCCACCTTACAGGGCATACTATCACTTGCGATTCTTCGTCTTTATGTCTTAAGAAGATGCTCCGTCGAAATATAATTCCCAACGTCGATCATCGGGGTCTTCTAGGTTCATTATTTGTTCATGCAGCAGAGTCGTCGTTGAGGCGATTCGCCGGCAAAGGGTGTCTTTGCGGAAGTCTGCTTGGGGCTTGTCCGCTTTACGGCACGAAGAGGCACGAAGTTATATCGTGCAATAATATCATTGACCATCTGGCAAGTCTGTGGGAAAGCGTTGGGTGGGTTATCAAGTATTGCAATGGATTAAATTTCGAAATCGGGTTGACCTTATGAGAAAGCATGTAATGCACGAGCTTTTGAGCGGCGAAGATCGGAGCCGAAACAATGCTTTTCGATTACGGGATACCTTATTTCCGTCGGCGGTAAACGACGGCTTAGGTAATAAAGAGCATTTTCTTTACCCTCATCATTGACTGGGCTAACGGGGCTCGAGAGAAGTCGTCTAAAGCGCGGTATAAAGTATTAGCGGTCTACTGAGGCTAAGAGTACATACAAGACGGGAAATTGTCATTAAGTATTGTTTAATGTCCTCGAAGGCCCTACGGCATTTCTCTTCCCGAAATAAATTTGGCGTCCTTTTAAGCGAGTGCCGAAGGCCGACACTGCAGCAAGTTTGAGATAAAGCGTCGAAGATATGCCGAAGCTTCCCTTGAAAAGATCGTAGTTGTTTTAAGGTTAGGAGGCGGCATTTCTAAGATGGCTTTAATCTTTGCAGGTCGATTTCGATTACGATGTCGGAAAACGAATCCTAAGAATTTCCGGTGACGAAGCGCATTTTAAGGGATTCATCTTAAGGTTAAATTGTCTTAACCGTTGAAAACAATTCTCGAATCATACAATTGGTTTTCCTTTACTTTGCTTTTGATGACCACATCGTCCATGTATTCCAGCAGATTGTAGATGAGATCATCAAAAATTCTTGTCATCGCTCTCTGGTAGGTTGCTCCTGCTGCGTTCTTCGGAGTCCGAATGGCATGCTTGTGTAGCAATATACTCCGATCGGCGTTACGAATGCGTAAGTTTTTCATCTTAAAGTGTTTTATCACATTGTATCTGAAGAGATCCATCCATGAATGAGAATATTTCATGTGTTGAAGCAATGTCGATCATTAATTGGGATCGGTAGAGGGAATTCATCTTTCGGACATGCCTTGTTTAAATCTACGAAATCCACACAAATTCGATCGACCATTCTTCTTCTGGCCCATTCCGTTGGTAACCAAGGTTAGGGTATTGTTCTTCACGGACAAATTTAGCGTCTGATAGCTTTTAACTTCGGCTAACGGCATTCGATTTCTAGGCCATGTGCAGGACCATGTCTGACTGGAACGAAGCAGGATCCACCCTAGCTTATGAATTGCGACCTGCGGGAGCTAAACACGGCATCTCATCGTAGCTCGAAGCAAAACGGTCTTTGAATTCCATTAATAACTTGATTATTTCTTCGGAGTCTTCTTTATTGAGTAGAAGATAACAAAGGTAGGTCTAGGTTCTTCGCTAGTACCTAAGTTAACCCAAGATTGCTCATCTATAAATGGAATTTGATCTCTTCTTCGGGTACGGTGGAGCGTTTTCAATTTGCAAATCTTCGGGGTTTCTTCGGTTTCCGTACGAGTTTCATTTAGACTTCCGCGGTGACAACCAAGCAAAATTCGGTATCGTCGGCGGTCCTCTTGTGCCGAATCCGAGACCATGTTTTGAGTTGGGTGGGCCAATGAATTGACTATAATTTTGAAAACGTTGTGATTGACCTTTTGACCATTGTCGAGGTAAAACCACGGCGAGATTAAATTTTGAATACGGGGAGAGTACCGCTTTCAAGGCGATTCCATAATTCGATGAAGTAGCATCTTCAAATTGTACATTATTTGGTTGGAAGGAGCACCACGATAGAATTTGATGGGCTTTGCCTGCTTAGCTACGTACCTCTTTGACCTCCTTTACCCTCGATCTTATTAGAATGGATCGGGGTCGGGGTCATAGTATGTACATAGTGGTTAATCTTCTCGTACATCGATTTATATTCTTCGTTGTCGTAACATTAAGGGATTTTGAATTACTGAAGCTAACGACTTATTATGCATTTGCTTCTTGTTTAATTTCTTTTTCTTCTTCGAGCTTATCTTCCCGATCGACATTGATGGTGGTTTCCTCGTCCCGATCGTCCTAACGTCTACCTTACGACCTCGTCCACGGCCTCGACCTGGATGCGAGTTGTGGAGAAACCTTCACCATCTCGTAAGGGAGTGATGGTGTTAACAAGGCCCAGAACTTCGAGTTCTTCGTTGTCCCATTCCTTTTCGCCTGTTGTTATGGTATCTACGGGAAGGGTGTTTTCTTCGGAGGTGCGGCAGCAAACTGCATCTTCATGGATTCCGATTTCATGTACGGAGAACGGTTGTAAGTCACCTTTATTACTTGTTCCCCTCAGTCGTAGTATTTAATGCATGATGCTTAGAGATTAATTAGTGCCATCACATTTTTCATGTATCCATGGTCGGCCCGGTAGAGCGTTGAGCAGCGTTTGAATCGGTGTGAAATTTCGCGGTTGTCTTTGCTAAATCACGGTCTTCATTAGCAGTGTTATTGATCCAGGGGCTCTTTCTCTTTAAGTTTGAATCCTCTTAATAACATTTTTGTCGCCTCGAGCTCGCGACATCAATTTCAAGTATCTTGGCGTTCGAGGGTGTGTGTTGATGCTCCTGGGATCCACCAATACTGCGGGAGAGCGTAAACTTCCCGATTGCTTGAAATGTACGATGGTCGGTTGTGGTCTCGCATCCCCGAGTAATAGGTCGTCGTCGTGAAGGTAACACCTGTTGTTCCTTTAACGAGCAAACCTCATCTAAGGACTCTCCGTGAGTGCCGAGCTAAGCAAATTCTGGATCGTCGGCCTTGATCGAGCTTCTCTCATCTCCTTTGATAAGATGAGAGCGTCGTGAATGCTCGGTTGTTTGGTAGTTTCTGAATGGGCTAGCACATCATAAATCTTGTTTTTCTGTGCCTCGTTTTCTTCTCGAATGGGTATTTCTTCTGTAGGGTTGGTTCTTCTGGAGCAACCTTTGCTTTCCTTTGTCTTTTGGACCCATTCTCGGAGGTAGAACTCTTCCACTTCTTAAGTTGACTTCGCTGATTTCTTGAATTTAGCATTGAGTTCTTTGGTGTCTCTTCTGAATCGAGGTGACGAGTTGTCGGGATTAGCTTCGGAGTCGAAGGCTACGGCACATTGTGATTGGGGTTCCTCGAAACTCGCAGAAATAGATTCGTCGCTTGTTGAACTCTCGTAGCCGTCACGGTGGATGTCTTCTTCATCATTGTGATCGTCGAGATTGTGTATGATTTGAGAATTGTTATTTGTATCGGAATCGACGTCGGATTAGGTTGATTGTCGCTAGTTACGTAATCGTTAGAAACGGTCAGCGCGTAGCCGACGCCATAACCCTCGTCATTATAAGATTCCACGGAGTGAGCGAGAATAATCATACGAGTCGGGGGTTGAGGGATTTCTCCCAGATCGGAAACAACTATCCTAAGATCGTGACCCCCAATCCCCAGCCCTGGAATTTCCGGTCTTCTCTTCTTCTTCGATTTCTTCTTTTCTTCAATTATCTCTTGTTGAGTTGTTCTTATCGCAGAAGTGATAGCGCCGACTTGACGGAGTTTCGAACTGCGAGTTGAAGCTCGCACCGAAGTGGTTTGGATGCGATCTAAAATCCTTTCTTCGAAGACTTTGTCAGCGGTAGTCCATCCATCATCGATCGCATAGGGATCTATCGGAACAATGAGATCCGTCGAGATAACATTGGCGGAACCTCTTCACAGGGTTCATGCATTGTACTTCTTCGGGATCGTTATATTCCCTTTCGAAGATTGTCGTTGAGCCCGGCTCTTGAAGGTAATACAATCTTACATCTTGCTTTTTTGAGCATGCGGTGGTAAGGGCAAAGTTGGGATCCTGCCATGAGCTTCTTCGGCCTCTTAGGTTCTAGTAGTTGGAAATATGGAGTCTTCATCAAGAAGTTGCGCGGAACATTTCGGCCTTTGCCTCATTCTTCGGAGAACGGATACTCCGCACTCGGAAGCTCCCTTAACGTACGTTGCGGACGAGGCGGTTGTTCATCTTGTTGGGAATGAGCGTGGGCGGGTCGGGGTTGGCTGAGCTGGTCGGCGAGGTTGCTGCGGCCGTTGCGACGATATTTGTATCGGTTGCTTGCCTTTGTCGGCTTCTTTGCGACGATCCGGGACTTCTTTTGAAAGTTTTCACGGAGCTTTGTTTATACGAACATCGGTGGCTTTAATTTAGCCGCCTCACTCTTGCTGACTTTCGGCCTTGCTTAACAACTTCTCGAAAGTCTTAATAGTAAATCCTTGAGGAGAAATGTTGCTCCCGGGCCATGGATGCTTTTTAGTAAAATCTGTTGCATGCTGTTCTTGCTAGCGTGGCTCACACTTCATACTTAGGTTCCTCCATCGAAGTATGTAGTGCACCAAGGTTTCATTCGGCTTACTAGCTACTCTGCTGCTAAATCACGTATAGTGATGTGGTGCGAACTCACGACAAATCGCTTGATGAAGAGGTTCTACAATTCTAAAATGTCTTCTTAGAGGCAGGTTTAAGTAATTAGCATACCAATCAAAGGCGATCCACGACGGAAATTTCTTTGACAAATTGTCGGAGAAGAGTAAAAAAACATCACTTCCGCTAGGCATTGCAACAAGCGGCACGAAAATGTGCAACATCTTGCCGAGGGTTTCAGTTTCCATCGAAGGTCTTGAACGAGAGGTGATGAAAGCCTGAGATATTGGACGGCGTACGTTCTTTGAGGTAAGGTCTACCCGTCCGAATGGATGTCACGCTCTTTGATTGTCTTAAGGCTTCTCGCGCTTTCTTTGTTTTACCAAGCTCTTGATATCCTTTTACGGAATCATACTTTGTGTTGCATCCTTCTTTAATTGATCATCCCGCGTTGACGGATGTAATCTCCTTTCCTCTGATCTCTGATGTGAATAACTTCCGGGGGTGTGTGGCCATATTTTTAGGTTGTGTGTTTTGAAAAAGGGGGTCGCCTACGGAAGTTGTCAATGAATTTTAAATTAATTTAAATGTAGATATAATTTAGAAAGTAGTATTTGATTTTGAAAATAATTTTAAATTTGAAAATTTTAAGATATGAAATCAAGCCGTCTCGCATCCCGAATAGTTTATATAAACGAGCACACATATACTTAAATAGTGTATCTATCCCCAAGGATAGACACATTGCTTGATGATGGGGCTCGGTTAAATAAGCCAGAGAGATTTGTACATCCGTTTGGTCTCGCGAACCAATTTTATAAGCGCGACAAATTCCCGCAGCAATATGAAAACATTAAACGGGGTTTATATTACACAAGGTTCTTTAAAATTCCACATAGGCAGAGAGCCCCTATAGTTAATTACTGTCTTAAGTGACGGGAATGCTTTAAAACTCTCGATAATAATCAATAGTGCAGCTCTCGAAATTTGAAAGTTTAAGTTTGAAAGGGTGAATTTTTGAATCTCGATAGGGAATGGATCAAGTTTGGAACATTTTATTTTGGGGTACGAAAGGAAGAAAAGTAGGAGAAATTATGGATTCGAAGTGAAACGATAATCTCCGAAACTATCCTATTGTTTGGTTTGGATTTTAGGAAAGTCCTAATGTTTATTTAATGTTTTAATCTTGCCGATTTTAGTTAATTGGGAAGCATATTTATATGATAGAATCATACGAATAGCACAGGAAGATGTGAGGGTTTATATCGTATCGGACGGCTACCTCGGAGTCCTAAGACCGGTAGGGCTTAATTTGCAATGCAAATGCCTAACGAAAGTTGAGGATTTATGTTGCACTGAGCGAACTACCTCGAAGTCTGTGGCTTTGTTGTTTGAACTAAAGAATAGTTTTGCGGTGTCGAGCACGGGTTTCTTTGACGACGATGGCCGTGCGCCCACCATGCTCAGGAAAGCTCCTTGTTGTTGCGAGTTTAGTTTTAGAAATCATAAATCGGGGGGATGAGAAAAGTGTTTTGGTTTAGAGAAATCTTAATTTCGAAGTGTTTTTTGTGTTTTAATTAAAACAAATCTTAAAGTTGATTATAACAACACGGTTAAGATCCCACGGTTCCATCCTTTCGGCATCATTATTTTTATCGGATTCACTTAGTCCAAGATGAATTTGCTAAACTCAATTGAATGAGTTCCACACTTTCATTTAGACCGTGGGAAATCGGGTGTAACACGTAGGTTACATCATGCGAAATTATTACGATCATCCAACGGGGCGTTTTAATTGATTGTAATTGTAGTTTTTGTGTTGTTTGTGATTAAATTTTGAGTTGTCTTATATTTTGAAATGTTGTGGAGGTGAATTTTATCTTGTAGTGTCTTTTAATTTGGTTACAGTTTTCGGTTTTGGTTTGTCCTAAAGGTGTAGGTTCATTATTTGTTGTTTATCATGCAAGAAAAGTAAGTGCGATGCGATTAAATAAATTGCCGTAAAGTAAATCGCAATAAAATAAAAAGCGTACACAGAGGGTCTTCCCGTCATCCCAAAGTTTGCACTTAAAATGTGATTTAGAGCATTTAAAGTAAGTTCCTAGGTAAAGCTAAGGGAAAGGTTGGTTTTCTACCCGAGTTCCTAATCTATAGCTAGTCATCTCCTATGGCCGTACAGGTTCTTAACATTTTTAGTTTTGAAGACGATTTTCTTCATCAAAGAACAATTAAGTTCGATTGTTCTTATAAATATCCTATCATATTGAGGAAGTGCTTAAGAAGAATCCTAAACATCTTTTCGATATTTCTAGGATTGTTTAGTGCGAGAATTTAATTGTAAATGAATAGGACTCGACGTCACGTGAGCGACACTTCTGCTGATTCATCTTGCGAACGAGGCAAATTCTTTTGCGAGACGGGCTAGCGCATCCGTTAAAGCGTTTTCTTTTACGGGAATTTTGTAGATTATCACATTCGAATTTGTTCAACAATGTTGTATGACATACTTGGAAGTATTGCTCGAGTCTTGGTTTTAAAATTCTGTATTGTCCGACGATCTGTTGAATGATTAATTGCGAATCCCCGTAGATGTTGATGTACTGTTATACCCATTTGAATAGTTAATTCCGAGTCATGTTATGAGGGCTTCGTGATTACGCTTCGTTATTTGTACACGGCTCGTCAAGTGGTAGGAGTATCTTAACATCCCCGCTCCGGTGTTATAAAGATTAATCCGATCCACTGCCTTCCAGGGCACTATCACTTGCGATTCTTCGTCTTTATGTGCTTGAAGATGCTCCGTCGAAATATAATTCCCAACGTCGATCATCGGGGTCTTCTAGGTTCATTATTTGTTCATGCGGCAAGTCGTCATTGAGAGGCGATTCTGCCGGCAAAGGGTGTGCTGCGAGGAAGTCTGCTAGGACTTGTCCCTTTACGACACGAAGAGGCACGAAAGTTATATCAAATTGCAATAATATCATTGACCATCTGGCAAGTCTGCCGGAAAGCGTTGGGCGGGTCATCAAGTATTGCAATGGATTAAATTTCGAAATCGGAGTTGACCTTATGAGAAAGCATGTAATGCTCGAGCTTTTGAGCGGCGAAGATCGGGGCCGAACAATGCTTTTCAATTGCGGGATACCTTATTTACGTCGGCGATGAACGACGGCTTAGGTAATAAAGAGCATTTTCTTTACCCTCATCATTGACACAGGCTAACAGGGCTCGAGAGAGTCGTCTAAAGCCGCGGTATAAAGTATTAGCGGTCTACACGAGGCTAGGGCTGCTAAGACGGGAGGTGTCATTAAATATTGTTTAATGTCCTCGAAGGCCCTACGGCATTTCTCTTCCCGAATAAATTTGGCGTCCTTTTTAACTAGTGCGAGAAAGTGACACCTACGACAAGTTTGAGATAAAGCGTCGAAGATATGCCGACTTCCCTTGAAAAGATCGTAGTTGTTTTAAGGTTACGGGAGGTGGCATCTCTAAGATAGCTTTAATCTTTTACGGGTCGATTTCAATTCCACGATGTCGGACAACGAATCCTAAGAATTTCCGGAGGTGACGCCGAAGGCGCATTTAAGGGATTCATCTTAAGGTTAAATTGTCTTAATCGTTCGAAAATAATTCTCGAATCATACGAGTGGTTTTCCTTTACTTTGCTTTTGATGACCACATCGTCCACGTAGCATTCGACTTGATTGTGGATGAGATCATCAAAAATTCTTGTCATCGCTCTACGGTAGGTTGCTCCTGCGTTCTTCGATCCGAATGGCATCATTGTGTAGCAATATACTCCGATCGGCGTTACGAATCTTTGTAAGTTTTTCATCTTACGGAGCCATTTTTATCCGGTTGTATCACGAAGATCCATCCATGAACGAGAATATTTCATGTGTCGAAGCAATGTCGATCATTAATTACGGGATCGGTAGAGGGAATTCATCTTTTGGACATGCCTTGTTTAAATCTACGAAATCCACACAAATTCGATCGACCATTCTTCTTCACGGTTGGTACCACATTGGCTAACCAAGTCGGGTATTGTTCTTCACGGACAAATTTAGCATCTATTAGCTTTTTAACTTCAGCTATGACTTGTTGTTCGATTTCTAGACGCATTCTTACGGGACCTTGTCGGCTGGAACGAAGCGGGGATCCACCCCTAGCTTATGGATTGCGACCTGCGGAGCTAAACACGGCATCTCATCGTAGCTCCAAGCAAAACGGTCTTTAAATTCCATTAATAACTTAATTATTTCTTCGGAGTCTTCTTTATTGAGTAAGGAGCTAACAAAGGTAGGTCTAGGTTCTTCGCTAGTACCTAAATTAATTTCCGTTAACTCATCTATCGTAGATTTGATCTCTTCTTCGAACTACGGTGGAGCGTTTCCAATTTGTAAATCTTCGAGTTCTTACGTAGCTTCCATGCGGTCTTTATTAGACTTGCGAGTGACAACCATGCAAAATTCGGTATCATCGGCGATCTCTTGTGCCGAATCCGAGACCATGTTTTGAATTGGGTGGACGACCGGAGTTATTCCATAAATTTTCAAAATGTTGTGATTGACCTTTTGTCCATTGTCGAGGTAAGAAACCACGGCTGAATTAAATTTTGAACACGGGGAGAGTACCACTCGAAAGGCAATTCCATTAATTCGATGAAGTAGCATCTTGAATTGTACATTATTTTCAGTTTTGGAGGAAGGAGCACCACGGTAGAATTTGATGGGCTTTGCACCACCGCTACGTACCTCTTTGACCTTCATACCCTCGATCTTATTAGAATGGATCGGGGTCAGGGTCATAGTATGTACATAGTGGTTAATCTTCTCGTACATCGATTTATATTCTTCGTTTCTTTCATCTTCGAGAGAGATTCTGAATTGTGGTTTCTTCTGACTTATTGTCGCTGCTTCTTGGTTGATTTCTTTTTCTTCTTCAGAACTATCTTCCCGATCGACATTGATGGTCGGTTTCCTCGTCCCGATCGTCCTAACGTCTACTGCCACGACCTCGTCCCCGGCCTCGTCCTCGGATGCGAGTTGTGGAGAAACCTTCACCATCTCGCCGTAAGGGAGTGGTGAGTGGCTGTTGGATTAGCACTTCGGGTTCTTCGTCGTCCCAATTTCTTTCGCTTCATTTGTTATGGTATTTACTGGAGAAGATTGTTTTCTTCGGAGGTGCATAATAAGTTGCATCTTCATGGATTCCGATTTCATGCACGGAGAACGGTTGTAAGTCACCTTTGATGCACCTTGTTCCCCTCCATCGTAGTATTTGATGCATTGATGTAGAGATGATGGTACCATCCGGTTTTCATGTATCCATGGTCGGCCCGATAGAGCGTTGAACGATGTTTCGAATCGATTATGTGAAATTTCGCGGTTGTCTTTGCTAAGTCACCGGTCTTCGTTAGCGAGTGTTATTGATCCGAGGGCTCTTTCTCCTTTACGGTTGAATCCTCTTAATAACATTTTGTCCGCTTCGAGCTCGCGGGCATCGATTTCAAGTATCGCTAGCGTTCGGAGATTCATTATATTGATTGATGCTCCTGGATCCACCAATACTGCGGAGAGTGTAAACTTCTCGATTGTAGCTGAAATGTACAAGGGTCGGTTGTGGTCTGCTGTCCCAAGTAGTAGGTCGTTGTCCAGTGAAGGTAACACCTCGCTTGTTCCTTTAACGAGCAAACCTCATCTAAGGACTCTCCGGCCATTTGAGCTAAGCAAATTTACGGATCGAAGTAAAGCCTTGATCGGAGCTTCTCTCATCTCTTTTGATAAGATGAGAGCGTCGTAAATGCTCGGTTTGGTCGGTAGTTTCCTAAGATGGGCTAGCACGTTGTAGTCCACTTTGTTTTCATGTGCCTCGTTTTCTTCTCGAATGGGTATTTCTTCTGCTAGGGGTTGATTCTTCTGAACAACCACTGCTTTCCTTTGTCTTTTGGACCCATTCTCGGAGGTAGAACTCTTCCACTTCTTAAGTTGACTTTTGTGATTTCTTCGAATTTAGCATTGAGTTCTTTGGTGTCTCTTCTGAATCGGGACGACGGGTTCTTCGGGATTAGCTTCGGAGTACGAAGGCTCTAACTTCATTGTGATTGGGGTTCCTCGAAACTCGCGAATAGATTCGTTGCTTGTTGAACTCTCGTAGCCTTCTGGTGGATGTCTTCTTCATCATTGTGATCGTCGAGATTGTGTATGATTTGAGAATTGTTATTTGTATCGGAATCGACGTCCGGATTAGGTTGATTGTCGCTAGTTACGTAATCGTTAGAAACGATCGAAAACGTAGCCAACGCCATAACCCTCATCATTATAAGATTCCACGGAGTGAGCAAATAATCATACGGAGTCGGGGGTTCGAGGGATTTCTCCCCGAATCGGAAACAACTATCCTAGGATAAGCGGCCCCTAGTCCAGCCTTAGGTGCCTCGGTCTTCTCTTCTTCGTCGATTTTCTTCTTTTCTTCGATTATCTCTTGTTGAGGTTGTTCTTACATCGCGAGTGATAGCGCCGACTTGACGGGTTTCGAACTGCGAGTTGAAGCTCGCACCGAGGTGGTTTGGATGCGATCTAAAATCTTCTTCGAAGACTTTGTCCGAGCGGTAGTCCATCCATCATCGGTCGCATAGGGATCCATCGGAACAATGAGATCCGTCGAGATAACATTGACGGAACCTCCTTTCTGGGGTTCCTTCATGTACTCCTTCGGGATTGTCATATTCCCTTTCCGAAGATTGTCGTTGAGCCAACTCTTGAAGGTAATACAATCTTCTATCTTATGCCCAAGCATCGGGTGGTAAGGGCAAAAGTTGGGATCACCTTTCTTGTCGACTTCTTACGGTCTCTTAGGTTACGGTAGTTGGAAATGCGGAGTCTTCATCAAGCTGCGGAACATTTTCGGCATCGCCTCATTCTTGAACGGATACTCCTACTCGAAGCTCCCTTAACGTACGTTGCGGACGAGGCGGTTGTTCATCTTGTTGAGATGACTGATAGTCGGGTCGGGAGTTCTTGTAGTGATTCTGTTGAGGTTGCTTTGCGGCCGTTCGACGATATTTGTATCGGTTGCTTGCCTTTGTCGGCTAGCTGCGACGATCCGGGACTTCTTTTCAAAAGTTTTCACGGGCTTCGTTTATCTGTTTTATCGGTGAAACTTAATTGTTTCGCCTCCTCTTGCAAGCTTCCGGCCTTGCTTAACAACTTCTCGAAAGTCTTAATAGTAAATCCTTTGAGGAGAAGTCTTATCGGGCCATGGATGCTTTTTAGTAAAATGCTGCTGCATCTTTGTTCTTGTAGCTGTGGCTCACACTTCATACTTAGGTTCCTCCATCGAAGTATGTAGTCCACCAAGGTTTCATTCGGCTTACGCTTCTCTACCAGCTAAATCACTATAGTGATGTGGTGCTTGAGCTCCGACGAATCGCTTGATGAAGAGGTTCTCTAATTCGAAAATGTCTTCATCGAACCGTTTGGTAATTCGCATACCAATCAAAGGCGATCCACTAACAAGCTGGCGACAAATTGTCGGAAGAGTAAAGCATCACTTCCGCCGGCATTGCAACAAGCGGCACGAAAATGTGCAACATCTTCTCGAGGGTTTCCGGTTCCATCGAAGGTCTTGAACGAGAGGTGGTACGAAGCCCTTCGGATATTGGACGGCGTCGAGTTCTTCGGGGTAAGGTCTACCCGTCCGAATGGATGTCCCGCTCTTTGATTGTGCTTAAGGCTTCTCGCACTGTTGTTCTACCAAGCTCTTGATATCCTTTTACGGAATCATACTTTGTGTTGCATCCTTCTTTAATTGATCATCCCAGATTGACGGATGTAATCTCCTTTCCTCCGTCTACGATGTGAATAACTTCGGGGGTGTTTCTCTTTGGGGTTGAACCTGACTACGGAGAGTGGCTAGGGCTACGGCCATCTCTTCCATCCTTTTCGCCATACGGGCGATCGTATCATCTTTCTCTTGAAGCTGCCTCCTCATTACTTCAGGCTCCTCTCTTCTGCAGTCTGCAGGAGCACCTTGATGGTGACGAAGCTCGTGTTTCTACCATGTTAATTTACGCATACTCATCATCCATGAACTCCGACGAGTCGAACTTCATCTCCGAATTTCTCCTCTCTTTCCCTTGCTAGTCGCCGAATATCGGTTCTTAACTTTTCCGTAGCATCTTCTGAGGTCTTTTCGTACATCCTTGCGGTTGTCATGTGATAATTGTCGAGTTTCTTTTTCATGAGTCCCCTTTCTTGCGGTAGCACTTTCTTCGGACTCAAGTCTCTGACGAGACTTTCCTTTTACGGTCGTTGTTTCGGTCTTAATTGGCGGTAGTGGGACGCCATACCATCCTTCTAGCGGTAGAAGGCCTAGGAACGGATGGTACGTCGGTGAATCTTGGAAGGTGGTATCCTCCACGATACGTAAGCACTGAAACAACAACGGGTGGACTAGCCTTCATCTTCTTATTAGGCTCTTCTGCGGCGATAGCGAGTTCCACTCGCGGCCGAGACGAGATTTGGGCGGCACCCGCCACATCCTTCTTAAAATTTCCGACACGGGGCATCTTTCCTTCTTCGCTAACTTCTCGATCACGGTCACGTAGTCGGGCGAGTGGTGTAACCCTAGCCCTTTTCTTTCTGTTGTCACTATCAGTATGCGGGTCGAGGTAATGTAGAGGCAATTCTGCGGACATTTTCCTCGTCGAGTTTGCGGCGGAAAGGGGATGGAATCTACTCCCTTCCAAAGGGGTGTATACTCGGACGATGGTATGTATTCGGGTAGTGGTGTGTACTCGGGAATTTCTTCTAGGAAAGCGACTTCGGCGGCTACGGCCTTTACGGCGATCTTCCTGCCTCTGTTTCTCCTGCGAGTCCGTGTTAGGGGTGGAACCCTTGAGCTGGACCCAATTTGAAAACGAGAAGGTCTTGCACGGAAATGCGTACCCTCCGCGGTAACATGCTCGTTACAAATTTGGACTTCCTTCCCCTTCGGTTTGGCGGGAGCCGGGGTAGGTGCGGAGACGACTAGACCGGTGGGGGTAGAGATAACGGTCCTTCATGGACGGCGGTACTCCTCTCGGTGGAACCCTTTGCGAGAGGGGAAATTCTTGAGTTGATTTAAGGTTGAATTCGATCATGGGTTTCTCGGCTTCGACACTTTGTCCATCGGTGCGAAAAGGGTAACGTCGGTGATCTTGACATTTGTATTCTCGAAATCCTTGTCAGACCGGATGATCCCATTGTCGGGCGGCTCATCCTTGTAAACGGCGAAGTCCAGTCCGTTGGTGAAGGAGAAAATCGGTTTGGGGCTTCCATTTCTGCAAGGTAGATTCGATTGTCGGTCCGAAGTTATGCTTCTTCTCATCGGGACGAAAAGAAAGGAATCGAAAGAGTCCGAACACATTCTTGTTCGTGTATATTTGTTAAAAGAGTCATTCATTAGAGGGTTTGTTTATTTAGAACGGAATGTTCAAAGGTGTAGAGAAGGTAATGAATTTGATTCAGAGTTGGAAAGGAAAAGAAAGTCTTATGTAAGACTTCTCGACTCGAAGGATCACTCCTAAGCTAACACTATTGGGGGTCCACCCTACCTCGGAAATGAGGTAAAAGGATCTCGGAACCTCTCTGTTTAGGGGTATCTAAACGAGTGGCTCCTAAATCCGAGAGAATGTTGGCTATACTCGTTCAAGGTAGAAATGAACATAGTATTCCAACGGAAAGAAGGGTAGTTTGATCCATTTGGGACATGGATACACTACTCGATTTTGAAAGCGGAAACTATTTGATGAAAATGGAGAGAGGAGCTATTCCCAGGTGGAGTCTGCAGAAATTGTCGGCATATTTTTAGGTTTGAGGTGTTGTATTTTTGAAAAGAGGTCGCCTACGAAATTGTCGGCGAATTTTTAATTTAATTTAAATAAATAATTTGAAAAGTAGTATTTGATTTTGAAAATAATTTTAAATTTGAAAATTTTAAGATATGAAATCAAGCCGATCTCACATCCCGAATAGTTTATATAAACGAGCGCCGCACCACGAGCCGTGTATCTATCCGAAGAATAGACACCTTTGCTTGATGATGGGGCTCGATTAAATAAACTAGAAAGGTTTGTGACATCCGTTTGGTCTGCGAACCAATTTTATAAGCCGACAAGTTCCCCTGCTTAATATAAATGAATTAAGCGGGGTTTATATTACACAGGTTCTTAAAGTTCCCTATAAGGGCGAGCCACTATAGTTAATTACATCTTAAGTGACGGAAATCACCTAAGAAAACTCTCGATAATAATCGGTAGTTACTGCTCTCAAGAATTTGAAAGTTTAAGTTTTCGAGGATTGAATTTTGGAATTTCGATAGGGAATGGATCGAATTTGGAACATTTTATTTTAGGAGTTGAAAGGAAGAGAAGTAGGGGATGTCACGGACCCGAAGTGAACTTCGGTGGCTTCCCGACTATCCTAATGTTAGGCTTTGAATTTCGGAAGTGAATTTATTTAAGTTTCGATCCTGCCGATTAATTATAGGAATTACATTTACATAATCACCGATTATACAAATAACTTTGAAAGGTAGGAGGATTTACATCGTATCGGACGACAACCTCGGAATCCTAAAGCGAGTTAGGGCTTATATTGCACGACGAGGTGCATGCAAAGGCCTAAAAGAACATGTGAGGATTTATGTCGCACTAGGCGGACTACCTCGAATCCTATGGCTTGTTGTTTAAACTAAAGAATAGTTTTGCTTGATGTCGACACGGGTTTTCTTCGTTGACGATGGCCGTCTTGCCTACCATGCTCCGAGCTCCTTGTTGTTGCGAGAGGTTTAGTTGTAGAAGGTGAAAAATCAAGAGATGAGGGAAGTGTTTGGTTTTAGAGAAAGTCTTAATTTCCGTGTGTCTTTAATATTTTAATTAAAACGGATCTTAAAGTTGATTAAACGGAACCGATTAAGATCCCGCGGTTCAGTCGTCCGACACAGTTATTTTCATCGAATTCACTTAGTCCGGATGAATTTGCTAAACTCGACTAAATGAGTTCCGCACTTTCATTTAGACAGTGGAAATCCGTTAGCAACACGTGGGTTACATCATCCGAGGTATTCCCGATCATTCAATGAGACGTTTTAATTTAGTTGTAGTTGTAGTTTTGTTATTTTGTTTGTGATTAAATTTTGAGTTATTTTATATTTTGAATGTTGTGGCGATGAATTTTATCTTGTAGTGTCTTTTAATTTAGTTATGGGTTTCGGTTTTGGTTTACGTCCTAAAGGTGTAGGTTTTCATGCAATTGTTGTTTATCATGCAAGAAAGGTAAGTGCGATGCGATTAAGTAAATTGCGGTAAAGTAAATTGCAATAAAATAAAAGCGTGCACTGGAGGGTCTTCCGTCATCCCAAGTTGCACTTAAAACACGGTTAGAATATTTAAGCATTTAAAGTAATTTCCTAGGTAAAACTACGGGAAGGGTTATGGTTTTCTACCAAAATCCTAATCCTATAGCTAGTCGTTCCTATGACGTACTAGGTCTTGATTTTGGTTTTAAGGATGATTTTCTTTACCAAAGAACAACTAAGCTCGATTTGTTCTTAAGGACATTCCATCATATTGAGGAAGTGTTTAAGACGAATCTTAAACATCTTTTCGATATTTCGGGAATTGTCTAAAGTCCGAATGAATTCTATTGTTCAAGTGAATTAATCATCCAGGGTGTTTGAGTTAAGTTTTATTTCTTGCTCGGTGAATTAGGATGTTTGAATATCCTTATGAGTGAAGTGTCATTTCACTTGATACTCATTTAGGAGTTATAATAGTAAAAGCTCTAAGAGCGAAATGATATTTAATGATTTGTGATTCGAATTTAAGTTAAATTAATGATTTAAGTTTGGAATAGTGTTCGAAGTTATTTTATTTTTGAATTCTTCATGTCTTTATATTTAATTTAATTTAATTTAATTTAACTTAATTTAATTTAATGTGGTTTAATTTAATTTAAGTTAACTTAAGTTAATTTAATGTAATATGATTTAGCTTAATTTAATTTAATTTAATTTAATATAATATAATTCAGTTTTAATTTAATTTAATTTAATTTAATTTAATTTAATTTAATTTAATTTAATATAATTTAATATAATATAATATAATTTAATTTAATTTAATTTAATTTAATTTAATTTAATTTAATTTAATTTAATTTAATTTAATTTAATTTAATTTAATTTAATTTAATTTAATTTAATTTAATTTAATTTAATTTAATTTAATTTAATTTAATTTAATTTTTAATTTTTAATTTAATTTTTAATTTTAAAGGGATTTGTTTTAAATAATTTAACTTTAATTTAATTTAATGATTAAGCCTTTTAGCATTTTAAATCTTAAACTTGGATTATCATTTTAATTAGGAATTAAATATTATTGGGATGATTAATTTAGGGATTTTTAAATTAAAGAACAAATCTCTTCCTAATAATATCCTTATTTTAATAATTCGATTTTATTATTCTTCCAAATTTAACTAATTATTTAGTTAAGGTTTATTTGAATTATTTTAAATTGTTTAGTAGGTTTCTACCCTTTAATTATCTAAATTTCAATCATCCAAATCAAATTAAAATCAAATATTTTACCTATTAATTTCATTAAGCCTAAAGTCTTAATTAAAGGGTTAAGATTTTAATTACCATTTTGCCCTTGAGCTTCAATAATTTCATAACTCACTAAATTGAGTTCAAATGAATTTGAAATTTTTATGTGACCTCACTCTTATGTCAATAAAGACATTAGAGGAGAAAATGTGATTTTTATATATTTAATTTATTTATGTAATTATTTTTGGTGGAAAATAAGGACTTCCAAGGAAAATTTAATAATATGACCAAGGGAAAGTTTCTGTCCTTAAGAAAATTATGGGACATTCCTAATGACTAGAGGACCACTTAGACCAATTTTTGTGATTTTTTGAATTATATTTTATTTATTAGAATTATTTTAAGCTCTGGAGTATTAATTAATTTAAAAATAGAATATAAGTTGAAAAATGAATTTCATAATTTTTAAAATTCTCTCTGATATCAAGGATTCCAGAGAACCAAATTTTACAATTTTCTGATTTTTCTTTGATTTATTATAATTATTTTAGTGAAAATGTTAGAAAATACATTTTTTTAATTTTAAAATTACCCTAGGGCTTTAAAATTTAATATCTCATTAAATAGACCTAAGAAAAATATGGGGTTTGTTCCTAAGTGATTATATTTCAAAATATGACATTTTGGTGAATTTTATTATTTTTGTGATTTTTATTATTTTTAATTATTAAAATATTAAAATAATGATGAAAAATCAACTTTTTTAGAAAATTGAAATTTTAATTTTCTTAAATTCCCCTGATATCAGAGAGGCTCCAAAACCAATTTGGTGAATTTTTGAAAGGTATTTTGAAGGTTATGAATTTTTAAAGTTTAAAATGACTAAATGGCTTAATCGACCCATTTAGTAGGGCTAACCAAGTCCGATTGACTTGAAATTTTTATGGTGGGTTCCTACTGATCCTAAAGGTCGGTGGAGAATTGATTTCAAGTCAATTTGATGTATGGTTAGCTCTAATTAATTAGGGAGTCTATTTTGGATGTTTAAGCCGATTAGGGTTATCTTAAGTGAATTAACTCGAGTCCTATTTTTCCTAGGGTTCTCTGGTCATAAGGAACATCACCAAATTTTCCTATAATTTATTTCACAACATGCTAATTTTTGGAATTAAAATACTCAAAACGAGCAACATGCATTTGAAAAATCAATAACTTTTCACGAGAGATGGCCTCGACCTTGGAAAATTCGGGGAATGTTCCCGAGTTCGGAGGCTTAAAAGCTCTATGGTCTCATGCCATGGTGAATTGTATGAATGCATGGAGAATTAAAACAATGCAGGGAGTAAATAATTAATTAAAAATAAAATACTTGGATAAAATTAATTAATTTCTTTTCCACATTATTCTCCTCACGTTCATCTGAGCAAGAGGGTATTTTTATTTTATTTTTGTGATTTTTCTACACAAAGATATGGATTTTTAAAGTTACGGTATTTAAATAAATCGAAAAATCCCTAATTTCCTACTTATCCACGCGGCGCCGTGTCGACCTCGGCGGCTCCGAAGGGGTACGTGTCGCGCTGCGATTGGGCGCCGCCATCCGAGTCGGCCGTCCCGGGACCCGCGGTTCACGTATCATTCCCTGGTCGGCGCGATCCGAGCCGTCCGCTCGATACACGCGCGATCCGACGGCTCCTGGTCATCGTCTACGGCTAGTGTGCACCGTGACCGTCGACCTTCTAACCACTAATTTCTCGCTCGATTCTCGACGGATTTTTGTGTTCTTATGCTCCATGGATTCGTCTTGAAGAGACGAACACATCCATACGGTAAACATGCATTGAAATTGATTCAATTAAATGGAGAATCTCTCGTAAGCTCGGGAAGAAGAATGAGTTCATACCTTTGCTCGGAGAAGTGAAGCTTCGATGCGAGAGTTGTGTCACCTTCGATTGGGTCCGAGTAAGCTCCGGATGAAGTCCCTTGGCACAGTGAATTGTCTAGCTATGAAAGTGACCACGGCCGATCACAAAGCTTGGAGGACTGGAGCAAGCGGGTGGCTTTGGAGATGGGGCTTTCGGTGGGAAACTTCTCCTCTTGGTCCGGTGAAGGTGTAGGACCAATCGATTTGGGGATTGACTCGCTGTGAAGAAGTGTCCTGGTTTTTGGCTAAAGTTTGAGCTCGAAATTGAGCTCGGTTGGAGGGAATTGGAGCTGGGATTCGGTGGGGATCAAGTGCTCTATGTGTGGAGAGTGATGCGGAGTGATTTTGGCGAGTTTCCTTAAGGTTAGGTTCGGCACCTCCTTTGGCCGAGAGGGTGAGGGGTTTAAATAGGCATGGGTGGAGGCTCTCCCGGGGGGAGTTGAGGGCTGGGATCAGCTGCTCTTGGCATGTGAAGAACGGCCATGGTGGCCATTTGGAGTGAGGCGGCTCGGCGGGTGAGAATTCCAAGTTTGGGCTCACATGTGAGCTCTCGGCACAGTGGTTTCCGGCGGGCGTGGTGGGTGGCCGGCCGGAGTCGGAGTCACCCTCGAAGCTCGGGTGGGTCGGGGCTGGAGGCTTGTGCGATCGATTGGGCCTTGCCATGTGTAAAGGGGTGGCTTGGAATGGAATGGGGAAGAGGCCATTTTGGCTTCAATTTGGTCGACCCATTGGTTTGGGTTGGGTGCACCTCCCCATGGCCTGATTTTGGGGCTGAGAGGATCGGTTAGGTCGGCCAGAGAGGATGGTGTGGTCTCTATCCAAATAGTTTAAGTTAATTTTGGGTTATAGTGTTGCATTAAAGAGGTTAAAATGGCTTAAGGAAGGCTTAGGAAAGGACTCCCTCCACTTGCCATTAATGGCTTGGTGACAAGTCAAACCCCTCATGGCTTCATGTGGCTTGTCTATGGCTTGCATGGCTTGTCTTTGGCTTGGGAAAAGTTGAGTCAATTTCATGGAAATGGATTTAAGAGAAATTTTGGTGTTTTAGGGGTGATTTGGCATGAGGCTTAATTTGGAATTATTTGATGATGTGATTAGAACTTAGGGAATGGCTTTGATTAAGTGGATGGCGAATGGAAATGTCATGTGGGCTTTAGGGTAGATTTTGGGCTCATTGAAATGGTTTTAGATGGGCTTTTAAAATGGTTTAGGGAAGTGGGCTTTTGAATTTTAAAATGGATTTTGGGATGAAATTTTGGTAAAGGCTTGGGCCAAATAATTGTTGAGTTTGGTTTAGGGATGTGTCATGAGTGGTTTGAAACAAATTTGAGGTGATTTGGGTTTGAATTAGGTTGGATATGGGCCTTTTGGTAAAGAGGCTAAGGTGGGCCAAAATGGGCTACCATGGGCCAAAGTTGGGTTAAAGTTGAAATTGATGTAAAATTAATGTTGAGAAATGTTTATGGGAGTGTTTCAAAGAGGTTTTGGCTTAGGTTAGGTTTTGATTTTGAGGTTTGGGTCTATTTGGGCTAGGTTTAGGTTTAGGTCGAAATTGGGCTTTTTGATTTTGGGTTGAATTTGAGTGGGGTTTGGGTCTAAATTTTGGGCAAATCATGTTAGTGTTTTGTTTATGGGGATGTTAAGGAAGGTTTAGAAAAGATTTGGGGTTAATTGGAGTTGAATTGGGTGAGTTTGGGCTAAGTTTGGGTCATGGGTCCAAATTGGGCTTTAAGGAAAGTGAATGGATCCCAATGCCAATCAAATTGGGCTTGGATTGGGTCTAGATTGGTGTTGGGGATGTTGAATTGAAGTTTAGAATTGAATTGGACCAGAATTTGGGTCAATTGGGTAGGTTAGGTTTGACATTGGGTTCACTTTGGGTTAAAATGGGTCGAATTGGGGGTTTTGATAAAAGCTGGGGTAAATTGGCAAAATTGACCCATAGTGTAGTTGAACAAAATTAAATTGGAAATATTTGGGATTTTCTGGAATTTTCAGGAAATTTTTGGATTTTTTGGGCTAAAAGGGTATTTTGGGTATTTGGAGGGTATTGGGAGGTATTTTTGGAATTTTTGGTATTTTTGGTTATGGATGATCAATTTGAGTGGGGAGGAAATGTTTAGGATTGGTCTTGAGGAATTTTGGGTAATTTAGGTGATTTTGGAAATTTTGGGTAGTTTCGAGGGCATTTGGTAGGTTAGGCGGGTGTAGAGTCCGAGGGTCAAAAATTGAAAATTTGGAAAATTGAAGATTGGGTGAATATAAGTGGAATAAAATCATTTTGGTTGAGCCATGAAGCCACATCAAGCCCATATGAGCCATGAAGGGACTCATTTGAGGCATTCATCTATGTTGTTCCAACCTGCTTAGCGAGGGCTTAGGGGTTAAGGACCATCCATGTGAATCACTTACATGAGTCGGGAGGTCGAGTTAGGTATAGGTGTGGTTTTAGGAGGTGTATGGAAGTGTAGTGTATGAGTGTAGTGTGTGTGTAAGTCGGCCCCTTCACTAGACCAGGCCACGGGGCGGTCCTAAGGCCGAAGAGTCCTATAGGAACTCATCCTTTAAACTTCCACACTTGATTTCGACCCTCCAGGTGATTAGGGGTCTACGGTCGAGTTTGTGGAGTTTGCGGGGAGTTAAGAAGTGGTTTGAAATTCTAGATGGTGGATCCCGATTCTAGTCCTCTAAGATAGTCGAAAGGAAAAGCTAAGGCTAGATCCTGAAGTACTTAAAGAGAAGAAGAGAAGACCTCATCGAAAATGAGGTCAACAATCTCATTCACAACCAAGTTGTGTGCTACGTGGATGATGTGGTCATCAAATGCAAACTAAAAGAAGATCACCTGTATGATTTGAGAATTGTTTTGGAACGACTAAGACAATACAACCTTAAGATGAATCCCTTAAAATGCACCTTCGGCGTCACCTCCGGGAAATTCTTAGGATTTGTTGTTCGACATCGCGGGATTGAAACTGATCCGGAAAAGATTAAAGCTATCTTAGAAATGCCACCTCCTAAAACCTTGAAACGACTACGATCCTTTCGAGGAAAGTTGGCATATCTCCGACGCTTTATATCGAATTTGTCGGGAAGGTGTCGGCCTTTTACGCTTTGGTTAAGAAGGATGCCAAGTTTACTTGGGTCTCCGAATGTCGACATGCCTTCGATGACATTAAACAAAACTTAATGACACCTCTTGTCTTAGCGACTCCGATCTCGGGTAGATCGTTGATACTTTATATCGCGGCTTTAGACAACTCCCTTGGAGCCTTGCTAGCCGGGTCGATGATGAGGGAAAAGAGAATGCTCTCTGCTACTTAAGCGCGTCGTCTAATCCCGACGGAAGTAAAGTATCCTCCTATCGAGAAGCATCGCTTGGCCACGATCTTCGCCGCACAAAAGCTCAGGCATTACATGCTTTCTCATAAAGTCAACCTTATTTCGAGATTTAATCCGTTGCAATACTTGATGACCCGACTGACGCTCTGCGCAGACTTGCCAGGTGGTCGATGATATTATTGCAATTCGATATAACATTCGTTCCTCTTCGCGCCGTATAGGGACAAGTCCTAGCTGACTTCCTTGCAGCACACCCTTTACCGGCAGATTCGCCTCTCGACGACGATTTGCCTGACGAGCAGATAATGAGCCTAGAAGACACTAATGATCGACGTTGGGAACTATACTTCGACGGTGCATCCTCGACACAGAAGAACAAAGAATTGCAAACGATAGTGCTCGGTAAGGCAGGAATCATACTAATCTTTATAACACCGGAGCGGGGAATGTTAAGATACTCCCACCACTTAATAGAACCATGTACAAACAACGAGCCAGAATACGAAGCCCTCATAACGGGACTAGAACTAACCATTCGAATGGGAATAGCGGACATCAACATCTACGGAGATTCTTAGTTGATCATTCAACTGCTCGCCGGACAATACAGAATTTTAAAGCCAAGACTCGAGCAGTACTTTCAGTATGCCATGAAACTGTTGGAACAAATTCCAAATGTAACAATCTACAAGATCCCTAGAAAAGAAAATGCTCTTGCAGATGCGCTAGCTCGCCTTGCGAAGGAATTTGCCTGCTTGCAAGATGAGTCAGTTGAAGTGTCAGTTCAAGGACGACAGGCCCTATCACAACTTGACATGAATACGATACACAAATCAACAGAAGAAACAATTGCAGCAGTGACAGAAAATGCAGAAGATTAGCAACAGCCGCTAATAGACTACCTGCGAACAGGAAGCCTACCGGACGATAAGTCATTAGCTCATCAAATCAAGAAAAGAACTCGTCTTACGCATTAATAAACAATACATTATACGAAAGGTCTTTTGATCGGATGTGGCTAAGATGCCTGAGCGGGTCCGAGGCTCGTGAAATCGTTAAAGAGGTACACTCAGGACTTTGTGGCGCTCATCAGTCAGGTCCGAAGATGAAAATGAAG
Organism: Papilionanthe hookeriana x Papilionanthe teres; assembly: GCA_022702705.1. Classification (NCBI taxonomy): domain Eukaryota; kingdom Viridiplantae; phylum Streptophyta; class Magnoliopsida; order Asparagales; family Orchidaceae; genus Papilionanthe; species Papilionanthe hookeriana x Papilionanthe teres. Next base: position 37,970,313 of record CM040437.1, on the reverse strand, counting down.
ATTAAGAGACTAGGGTACTACTGGCCCTCAATGATGACCGACTGTATGAAAGTTGCCAAAAGTTGTCACCAGTGCCAAGTGTACGGAGTGGTTCTACACCAACCTCCAAATGTACTACATCCGACAATTGCATTGTGGCCATTTGAATGTTGGGGCACATATATAGTGGGTCCGATTGAACCGCCTTCTTCAAGAGGACATCGCTTCATCCTTGCAGCTACAGACTACTTTTCTAAATGGGCAGAAGCTATTCCACTCAGAGAAGTAAAGGCACACCACGTCTTCGCGGTTTTCAAGAATCAAGTTGTCTACCGTTTCGGAGTACCGCGCAGAATCATTTCAGATAATGGGTCTGCATTCAGAAGCACAAAAATCAAAACTTTTGTCAGAAGACATGGAATTGATTGGCGATACTCAACAATCTACTATCCAAGAGCAAATGGCTTGGCCGAGGCTTTTAATAAAACTCTCATTCAAATTTTAAAGAAAAATTTGGATGACAACAAGAGAAATTGGCACGAGAAGTTGTTAGAAGCCTTATGGGCCTACAGGACGACTTTCGGGACTCCTACTCGGTCTACGCCTTACGCTTTAGTGTACGGTTCCGAAGCGAGTTTACCTTTGGAAGTCCGGCTTCCATCACTCGAGAATCGCGAGTTGCAAACAAGATTACTACGAAGAAAATGCCAAATTACGGCGGAAGAAGCTGGAAAGCTTGGAAGGAAAAGACTTACAGCGCAACAAAATTTGGAACTGTACCAAGCTAAGATGATCCAGGCCCATGATAAACTGGTCCACCCAAGAACATTCAAAGTTGGTGACTTAGTTCTTGTCCTCAAGAGACCTATTCTTGCACACCGTAAGATAGGAGGTAAATTTGAACCAACATGAGAAGGGTCGTTCGTGGTCGAGACAGTCTACTCAGAAGGTTCCTACTAACTGGTGAATTGCCGTAGAGAACGACCCATGCTTCCAATCAACGGACGATATTTGAAGAAGTATCATGCAACCTGATGTTTCGAAGGAATGAATTCTCATCCACTAGAAACACGGGTGGAAGTAACCACTTGTGTGTGGAGTCCGAACCCAAAAACATAAAAATGGATGACAAAAAAAAAATCATTAACAAAAAAATATGTGCTAAAAATAAAACATGTGAAATAATAATAATAAAGTTTTAACCCTTCCTTTCAAATCAAATCTTGCTCCTGATCTTTCCTCATCTTTTCCTATTTTCCTTAAAATTAAAATAAGTGAATAAGAATCTTCAGTGATAAATATTTTCTTAATGTTCTTGTTCTTAGTACGACCACTGATCCTTTACTTGTCTTTTCGCGGGGAAATGTCGAACGGGCGGTTGGTCCTAAACTTTAGAAATGGCATGAGTCTCGCACTCGATGAAAAGAGAGTGAAGGATGGAGCAGTGATAGAAATTGATTCTGACTTCACACCAGCCAGCCTTCAATACGAAGAAAATGATTGGGTCCCAGTTGGCCAGACAGTGATGAAGATGGGTGGCCGAAGCCACCAATCCGACAACAAAAGAGAAAGACAAACATCGAGGAAAGCAATAAAATAAAGTCGGTAGTTGCCGCGGCGAGGGCGGGCTCGTCGGCGCCGCGCCGCGAAAGTCGAGGGGTAAGGGAGCCACTCTCACTTGCTACCCGAGAGAAGGAATAAGAATCGTCGTATCCGCAAGATGTTGACTAAACTAGCGACGGATCAACACGAAGAGACGGCCGCCTTTGCAGGCACACACATTTCAAAGATACCGGTTCGTCGGGAACCGGAAAGAAGAAAGTCGACGCCAAGAAAATCGAACAAATCGAAGAAGTGCCAAGAAGAACGAGAAATAGAGCCGGTGCCTCGGCGCGGATAGAGAGACCGGATACGAAGAACCTTGTTGCGGAAGCGACCCGGAGGATGTCCCGACGGAGACGATCCCGAGGAGCCGAGGTATGCGGGGAGAACGTGACGGGATTGAGCCATACATCCCGCGATGCGTTACTAGGTCTCGTCGCTTGCGGATCATCCCAGAATATGAATTAGAAAGAATGCAAAATGTTGAGAAGAAGACTTTCGAATACTTCGAAAGGATTAAAGGCAAGAGAATCAACATTTTGGAAGGCCTCGAGTTACACACGGAGGTATTAACGGAATATGAGCAACAACGGATTGTGGATTGCATCTTAGAACTTCGAGAAGATGGGTCGAGCGGGCCGTCGAGGGAAAAGACTTATTCAGAACCCGAAGATGGATGCTAGGGAAAGGAAGAGTCACGATACGATGCGGATGTTGCTCATAACTTCGCGAGATGACAGAAAAGGAAATCCACCGGGGATACTACGTCGCGGTGAGGTGGATCCGATGCCGAGGATAATTAAAAGAATGGTGAAAAGAATGATAACGTGGAGAGTGCTGCCGGCGGACTGCATACCCGATAGTTGCATCATCGACATTTACCGAAAGGTAGTCGCATACCTCCGCACATAGACCACCACGACTTTGTCGGACCTTTACTGCACGGTTTCGTTCGTCAGCCAATGCGATATCATGTTCGGATCGACCTCCGGATAGCGAGGCCGGGGTAAGTTCCGAGGGCCGGTGGAGATACCACTTCGGTAGGTTCAGTCATGATATTAAAAGGAAATGGAACGGACATCGCAAAACATTGTATACGGGAGTGCCGGTGGAGCGGATCTCGGTTACTTTTAGAAGGATGGACGACGAAAAGGCGCCTTACCACTTCCGGCCGGATCCGGAGATTGGAGAGTCTCGGCCCTACGAGTGCTAAGTTACATGGGAAATAACACACCTCCCGTGCACATCCATGCGGCATTCTTGCCGAGGGTGGCTTGGAAGGCGATGTTATTACCCTTGTTTCTTACTATTCGGACATGGATTTTTGATAAACGCTTTTGGATGTATCAACAAGAAGTTTATACAGTCCGTTTTGGATTTACATGGATTGTACGAGACATTAAATTTCTGAGGAAAGTGACATCATGACTTGATCAAGTTGTATGATGTACTTTCAGTAAGTTGGAATGAAAAGGACTACGTCATATTTTGTCTTCTCCTCTTTTTGTGCAAATTGACTGGGAAACGCCATTAGAGTTAAATAAACTTTGAACGAAGAACAGAAGAGAAAAGAAAATAAATGAGAACTTTTCCTAAAAATCTAAATAGTAAAATGAACTCCAAATTCACATGAACACTAAATGAACAACAAAAATAAAATCAGATCTCTAAAGGATTAATGAAATGAACCTAAATCTCAAATTGAATTCCAGTCTAAATCCATCTTTTCAAACCCTCCAATTCTTCTTCCAATCAAGATCTACTTCAGACCTCCTTTGAAGCCCTCTCTCGGGATGACTTCAGAACCACGAAAAGTTTTCGATTTGGTTCTAAAGGCATAGATTCATACCCTTCGCCAAATAATCAAACTTTGATTAATTCTCGTGGAATGTGGAACACTTTCACATCTCATTTCAATCTCCCGCTAAATACAAATCTCCACAGTACATTTCAATTCAAAATTTCCGAGACTGGTACCTACATTCCAGTTCTCATTTCGAGATCGATACCTACATTTCGATTCTCATCCGAATTGATACCTACATTTCAATTCAAAATTTCGAGACTGGTACCTACATTCCAATTCTCATTTCGAGATCGATACCTATATTTCGATTCTCATCTGAATTAATACCTACATTTCAATTCAAAATTTTCGAGACTGGTACCTACATTCCAGTTCTCATTTCGAGATCGATACCTACATTTCGATTCTTATCTGAATTGATACCTACATTTCAAGTCAAAATTTCCGAGACTGGTACTACATTCCAGTTCTCATTTCGAGATCGATACCTACATTTCGATTCTCATCTGAATTGATACCTACATTTCAATTCAAAATTTCCAAGTGAGTACCTACATTCCGGTTCTCATTTCGAGATCGATATCTACATTTCGATTCTCATACGAATTGATACCTACATTTCAATTCAAAATTTTCGAGACGGTACCTACATTCCGGTTCTCATTTCGAGATCGATACCTACATTTCGATTCTCATCGAATTGATACCTACATTTCAATTCAAAATTTAGAGGCGATACTACATTCCGAGTTCTCTTTTAGAGATTGATACTTACATTTCGATTCTCATCGAATTGATACCTACATTTCGATTCAAAATTTCGAGATCAGTACTACATTCAGTTCTCATTTCAAGATCGATACCTACATTTCGATTCTCATCTAAATTGATACCTACATTTCAATTCAAAATTTCGAGGTCGGTACCTACATTCCAGTTCTCATTTCGAGATCGATACCTAAATTTCGATTCTCATCCGAATTGATACCTACATTTCGATTCAAAATTTCGAAGTCGATACCTACATTCTAGTTCTCATTTCGAGATCGATACCTACATTTCGATTCTCATACGAATTGATACCTACATTTCGATTCAAAATTTCCGAGGCGGTACCTACATTCCGGTTCTCATTTCGAGATCGATACCTACATTTCGATTCTCATCCGAATTGATACCTACATTTCGATTGAAAATTTTCGAGGCTAGTACCTACATTCCGGTTCTCATTTCGAGATCAATACCTACATTTTGATTCTCATCGAATTGATACCTACATTTTAATTCAAAATTTCGAGGCTGAGTACCTACATTCCGGTTCTCTTTCGAGATCGAGTACCTAAATTGTGATTCTCATCCTTTTCGATCGACACTTAAACTCGGATGCTTACTCGAGGTTGCTACCTAAAATCCGGTTTTCTCCGCGATCCGAGGTTGAAACTCGGGTTTCAATTCTCATTTCGAATCCGAATATCCTCGAATTGATTTTAAATCGAACTTCAATCTAAATTGGAACTCCAAATCAAAAATCTAAACTCACACATCAAAACTTGAACATGAAATGAAATGAAATCTAAATCAAAATTCTCCAAATCTTGTGATTTGGAATTCACCTCCTTTTCCTTTCCCCAGGCGGGAGTTCGGGAACCTCCGGTCTTGGAAATATACATGATACTCCCAGTACGGAAATTTTTCTACTCGTCTCTAAGTTTGTCACTTGGACATACGTGTTGGTTTTGTTGATCCCTTCGGTCAACGCCTGATACGCGCGGTGTGCTTGGTTAGCACACCACACCTATTGGGGGTCCATTTGTTGACCTCATTTTTGATGAGGTCTTCCCTTTTCTCTTTAGTGCTTAGGATCTAGCCTTAGGCTTTTCCTTTGACTATCTTAGAGGACTAGAATTGGGACCCATCCTTTAGAAATTCAAGCCACTTCTTAACTCCTCGCAAACCATATATGCTTGATTGTAAACCCCCAAGTCACGCCCTGAGTCACTTGGAGGGTTGAGATCAAATGTGGAGGTTTAAAGGATGAGTTCCCTATGGGACTCTTTGGCCTTAGGATTACCACAGGTGGCACAGTGCAGTGAGGGCTGACTTACACATACACTACGCGTTTCACACACACATTCCAAATCCTAAAACCCACACACTCACCCAACTTGACCTTTTGACTCATGTGAGTAATTCATATGGATGGTCCTTAACCCCTAAGCCCTTGGCTAAGAGGGTTAGGAACAACATGTTGAATGCCTCAAATGAGTTCCTTCATGGCTCATGTGGACTTAATATGGCTTCATGGCTCAACCAGAATGATTCCATTTCACTCACACTTGCTCAATTTTCATTTTTTTCGAAATTTCAATTTTTGACCCCCGAGACCCCGAACCCGCCTAACCTACTAAAAGCCCTTGAAACTACCCAAATTCTTCAAAATTTCCAAATCACCCAAAATTTCCTAAAATTAATCTCAAACATTTCCCCACTACTCAAATTGACCATCTCCAACCAAGTATACCAAAAATTTCAAAAATAACCCCAATACCCTCCAAATTACCAAAATGCCCCTCTTGACCCAAAAATCCAAAAATTCAGAAAATTCCTAGAAAATTCTAAAAAATCTCAAATATTCCCAATTTCACTTTGTTCAACTACACCATGGGCCAATTTTGTCAATTTACCCCACTTTTGTCAAAAGCCCCAATTTTGGCCCATGACCCAAACTTAGCCCAAACCAACGCCGATTCGACCCCGATTAACCCCAAACCTTTTCTAAACCTTCCCTAACATTCCCATGAACAAAACACTAACATAATTTGCCCAAAATTTGGACCCAAACCCTACTCGAATTCAACCCAAACCCAAAATCCCTTAAATGGGCCTACACCCGAACCTAACCCAAATAGGCCCAAATCCCGAACTCAAAACCCGACCAAAGTTGAAACCTCTTTGAAACACTCCCATAAACATTTCTTAATGTTAATTTTACATCAATTTCAACATTAGCCCAACCTTAGCCCAAGTTAGTCCATTTTGACTATTTTGACCCTATCACTAAAGAGACTCGATTTAGACCCGATTCGATTCCAAACCACCTCAAGTTTGATCCAAATAACTCATGACACATCCTTAAACTAAACCCAACATTTATTTGGCATGGCCCTTTGCAAAATTTTCACATAAAAGCCCACTTCCAAAAGACATTCAAAAGCCCATTCCTAACCAAACTCAAAAGCCCAAGCCCATCCTAAAGCCCGCATTACAATCTCATCTCATCCTCACTTAATTAAAATCATTCCTAAGTCCTAAATCAGCAATCAAACCTTTCTAAACAAATCCATATGACAAACCATCCAAATTTTACACCAAAATACCAAAATTCCTTAAACCCATTTCCATGAAACCAAGCCAACTTTTCCCAAGCCAAATATGAGCCATGGAGCCATTCTTAAGCCACATGCAAGCCATGTGAGTTGTTTACATGTGACCTTACCACATTGGGCAAAAGGAGGAGGTCCTTTAAGCACTTCCTAAAAGTCATTAACCTTACTCATGATTCCCCTTAACCCAAATTTAATCTAAATATTCTTGGATGGATACTTCTCCACTTATGACCAGTGACCAATCGGATTCACCCGGCCCAAAACCAGGTCATGGGGAGGTGAACCAAGCCCAAAATCATGGGTTGACCAATTTGAGCCCAAAATGAGCCCTTACCCTTTCTATTTCAAGCCATCCTCTTTACACATGACAACCATCAATTGAACTCACAGGAATCAAGCTCTGACCTCCTTGACCCTGAGGGTGACCCATGCCTGGCCGTCCAGCCACCACAGCCGCCGAAAAATACCATGGCCGAGACCTTAGAAGGAGCCAAACATTGAAATTCTCTCTTCTGTGAGCTGCCTCATGCCCGGTGGCCATTGGAGCTCGTTCTTCCCTTGCCCGAAGCGGCCGATCCCGGCCATTAACCCCTCGGGAGGCCCTCCGGCCAGCTCATTTAAACCCCCTCACCTCTCGGCCATGAGAGGAGTTGCACTGAAACCATACGAAACTCTGCCAAAATTGTTCCGGATCATCCTCCACACTTAGAGCAATTGATCCCCGGTGACAATTTGCCCCAATCCCCACCGACGAGCCCGATTTCTCGGCCAAAATTCCACCCAAAACCGGGACATCTCCAAATTCTCCACCAAAATCAAATTAAACTCACCCACACCTGCACAAGACCCGAGAGAAGGAGTTCCCAGGTGAAAGCCCCCTCTCCAGGGCCACTCATATGCTCTAGCCTCCGAAGATTGTGATCGGGTCGCGGTGAAAATCAAGTCTAGGCGATTCCCGGGGCCGGAGACTTCATGCGGAGCTTACTTGGACTCGATCGAAGGTGACACGACTCTCGGATCGAAGCCGCACTTCTCGCGAGCAAATGTATGAGCTCTCTCCTCTTTCTGAGCTTCCATGAATTCTCCATTTCTATTGCCTTAATTTCATGCCACATAAACCGTATGGATGTGTTCGTCTCTTCAAGACGAATCCATAGAGCATAAGAACGTAGAAATTAGTTATGTATCGAGGGAGATATTAAGCCTGGAAGACGGACGGTTCTCGGGCTAGGAGGCTTGGGGACGATGAACGGATGTCGTCCATTTGATACACGCGCGGGTGGACGGTCCAGATTGAGTCGTATGAGGAGACGGGACGATACAGCTGGCCGCGTGGCATCCCAGTCAGATGGCGGCGCCGAACTAGAAGACGCCGCGTGGCCGTTCTGGGAGGCTAAGGTTAATGCAGCGTCGCGTGGATAAGTAGATAAATAGGGAATTTTCTTATTTATTAAATACCCAGAACTTCAAAAATGCATAACTTTGTGTAGAAAAATCCTAAAAATAAAATAAAAATACCCTCTTGCTCAGTGAACATAGAAAAATAATGTGGAAAAGAAATCAAGTAATTTCATCAAGTATTTTATTTTTAATGATTTATTTACTCTCTGTGGTATTTTAATTCTCCATTTGCATAGACAATTCACCATGGCATGAGACCATAGGGCTTTTGAAGCCTACGATCTAGGAAACATTCCACTGAATTTTCCAAGGTCGAGGCCATCCCTATGAGAAGTTATTGATTTTCCGAGTTCATGTTACTGTTTTGAGTATTTTAATTCCAATAATTAGCATGTTGAGAAATAAATTCTAGGAAAATTTGGTGATGTTTCTTATGACCAGAGGAACCTAGGAAAAATAGGTTTTGAGTTAATTCAACAACCCTAATTGGCCTAAATACCCAAAATTGAACTTTAATTAATTAGAGTTAACCACACATTAAATTGACTTGAAAACAATTATCCACTGATCTTTAGGATCGGAGGAACATCACATAAAAATTTGAAGTCAATTGGACTTGATTAACCCCACCAAATGGGTTGATTAAGCCTCTTAAGAAAAATGGATAAAATTAAACTTTAAAAATTCATAACTCACAAAATACTTTTCAAAAATTAACAAAAATGGTTTTGAAGCTTCTCTGATATCAGAGGAACTTTGGAAAATTAAAATTGTAATTTTCTAAAAAAGTTGATTTTTATCATTATTTTAATATTTTTAATAATTAAAAATAATAAAAATCATAAAAATATTAAAAATCACCAAAATATCACATTTTGAATTCTAATCACTTAGGAACAAAAAAATATTTTTTTAAGTCCCTAGGATAAGATATTGAATTTTAAAGGCTTAATGTAATTTTTAATATTAAAAAATGTATTTTCCAACCTTTTCACTAAAATAATTCTAATAAATCAAAGAAAAATCAGAAAATTATAAAATTTGTTTTTCTGAACTCCTTGAGGTCAGAGAGATTTAAGAAAAATATAAAATCCATTTTTCAACTTTAATTTTGTTTTATAATTAATTAATAGTCTAAAACTCAAAATAATTATAATAAATAAACTATAACTCAAAAAATCACCAAATTTGGTCCAAGTGGTCCTCTGGTCATTAGAAACATTCCATAATTTTTTTAAAGGATAGAAACTTTACTTTGGTCATATTGTTGAATTTTCTTTGAAAACCTTTATTTTCTACTAAAAATAATTATATAAATAAATTAAATTCAGAAAAATCACATTTTCTCCTCTAATGTCTTAATTGACATGTGAGTGAGGTTAAATAAAAATTTTAAGTTCATTTGAGCATAATTTAGTGAGTTATAGAATTATTAAGCTTGAAGGGCAAAAGGGTAATTAAGATTTCAACCCTTAATTAAAATTTTAGGATTAATCAAAAAGGGGAGGGTAAAATATTTGATTTTAAACTAATTTTGGATGATTGAAACTTAAATTATTGAGGGTAGAAACCTACTAACCATTTTAAATATAATTAAAATAAAAATTTAATTAATTAATTAATTGAAATTTTGGTAGAATAAAAGAAATTGGAATTATTAAAGTAGGGATATTATTAAGAGGATATTTATTCTATAATTTAAAAATCCCTAAATAAATCACTTCAATAATACTTAATTCTTACTTAAAAAAAATTAAAATAATAATCCAAATTAAATTAAATTAAATTAAAATTAAATTAAAATTAAATTTAATTAAATTAAATTAAATTAAATTAAAATTAAATTAAAATTAAAATTAAAATTAAAATTAAAATAGATTAAAATTTAAATTAAATTAAATTAAATTAAAATCAAAATTAAATTAAAATTAAATTAAAATTAAATTAAATTAAATTAAATTAAATTAAAATTAAATTAAATTAAAATTGAATTAAAATTAAATTAAATTAAGTTAAATTAAATTAAAATTAAAATTAAATTAAATTAAACCAAATTAAATTAAAATCAAAATCAAATCAAATTAAGTTAAAATTAAAATAAATTAAATTAAAATTAAGTTGAACCTAAATGAAATCATTAAGAATTAAATCTAAAATAACTTGAACACTATTCCAAACTTAAACTAATGTTTTTTAAGTCAAAATTAAAATTAAATCATTAAGTTTAAATCATTAAAATACTTAATAAGTTGATTTGCCCTTTTAAAGCTCTTATTATTATAACTCTTAAATGAAGTATCAAGTGAAGTGTTACTTCACTTATAGGATATTCAAATGTCCTAGTTTACTGAGCAAGAGAATAAAAGTTAAACTCCTGGATGATTAATTCACTTGTATAATTAAATTCTCTTGGACTTAAAGCAATCCTAGAGGTATTGAAAAGATGTTTAAGACTCGTCTTAAGAACTTCCTCAATATGATGGGATGTTTATAAGAACAATTGAACTTAATTGTTCTTTGGAAGAAAATCATCCTTAAACCAAAACACAAGAACCTAGACGTCATAGGAGATGACTAGCTATAGGATTAGGACTTTGGTAGACAACCAAAACCTTTCCCTTAGCTTTACCTAGGTACTTGTTGAAACATTTAAATGTCTTAACATGTGTTTTAAGTGCAGCTTGGGATGACGGGAAGACCCTCCAGGTACGCTTTTATTTTATTGCAATTTACTTTATTGCAATTTATTTACATGCACTGTACTTTACTTTTCTTGCATGATAAACAAGACTGTTGCATGAAAACCAAAACCTTTAGGATAGTCCACGAACTCGAAACCAAAACTAAATTAAAAGTCATTACAAGATAAAAAAATCACCGCCACAACATTTCAAAATATAAAACAACTCAAAATTTAATCACAAACAGAACAACAAAACTACAACTTTAACTAAATTAAAACGTCTCGTTGAATGATCGAGAATACCTCGGATGATGTAAGCCACGTGTTGCTAACGGGATTTCCCACGGTCTAAATGAAAGTGTGGAACTCATTCAGTTGAGTTTAGCAAATTCATTTGGACTAAGTGAATTCAATGAAAATAACGGTGTCGGGATGACGGAACCATGGGATCTTAATTGGTTCTGTTTAAACAACTTTAAGATTCGTTTTAATTAAAATTTTAAAAACACTTGGATTTTAAGATTTTCTCTAAACCAAAACACTTCTAATTTATGCTTTCTAAAACTAAACCTCTGCAACAACAAAGAGCTTGGAGCATAGTGGGCAGCATGGCCATCGTCATCAGCAAAACCTGAGTCTACTTCAACAAAACTTTCCTTAGAATTAAATAACCAAGCCATAGGATTTCGAGGTAGTTTGCTTAATGCAACATAAATCCTCAACCTTTCTGTTAGGCATTTTCATAATCATATTATGTAAATTAAGCCCTAACCGATCTTAGGATTCCGAGGTAGTTGTTTGGTACGACATAAACCCTCACATCTTCGAGGCCATTTGTATGATCATGTCATACGATTGTAAGACCTAAATAAATAAAATTGGCAGGATTACAATATTAAATAAATTCCTAAATTGAAGCCAAATAATAGGATAGTTTGGGAAGTTGTCGAAGATTCTTCTTGGATCCTCGGCTTCTCCTACTTCTTTTCCTTTGGACTCTCGAAAATAACTATTCCAAATTTGATCCATTCCCTATTGAAATTTCCAAAATTCAATCCTTTGAAACCTTAAACTTTAAAACTCTTGAGAGCAAAACCACTGATCATTATCGAGAGTTTTCTTAAATGATTCCCGTCGTTTAAGATGTAATTAACTATAGGGGCTTGCCCTTATAGGGAACTTTAAGAACCCAGGTAATATAAACCCTGCTTAATTTCTTTATATTAAACAGGGGAACTTGTCGGCTTATAAAAATGGTTCGCAGACCAAACGGATGTCACAAATCTTTTAGTTTATTTATTCGAGCCCCATCATCAAGCAGTGTGTCTATTCTTCGGAATAAATACACGGTTTGTGGTGCGGTGCTCGTTTATATAAACTATTTGGGATGTGAGATCGGTTTGATTTCATATCTTAAAATTTTCAAACTTAAAATTACTTTCAAAAATTAAATACTAATTTTTAAATTATTCAAGTTAAATTAAAAAAAATCGCCGACAACTTCTGTAGGCGACCCCCCTTTTCAAAATACACAACCTAAAAATATGCCGACATTACTAGGAATTTTATTTCTGTTAGAACCAGATAGCGGCTCAAATAATATAATGCATTTTCTTTTCCCTCGTCATTCACTTGTGTTAGTAACGCTCCAAAGGAATTATCTAGTGCCGTAGTGTAAGGGATTAGAGGTCTTCCTAACACAGGGGCTACTAAAACAGAAGGTGTTATTAAGTATTTTTTTGATATTTTCAAAGGCGTGTTGGCATTTTTCATCCCACACAAATTTGGTATCTTTTCTGGTTAGGGAAGTAAGAGGCTGACACCTACCTAACATATTGGAAATAAAAAGTCATATATACACTAATTTTCCTTGAAAGGATCTTAATTGGGTTGGGTTTTTAGGAGGAGGCATATCTAGGATAGCCTCAATTTTGAGTGGATCAATTTCAATTCCATGATGGCGAATAACAAAACCTAAAAATTTCCCTGAATTACTACCAAAAGTGCATTTTAAGGGATTCATTTTAAGATTATAATGTCATAATCGTTCGAAGACAATTCTCAAATCGTACACATGATCATCTTTTTGTTTACTATTGACAACCAAATCATCCACATAACATTTGACTTGATTGTGTATTAATTCATCAAAAGTGTTATGGCTCTTTGATAGGTTGCACTAGCATTTTTCAATCCAAACGACATAACTTTGTAGCAATATATCCCTATGGGTGTCCTAAAGGCTGTGTTTGCTTCATCTTTTGAAAATATTTTTATTGATTATATCCTGATGATCCATCCATAAAGGAAAATATTGCGTGTTTAGATGCTATATCAACCATTAACTCTGGTATTGGTAAATGGAATTCATCTTTCGGACATGCTTTGTTCAAGTCCCCGAATTCTATACAGACCATTATTTGACCATTCCACATTGGCCAGCCATGTCGGTTAATTTTCTTCTTGTATGAAGCCAACCTCATTTAATTTCTTAACTTCGGCAATGTCTTGTTGTTCTATTTTGACTTGCATCCTTCTTGGAACTTGCTTAACAGGGATTGCGATTTGATTTATCCCAAGTTTGTGGACTGCAACTTCTGGAGCTAATCCAGGCATTTCGTCATATGTCTAGGCAAAACAGTCTTTATATTTTGACAACAGTTGAATTATTTCTTTTGCTTCTATTTGAGAATTGCTTGATGACATTTTTCAATTTCTTCAATATTTCTTCAAATGAATTCATAGGATGCTTTTCACAAATTCGTTCCTGAGAACTGTCTATAGGGGTACTCATGGCATCCGAGATTTCTCCCGAAGATTCTCGTCTTCATACATTATTTTTAAGTATAGGGCAAGATATCATAGGAAGTGCATCATCGTTTCGTGCATAAGAAGGGTCTCCTCATTGTAGCATTTGAACCAAAGCATTCATTTTAGCAGATGCATCTTCTGCTTCTAATATCAATTTATTATGCTTCGCTCTATCTCTTGTGACGATCACAACTTTTATACTTGGGCCCAGACAAAATTTCACTGGTACCCAAGTACAATGACTATCCAATAGGAATTATTGATCCCCTTTTAAGTAAGTGGGATCTTCTATTGAAAGAATCTTTCTTTTCATTGTAGTGGAGATCGTACATCCAATTTTGTCTAACAGCCGAGAAATTGAACACCTATCTTTCCATGCTAGTCTTTTGAACACAGAGTATATAACATGAATTGACGAAAAATTTCTGCGTAGGAAAGTATTTTCCTCATATTCAACAGGTATTGGAATATATCGGTTTTCCTTTAAGAAGGAAGGATTCCCGAAAACACTTTATTCGAATTCAGATGTTTCAAAATTAACGTTCTCGTTCCAGCTTTTCTTTCTTTTGAGAGAACGAGTTTTATTTCTTCATTGAGTTTTTGAACATGATCCAACTTCATATATGGATGGAGGTGGGAAGTCGTTTTCTTGTTCAACACAAATTTTCTTTCCTTTTTTGTCAGCTTGTCTTTCCATTTCATCAAAAGTATATTGTTCTTCAGGCATGTATTGAGGTAAGTCTTCTGTAAAGTTAAGAAAATCTTCATAAGGTTCCAGATTGAATTCCTCAAAGGATTGTATATCAGTCTGATATGGATTTTCTAATGAAAATTCAGTTTCATCAAATGATCCAAAATTATTATGATAAAGGCAAACGTCTTCCTCAGTTGGTGTATTGAAATCTTGATAGTATGAAAAGACCGAATCCGAAAATTCCATTGCAAATTTTTTGAAAATTTAAGAAAAATAAAATGTTATAAACTTATTTACAAACTGGGAATTTATCTTTTTGTTTTATTTTATTGTAAAATGTCAAAGATAACTCTTCAAAGAGTTGGATGTGGCTTTAAAAGTCAAAACCACAAGAAAATTTTACAAGAGATGAGAAGAAAGAAATTCCGGAGCGGAGTCACTAAATAAAATCTCTTGTCGACATTCGTAGTTGTGTCGGAGATTTTCTCGGTGTCAATGTCAATGTTGTTTTGGAGTCACCACTCTATTTGTCTATAAAATTGCCTAAATCTTCAATAATTCTTATTTCTTTAGATCCTGTAAACAGGATCCTTAGATAATAAGAAATTTGAATAAGACAAGGGCTAATACGATAAAAAACAATAAAAAAGGAAATGTCGGTGATAATCCTTATAAGAGAATATTCTAGAATGTCTTATCCTAGAAGTTCTATACAAGGATAGCGAGATTTTGATAACAAGATTTAGATGGAATATCTATTATCAGTTCTTTAAATCTCTTATAGGGGCAAGTTCCTGTAGTTAATTACATCTTAGACAATTATCATTGTCTAAGAAAACTTCTGATTAATGTTAATTGCTTGTTTCCTAAGATGTTTTAAGGAAAGAAATATCAATTTTCAATCCTAAGGGTAATGTGTCATACTACCTTAAAAGTTTGATTTGGTCAATTTTTATTTTTGTTTTGTTGTTTGTCATTTTTAATTGTTTTGTCAATGTCATTTTTTTGTTTTATTTTGATGTTTTGTCGTTTTATGTCATTTTTGTCATTTGTTTGATGGCTATCCTAAAAGTTTTTGGTTTTGTGACTATCCTAAAAGTTTTGGTTTTGTTTTGCCTTGGTTTTGGCATTTTAGTGTTGTTTATTTTTTTTATTTTGTCAATGTCGTTTGTCCCATCTTCGAAATGTTATCCTGCAAAACAGAGTTAGTACACTCTATAACATGCAATGGAAATCTAAAACAAAATTAATGTCGTCGTTTCGTTTTAATCATCCTGCAAAACAGAGTTAACACACCCTATAACATGCAAAGAAAATCTAAAATAAAACTTATTTTCATCCTGTAAAGGAAAAATAATGTCAGATTTAAAAGAAATAATGTAAATTTTACTTCTTAAATCTATTTATTTTACTTGGATGTATTTTTGGATAACCCGGTCAAGATGTCACTGGCTCCGTCGTTCTAGGATCATCAGTGGCCTTAATCTAATGTGTTAGACTTAATTAGGGTTTAGGATTGATTAAACCTTAGTTAGTTAAGGTTTAATAGTTTAATTAAGTCTAATGTGTTAGACTTAATTAGGGTTTAAGTTTGATTAAACCTTAGTTGGTTAAGGTTTAATAGTTTAATTAAGTCTAATGTGTTAGATTTAATTAGGGTTTAAGTTTGATTAAACCTTAGTTGGTTAAGGTTTAATATTTTAATTAAGTCTAATGTATTAGACTTAATTAGAATTTAAGTTTGATTAAACCTTAGGTGGTTAAGGTTTAATAGTTTAATTAAGTCTAATGTGTTAGAATTAATTAAGGTTTAAGTATGATTAAACCTTAGTTGGTTAAGGTTTAATAGTTTAATTAAGTCTAATGTATTAGAATTAATTAGGATTTAAGTTTGATTAAGCCTTAGTTGGTTAAGGTTTAATAGTTTAATTAAGTGTAATCTGTTAGACTTAATTAGGGTTTAAGATTGATTAAACCTTAGTTGGTTAAGGTTTAATAGTTTAATTAAGTCTAATGTGTTAGACTTAATTATAGTTTAGTATTGTTTAAACCTTTGTTGGTTAAGGTTTAATAGTTTAGTTAAGTCTAATGTGATAGACTTAATTATGGTTTAGTTTAATAGGTTTAAGGTTAATTAAACCTAATTTGGGTAAGGTTTAATTGATTAATTAGACTTAAATAAAGTTAAGTCTTGTTGGTTTAAAGGTTAATTAAACCTAATTTGGGTAAGGTTTAATTGATTAAGTAGACATAATTAGGATTAAGTCTAATTGGTTTAAAGGTTAATTAAACCTAATTTGGGTAAGGTTTAATTGATTGATTAGACTTAAATAGAGTTAAGTCTAATTGGATTAAAGGTTAATTAATTCTAATTTAGATAAGGTTTAATTGATTAATTAGAATTAGTTATGGTTAAGTCCAATTAGATTAAGGTTAATTAAACCTAATTTGGGTAAGGTTTAATTGATTAATTAGACTTAATTATGGTTAAGTCAAATTGGATTAAAGGTTAATTAAACTTAATTTGTGTAAGGTTTAATTGATTAATTTGACTTAATTAGAGTTAAGTCAAATTGGATTAAAGGTTCATTAAACTTAATTTGGGTAAGGTTTCATTGATTAATTAGAATTAGTTATGGTTAAGTCCTATTAGATTAAGGTTAATTAAACTTAATTTGGGTAAGGTTTAATTGATTAATTACACTTAATTATAGTTAAGTCTGATTGGATTAAAGGTTAATTAAACCTATTTTAGTTAAGACTTAATAGTTACATTTAGGTCTAATGGATTAGACCTAATTAGGGTATGATTTTGGTTAAAAGGTATAATTAAGCTTAGTGATGTCTTAAGCTTAATTAAAGTTTGATTTTGTATTAAACCTAATTTAGTTAAGGTTTAATAGGTTTAATTAAGCCTAGTGATATCTTAAGCTTAATTAAAGTTTGATTTTTTCTTAAACCTAATTTAGTTAAGGTTTAATGGGTTTAATTAAGCCTAGTGATGTCTTAAGCTTAGTTAAAGTTTGATTTTATCCTAAGCCTAATCTAATGAAGGCTAAAGGAGAATTAACTAGGTTTAATGTGTGGTTAAACCTAATTATATTTTAATTTTGTCTTTAATCCTAATTTAATTAAGGATTAATTGAATTAATTAGGGTTAATGTTGGATTTAATCCTAATTAAATTTTAATTTGAGTCCATTGAGTGTTTGAACTCAATCTTAACTCATGGTGACAGGAGTTAGATAAAAAGTTTCAAATTTTAAAAATATTTTAGGGTTTTTATATTTTAAAATTTTAAAATTTTAACCCTAATCAGAAAATGTCATTTTAAATTTTCCAAAGGTTAGAGTCTGTCATTTTAGGGTTTAGATTTGCCCCTCAAATTTCTAACCAATTTCCAATTTAATTATCCTATTTTTTTATTTTTAGAATTATTGTTAAAAATAATTGTCTAATCTCATGAAAATTAGGAAATTTTGTCCTAGAGAATTTTCCTAGCCTTGGAAAAATCAGAGATTGTTCCTAAGGATCTAATGATTGATCCCTCAAATTTTCATATTTTTCTGACTTATAATTAATTTTTAATAATTAAAATACTCTAGAGAGTATTTAATTATTTTAAAAATAAAATATAAATCAAAATATCAAAATTTCAATTCCACATTATTCTCCTCATTCGCTTGAGTTCAGATGTATTTTTGTTATATTTTTGTAATTTTTTTGTTCAAAGATATGTATTTTTGAAGTTTTTAAGGTTTATCTGGATTTTATTAAATCTAAATAAATCTTAAAACGCTGCGTGTCCTCAGACTGGTCCAAACTCGCTTGATCCTTTGCGGGGGTCTGAACACGGGAGCGGCCAGGACTTAATCAGGAACATTTGTCTCCAAAACACGGGAACAGACGATTCTGGTTCATGGTCTTCATCTCCTCTGATCCTGTAGACCATTCATGATCTAATAGCAAGATCTCACTCGATTCTTGTTGAAATTGAGTGAAATTTATTTCTTTATGATCATCTAGAGGAGACAAACATATCCATACAAATTTGTATGGATTTTGAATTGGCTAACCCTACTCTAGACCAAGCTCGAGTCGGGTTGGGTTTGAAGAACCATACCTTGGCCTCAGTTGATGTAAGCTCAAATTGAATGGTTATGAAGCTTCGTCTCGACCTCAAATAACTTTCTCCTAACTCAATTTGGAGTTAAATTAGGTCTAGGTATGAGATCCTCCTTAAGGTGGCTCGGCTTAAGGGAAAAAAATCAATAGCTAGGTTAGAGCCTATGGGGATGGCCAATTTTGATTGAGCTCATCATCGTAGGTCTCTGTGATGGTGTAGGAGCAGTCAATTTGATGTTTTGTAAAGTTTGCTTTCAGAGTTGGATTTTTTTCCTGGTTTTAGGCTCATTCTTGTTAGCCAAATTGGGGAGATTTAGTGGGTTTCATGGCTTGAATTGATGGGGGATCAATTGCCTCTGTCCTGGAGAGTAAGTTTGATGTTGGGAGTTGTCGGCATATTTTTAGGTTGTGTGATATTTTAAAAAGGGGTCGCCTAACAGAAGTTGTCGGCGAATTTTAAATTTAAATATAGATATAATTTAGAAAGTAATATTTGATTTTGAAAATAATTTTAAATTTGAAGATTTTAAGATATGAAATCAAACCAATCTCACATCCCAAATAGTTTATATAAACGAGCACCGCATCACAAACCGTGTATCTATCCCTAAGGATAGACACACTGCTTGACGGTGGGGCTCGGTTAAATAAACTAGAAGATTTGTGACATCCGTTTGATCTGCGAACCGATTTTATAAGCCGACAAATTCCCCTGTTTAATATGAAAACATTAAACAGGGTTTATATTACCTGGGTTCTTTAAAATTCCCTATAAGGGCAAGCCCTATAGTTAATTACATCTTAAGTGACGGGAATCACCTAAGAAAACTCTCGATAATAATCAATAATTACGCTCTCAAGAATTTCAAAGTTTAAGTTTTCAAAGGATTGAATTTTTGAAATTTCAAAAGGGATTAGCTCAAATTTGGAACATTTTATTTTGGAAATTCAAAGGAAGAAAAGTAGGAGAAATTACGGATCCGAAGCGGACTTCGGTAATTTCCCGACTATCCTATTGTTTGGCTTGGATTTAGGAAAGTCCTAATGTTTATTTAATGTTTTAATCTTGCCAATTTTAATTAATTAGGGCTTATATTTATATGATAGAATCATACAAATAGCACGGAAGATATGAGGGTTTATGTCGTATCGGACGACTACCTCGGAATCCTAAGACCGGTTAGGGCTTAATTTGCAATGCAAATGCCTAACGAAGAGTTGAGGATTTATGTTGCACTAGGCAAACTACCTCGAAGTCCTATGGCTTTGTTGTTTAATTCTAGGAAAGTTTCTGTTGAAGTAGGTTCGAGTTTCTTGCGACGACGATGGCCGTCGTCGCCCACCATGCTCCGAGCTCCTTGTTGTTGCAGAGGTTTAGTTTTAGAAGTCATAAATCAGGAGATGAGAGAAGTGTTTTGGTTTAGAGAAGTCTTAATTTCCAAGTGTTTTTTTTTGTTTTAATTAAAACAAATCTTAAAGTTGATTATAACAACACCGGTTAAGATCCCACGGTTCCATCCTTCCGGCATCATTATTTTTATCGGATTTACTTAGTCCAGATGAATTTGCTAAACTCAACTGAATGAGTTCCACACTTTCATTTAGACCGTGGGAAATCCGGTTAGCAACACGTAGGTTACATCATCCGAGGTATTCCCGATCATCCAACAAGACGTTTTAATTTAGTTGTAATTGTAGTTTTGTGTTCTGTTTGTGATTAAATTTTGAGTTGTCTTATATTTTGAAATGTTGTGGAGGTGAATTTTATCTTGTAGTGTCTTTTAATTTAGTTATGGGTTTCAGTTTTGGTTTCTATCCTAAAGGTGTAGGTTTTCATGCAACTGTTGTTTTATCATGCAAGAAAAATAAGTGCGATGCAATTAAATAAATTGCTGTAAAGTAAATCGCAATAAAATAAAAGCGTACCTGGAGGGTCTTCCCGTTATCCCAAGCTGCACTTAAAATACAATTTAAAGCATTTAAGCATTCATAGCAATTTCCTAGGTAAAGCTAAGGGAAGGGTTATGGTTTTCTACCAAGTTCCTAATCCTATAGCTAGTCATTTCCTATGACGTCTAGGTTCTCGTGTTTTTAGTTTGAGGACGATTTTCTTCATCAAAGAATAACTAAGTTCGATTGTTCTTATAAATGTCCTATCATATTGAGGAAGTGCTTAGGAAGGATCCTAAACATCTTTTCAATATTTCTAGGATTGTTTTAAGTCCAAGAGAATTTAATTATGTAAATGAATCGATCGTCCAGAGGTTTTCAAATTTTATTAACTTGCTCGGTGAATTAGGACATTTGAATGTCCTATAAGTGAAGTAACATTTCATTTAATATTATGTTTAGGAGTTATGATAACTAAAGCTCCTGAGGGCAAAATGATACTTAATGATTTGTGATGCAAATTTAAGTTCAAATTAATGATTTAAGTTTGGAATAGTGTTCAAGTTATTTTAGATTTATTTTTGAGTTCTTTATGTCTTAGGTGATGTTATTTAATTCAACTTAATTCAATTTAATTTAATTTAATTTAATTTAATTCAATTTAATTCAATTTAGTTTAATTTAATTCAATTTAATTCAATTTAGTTTGATTTGATTTAATTTAATTTAATTTAGTTTGATTTGATTTAGTTTTTTAATTTAATTTAATTTAATTTAATTTAATTTAATTTAATTTAATTTAATTTAATTTAACTTTTAATCTTAATTTAATTTAATTTAATTTTAATTTAATTTACTTAATTTAATTTAATTTTAAATTTTAATTTAATTTACTTAATTTAATTTAATTTTTTAATTTAATTTAATTTAATTTTAATTGAAATTTTTGAAAGAGTTTAATGATTTAATTTTAGTTTAATGATTAAGTCTTTTAATATTTTAAATTTGAGTTATCATTTTAATTAAGAGTTGAATATTAATGAGATGATTAAATTTAGGGATTTTTAAATTAAAGAATAAATCTCTTCCTAATAATATCCCTATTTTAATAATTCCAATTTTATTATTCTTCCAAATTTAATCAATTATTTAATTAAAGTTTAATCATTTTAAATTGCTTAATGGGTTTCTACCCTTCAACTATTAAATTTCAATCATCCAAATCAGGTTAGGATCAAATATTTTACTTGTTAATTTTTTATTAAACCTAAAGTTTTAATTAAGGGTTAAAATTTAATTACCATTTTACCCTTCAAGCCTAATAATTTCATAACTCACTAAATTGAACTCAAATGAACTTGAAATTCTTATGTGACTTCACTCATATGTCAATAAAGACATGAGAGAAGAAAATGTGATTTTTCTGTATTTAATTTATTTATATAATTATTTTTAGTAGAAAATAGAGATTTTCAAGGAAAATTTGATAACATGACCAAGGGAAAGTTTCTGTCCTTAAGAAAATTAGGGGACATTCCTAACGACGAGAGGACCACTTGGACTAATTTTGGTGATTTTTTGAATTATATTATTTTTATTATAATTATTTTAAGTTTTAGAGTGTTAATTAATTTAAAAAATAAAATAGATGTTGAAAAATGAATTTTATAATTTTTAAAATTCTCTCTGATATCAAGGATTCCAGAGAACCAAATTTTACAATTTTCTGATTTTTCTTTGATTTATTATAATTATTTTGGTGAAAATGCTAGAAAATACATTTTTTTAATTTTAAAATTACCCTAGAGCTTTAAAAATTAATATCTCACCAAATAGGCCTAAGAAAAATATGGGGTTTGTTCCTAAGTGATTAAAATTCAAAATGTGACATTTTGGTGAATTTTATTATTTTTGTGATTTTTTTTTTAATTATTAAAAATATTAAAATAATATTAAAAATCAACTTTTTTAGAAAATTGAAATTTTAATTTTCTTAAACTCCCCTGATATCAGAGAGACTCCAAAACCAATTTGGTGAATTTTTGAAAGATATTTTGAAAGTTATGAATTTTTAAAGTTTAAAATGACTAAGTGGCTTAATCAACCCAATTAGTGGAGCTAACCAAGTCCAATTGACCTCAAATTTTTATGGTGGGTTCCTCTGATCCTAAAGGTCAGTGGAGAATTGATTTCAAGTCAATTTGATGTATGGTTAGCTCTAATTAATTAGAGACCTATTTTGGGTGTTTAAGCCAATTAGGGTTATTTTAAGTGAATTAACTCAAGTTCTATTTTTCCTAGGGTTCTCTAGTCATAAGGAACATCACCAAATTTTCCTAGGATTTATTACACAACATGCTATTTATTGGAATTAAAATACTCTAAACAGTGACATGAATTTGAAAAATCAATAACTCTTCATAGGGATGGCCTCGACTTTGGAAAATTCGGGGAATGTTCCCAAATTCAGAGGCTTCAAAAGCCCTATGGTCTCATGCCATGGTGAATTGTATACATGCATGGAGAATTAAATGTATGCAGAGAGTAAATAAATTATAAAAAATAAAATACTTGATGAAATTAAATGATTTCTTTTCCACATTATTCTCCTCCGTTCACTCGAGCAAGAGGGTATTTTTATTTTATTTTTCTGATTTTTCTACACAAAGATATGGATTTTTGAAGTTCAGGGAATTAAATAAATAGAAAATACCCCTAATTTTCTACTTATCCACGCGGCGCCAGCGAAACATCGGCAGCTCCGAAGGGGTACGTGTCGCGCTGTGATTGGGCGCCGCCATCTGAGTCAGCCGTCCCGGGGCCCGCTGTATCATTCCGTCTCCTCGTCCGGCGCGATCCTGGCCGTCCGTGCGCGCGTGTATTAAATGGACGGCATCCGTTCATCGTCCCCAAGTGTCCTCGCCGAGAGCCGTCCACACTAAATCCTTAATATCTCACTCGATACTCAATGGATTTTCATGTTCTTATGCTCTATGGATTCGTCTTGAAGAGACGAACACATCTATACGGTTATCATGCATTGAAATTAAGGCATTTGAAATGGAGAATCTCCGGAAGCTCGGGATGAAGAATTAGTTCATACCTTTGCTCGGAGAAGTGTGGCTTCGATCCGAGAGTTGTTGCACCTTCGATTGGATCCCGGCAAGCTCCGGATGAAGTCTCTCGGTGCAGTGAATTGTCTGAGATGTGATTTCGACCAAGCCCGATCACAAAGCTTGGAGGTCGGAGCAGCCGGGTGGCTCGGAGATGGGGCTTTTGCTGGTGGACACCTTCCCTTGGTCCGGTGAAGGTGTAGATCCAATCAATTTGGGGATTGGCTCACCTGTGGAGAAGTGTCCTGGTTTTGGGTGGAATTTCAACTCCGAAATTGAGCTCGCGAGAGAAGAAATGGCGGGGGGATCTCACTGGGGATCAAGTGCTCTAAGTATGGAGAATGATCTGGAGCAATTTTGGCAGAGTTTCAGTAAGGTCTGGTTCAGCACCTTTCTTGGCCGTGAGGGTGAGGGGTTTAAATAGGAGAGGCTGGAGGGCCTCCCAGGGGGAGTTGAGGGCTGGGATCAGCTGCTCTTGGCATGTGAAGAACAGCCATGGTGACCATTGGGCATGGGGCAGCTCAGCAAGGGAGAATTCCAAAGTTTGGCTCCTCCCAAGGTCTAGGCCATGGTGTTTTCCGGCGACCCAGGGCGGGTGGCCGGCAGGCATGGGTCACCCTCGAGGTCCAGGTGGGTCAGGGTTAGAGGTTTGTGCAATCAATTGGCCATTGCCATGTGTAAAGTGGCTGAATTAAAATGGAATGGGGGAGGGGTCATTTTGGCTTCAATTTGGTCAACCCATTGGTTTGGGTTGGGTTCACCCTCCAAGGCCGATTTGGGCTGAAGGGAAAGTCACTTGGATCAGCTTGATTAGTGGGGTCAAGTCACAATCCAAGTACAATTAAGCTTAAGCAAGAGTTAGGGGAGACATGGGAGTGGTTAATCACTCTTAAGAGAATCATTAAAGGGTCCCCTCTTCTTGCCATTTTGGGCATGGTGACAAGTCAAACCTCCCCATGGCTTCATGTGGCTTGTCTATGGCTTGCATGGCTTGCATTTGGCTTGAAAAAAGTTGACTTGTTTCATGAAAAAGGGTTTTAGAAATATTTGTCATTTAGGGGGTAATTTGGCATGAGGCTTAATTTGGAATTATTTGATGATGTGATTAGAACTTAGGGAATGGCTTTGATTAAATGGATGGCAAATGGAAATGTCATGTGGGCTTTAGGGCCAATTTTGGGCTTTTGTATTTGGTGGAAATGGGCTTTTAGGAAGGTTTAGGGAAGTGGGCTTTTAGGTTTGAAAATGAATTTATGGATAGAAATTTTGTAAAGAGGTTGGGCCAAATAATTGTTGAGTTTGGTTTAGGGATGTGTCATGAGTGGTTTGGAGTCAATTTGGTGTGATTTGGACTTGAATTGGTTTGAATTTGGGTTTAATTGGTAAGTGGGCCTATGTAGGTCAAATTGGGCTAACTTGGGCCAATGTTGGGCTAGAGTTGAAATTGATGTAAAATTAATGTTGGGGAATATTTATGGGAGTGTTTCAAAGAGGTTTTGGCTTTGATGGGTTTTGATTTTGGGATTTGGGCTCATTTGGGCTAGGTTTAAGTTTAAGTCAAAATTGGGCCTTTTAATTTTGGGTTGAATTTGAGTGGGGTTTGGGTCTAAATTTTGGGCAAATCATGTTAGTTTTTTGTTTATGGGGATGTCAAGGAAGGTTTAGAAAAGATTTGAGTTTAATTGGAGTTGAATTGGGTGAGTTTGGGTTAAGTTTGGGTCATGGGTCCAAATTGGGCTTTAAGGCCAAAAGTGAAATTGGATCCAAATTTCAATCAAATTGGGCTTGGATTTGGTCTAGATTGGTGTTGGGAATGTTGAATTGAAATTTAGAATTGAATTGGACCAGAATTTAGGTCAATTGGGTAGGTTAGGTTTGACATTGGGTTCACTTAGGGTTAAAATGGGTCAAATTGGGGGTTTTGATAAAAGTGGGGTAAATTGACAAAATTGGCCCATGGTGTAGTTGAATAAAATGAAATTGGGAACATTTGAGATTTTCTGGAATTTTCTGGGAATTTTCTGAATTTTTGGATTTTTTGGTAGGAGGGGTATTCGGGTATTTGGAGGGTATTGGGAGGTATTTTTGGAATTTTTGGTATTTTTGGTTATGGATGATCAATTTGAGTGATGTGGAAATGTTTGGGATTGGTTTTGAGGAATTTTGGGTGATTTGGAGATTTTTGGAAAATTTGGGTAATTTCAAGGGTTTTGGGTGGGTTAGGCGGGTGTAGGGTCCGGGGGTCGAAAATTGAAAATTTGGAAAATTGAAGATTGGGTGAATGTAAGTGGAGTAAAATCATTTTGGTTGAGCCATGAAGCCATATCAAGCCCACATGAGCCATAAAGGGACTCATTTGAGGCATTCACTATGTTGTTCCTAACCCTCTTAGCCAAGGGCTTAGGGGTTAAGGACCATCCATGTGAATCACCTTTATGAGTCAGGAGATCAAATTGGGTATGGGTGTGTTTTAGGAGGTGTATGGAAGTGTAGTGTATGAGTGTAATGTGTGTGTAAGTCAGCCCCTTCACCATACCAGGCCACCTAGAGGGCGATCTAAGGCCAAAGAGTCCTATAGGAACTCATCCTTTAAACTTCCGCATTTGATTTCAACCCTCTAAGTGATTAGGGGTCTACGATCAAGTTTGTGGAGTTTGCGGGGAGTTAAGAAGTGGTTTGAATTTCTAAGTGGTGGATCCCGATTCTAGTCCTCTAAGATAGTCAAAGGAAAAGCCTAAGGCTAGATCCTAAGTACTAAAGAGAAGAAGAGAAGACCTCATCAAAAATGAGGTCAACAGGAGTTAAAGGATTTGATAAGTGTTTGGGGGTTTCCAAATTCTCCTCTCCTCCTTCATGTGCCAGGGTTTGGCCCTATTTATAGCCATGGAAATGGTTAGGGTGAGCTTAGGCTTGCTTGGGGAGCTGGCATCAGGCTCATATTGACCTCTAGATAAGATCTTGAGCTATGGATAAGATGGGTTGAAGTTTCCAAGGGTAAACCTCATGTGGTTTACCTATGGTTCACCTTGAGTTGGTGGCTTGCCTTCTTCTCATTTGCTCTTCGAAGAGGTGGATAAGGCAAGCTTAATCTTGCTGAATTTATCTCCCCTAGGTAAACCATAAGTACACTTGGTGAATTTTAAGAGAAGATGACACCTTAGCCCTCTTACTCACTTCATGCATGGCTTAGTTATGATTGCACTTAACCATGATATGGAATTGGTTTAAGCCTTGTTTTTGTTCTATTGGGTGGCCTAGGAGGTGTATGATAAGGCATTAGGATGGCCAACCACCTCATCTTAAAGAGGAGGGCGAGTCATGCTTTGAAATGGGGGGAGGATGCCACTTCACTTTTCTCACCATGATGAGGTTTAACCATGATTAATATGATGTGGCATGGGTTAATTTTATTTTTAATGGGTCATATGGGCTGTGTCTAACCCATATTAGGTCACTCATAATGTTATAAAGAGGTTTGGAATTTTGAAAATCATTTATTGTGTCATGTGTGATGTAATGTGTCCAAATTTTATTTTATGGATTTTTTTAATTATAATTCCATTTTAAATTAATTATGTAATTAATCAAAAATGTTGGAAATTATATTATTTTCTAATAAATTAATTAAAATAATTTTGGAATTAATTATTTGATTAATTTTATAATTTTTGGTCCAAAATTGGATATTTTAACTAAATTTGCTACATGTTGACAAGGGTTGACCAATGTTGACCCAAGTTGACCTAGGTTGGTCAATTTTGGTCCAAGGGTGACCTATTTTGACTTTTCTAACCTTGCCATGGTTTGATTAGTCATAAATTCCAAGGGTTTTGTCATTAAGAGCTTGATTTGGGCATGTTGACCAATTTTAGGGTTTAAGTCAATCCAAAGGTCAATGTGGTGAATTTTGGATTAAATTTTGGTCACTTTGATCAAAGTCATGTTGATCATGTAAATGTCTGTCTTTGAAGTTAATTTTGCGGTCAAAGGGGCATGGATTAGCCATTTTGGCTACTTTTTACCCTTTTAGGTCAAGAGTTGACCAATGGGGCTAGGGTGGTTTTCTTTGGGTCATGCATGGATTGTTTTGATCAAATTTAAATTATTTATGTCAAAGAATGACCAATAAGGTCAATGTAATAGTCTTTTTGGTTCATGGTTTGATCATTTTTTACTTTTTGGTCAAAGGTGACCAATGAGGTGAATGTGATGGTCTTTAGGTATTGGAATGGTGATTTTGGTCAATTTTTACTTTTGGGTCAAAAAGTTGACTACTTGGGTCAATGGAATGGTCATTGGGTCAAGGATTGACCATTTTAACCAAAATTGATTTTTTGGTCAAAGGTTGACCTATTAGGTCAATGGGTTGGTCATTGGGCCAAGTATTGACCATTTTGACGAAAGTTGACTTTTTGGTCAAAGGTTGACATGCTGGGTCAATGAGTTGGTCATTGGATCATGAATTGACCATTTTGACCAAAGTTGACTTTTGGGTCAAAAATTGACCTGTTTGCCCAATGAGTTGGTCATTGGGTCAGGAATTGACCATTTTGACCAAAGTTGACCTATTGGGTCAATAATTAACTAAATCAGGATTTGTCATTACCGATTTAATAATTTTGGGTTAAAGAAAGATTTACAGGGTTTTACCCTAGTCAATAGGGTTTAGTGACTATCAGTGATATTTAAAAATTTATTATTGGTATAATTTCTATCTCAAACTGACTTTGAAATGATCCTCACAAAAGTGAGGTCAATAGTCTCCTGCAAAACATTGTTAGAAGAAAATTATATTTTAATTGTTGATTTAATTGGTTATATTTTAATTTTTAAACAACGCGGTGAAGATTCTATGGCTCCATCTTCCCGGGGTCGTTCGGGTATTCAGATTTACTTAGTCTAAAATGGTGTTTAAACCAGAACTAAAAGATTCTGGTCAGCAACCACAGATTGCGTCGTCCAAGAGATCTTCGTAAATCTGAATACTGAGGTTCAAGTTGCATTCAGTGATCTTTGTTCATTATAATTTCATTTAAGTTTTAGTTTCTTTTAAGGATTTTTAAGGGTTGGAAAATTTTAGGTTGTTTACGATTTATTAACAGATTAAGTTTTGTTATTTTGTAATTTATTTTTATTTTTTTTTGGGATAACTCGATCAGGATCCCTTGGTTCCGTCGTCCCAGGTCATTAAGTTTGTAGTTTGATTAGTCACGAATGTTTGGAAGATATTTTGTTAGTAACCATGAGTTACCTCCTCCAAAATATCTTCTCAAACAACAGTTATATTTTAACGTTCAAGTTTAAGGTTTTAATGTCTTTTAGATTGAATTTTAAGTCGTTTGAATTTTATGTTTGATTGGCTTTGGGTTGTATGTCGGTAGATTTATTTATCCAATTTAGATGTGATTTGAGTCTTTAAATTTAAATTTAATTCAAGTTAAATCTTAAGGTCGAGATTGAACTTGAAAGAAATTGGTTAAGTCTTAGGATTTTGGTCTCACATAGGTCAGACCTAAGCAAGTTTAGATAATCCTAATATAGGTTAGATTTAGGTTAGTGTTAGGTAATCCTAAGGACTTTGGTTAAGTTTATTGTAGGTTAGACTTAAATTTTAGGTCCGATGTATGTTGGACCTACAGAAATTGGTTAAATCTAATTTAAATTAGACTTAAGTTATTTAGGTTCAGTGTAAGTTGAACCTAAGGAATTTTGTTGAGATTTGGGTCTAATGTAGGTAGGACCTAAGGAGGGGTATGATTTAAAATTCAATTCCAATTTAGGTTTGGTTATTTTGGTTTAATTTGAATAAAACTCAAAACTTGAGGTTACTTAGGCTCAATTTAAGTTACTTAGGTTCAATTTTGGGTAAACCTAAGGCTTAAGGTAACTTAGGTTCAATTTAGGTTGAACCTAATGTTTCTAATTATTACTAATTAAAGTTAGACCTAATTAGGGTTTAAGGTTAATTAAACCTAATGTAAGTAAGGCTTAATTAGACTAATTAGGTCTAATTAAGGTTTAGGCTTAATTAAACTTAATGTAAGTAAGGCTTAATTAGATTAATTATGTCTAATTAGGGTTAGACCTAATTAAGTTTTACGGTTAATTAAGCCTAATGTAAGTAAGGCTTAATTATAATAACTAGGTCTAATTAGGGTTAGACCTGATTAGGGTTTAAGGTTAATTAAGTATAATGTAAGTAAGGCTTAATAAGATTAATTAGGTCTAACTAGGGTTAAACCTAATTAGGGTTTAAGGTTAATTAAGCCTAATGTAAGTAAGGCTTCATTAGATTAATTAGGTCTATTAAGGTTAGACCTAATTTAGGTCTAGTGTTAATTAAGCCTAATGTAAGTAAGGCTTAATTAGATTAACTAGATTTGACTAAGGTTAAACCTAATTAAGGTTTAGGGTTAATTAAGCCTAATGTAAGTAAGGCATAATTAGATTAATTAAGTCTAATTAGGGTTTAAGGTTAATTAAGCCTAATTTAAGTAAGTCTTAATTAGATTAATTTAGTCTAATTGGGTTAGACCTAATTAGGCTTTGATTTTGGTTTGGGTTCACATAGGTTGAAACCGAAGGTTTTAATTTAAGTTTGGGTTTATATGGATTGGACCCAAAAGTTCAAGGTTTGACTTGAGTTCATCCGAGGAGTTTTGGTTTTGGTTTTGGGTTCATATGGATTGAACCCAAGTGTCTAAATTTGATTTGGGTCAATTTGGGTTAGACCCAAAGATTTTTTATTTTGACTTAGATTCATATAGGTTGAACCTAAGTATTTAAAATATGATATGGTTTATTTGGATTGAACCCAAAGGTTCATGGGTGTGACTAAGCTCAATTTTGGTTAAGGCTTAGTTTTACCCTAGGTGTAATTGAGAATTAAACCTAAGGATTAGGATTAGGTCAATCCTAATGGTCATTCAAAATAATCCTTCAAGCCTAAGGGTTTTTAGGGTTTTATATGAAAATCTGAAAATTTACAATTTTGCCTAAGAAGTTAAAATGTCATTTTAAATTTTCTAAAGGTCATGAATTATCACATTAAGGTTTGAATTTATCACCCAAAATTTTCTAACCAATTTTCAATTTAATTTCCAATTTTTTTGATCTTTATAGTTATTTTTGGAAATCATTACAAAATTTGATGAAAACTGATTAATTTACTTTAGAGAATTTTCCTAGCCTTAGAAAAATCACGGAATGTGCCCAAGGATGAAAGGAGTGATCTCTAAAAATTTCATGATTTTTGGATTTATAATTAAATTTTAATATTAAATAACTTCACAGAGTAATTAATTAATTACAAATTAAATATAATTTATTAATTTTTTATTTCATTTTTATAATTTTCTCTTCAATTTTTTGAATCCATAGGTATTTTTATCATATTTTTATGATTTTTCTTTAACATGTTATGAATTTTTGAAGTTATTAGAATTTTCTGGATTTTATTAAATCTATACTTAACGATTATCTTACGCGGCGCCACATCATCATTGGATGCATCAAAATTACATGTGGCGGGCTCTGATTCGTGGTTCTTTACGCATGACAGCTTGTCTGCCTCGCAGTTTCGTCTGTTTCATATGGACAATCTCGTGGTCCGAACGAATCACAGCTATCCAATTCTAATACATGGAAATGAAGGTCATCCATTAGATTAATTAGGTCTAATTAAGGTTATACCTAATTTAGGTCTAGGGTTAATTAAGCTTAATGTAAGTAAGGCTTAATTAGATTAATTAGGTCTGACTAGGGTTAAACTTAATTAAGGTTTAGGGTTAATTAAGCCTAATGTAAGTAAGGCATAATTAGATTAATTAAGTCTAATTAGGGTTTAAGGTTAATTAAGCCTAATTTAAGTAAGTCTTAATTAGATTAATTTGGTCTAATTGGGTTAGACCTAATTAGGCTTTGGTTTTGGTTTGGGTTCACATGGGTTGAAAACGAAGGTTTTAATTTAAGTTTGGGTTTATATGGATTGGACCCAAAAGTTCAAGGTTTGACTTGAGTTCATCCAAGGAGTTTTGGTTTTGGTTTTGTGTTCATATGGATTGAACCCAAGTGTCTAAATTTAATTTGGGTCCATTTCGGTTAGACCCAAATATTTTTTATTTTGACTTAGATTCATGTAGGTTGAACCTAAGTATTTAAAATATGATATGGTTCATTTAGATTAAACCCAAAGGTTCATGGGTGTGACTAAGCCCAATTTTGGTTAAGGCTTAGTTTTACCCTAGGTCTATTTGAGAATTAAACCTAAGGATTAGGATTAGGTCAATCCTAATGGTCATTCAAAATAATCCTTCAAGTCTAAGGACTTTTAGGGTTTTATATGAAAATCTTAAAATTTCCAATTTTACCTAAGAAGCTAAAATGTCATCTTAAGTTTTCTAAAGGTCATAAATTATCACATTAAGGTTTGAATTTATCACCCTAAATTTTCTAACCAATTTCCAATTTAATTTCCAATTTTTTTTTATCTTTACGGTTATTTTTGGAAATAATTACAAAATTTGATGAAAACTGATTAATATACTTTAGGGAATTTTCCTAGCCTTGGAAAAATCAGGGAATGTGCGCAAGGATGAAAGGAGCGATCTCTAAAAATTTCATGATTTTTGGATTTATAATTAATTTTTAATAATTAAATAACTCCACAAAGTAATTAATTAATTACAAATTAAATATAATTTATTATTATTTTTTTCATTCTTATAATTTTCTCCTCAATTTTTTGAATCCATAGGTATTTTATCATATTTTTATGATGTTTCTTTAAAATGTTATGAATTTTTGAAGTTATTAGAATTTTCTGGATTTTATTAAATCTAAACTTAAGGATTATATAACACGACGCCACATCATCATTAGATGCATCAAAATTACATGTGGCAGGCTCTGATTCGCGGGTCTTTACGCATGGTAGCTTGTCTGCCTCGCGGTTTCGTCTGTTTCATATGGACAATCCCGTGGTCCGAATGAATCACAACCATCAAATTCTAATACATGGAAATGAACGACATCCATTAGATTAATTTGGTCTAACTAAGGTTAGACCTAATTTAGGTCTAGGGTTAATTAAGCCTAATGTAAGTAAGACTTAATTAGATTAATTAGGTCTCACTACTGTTAAACCTAATTAAGGTTTAGGGTTAATTAAGCCTAATGTAAGTAAGGCATAATTAATTTAGTTAAGTCTAATTAGGATTTAAGGTTAATTAAGCCTAATTTAAGTAAGCCTTAATTAGATTAATTTGGTCTAATTGGGTTAGACCTAATTAGGCTTTGGTTTTGGTTTGGATTCACATGGGTTGAAACCGAAGGTTTTAATTTAAGTTTTGGTTTATATGGATTGGACCCAAAAGTTCAAGGTTTGACTTGAGTTCATCCAAGGAGTTTTGGTTTTGGTTTTGGGTTCATTTTGATTGAACCCAAGTGTCTAAATTTGATTTAGGTCCATTTGGGTTAGACTCGAAGATTTTTTATTTTGACTTAGATTCCTGTAGGTTGAACCTAAGTATTCAAAATATGATATGGTTCATTTGGATTGAACCCAAAGGTTCATGGGTGTGACTAAGCCCAATTTTGGTTAAGGCTTAGTTTTACCCTAGGTCTAATTGGGAATTAAACCTAAGGATTAGGATTAGGTCAATCCTAATGGTCATTCAAAATAATCCTTCAAGCCTAAGGATTTTTAGGGTTTTATATGAAAATCTAAAAATTTACAATTTTACCTAAGAAGTTAAAATGTCATTTTAAATTTTCTAAAGGTAATAAATTATCACATTAAGGTTTGAATTTATCACCCAAAATTTTCTAACCAATTTCTAATTTAATTTCCAATTTTTTTTTATCTTTATAGTTATTTTTGAAAATAATTACAAAATTTGATGAAAACTGAGTAATTTACTTTAGGGAATTTTCCTAGCCTTGGAAAAATCACAGAATGTGCCCAAGGATGAAAGGAGTGATCTCTAAATATTTCATGATTTTTGGATTTATAATTAATTTTTAATAGTTAAATAACTCCACAGAGTAATTAATTAATTACAAATTAAATATAATTTATTAACTTTTTTATTTCATTTTAATAATTTTCTCTTCAATTTTTTGAATCCTTAGGTATTTTTATCATATTTTTATAATTTTTCTTTAAAATGTTATGAATTTTTGAAGTTATTAGAATTTTCTGGATTTTATTAAATCTAAACATAAGGATTATCTAACGCGGCGCCACATCATCATCGGATGCATCAAAATTACATGTGGCGGGCTCTGATTCGTGGGTCTTTACGCATGGCAGCTTGTCTACCTCGCGGTTTCGTCTGTTTCATATGGACAATCCCGTGGTCCGAACGAATCACAACCGTCCAATTCTAATACATGGAAATGAACGACATCCGACCATCGTCTCCGAGAGACACTATCCTGTAAACCACTCATGTTTAATCCTTAAAATCTAGCTCAAATCTTAATGGATTTTCATGAAATTTGTTCCTAAAGCTTCATCTCAAAGAGACAAACACATCCATACGGTTATGTGGGTATGATGTGATGATCTTCTTCATAATGTTCCAAACACGAACAAGGAATTAGGGTTAGAGATCCATACCTTGGTCCAAGAGGTATAGCCTCAATTAGAAATGTTGTAAAGCTTCTCCTTGACCTCATAAAGCTTTCCCTTGATCCAATTTGAGCTGAAATTGAGCCCAGGTATGTCCTTGATGGAATGGTGGAACGATTTCACCTAACAATAGATTAAACCTTGCGGGAAGGGCAAATTTTGATTGGGAACTTCCTTTTGAGGCTCAGTGATGGTGTTGGGATGATTTAATTGGGGTTTAATAAGGTTTATGTCAACCTAAAATATTTTCCTAGTTTTAGGATAGGAAATTGAAGCTATGTAGTGGATTGCAGGAGCTAAAACTATGGGGAATTAGTTGCCTAGTATATGGGGTGTAACTTTACTTTTAAAGGTTACTGGGTTTGAGGACTCTATCTAGGGTTCTCTTTTCTTGGGGGCATCTCAGGTTATCTCCTTAAATAGCCATTAGACGTAGCAAGGGAGCTTGAGCTCAATTGGAGGATATGGGAGTTGATTCAGTGGCTCAGAGAGGATAAGGGAGATGAATTTTGGCTGTGGATATCCCCTCTTCTCCCAATTCCATTGTTCCTTCATCACAATCTTGAAAATGGTGAAGATGATGTATATGGTATGTTTTCTTCCCATTGGATTGGGAGTAAGATGGACAAGGACTTCAGAATGAGCTGAATTAACTTTCTTCCACCTAAGCTTATAATTCTTGCAATAGATTTGGGATGGAACGACACCTAGTCCTCCCTTCATCATAACCTTTGAATTAGGTCAAGAATAGTGGGCTTTAGGTGTCCTAATGGGTTTTTAGGGTGTATTGTGTCATGAAGGATTTTATGGGTCATGAGTGACCTGAAAAGGAAAAGCTATGAATGTCTTTGGGCTTGGGTTTCCATAGGAAATTTTGGGCTTCCATGGGTGGGCTTAGATTTCATCCATTGGTTTGGGTTTCACATGTACTTTGGTTATCATTTTAGAACTTAAATTTTAGGTCTAATACGACCTAATTTCATTTCTTTAATTAATCAAAAAATTAATTAAACGAAATAATTAAAATTTTAATCAAAAGACCGTGAATTGACCATAATAATGCATGGTTTGTCGGCTGTTAAAGTGAATCCTTTATGTTTTTTAGATGATGCAGATTTAATTTAATAAATATAATTTCAGAAAAATATCATTTTTTGATTTTAAAATATGAAATCAAATGGATCTCATATAATCAATAGTAGAAAATAATCAAGCACTTCGCTACAAGCTATGTGTCTATCCCGAAGAATGGGCACATTGCTTGGTAGTAAGGCTTGATCAAATAAACTAAAGAATCTATGATATCCATATGGTCTATGAACCGTATATGTCAACCGACAATTTTCCTTATCTAATATGAAGGAAATAGATAGGGTTTATATTAATCTGGGTCTTTAAGTTTCGTATAAGAGCAAGCCCCTATAGTTAATTACATCTTAGATAACCGAAGTCACCTAAGAAAACTCTTGATATAGATCTGGAAACATTTGTATTCATGACTTCTGATCCCTAAAAATTATATGTGCTTATGATTTAAATATAAAAATTATGAATTTATAATATGGGATACTACGCAAGTATACATATCGTTTATCAAGTAATATAAGACTTTCTGATTAAGCTCCGAGATATCGAACCCACAGGGAAATGTAAAAACTTTTTAAAGAAATAAGAAAATTATATTTTTACTTTTTAAATTTAGTTTTGAAAGTATGTTTTGATTTGTAAAGATTGAAAATTATTTTTGGTATTTTTGATATAAAGCTAAGCAGGAAATGAAAATTATCAGAACTTTAAAACACTATAAAACACTATGAAATAAAATATCTTTTTCTTTCTCTTATAAAGTAGTAATAATTATGAAAGTACTGTTGTGGTAGTATTTAAATGTGTCGTGACAAATAGGAGCAAATTTATTCTTTACCCTTACTTGGTTCTATAAAGAACATTGGTTAATTTGAAATTTTAAAATTTTGAAAATAGTTAGGCAAGGAAGATACCAGCTCTCACTCTAGAGTTCCCTCGATTCCCTCCACTTGGGGGCTAACTTCTCATAACAAAATTTAAAATATCAAACCAAATTAAGGAAATTTAACCTGTCACTCTAAAGACCTCTAATTTTACTCCCAATTAAAAACATATCTCCTAATATTTTGCGTTCAATTATATGGACTACAATTCTTACCCATATAATTGCATGTGATTTTTACCAATTATTGTTTGAGACAATACTGCATCGGATCTTACATAATCTCACAACAAATTTTAACATCTTAACTGGCCAAATTAAGAATTAAACTAAGTTCATGGAATTAAATCTTCATAACTTATTCCAACTTTAAACACTTATACATTCCACAACAATCCTACATAATTTAATTACTTCTTCATTTAAGAAAGAAAAAGATAAAGAAAACTATTCAGAACTCATGAAGTAAGACACAAGCACACATTGATTGGAAAATAGAAATCATAAAGAAAACACAATAAGAAAAACTAAATATAAAAAGAGAAGTAAAAACTTACCTGAAAATCCTCTCCACAAGACTCTGGAAGTTCCTTTGAAACTTGACTTTCCACAGTACAACACTACAGAGGTTGGCACCTAACTCTGTTGACTCCAACTCTGACTTTAAACTTCAATAAGAACTAGATAAATGGATGAAAGAAAATTGGTGGAAAGAAGGTTTCGCACCAACCCTTTCTCCTTTTAAACTAAACTAACTAACTCTAAAAACTATAAACAATAAAAGACTGAAAGTAAAAATAGAAAATACTCTTTGAAACTAGAAGAGGACAATTTTTCTAACTCTCAGACTATCTCTCTAACTCTAATGACATAATTTTAATAATAATCCAAAAGGTGCCTTGGTGTCTCTTTAAATCATGTCCAGATTCAACGTATCCACCAAAATTTGCATCCCTTCATTCAAATTTGCCGCTCATGGGAAGTTAAGGAAGTCACCACCAAAATTTGCTTCAAACACCCCTTGAAATTAGCTCAAAAAATGAAGAAAATTCAATTTTTAATTGTGGCGCCTAAGCACAGACCAAGCGGCACTTAGCCGCTAAAGTCCAATTTTTTTATTTTTTCTTTTTTTGCTTCAAATTTCATCCAATTTTGCTCCTTTCATCATAATCACTCAATTTCATCATATCTGCAAGAAAAACATAAAATACCTTCCATTAAAGTGTAATATCATCAAAAATAGGTATAAAATGTGCATAAAAGTACTATATATTTTAGGTGTATCAACTTCCAAAAGGGTAAGGTTCTTCAAGAAAATGTGATAATAGGAGATCCAATAGGTGAGTGGCTCAAATTTTGAAACAATTTTTGTAGGAATCCAAAGGAAGGAAAGACTAGAGGAAAGATAGATCCAAGAGATATCTTGGTGTTTTCTCAAACTATCTTATGGTTTGGCTTCAATTTGGAATATTTATTTGATGTTTTATCCTGTCAATTTTATAATTTAGAGCTTTCACTCACTTGATACCGATCATGTGAATAGCCTAGAAGATAAGAGGGTTTATGCCATACTTGATGACAACCTCAGAATCCTTAGATGAGCTAGGGCTTATATTGCACAACATGCTCATGCAAAGGCCTAAGAGATAAGGTGAGGTTTTATGCTACACTGGGCAAGCTACCTTGAAGTCATATGGCTTGTTGTTTTAATTTCTAAGGAGTATTACTGTTGAAGATAGTCGTGCTGCCCACTATGCATGCTCAAAGCTCCTTGTTGTACCAGGTTTAGTTTAAAGAAGTGTCAATTGTAAGAAAAGAGAAGTGTCATGTTTTGGAAATATTTAAATTGAGGTGTCTTAATGTCTTATTAATGGACAATGTTTAAGTTGATTAAGCAGAACCAATTAAGATCCCACGGTTTCATCATCCCAGCAACACTATTTTCTTCGGATCACTTAGTCTAAATTAATTTACTAAACTCAACTTAATGAGCTCCATAATTTCATTTAGACTGTGGGAAATTCCGTTAGCAGCTGTAGGTTGCATCCTCCGAGGTATTCCCGATCATCTGATAGATACGTTTTAATTTAGTTGCAATTGTGATTTTGTTTTGTTTGTCATTAAATTTTGAGTTGTTTTATATTTTGACTGTTGTGATGGTGAATTTTATCTTATTTTAATTTTTTTTTTAATTTTTTAATCTTGGTTTTGGTTTTGTGGCTATCCTAGAAGTTTTGGTTTTCATGCAGGGTGACATTGTTGTTTAACATGCAAGCTTGTAAGCAAGAAAAAGTAAGGAAAGTGTAGGAAAAGAAAGTGTTGTAAACTATAAAAGTGTACCTAGCGAGTCTTCTTGGTCCTCCACCTAAAGCTTTAGTATCTTTGCAATAAACATTTATATTTTGCAGGAAAGTAAAAGCCTATAGATAGGTTCATCACAGGCCTATCAAACTCTATGTCATAACTTGGTGTGTCATATTCATTTAAGGGATTTCTTCATTCAATAAATATGATAGGTTCAGTTGTCCTACAAGATGTCTACAAGATTTGTGAGAAGGGCCTAGGGGGAACCTAAACATTTCACAATTTTTTTGAGCTTCCTTGAGGTCATTTTGGACTTATCATAATTATTAAATGACTCATCCGTTTCATACCCTTGTACTTAGTGAATTAATGTTTTTATCATCTCGAAAGGTGGGGTAGTTTTCATTTGATATTTTACTTAAGAATTCTGTAAATGGGGTGTTTAGAGGCAAGCTTAATTTATGGAATGATTTAATCAATTTTTGATGGGCTTGCAATGTTTCAAGAGTAGTTTAAGATTAATTGTGTTTTCTTTTCTGATCCTTATTAGTTAATTTTTCAATTAAGCCTAGTCTCGCTATCAAGCCTTTAAAATTTTAGTGGGAATATTTTGTGATGTTTAAAAAGGTTTAGCTGTATGAAGATAATTCTTATCAATTCAATGAGCTATTATTTAAACATCAAATAAAATGGTGTTGAATTATTGAGTTACCATATTCCAAAACCAACCCCTAACCTTAAGGATCATTTAGTTTAAATTTCATCCAAATTATAATGATTAATAACATCATAAACTTTATCTTTTAATACGAAAAAAATGAGAGGGGTTTCTACTATTTATCCCTATATGTTTCAATCATTCAAACATATTTATTAAGATCATTCATTTCCCATTTCCCACTTTAATTAAGCCTAAATATTGATTAAGGCTAAATTCTTCAAAATTATACTTTTGCCCCTAAAGGCCTTATCACTTCATAATTCATTAAGCTTAACTCGAATGACTTTGAAATTTTCATGTCACCCCATGATGCTCGACTTTATATATACTTAACGCTGCAAGAATTTGATACCACTGCTAGATGATTTAATCCCCAAGAACGTCACAAAAACTTGATGCGGCAGACTTATATTTTGTAAGAATTTATGAACTCAGATTTATAGATTTATAATAATTTTGTTAAGTCCAAGCATTCAACGCAAGTATACATATCATATCAAGTAATACAGGGCTCTAATGGAGTCCTAGATATCGATCCACAAGAAATTTTTGAAGTTTTTAAGAAAGCGTTACACAATATGTAATAAGCACTAAAATTAAAGTTTACTACTTATTACTACTACGCAGGAAACAGTAAGAACAACTAAACAGTAACAATTAACTAACTCCAATTACTTCTAACAACTTTAAGAACAGAATTAACTAACAGACACGCTAAACTAAGTATTTGAAAGGTTTTCGATATATGAGAAAAGTATCTTTCCTCTTGCAATGAGAATATGATGCGTAGATTGATATGGAAAAATTATCAATATTATTATGCCAAATAGGAGCATAGATGATTCTTTACCCTTAAAAGAGTACCCCCTCTTCTAAGTAAGAAAAGAACATTGACATATTCTAAGTTTAGTCACTAACTCTAAGGCTAGGCTGGGAGGATACCGACTCTCACTTCGGAGCTCCCACTCACCCTTCACCCGAAGGCTAACCTTTGATATTAGTTACTAATCTTAGAACCAATTTGGGGATTTCAGCTTGTCTCCCTGAAATCTCCACATTAAAGTCCATCAAAACACATTTCCCTATTTATTTGCACTCAATTCCCATGAACTATGCAATTCATCCATAGAAATTGAATGGATCTTTCATTATTGTTATAGGACATTAAATCCTTTCAAACTTAATGTTCAACAACATATTTTAACATTTCAATTGGCCAAATCGAAAGTAAATTAAGTTCTAAATGAAAAATCATCACAATTTCTTCATTACAATAAAAGCACATCAAATCCACATAAATCCATCATCACATCTCTATGCAAGAAGAAAGACAAGGGAGACTACTCAGAATTCATGGAGAAGATACAATAAAACGTGGTCCACAAAAGAAAATACAACTTATCTCTTTCTTTTCCCCAATGAAATTCCCTTGAAGTTCCTTTGAATCCTCTTCTCTTTTCTTTATAACACTTGATTCTCTCTTTAGAATGGAAAGGAAGAAGAAATCTCTCAATTTACCTCTTCTCTTTCCCTCCTTAGAGAAGAATTCCTCTTAAATCCTCACTTCTACTCACTCCTCTCCTAAACCCGAACACTTAACACACACTAAAACCACTGAAGAAGCACTCTAGAACTCTCTATTCTCGTCCAAATACAGTTACTTAT
This sequence comes from Papilionanthe hookeriana x Papilionanthe teres, assembly GCA_022702705.1. Classification (NCBI taxonomy): domain Eukaryota; kingdom Viridiplantae; phylum Streptophyta; class Magnoliopsida; order Asparagales; family Orchidaceae; genus Papilionanthe; species Papilionanthe hookeriana x Papilionanthe teres. The sequence continues at coordinate 37,929,531 of CM040437.1, read as the reverse complement.
ATGATAGGGACAAAATCCCAAGAGTTTCCATAGGCATCCCTTCAAAAGTCGCCAAAACTCTTCAAATTAGAACTCCACCGACTTCGGGCGGCGACGACACTCTATCGTGTAATTAATTATGGACTCTCTGGATTTGGGTGCCGGCGGCGCTAGAACACCTTTTTCATCATTTTGCTCATTTTTGCTTCTTTTTGCTCCGGATTCATTCCTTTTTGCCTCTTTTCACTCCAATCACCTAAAATCATCATACCTGCAACAAATCATGAAAAAATACCTTTTTTTAAAGTGCAATATCACAAAAAATGGGTAAAATTATATAGCAAAAAATCATATATATTTTTTGTGCATCACCTCACTCATGGGTCAATTAAAATATTAGATGAGAAAATGTGATTTTTCCAAATTTAATTTAATTTATATAATTATATTTAATGCAAAAATAGGGGTTTCAAGGGAAATTCAATAATTTAATCAAAACAAAGTTTTTGTCCTTAAGAAAATTATTGGAGGTTCACATTGATAAGTGGTCTACTTGGATCAAATTTCATGATTTTTTCAACTTTAATTTAATTATTAGAACTATTTTAAGTTTTGGAGTATTAATTAATTATAAAATATTTTAAAGATTGAAAATTAAGTTTTATATTTTTATTAAATCTCTCTGAGGTCAGGGAACCAAGGGAAACAAATTTCTTATTTTTTTTATTTTTATTTTTAGTTTTAGAATTATTTTAGTGAAAAATTAGGGATATTCCATTTTTAGCTTTTAGAAATTGATTTTATTCCTTTAAAATTTAATATCTTTATTTTTAGAGTTAGGAAAATTACCCCAATTGTTTCTAAATAATTAGGAGATAATTTGGAACATTTCCAATAATTTTATTAATTTTGTGATTTTATTAATTTTGTAATTATTTAAATATTAAAATAATGCTTACAAATAAAAATTTTATTTTAATTACAATTTTATTTTTCAGAGACTCCTCTGATCAATGAGAACTCCCAAAATTAATTTGGTAATTTTTTGAATTGTATTTTAATTATTATAATTATTTAATTGCCAAAAGTGTGATGTAACTTGAAAATTTTATTTAAGTATTTAAATTAACTCCAATTGACTTGAAATTTTTTATGGGGAGTTTCTCTGATCTTAAATTACAGTAGAGAATGATTTTTAGGTCATTTAAATTTTTATTTTGTTCAAATTAATTCCACTTTAATTTTGGGTTAAGATGACAATTAGGTGCATTCTCAAAGACTTAGCTCAAGTCAAACTTTTCCTAGGGTCCTCTGGTAACAAGTAACCTACTAAAATTTAACGCTTTCTTCCTGTTTTCTGGCATGCAATTTTAAATTTTCTACAAAATTATATATCTATGGCAAAAGGCTAATCTTCAGCTGGAATGCGAGAAGAGGACTGGTATGCTTTTACAGTTTACAGTACTTTCTTTTCCTGTATTTACTTTACTATATTTTCCTGTGTGTAAAACTTGCATGTCAAAGCTGAAACTTTAGGATAGCCACAAAACCAAACCAAAACAAAAAAAAATCAAATTCACCACCACAACGAAGCAAAATATAAGACAACTCAAAATTTAATCACAAACAAAAATAAAACCATAATTGCAACTAATTTAAAATGTCTGTGTCTGATAATCGGGAATCCCTCAGAGGAGAAAACCTACAACTACTAACGAGATTTCTCACGGTCTGAATGAAAGCACTAAATTCATTTAGTTGAATTTGGTACATTCATCTGGACTAAGTGAATCTAAAGAAAAAAGTGGTTTCAGAACGAGGGAACCGTGGGATCCTAACCGATGTCGCTATAATCAACTTAAATTCCCCCCTAATTAATACACCTCAATTTAAAATATCTCCAAAATATGAAACTTCACTCATCTCTTCAATTTAACACTTTTAAAAATAAAACTGCTGCAATGAGGAGCTTGGAGCATACACAGTAGGCAGCACGGCCATCTTCAACAGCAAAATTCCTTCTTTTAAATAAATAAAAAGCCATAGTATTTCCAAGTAGTTTGCCAAGTGCAACATAAAACTTCACTTTATCTCTTTAGGCCTTTGCACCTAGTGCAATGCAAGCTCTAAACTCACCTTAGAATTCCAAGGTTATCATCGGATGAGACATAAATCCTCTTATCTTCCAGGCTATTCTCATGATCGGTATCAAGTGAATGTAAGCCCTGCATTATAAAATTAATAGGATGAAACATTAAATAATCATCTTAAATTGAAGCCAAACAATAGGTTAGTTTGGGAAATCACCAAGATTCTTCTTGGACCTGTGTTTTTCTCCTAGCTTTCTCTTCCTTTGGATTTCTATAATAACTGTTTCAAACTTGAGCTACTCACCTATTCGATTTTCTATCACCACATTACCTTGAAGATTCTACCTTTTGGAAGTCATGAAGACAATGTTTCCTTATCTATATCGAGAGTTTTCTTAAGTGAATTCATTCTTTTAAGATGTAATTAACTATAGTAGCTTGCCCTTCTAGGAAACTTTAAGACCCCATATTAATATAAACCCTATCTAGTTGCTTCATAATAGATAAAGAAATTTGTTGGTAAACATAAATGGTTCGTAGACTAAACGGATGTCATGAATTCTTTCGTTTATTTGATCAAGCTACACCGCTAAGCAATGTATCCATTCTTCGGGATAGATACATGGTTTGTGGTGTAATGCTTGATTATTCAAACTATTGCATATATGCGATCAGTTTGATTTCATATTTTAAAATTAAAATGATATTTTCAATATTTTATATATATACATAAATCAAGTTAAACCTAAACATTTTAGCGACCAACAGTAGAATATAAAGGATTACGGGAAGTGGAAGATACAAAAGGAATAGTAGCCCTCATATCTAAAAGACCCGTGATCCTTTTTAATTCTTTCTTTTTCTTTTCTTGTCCTTGGAGGATATTGTAATTTGTAAGTTTACAAAGGTCTGCTTGAGATATTTGCCCTGAGCAATATCCTTTATATCTTCATTGTCAGATTAATTGTTAGGAATAAGTTCATCAACCAAAATCATATTGAATGAACCCTTTTCGGGCTCTTTCGAATATTCTTTCAGGATCACTATATTCCCCTCTTCAAAGTTATGTTCCAAACAATCTTTGATGACAAAACATTCCTTAATTTTGTGTTAGAGATTCCTATGGTATGGAAAATAGTTGGGATGATCTTTCATATCAACCTCTCTTGGTCTTTTAGCTTTAGGAAATTTAAATTCCGACACTTTTAACAAGCTAGAGAATATCTTTGCAACAACTTCTATTTTGAACGGATATTTTTTGTTCATTCTGTCGAACATTGATTCCTTTTCTATTTGTGATGGGGTTGATTGTTGAAACTGTAGTTGTGGAAGTGGCAGTGGTTGTGGTTGACTTATATTATGTTATTGTTTCCTTTGTTTAGGTTGCACCTGCCTATTTCTGCCATTGAGACATTTCACGATTTCTTTTCGAATGTCTTACCCGGCTTTGTTTTCTCTGTCTTTTCTATCACACTCATTTTCTTAGCTTCCTCTTGAAGGTTGGCAGCTTTGCTGAGTAATTTTTCAAATGTCTTTATTGTGAATCCTTTAATCATGTACGCTATTGGACCATTAATATTTTTAAGCAGGATTTCAACTGCATGTTGTTCTTGAAGTTGTGGTTCACATTTCATGCTGAGATTTCTTCAGTGTAAAATGTAATCCACAAGAGTTTCTCCTGGCTTTTGTTTCTCCACTACCAAATCTCCAATTGTTATGTGATGTTGTGCTCTGGAAAATTGTTGAATGAAGAGGTTTTCGAGTTCCACAAAAATTTTAACGGACCCATTGGGAAGCTGCATACCAATCGAAAGCAACCTCTGTAAAGTTGTTAATGAATTAGAGAAATAGAAGGGCATTGCTACCCCCCATGTTGAAACAACTTGCTCTGAAGTGTGTAAGATGTTAATGAGGGTTACCGGTTCCATCAAACATTTTAAAGAGTGGTTGAACAAAACCATTAGGATATTGGAAAAATAAAATTCATGTGAATATGGTCTACCCTTTGGAATTAATGATCCGGCCCTCACTTGAGCCAATGCTTCTCTTACTTTTTGTTCCTCAAGTTGTGTAATTTCTTTTTCTAGAATTCCACTTTGGGTGAAATTGTTTTTTTGTTTTGATTACTTTCTTTAATTTCTATTGGTTATCTTTTAACTTCTAGAATATGTATTGCCTCCAGCCTGATAATTTCAACGGCAGGTAGTGGAGTTGTTTGTTCTGGGTTTTGTTAAGCTGTCATAATTTCTTCTATTTTTTGTTTAAGCTCATCTCATTGTCAAATAGCAGTTCGTAATTCTTCTGTCACGTTTTCTTCACTTAGTCAAGGAAATTTTCGTTTTGATGAATTAAATCATGTTTCTACCATATTTATTTCAGCAAATTCCTCATTTGGACTATTTGAAGAATTTTTTTCTTCGTTTCTAGAATTGATTGATGTCGACTCTTAATTTTTTCAATTATTCTTCAAATGACTTAACAACATGTTCTTCGTGGGTTTTCTCTTGAGAATTGTCTATAGAAGTGTTCACAACATTAGAGATTCCTTTTGATAGCTCATTTTTCCATACATTCTTCTTGAGTATAGGATGAGGCGATCTAGGAAGTATGTCATCATGTTGTGAATAGGAACAATCCCCAGCTTTTAACATTTGCAACAAGAGCTTTCATTTTAGCAAATGTTTCTTCTGCTTCTAAGATTAATTTGTTGTGTTTTTTACTATCTCTTGATATGGTTATATCTTTTACTCTCATTCCTAAACAAAGTTTAACTGGTACCCTGAGTATATTGACTTTTCAATGGTAATTGTTGGTCCATTTTTCAATAAGTAGAATTCTCTTGAGCAAGAATTTTTCTTTTCATGGATGTAGAAACTGCACATCCATTTTGTCTAATAGTTGAGAGATTGAACATCTGTCTTTTCGTGCAAGTCTTTTAAACACAGAATGTACTGTTTGAATTGACGAGGAGTTTTGTGAATGAAAGGATTGGAATGTACCCTTGTCATATTCAATGAGTATTGGGTAAAACTTATTTTTCTTTAGGGAAGAAGGGTTCCTGAGAAAAGTTTCCTCAGATTTAGATACTTCAGAATTATTGATTTCATCTCTTTTCTTTTTTCTTTTAAGGGAATGTTTTCTATTTGGTTCATTGGGTACGTGTTAGCGGAACAGTCTTCGAACAAGATCCGACATCATACACGGATGGTGATAGAATATCAACTTCTTTATAAATACAAGCTTTCTTTCTTTTCGATAAACCTCTCCTTCCTTTTTCTCAAAAGTGAATTTTTCTATAGGAGTCTCTTGAAGTAAATCTTCTTCAAAAAGAAGAAAATGTTCATAGGAATCTAAATTAAATTCCTTAAAGGTTCTATGACAGTGTGGCACAGACTACTCAATACAAATTCAGCTTCATCAAATGTCCCAAATTCAATATGTTGAAAGTAAGCAGCTTCATTAATTGGTGAATTAAGAGCTTGAGAATGAAAAAAAACTATGTCTGGGGAATCCATTCCAGTATTTTTAAAAAATCATGAGAATAAAATGTCAATATTTTTTATAGACTCGTTTTATAAACGAGAATTTATTATTTTATGTCATTTTGTCTTGTCATTATGGAAGGTTTGTCATGAATAACTCTTAAAAGAGTTAGATTTGAAAGAGATGATCCTATCTGTCAAAAGATGGAACATATTTAAATGAAAAATGAATGTTTTAATGAGAGATGAGGAGAGAGATAGTCCACAGTAGAGTCACCACCAGAAACTCGTCGCTACCGTCGTCGCCAATTCTCTGTTAGTCGAATGTTGGTGTCGTTGTTGTTGAAGAGTTTCCACTCTGTTTATCTATCATATCGCCTCAATCTCCAAGTAACATATTCTCTTGGATGTTGTAAAGGATCCTCAGGTATTAAGAAACTCAGATAAGGAAGGAAAATGGCTAATGAAAATAGAAAACAGTAGAAAGCAAATGTCGGGATAATTTCATTGTGGTGAACATTACTGAGAAAACTCTAAAATGTCTAATTCTAGAGATTCTCGTTTAAGGAAAACCACATGAAAAACCTAATAACCAAAGATTTTAGGTATTTTACCTATTTTGAGTTTTGTAATCCTATAGGAGCAAGCTCCTGTAGTTAATTGCATCTTAGATAATTAGAGCTGCCTAAGAAAACTACTGATTAATGTTAATTCTTGTTCTCTAAGAAATTTTTATGTATTGAGATCAAGGAAAGAAAAGTCAATGTTCAATCCTAAGGGTAATATATTTTTAAGTATCATATACTACCCTAAAGGTTTGGTTTTGTTTTATCATTGTCATTTTGTTATTATTGATTTGTTGTCATTTTATTTTCATTGTTTTTATTGTCCTTGTTTTTGTTTTGTTGATGTTATTTTATTGATTTTCATTTGGTTTTGTTGATTTCATTTCTTTATGTCGTTTGGTTTTGTTTATGTCATTTAGTTGCTTTAAGATTTACCCTCCAAGCTTCAAAATGTCGTTCTTGCAAAACAGAGTTAGCACATTCTAATCAAATCTAAAAATGAATTTAACTGGTGTATCCTGAACAACATAATTAGCAGAAAATTATATTTTAATTGTTGATTTAATTGGTATTTTAATTTTTAGACTACCCGATCAAGATGCCTATAGCTCCGTCATCTCGGGGACTTCGGGGTATTCAGATTTACTTAGCCTAAAAAGGTGTTTAAACTTGGACCAGAATATTCTTCTCAGCAACCACAGATTGTGTCATCCAAGAGATCTTCGTAAATCAGAACACTGAGGTTCAAGTTGCGTTCGGTGATCTTTGTTCATTAAGGTGTCATTTAAGTTTTAGTTTATTTTAAGGATTTTTAAGGGTTGGAAAATTTTAGGTTTTTTATGATTTATTAACTGATTAAGCTTTATTATTTTGTCATTTATATTTATTTTTTTTTGGGATCACCCGATTAGGATCCCATGGTTCTGTCGTTCCGGGTCATTAAGTTTGTGATTTGATTAGTCATGAATTACTGGAAGATATTTTGTTAGTAACCATGGGTTACCTCCGCCAAAATATATTCTCAAACCTAGTTATATTTTAATGTTCAAGTTTAAGTTTTAATGTCTTTTAGAGTGAATTTTAAGTCGATTGAATTTTATGTTTGATTGGTTTTGGGTTGTATGTCGGTTGATTTGTTTATCCAATTTAGATGTGAGTTGAAGCTTTCACTTTAAATTTAATTTAATTTAAATTTTAAGGTTGAGAATGAACTTGAAAGAAATTGGTTAAGTCTTAGGATTTAGGTCTCGTATAGGTTAGACCTAAGGAAGTTTAGATAAGCTTAATGTAGGTTAGATTTATGTTCAGTGTTAGTTGAACCTAAGGACTTTGGTTAAGTCTAATGTAGGTTAGACTTAGAGTTTAGGTCCGATGTAAGTTGCACCTAAAGAAATTAGTTAAATCTAATGTAAATTAGACTTAAGGTATTTAGGTTCAGTGTAAGTTGAACCTAAGGAATTTGGTTGAGATTTAGGTCCAATGAAGGTAGGACCTAGGGGGTATGATTTAAAATTTAGTCAAATGTAGGTTTGGTTATTTTGGTTTAATTTGAATTGAACTCAAGGATTTAGGTTACTTAAATTCAATTTAAGTTTCTTAGAATCAATTTTAGGTAGAACCTAAGGCTTAAGGTTACTTATGTTCAATTTGGGTTGAACCTAATGTTTAGATTGACTTAGGTTCAATTTTGGTTGAACTTAAAGTTTAGTTTGATTTTAGTTCAATTTGGATTGAACCTAAGGTTTAGGTTGACTTAGGTTCAATTTAGGTTGAATCTAAGGTTTTAGCTAACTTAGGTTCAATCTAAGTTCAATTTAGATTGAACCTAAAGTTTAGTTTTGAGTTTTAAATTAAGCTTGATTTGATTAAGCTTTAAAGATTTGATTAAGTCTGATTATAATTGGACTTAATTAAGATTTATGGTTGATTAAGCATAATGTACGTAAGGCTTAATGAGTTTGATTAAGTCTAATTAGGGTTAGGCTTAATCAAGGTTTGAGGTTCACTTAAGACTAATGTAAGAAAGGGTTAATTAAGTCTAATTAAAGTTAGACTTAATTAAGGTTTAAAGTTAATTAAGCCAAAAGTAAGTAAGACTTAATTAGATTAATTAGGTCTAATTAGGGTTAGACCTTATTAGGGTATAAGGTTAATTAAGCATAATGTAAGTGAGACTTAATTAGGTCTAATAAGGGTTAGACTTAATTAGGTTTAAGGTTAATTAAGCCTAATGTAAGTAAGGCTAAATTAGATTAATTAGGTCTAATTAGGGTTAGACCTAATTAAGGTTTAGGGTTAATTAAACCTAATGTAAGTAAGGCTTAATTAAATTAATTAAGTCTAATTAGGGTTATACCTAATTGGGGTTTAAGGTTAATTAAGCCTAATGTAATTAAGGCTTAATTAGATTAATTAGGTCTAATTAGGGTTAGAGCTAATTAGGGTTTAAGGTTAATTATGTCTAATGTAAGTCAGGCTTTATTAGATTAATTAGGTCTAATTAGGGTTGAAGGTTAATTAAGCCTAATGTAAGTAAGGCTTAATTAGATTAACTAGGTCTAGTTAGGGTTGTACCTAATTAAGGTTTAGGGTTAATTAAGCCTAATGTAAGGAAGGCTTAATTAGATTAATTAGCTCTAGTTAGGGTTAAACCTAATTAGAGTTTAGGCTTAATTAAGCCTAATGTAACTAAAACTCAATTAGATTAATTATATCTAATTGGGGTTAGACCTAATTAGGTTTTGGTTATAGTTTGGATTCATATGGGTTGAAACCAATGGTTTTAATTTAAGTTTGGGTTTATATGGATTGAGCCCAAATGTTCAAGGCTTGACTTGAGTTCATGTGAGTTGAACCCAAGGAGTTTTTGTTTTGTTTTTAGTTTCATATGGATTCAACCTAAGTGTCTAAAATTTGATTTGGGTTCATTTGGGTTAGACCCAAAGATTTTTTATTTTGACTTAGATCCATGTAGGTTGAACCTAAGTACTTAGAATATGATATGGTTCATTTGGATTGAACCCAAAAGTTCAGGGGTCTGACTAAGCCCTATTTTGGTTAAAGCTTAGTTTTACCCTAGGTCTAATTGGGAATTAAACTTAAGGATTAGGATTAGGTCAAACCTAATAGTCGTTCAAAGCAATCCTTCAAGTTTAAGGATTTTTAGGGTTATATATGTAAATTTAGAAATTTACAGTTTACCGTAAGAAGTTAAAATGTCATTTTAAATTTTCCAAAGTTTAGAAATTGTCACTTTAAGGCTTGAATTTATCACCCTAAAATTTCTAGCCAATTTCCAATGTAATTTCCAATGTAATTTCTAATTTTTTTATTTTTATAATTATTTTTTTGGAATTAATTACAAAATTTAATGAAAATTGGTAAGTTGACTCTAGGGATTTTTCCTAGCCTTGGAAAAATCGAGGAATGTGCTCAAGGATGTAAGGAGTGATCTTTAAAAATTTCATAAATTTTAGATTAATAATTAATTTTTAATAATTAAATAACTCTAGAGACTAATTAATTAATTAAAAATTAAATATAATTTATTAATTTCTGATTTCATTTTTAAATTTTTCTCCTCATTTTTCTGAAATCAAAAGTATTTTTATTATATTTTTATGATTTTTCTTTAAAAATTTATTAATTTTTGAAGTTATTAAAATTTTATGGATTTTTTTAAATCTTAACTTAAGGGTTATCTTACGTAGTGCCACATCATCATCAAAAGTGTCGAAATCACACGCGGCAGGCTCCAATTCATGGGGATTTATGCGAGGCGATTTACGTGCCTCGTTGTTTCTTCTGTTTCATATAGACCATCCAGTGCTCCGAATGAATCACATCCGTCCATTTCCAACAGCATCTGACCATTATCTTCGAGAGTCGTTATCCCGTAAACCACTCATGTTTAAACCTTAAGATCTCATTCAAATCTTAATGGATTTTTACAAATTTTGTTCCTAAAGCTTCATCTCAAAGAGACAAACATATCCATATGGCTATGTGGGTATGATGTGATGATCTTCTTCATAATGTTCCAATCCCAAGCAAGAAATTAGGGTTAGAGGTCCATACCTTTGTCCAAGAGGTGTAGCATTAATTGAAAATGTTGTGAAGCTTCACCTTGACCTCATAAAGCTTTACCTTGATCTAACTTGAGTTGAAATCAATCCCAGGTATATCCTTGATCGAATGGTTGCACGGTTTCACCTAACAGTAGGTTAGATCTTGCAGGAAGGGCTACTTTTTATTAGGAACTTCCTCGTGAGGCTCACTGATGGTGTTTGGATGATTTAATTGAGGTTTTAGTAGGGTTTATGTCAACCTTAAAAGTTGTCATGGTTTTAGGATAGGAAATTAAAGCTTAGTGGTGGATTACAGGAGCTAAAATTATGGGGAATTAGTTGCGTAGGATATGGGAGTAACTTTGTTGTTGAAGGTTACTGGGCTTGAGGACTCTATCTAGGGTTCTCGTTTCATGGGAGAGCTATCTAGGGTTCTCTTTTCATGGGAGAGCTCTCGGGTTAGCTCCTTAAATAGCCATTAGAGGTGGTAATGGAGCTTGAGCTCAATTGGAGGAGATGGGAGGTGCTTTAGTGAAGCACAAAGAGGATAAGGGAGATGACTTTTTGTTGTGGGTATCCCTCTTCTCCAATTTCATTGGTTCCTTTATCATGAGCTTGAAAAAGGTGAAGATGATGTCTATGGTATGTTTTCTTCCCATTGGTTGGGGAGTAAGTGGGATAAGGACTTCAGAATAAGCTGAATGAATCCCTTACACCTAAGCTTATAAGTCATGCAATAGATTTGGGATGGAATGACACCTAGTCCTCCGTTCAAGATGACCCTTGACTTAGGTCAAAAATAGTGGGCTTTAGGTGTCTTAATGAGTTTTTAGTGAGATTTGTGTCATGAAGGGTTTTATGGGTCATGGGTGACCTGAAAAGAATAAGCCATGAATGTCTTTGGGTTGGGGTTCCATAGGAAATTTTGGGCTTCCATGTGTGGGATTATATTTCCTCCATAGGTTTGGGTTTCACATGTAATTCGGTTATGATTTTAGGATTTAAATTTTAGTTCTAATAAGCCCTAATTTCATTTCTTTAATTAATTAAACAATTAATTAATTGAAAGAATTAAAATTTTAATCAAAAGACCATGAATTGACCATAATAATGTATGGCTGACCATGTTGTTTTAAGGTTGACCAAGTTGTGATGCCTTGGTAATTGGATCAACCATAGGGTCTATGGTTGACCTTATGGTTATTGAGATGATCATATGGTCTTGGGTCGACCAATTTATCAATATTTGACCAATTTGGTGCTTGGGTTGACCAAATCGTTAATGTGGTGACCATTAAGAGTTTGGGTTGACCAAATGGTCAAGTTTGACCAATTTGGTGTTTGGGTTGACCAAATGGTCAATGTGGTGACCATTGGGTCAAGGGTTGATGACCGAGGGCTGCAACTACTAAGGAATAAATTTTTAAAAGTATTTTCAGTTCAATCACAAAATATAATCAGTTTAATAGGATAACAGTATATCTATACACAAGTATATGTATCGTTCAAGCAATACAGAGCTCTATCAGAGTATTGGTTATCGATCCCACTGGGAGGAAACAAACCTTAAAGCGTAGCACAGAAATCTAATATTAAAATTTGCAAAGCACCAAAAGTAAATACTAAAGATGCTAAATTTTAATGATGCTAGAGATTTTAATATCACAAAATTACTTTTTATACTTCAAATAAAAGTTAACTACTACTATAATAAGTTTTATAATGCAAGGTTCAAGTTTAGAGAAAGTATCATCCCCTTTACAATGATGTTATGGTGAGTGAATGATATAGATTAGTTTGATTATTGTATTGTGCCAAATAGGAGCATACCTATTCTTTTTCCTCTTCCCAATTCTATAAAGAACAATGGCTAATCCTAGGCTTAGTCCCTAAATCTATGGTTAGGCTGAGAGGATATTGGCACTCACTCCAGAGCAACCACTTCCCTTTGCCTAAAGGCTAACTCTCGCTTTAGTTTCCAAACACTAGGAACAAACTGGGGATTTTCTTCTATCACCTTTAAATCTCAAATTCTACGGCCAACAAACCTTATTTTCCTATTTTTTGCACCCAACCCCCATGTACATCACTCTTTTATGGACATTGAACGTAATCTCCTCTTTTGTTATAGAAAGCATAGCCCTTTCACAACATATTTTAACAATTCAATTGGCTAGATCAAAAAGTAAATGAAGAATGAAGTGAAAAATCATCATAATTTCTAAGGATTTATATGGCACATCTAATTCAAACCATTACATCACCATTTATCATTGCAAGGAGAAAGACAAAGAAATCTACTCAGAATTCATGAGGAAGATACGACAAAACAAAGATTTTATATATAAAAGTAAAGTCATACAAACAATAAGAAGTAAATACAACTTATCTTAATTTCTTCCCCAAGCAAATCCCTTGAAGTTCCTTTGAATCCCTTTCTCTCTTCACAACAACACACATTTCTCTCTTGGAATAGTAGAAAAGAAGCAATCACTCACTTTTCCTCTCCTCCTACAACTTTTTCTAGAAGAATCCCTCACAAACAACACTAAACTCCAAAACCTAGAATCTAAATTCTATCTAAAAACTTCCTCTAAACTCACACACTCTTTACTTCACTTACATCAACACACACCACACACCACCCTCACTAATTCTAGTGCCCAAAATAAGTTAAAATAGTGTAGGAACGAATTTCCCAAGAGTTGCCTCAAATACCTCCAAAAGTCATCCAAAAACATTTAATTTGGCCTCCACTGAAATTGGGCACCGTTGGCGTCCAATATGGCGCTATCAGCGCCTTATCGCGCTATCAGCGCCTTATCGTGCGATTTAATCATGGACTCTCTGGAAAAAACGTGTTGTCAGCACCAGAACTTCAAATTCTTGATTTTTGCCTTTTTTCACTCAAAATTCTTTCTTTTTCGCTTCTTCTTGCTTCATTTACCTAAAATCATCATACATGTAACAAAACATGAAAAACACCTTCCTTTGATGTGCAACATCACACGCCTAAAATATATAAGTTTTTTCCAATATCATTTTACTCATTTTTGATGATATTACACTTTAAAGGAAGGTATTTTGTATGTTTTTTGGTTTTAGGCACAAGAAATGATGATTGGAGCAAAAGGAAGCAAAAACGGTGCAATTTGGAGCAAAAACGAGCAAGAAATGAAATTCTGCCATGACACCTTTCGATAAGTCCTTTGATGCTTAATCTCTTTTACACTTCTTCCATATTTTTGAATGAGATTATACTTTAAAGAAATGTTGTTTTTATATTTATTTTGTAGGGCTATCAGTTACGAACGCAACGCAACTGAAATGGGGCGAATCAGAGCTAAAACGAAGCCAAACGGAGCGAAACGGTGGAGCTGCGCAGAGCCTGCTCGCCGACGGTGGCCTCGATCTCGCCGACAGTGAGATTTTACCGAGAGCACCGAAATATGGCCGAAAAGCTCACCGACAGCGCCTCGGACGAGTATGAACTGACTTTTGGTGGTTTTGGGCCGAAATTCGACGTATTTGGACGCTTTATCGAAGGGGTGCTTAAGGGAACTCTTAGAAATTCATCCACACTCTTTAAATTAGTGAATTTATGATAGAAAAAAGAGGAGAAAAGTGGAAAAAAACTTGGAGAATGTTTAGGGATTTTAGAATAGGAGTAGAAATGTAGATTTCTACCCTTTTGGAGAGATTGGAGAGGAGATTTTGAGAGAATTTGTAAGGGATTTCGCTAGAATTGCATGGATCGCATGGAGACTTTATGGGAGAGATCTTCATCTTTCTTTCAAAGAGAAAAAGCTAAGTATTGTTCTTCATTATCTTATGATTTTGTAAATACTTACCTAGTGGATTTACTTTGGTTACATGAAGTTTCCGTTGTGTTTTCTTCGCGCTTTGTGACGTATCTCTCTTACTTTTTCTTTTTCTTTAAAAATAGTGGCATGAGAAGATTATTCCATTATTTTCCTTTTACTTTTCTTTTGTAATGAGCAGAAATCATGTTTAGGATTTTGTGATGCATGGTAGAATTAAATTTAATTATAAATGTGATGGTTTTTACTTGCACTTAATTTACATTGCAGTTAAGGCCTGTTGTAATGTTAAAATTTGTTGTGAAAACATACGATCTGAGAGGGTTATGCTTTCTACAACTAAGTACGAACCACATTTAAATTCCATGGATGGTGAAGTTCATGGAGATTGAATGCAAATAAATAGGGAAATAATATTAATCGGGCGTAGAATTGGAGATTTTAGAGTGACAGGCTAAAATCCTCAATTCGGTCTTATCGTTTGGGTGCTGAAGTGTAGATTGTTAGCCCTCATGCGAGGGAGCGTGGGAGCTCCAAAGTGAGAGCCGGTATCCTCCCAGCCTAGCTACAGATTCAGTAATCAATCATAGGATTAGTCAATGTTCTTTATGCCTGGACCAAAGGGTAAAGAGTAGGATTGTTCTTATTTGGCACATACAATATTAAATGAATTTCATTCCTATACATTATCTATTTCATTACATAAGAATAGTAGTTTTTAGTATTTCAAAATTCTCCAAACCAACTCATCCAAAAAGGGTTATCTTTAGAATTATTATTTGCATTTAGTTATAGTTACTATTACATTTAACTCTTGTATTTAGGAGTAGTTGCTAGATAAAACACAATTTTAATTGACATTCCAAACTAAGGACTATTATTAGTAGACTAGAATTTGATTAAAGACCTCTTACTTCACTTCCTCGTGGGATCGATACTGGGGTTTTTAAAGAAAACTCTATATTACTTGAAACGATATGTATACTTGCGTAGTACCCCTAGTGTGTAAAATATTTTCTAATTTTTATATCATTTAAGATTTTGCACACTGGCCGCTATTTATAAATCGGGTCAAGTTTTTGGCCATCTTTTGGAAGTTAATTTACTGCGTAATTGCGGGTCGGGTCACAACATCACCAAAAATGATTACAAAATGTATATAAAAAATCAAACATATTTTTGGTATATCAAAACCTCCCAAACTTAACTATTACTTGTCCTCAAGTAATCCTTTTACTACATAAATTTATGGCTCTTAGTAGTGAACTTTACTTAATGATTACTATGATTTTTGATTTAAATGAATATAATAGCAAGACTCTTAGAATGATTGTTAATAACTTAGGTCAAAACTATAGGTGTAAAACTTTTAGTAATCAAGTCTAAGAGTTCTAGTTTCCTATTCATTTCAAGAATAACCATAATTTGTCACATTAAGGATGCTTTGAAGTATCATATGAAAAAGAAACTCATGAGAACTCTATTAGTAAGGATGCTAATATTTTAAATATAAATTCAGAAATGTAACTAAGCTCTTCTCTTATGTTGATTCAAATGAAGCCAATTTTTTATTAGGCATCTCCTAAAGCTTCTCCTCACATTAATTTTCTTTTTCTTTCTTTTCTTTTTTTCTTTTTATGATTGCTCTTCAATCCTCTCTTTTTTTTTTCTTTCTATTTCTTTTTCACTTTTCATGTGAGCATTACTATATATGGGTAGCCTTTAATAATTTTGAACTTCACTCTCCTCTCCCTAAAGTTGGAACTTGAAACTCCTCTTCACTTTATATAAATATATATATATATATATATATATATATATATATATATATATTAAATTTCAAATGATTTATCATAGAATCACAGTCTTTTCTCCTCTCATAAACCTCTAAGAATCTTAACATTTCAAAAATGCATTTTTATTTACTTTAAATAGTCAAATGTAGTCTAATCCTCTTATACTAAATATCTTAACCCCATAAAGTTAACCTTAATTACTTAAAACTTTCATTCAAATCTACTATGATATTTAAATAAAATAAAAAATTTAGTTATCTAAAGTTAAGCTCAACTACTTTAAGTCATGTTAAAATAATTTTGAACATATATTTTTTTAGAACAAATAAAAGCTAAATTTTCCTCCCCCAAATTTAAGTTTTTCAGTGCATATCACATTTAATAAAAGAGAGAGAAAAACAGAAAACAAACTAAATTTTTTTTCTTGGGCTTTTGATTTTTCTGAAGCATGTAGGCATTAATTAAAAATTTAACTATAGACATAAAATAGTTAGATACATTGTTCACATATATTTTAGAGATTTGTATGATAAAGAAAATTTAAAATACAACTTTAAACACTTAATACAACATCCATTACACTTTTACTACAACAGTGACAAACTAACATATGCTTTAATACAACTTAACTAAAACAAGAAAAATTAGAATTACTACACAAACTTAACTAAAATAAGAAAAATTAGAATTACTACACAACTATTACACAAAAGCAAATAAAAAACACAAAGGTTTACACACAACAAACTAAAAAGAATACTACACTACCTATCATCTCGTCTTCCACTTCTGCTCCTTCCTCTTCCTCAGGCCAGTATGGAATATAACAGGGGTAAGTAGGAAATATCACACCAGCTTCTCCCCACATAAATCACATCTGAGAATCATGATAAGTTATATCATATTCCACTCTTCTCCTCTGATAATCATCATTGATGTTATTTCTTACTTCCAAACCATCAATCCTGCTGTGAAGCCTCGTAATATCACCTTGTTGTATCATCAACTACTCCATAACATCAGAAATAGTAGGAGTCCCAAAGTTAGAAGGTATGTCATCACTAGCAGAGGGAATCTCACTACTCTTACCTCTAGATCTTCATCCTATATGAGATTCATAAGTGTGAATGTTGGCCTTACTAATAGGCTTTAAAGGGTGGACCAACTCTTCGCAACTATCAACCTCAACTCCTGATTGTATACATAATGTATATATCAGGGCAGGATGTCCCAATCCTCTAGTGGTTTCTCCCTTAACTATAGTCAGAATGTTATTGTAAATAACTCTGCCAATGTCAATTGTTCTCATGTTTTGGAAACAAAAATTCAAAATAGCTCTATCTCTAGAAACTTCACTATGATGATAAATAGGTAGTAGTCTTGTAGAAATAAAGTAATGTCAGGCTTTAGATGCAATATTAAGAGTGGAAGCTGGAAATTTTATCTTTTGTCTTTGCTTTATTTTCCACTCCCCTTTTCCATCAATACGAAAAGTAATTACCACATTAAAGCATCATCCACAACACCAAAAGATTTGAACTCACTGAACATATTATCTCTCAACGGGCATAAAGCATTGATCCGTGCAGGAGTGAATTCTAACATTTGTCCTCAAACCAGCTGATACACCTAAAATATATCATATTTTTATGCACATTTTTACACCTATTTTTAATGATATTACACTTTAATGGAAGGTATTTTGTGTTTTTCTTGCAGGTATGATGAAATGGATGGTCATGATGAAAGGAGTAAAATTGGATCAAATTTGGAGCAAAAAAAATGAAAAATAAAAAATTTGGCACTAGCGGCTAAGCGCCGTTGGGCCGGCGCTTAGCCGCCACAGTTAAAAATAGAATTTCAAATGGATTTGGCGCTAATTTCAAAGGGGATGGGATGCAAATCTTGGTGGTAACGTCCATAACTTCCTTTGGGTGGCAAGTTTGAATGAAGGGGTGTGTTCATTGGTAGATACATCGAATCTGGACACATTTTAAAGAGACACCAAGGCACCTTTTGGTTTACTATTTAAAGAGAGTCTTAGGAAAGATTAGGAGACTCTTCCTTTGCATTTTGAAGGGGTCTTTCTTTCTTTTTTTTTCTTTTGTTCTTCCACTGCAATGAGTTTTTATTTTAGAATAGGAGTAGAGAGTAGAAAGGAGAAAAGGGTCGGAGTGAAGTATTCTTCTTCCCACTTCTTTTCTTTCTTTTAGTTTAGTTTTTATTGAAGTACGAAGTTTTTATTCGAGTCGAAAGGAGTTGGGAGACTTGCTGCGAGAAGTAGTTTAGAGAAGTGTCAAAGTTTCAGAGGAACTTCCTTAGTCTTGTGGAGAGGATTTTCAGATAAGTGTTTACCTTTATTTAGTTTATTAATACTTGTTTTCGTTTATTATTTTTCTAATTGTTGTTTTTAATTTCAAATCAATGTGTTTTTATATTTTCTCAATGCATTCTGAGTATTTTACTTTATCTTTTTCTTTCTTAAATGGAGAAGTAATTAATTTAAAGAGAATTGTTGTGGAAAGTATAAGTGTTTAAAAGTTGGAAGAAGTTGTGAAGATTGATTCTAAAAACTTTGTTTACTTCTTAATTTGGTCTGTTAAGTTGTAAAATTTCTTGAGATTATGTAAGATCCAATGCGGTATTATCTCATAAAAGTTAGTAGGAATCACATGAAATTATATGGGCGAGAGCTGTAGTCCATATAATTGAATGTAATATTAGAAGATATTTTTATAGAAGAGAGTAAAATTAGAGGATTTTAGAGTGACAGGCTAAAACCCCCTATTTTGTTTTGAAGTTTTGAGTTTTGTTATGAGAAGTTAGCCCCCAGGTGGTGGGAATCGAGGGAACTCTAGAGTGAGAGACTGGTATCTTCCCTGCCTAACCATGTTCAAAATAATATAAATTTCAAATTAACCTATGTTCTTTATAGAACCAAGTAAGGGTAAAGAACACATTTGCTTCTATCTGTCACAAAAAAAATTTGAATACTTCTACAATAATACTTTAAGAATTATTCCTACTTCATGAAAGGAAAGAAAAGGATATTCTAGTTAATAGTATTTTACATCCAGTGTTATTAGTTATTGTAATTTTAATTTTTTGTTTAGCATTTTATTAAGAAAATTTCAAAAGACATATCAACCTTCAAAACTTTTCAAAATCAAGACATACTTTTTCGAAAACAATCAAAGAAAATAATAAAGATAATTTCTCTGATTCCTTTAAAGATTTTATATTTTCCCTGTGGGTTCGATATCTCGGGGCTTAATCAGAAAGTCCTATATTACTTGATAAACAATACGTATACTTGCATAGTATCCCATATTATAAAATCATAATTTTCATATCTAAATCACATATATTTGGTGTGGAGTCAAGTTTTTGAGACACATACATATATCTACCGAACGGGACCAAGTTTTTGGCGCCGTTGCCAATTTTCATATCATATTTGTAAGCACATATATTTATCGGGGATCAAGTTTTTCGTCCCGTTGATGGGGAAAATTAATTTAAATTGCATTTTAAAGAGAATTAAGAAATTATAAATTTTTACTTTTCTTTGTTTTTGTTAGTGTGTTGTATTTTTTTTTGTTTTATTATTGTATGTGTAGTTCAGGTTCTGAAGGACTTGTGCCTTACGATTCTGAATTAAAATGAACTATCAGAAAAATCAAAAAAATTAAAAATACAGAAAAAGAAAAAAATATTCAAGAAATGGCAAATCATCAAAATCAAAATGTATGCATCCATCAAGAATTAAGACCTTTAAGAGATTATGTTAACCCTACAGTAGATGAATTTCGCGGTAGTATTCAAAACCCTGCTGTAGCTGCTAATTCTTTTGAGCTTAAACCTGCTTATTATCCAAATGGTGTCAAATAATCGGTTTGGGGGAGCAACAGTCGAAGATCCTAATTTGCATCTTGCTAATTTTCTAGAGTTGTGTGCTACTTTTAAATATGATGGTGTTTCGGATGATGCTTATTAGACTTAGACTTTTTCCTTTCTCACTAAGGGATAAAGCTAAAATGTGGTTACATTCGTTAGCACCTGTATCAATTAGAACTTGGGGTGAACTGTCACAAAAATTCCTTGCTAAATATTTTCCACCATCTAAGACTGCTAATTTGAGAAATGATATAACATTTTTTTGTCAGTTTGAAGGAGAATCAATATATGAAGCATAGGAATGATTTAAAGATCTCCTTAGGAAATGTCCACATCATGCGATACCAGATTGGTTAATAATTCAAACCTTTTATAATGGATTAGTTGGATCTCTTAGATCAATCATCGATGCTGCTGCTGGTGGATCATTAATGTCTAAACCATTTTCTGATGCTCATGCTTTAATTGAAGAAATGGCTACTAATAATTTTCAATGGCCTTCGAAAGGTTAAATCCTAAAAGGGTAGCCGAGTGTTTATGAAAATGATGCTTTTACAATGTTAGCAAATCAAGTTGCTGCTGTATCAAGGAAGATAGACCAATTTGGAATGAATTTTTCTCAGCCAAAACTCATGATTGAAGAAAATTCATTAGGACAAAATGGTTGATTCTTATTCTTCACCAGAAACCGTGAATGATATAATCAAACCTAACAACCCATATTCCAATTATTATAACCCAGGTTGGAAGAATCATCCAAATTTTAACTGGAATAACAATAATCAGGGTGGTGTTAATCAACAATGGGGGAACACCCAAGTAAACCCATTGGGGAATTGGACCAACCAAGGTAATAATAATAGATTAACTTATCCTTCAGGTTATAACAATGCTTTACAAAATAAGGAGAAGAAGTTGTCTATGGAAGAAGTAGTATCACATATGGGAAATCAATTACAAATTCAAGGAGCAACCATCAGAAATATTGAAAATCAATTGAGACAAATTGCAAATGCCTTAAGTAATAGATCCCAAGGAATGCTTCCATATAATACTGAAGTGAATCCAAGAGGAAAGAATAAAGAACAAGTGAAAGCAATTCAACTGAGAAGTGAAAAAGAATTGGAAGGTAGAGTTCAAAAAGAAACTGAAGTAGAGAAAGAAAAGATTGAAAGACATAAAGAGGACGCTCCAAAAGGTTTTGAAAGACCTATTTCTCCGCCTAAGGTTGATTTAGAAAAATCACTACCTCCATTTCCTCAGAGACTTTGTCAACAAAAGTTGGATAAGCAATTTTCAAAATTCTTGGAGATATTAAAGAAGCTTACCATTAATATTCCATTTGCTGAAGCCCTAGAACAAATGCCAAGCAATGCGAAATTTATGAAGGATATTCTTAATAAAAAGAGGAAGTTTGAAGAAAATGAGACTGTTGCACTTAGTAAGGAGTGCAATGCGATAATTCAGAAAAAGCTTCCTGAAAAACTTAAAGATCCTGGTAGTTTCATAATTCCATGTGCAATCAAAGAAAGATTCTGTGTAAAAGCTTTATGTGATTTGGGTGCAAGCATTAACCTTATGCCTCTATTAATATTCAAAAGATTGGGACTAGGAGAAATAACCCGACTACTGTAACTCTGCAATTAGCAGTTCGTTCGATCACATATCCTAAAGGAGTTATAGAAGATGTTTTGGTAAAAGTGGATCAATTTATTTTTTTTGTGGATTTCATTGTGTTAGATATGGAGGAAGATAAAGAGATACCCATAATTTTGGGGAGACCTTTTCTAGCTACAGGCAGAGCCATGATAGATTTGCAAAAAGGGGAACTAACGATGAGGGTTAATGATCAGACTGTTACATTTAATATTTCAAAATCGATGACATATCCTGCAAGAGGTAAAGAAGATGAGTGTTTTAGGATGGATGTTATCGAATATTTAAGTGAATGTCTTTTCAAATTAACTTATGAAGAGAAAGCTGAACGAGAAGAATTTGAATATAAGCAAGAAGAGGAGTTATTTGATTCTGAAGATTTTCAAGAAGAAGATTTAAAGTATGTTCATGAAAGTTTTGAATTATTGGATATGACTGAAAAAGATAAATCTTATGGTCCATCAATTGAAAAACCTCCTGAACTTGAGTTAAAAATGCTTTCTGATCACTTGAAGTATGTTTTTCTAGGTGAATCCTCAATCTTGCCTTTTATAATTTCCTCTCAATTAACTGGAAAAGAAGAAGAGAGTTTGCTTGAAATTCTGAAGAAGCACAAGAAAGCCTTTGGATGGACAATTGCTGATATTAAAGGAATCAGTCCTTCAATTTATATGCACAAAATTCTTATGGAAGATAATAGCAAACCGCGGGCTGATCCCCAAAGGAGATTAAATCTTTTCATGAAAGAACTTGTTAAGAAAGAAATTTTAAAGTGGTTGGATGCTGGAATTATTTACCCTATTTCAGATAGTGCATGGGTTAGTCCTATTCATTGTGTTCCTAAGAAAGGAGGAGTAGCTGTGATTGTTAATGAAAAGAATGAAATGATACCAATAAGACAAGTTACAGCGTGGCGAATATGCATTGATTATAGAAAATTAAACCTTGCCACAAGGAAAGATCATTTTCCACTCCTTTTTCTAGATCAAATGTTGTATAGACTGGCTAGGTATAAAAACTTTTGTTTTCTAGATGGATATACTAGTTACCACCAAATTCAAATTGCTCCTGAGGATCAAGATAAAACTATGTTTACCAGTCCTTATGGTATGTTTGCTTTTAGAAGAATGCCCTTTGGTTTATGTAATGCCCTTGCTACATTTCAGAGATGTATGATGGCTATTTTTTGTGATTTAATTGAAAAAGGGATTGAAGTTTTTATGGATGACTTTTCAGTGTTTGGAATTTCATTTGAATCATGTTTAGAACATCTATCTAAAGTTCTAAAACGCTGTGAAGAAACTAATTTGGTCCTTAATTGGAAAAAAATGCCAATTTATGGTAGCAGGAGGAATTTTTTTGGGACATCGGATTTCAGAAAAAAATATGGAGGTAGATCCTGCAAAAATTAAAGTTATATCTAATTTACCTTGCCCAACCAATGTAAGGGGAATTAGAAGTTTTTTAGGACATGCTGGATTCTACAGGCGTTACATCAAAGATTTTTCAAAGATTACGAAACCTTTATGTCGTTTACTGGAAAAGGGTGCAATTTTTAATTTTGATGATGATTGTCGTAAAGTCTTTGAAACATTAAAAGAAAAATTAATCACTGCACCTGTAATAATTTCACCAAATTGGGAAAAACCTTTTGAATTAATGTGTGATGCTAGTGATTATGCTATTGGTGCTGTTTTGGGTCAGAAATATGATAAAATTTTCAAAGTAATTTATTATGCTAATAAAACTCTTAACGAAGCTCAAATTAATTATACCACTACTGAGAAAGAGTTATTGGCTATAGTATTTGCCTTTGATAAATTTTGATCATATTTAATTGGAACTAAATGTGATGTGCATACTGATCATTCTACTATCAAATACTTAATGAAGAAAAATGATGCAAAACTGAGACTTATAAGATGGATTCTTCTTTTGTAACAATTTGATTTTGAGATAGTAGATAGGAAGGGTTCTGATAATCAAATTGCTTATCATTTGTCCAGGCTTGAAATAGAAAAATCTTTCTGTAATATTGAAGAAATTAATGAACATTTTCCTGATGAAAAACTATTTACTGTTAAAGAATGGAGTGTTCCGTGGTCTGCAGACATAGTAAACTTTATTGTTAGTAATATTATACCCTATGGTTTGACATATCATGAAAATAAGAAATTTTTGTCTGATTCCTAAGACTTATTTTTGGGATGACCCATTTTTATATAAATAAGAAAAGGATCTTATAATTCGAAGATGTGTACCTTTGAAAGAGACTTATGAAATTATTCAAAAATGTCATGATTCTGATTATGGGGGACATTTTGGAAGTGATAAAACTGCATATAAAATATTATAATTAGGATTTTATTGGCCTACAATTTTTAAGGATGTGAATGTTTATATTAAAAATTGTGATATATGTCAGCGTGTAGGTAATATTTCTAGAAGAAATGAGATGCCTTTCAATTATATGTTGGAAGTTGAAATATTTGATGTTTGGGGATTAGATTTTATGGAACCATTTACACCATCTTTCGGAAATGTTTATATTTTGATAGCAGTAGAGAATGTTTCCAAATGGATTGAAGCTATTGTTTTACCTCGATGTGATGCTCAAAGTGTTGCAAAGTTTTTAGAAAAGAATATATTTTTCAGATTTGGTATACCAAGAGTAATCATAACTGATGGGGGAAGTCATTTTAGAAATGTGATTATTGGGAAGTTAGCAAATAAATATAATATTAATCATCACATTGCTACTACTTATCATCCGAAGACAAGTGGTTTGGTTGAATTATCTAATCATGAAATTAAAGGAATATTGGAAAAAACTGTTAATCTAAATAGAAAGGATTGGTCAATTAAACTGGATTATGCTTTGTGGGCCTATAGGACTGCTTACGAGAACACCTATAGGAATGTCCCCATATAGGCTAATTTTTGGAAAAGCTTGTCATTTACCTTTTGAACTTGAGCATAAAGCATATTGGGACTATTAAAGAGTTCAACTATAATTTGAAAGATCTTCTTGAAAAGAGATTATTGCAATTGAATGAGCTTGAAGAAATAAGGAATGAATCTTATGAAAATGCTAAGATTTATAAGGAAAAGATTAAGTTATGGCATGATCGGAAGATTCTTACCAAAAATCTTGTACCAGGACAACAAGTTTTGCTCTATAATGCTAGATTGAGAATATTTCTTGGAAAACTTATGTCCACGTGGATGGGTCCATTTATTGTGATAAAAGTTTATTCTTATGGAGCTGTAGATATTCAAGATCCTAAGACTTAAACCATATTTTTCAGTCAATAAATCTAAATCTGATGAGAATTTGATATTGGTCACTCAGAATGAGTTTTGGGAAAGTCAGGCTGAAGACATTAAAACAAGCGCTTTGTGGGAGGCAACCCATATTTATCGGTGTACTTTGCTTTATGTTTGTTTTGTGTGTTTTGTTTGCTTTGGTTGGTTTGTTTTTATGTTTTTAGTGATAGTAATTTGGAGTTTTTAAACTTAAGTGGAGTTTATTTGACCTTAATTGATGATTTGGAGAAGTCAGAATGAGAATTTGGACACTTAGCAGACCTGTGCTAAATTGTGCACTGGCGGCTAAGCGCCGACTAGTTGGCGTTTAGGCGCCAAAGTTATAAAAAAACGTGAAAAATGTGAATTTAGAGCCTAGATCGCGGGGGAGAAGTTGTGGGAGTTATTTAGGAGATTCTAAACGTGTTGGAGAATACTCTAGCATCTCCCAAGTCTAATAAAAGGTCCTGACTTAAGGAAAACACTTGCCCCAAGTCCTATTTTCATTTTTGAAGTCTAAGAAGAGAATTTTGAGCACCATGTCTTCACAGGAGAATGAGATGAAGAAGAAGCAAGATTCGATAAAAGTAAGTTCATTAGTGATAGTGCTTAAGGAGTTATTTAATGGATTATGGTCAGTTAGCATTCGAGGTATTGCGAGAGATGATTGCAAAAATTGAAGCCCGAGTGACTTCGATGGAAGCAAAGATCAATGATATTACTTTACATCCGGATCACATGGGATGGCAACTCGAGATGCAAATCGATCATTCAAGGTATGTGGAAGAAATAGATAAGGCGATGTTTGTGAAGAACAAATGGATTGAAGAAGATGATATAAGAATGAACAATGATCGCTCGTTCTATCAAATTTATATTCCTGAAAGGTCAATTGAGAATAATAGTGGTCTTGGTTATATTCCTCCTAATGGAGAGTGGAATTAAAAGTGTTTTGTTTTTATTTTTTTAGTGTCTTATATGTTATGTTAGTGTTCTTGTGAGTTCATGTTTGTTGTGTTTAATGTTTAAGTATATGCCTGGTGATGTGATGGGTACATCTTAGAGATGTACACTTATCAGTTTAAGATTATAATGTCTTGTATTTTGAGAATTTTATCCTTTATATTTGGATAAAAATTCTAGTACGGTATTAAGTATTATGTTTGTTTTAATATAAGTTTGTGTTTTTGTGAAATTTGTCTGGAATAATTGGTTATTTAACTTTGATTTGGAGTATTAGAAGATTTGTGGGGAAAAATAATTATTTTGGAGTAATTAAGGGTAATTAACAAAGTGATTTAGTGCATATACCTTAATTATAAAAATTTTGGTATTGGCGGCTAAGCGCCAAAGTGTCGGCGCTTAAGCGCCAGATTTCGCGGCTAAGCGCCGATAGTTCGCGCTTCGGCGCCAGCCCGCGAAAATTGATTTCTGAAAGTTAAAAACCCAAAAATTGCCATTTTCAACCGCCCCATCGTCTTCAACCTTTGCTTTGCCGCGAAAGAGGAGCCTAGGGTATCATATTGTGGATCATTTAAGAGCCGATCTCAACAAAAATTGTTAGATTTGGATTCCTTGAGGTAAGAGCACTACTCATAAGTAAAATTTTTTTATTTTCACCATGTATTTTGAGTACATTATGGAAAATCTTAAAATCACTATTCATGGTGAAAATTTGAGGAAAAGCTTGATAAATTGCTTGGATTTAGTGAAAATATCTTTTGGAAGATAATTTAGCTAGTTTAGTTTGATAATGGAATTTATGGTGAATTTTTCATGAATTTTTAGAGATGTCTCCAAAGTCAAAGCGTGCACGAGAAAAGACAAAGTTTGATTCTGACAAATTTGTTAGTTTGAGGGTTAAGGAACGATACGTCGATGCATTGCAATCACGTAAGTTGATTCCTGAGCGAGTGTTTAGTAAGCCAGGAGAGATGATTGAAGATATGATTGCAAGAAGAAGGCGGCGAATTCTTGTTGCATCTCCATTGTTGTTATTGCTTCGTGGTAAGAGAATTTTATGCAACTTTACCTGCTGCAGAGGAAAATCAGGTGATGGTTAGGAGGCATGAAGTAAACTTCTCTTCAGGTGCAATCAATACCTTTTATGGACTACCTTCTGATATGTTCTGTTTTTCTTCTAACTATCATCCTTCGGAAGGGGAACTAGATGAGATTATGGAATATCTGACTGACAAAAGAGGGTTATGGAAACTTACAAATGATAGAAGAGTGAACTTTCCTGCTTCCAAATAGAATGTCATTTCTAAGGCTTGGCATTATTTTATCTCATCTAAGTTGTTACCTTCAAGTCATACCAGTGAAGTGACGAGAGAAAGAGCGGTGTTGAACCATTGTATTCAGCATGGGAAGCCTATTGATATTGGAGGGATAATTTATGATTATGTTTTGAACTGTGCTAGATCAACCGCGACTGCAGGTATGGGATTTCCTTCTTTGATTCATTCACTATGTGAAAGATCTGGAGTGAAATTTTAAACCTGGGAAGAGGTACTTCAGCCATTACTAATGTAAACGTTGGTGCTTAAACTGTACATTCAGAGTTTGGTTGGAGAGGAGGATTTTATAGGGCTTCTCGTGCTACTACTTCACGTGCTTCGTCATCTACTGATTCACAGACTGATTTATTAAGAAAGATTTTGAAAAAAAGTGATTCTTACTCGAGAGCATGTAAGAGATATGGATGGTAAGCTGGATAATGTTGAGAGATATATGGTAAAACACGATGAATATGAGGAGAATTATCAGCAATATTTGGATAGACTGATTAGAGGAGATCAGAGTGCTGAGATGCCACCTCATCCATTCTATATACCTTATGTGCCATCTAGAGATTGAAACGAGCAAGATGATGATGATGATAAGGATGAAGAGTAGATGTATGTTGTTTGTTTTAGTTGTTGTATTAATGTGTTGTGTCACTGTTTACTTTATCTAGTATTTGTTTGATGATTGTGTTGTGATGTGAACCTTGATAGTATGCAGATTGTAGTTGTACTGTTTATCTGTTATGCATATTCAGGTAATGTTGTTGTTTTATTGTGGATTTATATGTTGCTGTGTGGTAGTGTGTAATAGTAAATGTTTTTATGTGTATGTTATTTTAGTGTTTTTAGTAGTGTGTATTTTTAATTCCAAAAACTGTTAGGAAATTATAAACCACTATTAGAAACTTCTACTTAGGAAAAACTACATGTTTAAAATTCTTCAAATTCCATTATCATCTGTTATCTGTATCAGTGTGTTATTTTAGTTGGTGTGTATTTGCTTCGAAAACCTCCACTACTGTAGAAGTCTTCTGAAATTTTTACTTTTCTTATTATTTAGAAAAAAAGAGAAAAATGTTTTGAAAAATTAAATTTGATTTCATTTTACTCTTGTATTTAAATTATTATACTTGCATATTAGGATATTAAAAATTCCTGCAAGCATGATATGTTAGTTTTTATTTCTCACCCATGTATCATTTCTTATGCTTAAATGTTTTATCTTAATTAAAAATTTGAAGTTTTGGGGGGATTTTAAAAACAAAGATTTTAAAAAATCTTAAATTTTATTTGATTCCCAAGAATACTTAAAAATAAATCTTATTTTTGATTGAGAACAATTATGTACATGAAGTTATATTAGGGGAACAAAATTTTGAATATAGAAATGAATAAAAGAATTTAGTTAAAATTTATAGTAATCGTGAAAAACTTAAAGTTAAAATTTTCTTAATGAAGAAGTGTTAAATAAAGTTAAACTATCTTCAGTAAGAAGTTTTGTAATTTTGGATAAATAGAAGATTTGACTTTTATTCTTCAAAGCTTAAAATTCTTTTATTGAAGAGTAATTTTCAAATATTATTATTATGATTTTTAAGTGAAAGATGTCTATCTGATCTTTATTTTAAATGGAATGGTGGAATTCAAAATCATTAAATGCCTATCCAGATATAGTAATCCTTGCCTTATAAAAAAATAAAAATAAATAAAAAAAGGGAAAAAAATAGTTTATGAAAAGGGAGGAGAAGCTTGAGGATTTAAGGGCCTAATCAAAAATTTATTTCATACCTAAAGTTTAAGATTTAAGTTCAGAGAAAATCTAAAGCTTAAAGTTGTAATATAGTAAGTAAAATTATTTTTTTAAATAAAGATTTTTTAAGTGAGAAAAATAAATGTTTGAATCCTATATTTTGAAAAAATCTACAAATATTTCTGAATTAGATAGAAACTTATATTTATCATTTTTCTTTTACTTAAGAACTTTCTAAACTTTAAGTTGGTTTTAATTACTGAAATTTTTTCTAAATTGGACTATTCCATTTCAAAAAAAAAATTTGGTTATCTTCTTAAGAAACTCAATACATAATTTGCATGCTAAAATGTTCTATGAGATTAACTGCCACTTGAGGACAAGTAACATTTTAAGTTTGGGGGATTTTGATACACCTAAAATATATTGTATTTTTATGCACATTTTTATACCTATTTTTAATGATATTACACCTTAATGGAAGGTATTTTGTGTTTTTCTTGCAGGTATGATGAAAATGGATGGTCATGATGAAAGGAGCAAAATTAGATCAAATTTGGAGCAAAAAAATGAAAAATCAAAAATTCGGCACTGGCGGCTAAGCGCCGCTGGGCCGGCGCTTAGCCGCCACAGTTAAAAATATAATTTCAAATGGATTTGGCGCCAATTTCAAAAGGGATGGGATGCAACTCTTGGTGGTAACGTCCATAACTTCCTTTGGGCGGCAAGTTTGAATGAAGGGGTGCGTTCCTTGGTAGATACATCGAATCTGGACACATTTTGAAGAGACACCAAGGCACCTTTTGGTTTACTATTTAAAGAGAGTCTTAGGAAAGATTAGGAGACTCTTCATTTGCATATTGAAGGGATTTTTCTTTCTTTTTTTTTGCTTTTGTTCTTCCACTGCATTTTTATGAGTTTTTATTTTAGAGTAGGAGTAGAGAGTAGAAAGGAGAAAAGGGTCGGAGTGAAGTATTCTTCTTCCCACTTCTTTTCATTCTTTTAGTTTAGTTTTTATTTAAGTCTGAAGTCTGTTTTCTGAGTCAACGGAGTTGGGAGACTTGCTCTGAGAAGTAGTTTAGCGAAGAGTCAAAGTTTCAGAGGAACTTCCTTAGTCTGGTGGAGAGGATTTTCAGATAAGTGTTTACTTTTATTTAGTTTATTAATACTTATTTTCATTTATTATTTTTCTTATCGTTGTTTTTAATTTCAAATCAATGTGTTTTTATATTTTCTCAATGCATTCTGAGTATTTTACTTTATCTTTTTCTTTCTTAAATGGAGAAGTAATTAATTTAAAGAGAATTGTTGTGGAAAGTATAAGTGTTTAAAAGTTGGAAGACGTTGTGAAGATTGATTCTAAAAACTTTGTTTACTTCTTAATTTGGCTTGTTAAGTTGTAAAATTTCTTGAGATTATGTAAGATCCAATGCGGTATTGTCTCATAAAAGTTAGTAGGAATCACATGAAATTATATGGGCGAGAGCTGTAGTCCATATAATTGAATGTAATATTAGAAGATATTTTTATAAAAGGGAGTAAAATTAGAGGATTTTAGAGTGACAGGCTAAAACCCCCAAATTTGGTTTGAAGTTTTGAGTTTTGTTATGAGACGTTAGCCCCCAGGTGGTGGGAATCGAAGGAACTCTAGAGTGAGAGATTGGTATCTTCCCTACCTAACCATGTTCAAAATAATATAAATTTCAAATTAACATATGTTCTTTATAGAACCAAGTAAGGGTAAAGAACACATTTGCTTTTATCTGTCATAACAAAAATTTGAATACTTCCACAACAATACTTTAAGAATTATTGCTACTTCATGAAAGGAAAGAAAAGGATATTCTAGTTAATAGTATTTTACATCCAGTGTTATTAGTTATTGTAATTTTAATTTTTTATTTAGCATTTTATTAAGAAAAATTCAAAAGACATATCAACCTTCAAAACTTTTCAAAATCAAGACATACTTTTTCGAAAACAATCAAAGAAAGTAAAAAAGATAATTTCTCTGATTCCTTTAAAGATTTTACATTTTCCCTGTGGGTTCGATATCTCGGGGCTTAATCAGAAAGTCCTATATTACTTGATAAACAATACGTATACTTGCGTAATATCCCATATTATAAAATCATAATATTCATATCTAAATCACACATATTTGGTGTGGAGTCAAGTTTTTGAGACACATACATATATCTACCGGACGGGACCAAGTTTTTGGCGTCGTTGCTAATTTTCATATCATATTTGTAAGCACATATATTTATCGGGGATCACCAGCACAAATTCTTCTTCAGTAAACTGTAAGTTAGCTAAAACTCATGGACTACAACTTTAACTGCATCGACAAAAAAATAACAAAAAGTTTTTCAATTCCCATCAGCACTCATCTACTCTATAACTCTGCGAGGAATTTCATTTTCTTGATCTTGTATACATTTTTTGCTTTGAAGTGTGGATTTGAAATGATACCATGCTTTAACATTCACAAATTTCCATTCATCAAAAACAACCTTGCACTTTCCCTTAAACATCTTTGGAGTCATATCAAAATTTCTATAAAATTTGCAAATAAATCCCAATAAATTTCCAAAATCACATTGTTATAAACTCCAAAGTCAAATCTAATAAGTAGGAGCATTTCACCATGGATTATCTCAAAATTTTCTTTAAAAACCCTAAATTTTCAGATCTTTCTAATGTAGGAGATTTCCATGTTGAAAATAAAAATTTCTTAGTTTAAAGTAGAGCTCTTACCAAAGCAAGATGAGATCCAACCTCAAAAAGCTTCAAAATCTCCTCAAATTTGAATGCAAGCAATCCCGAAGGGTGTTTTCTCGGCCTTAGCCGGAGGTTGAAGGTGATAAATGGGGAAGTTACTATTCAAAATCACAATTTTTAAGGGAATCTGGAACTTTGGGGTTTCGGGCGCCGTCGGCGCTAGACCAAATTTCTAGTTCCATAATTATCTTGCGATTTCGATCGTTTCAAAGTTACGAAGACATCTAATCAGCCTTTTTAAGTATTTATAATCAATATTAAGTGATAAAATAATACCAATATTACAAAAACAACACAAAATATCACTTATAAATATATATATAATCTAAAGTTACAAACTTACACACATCAATCATACTACTACATAAATAATTCAGCGTCGCAATCAAACCACATCACTCTAATACTGAAAACATAACATAAATTCAAATCTCAGGCATAATAAGTCTGAAATCACACCATAAGCAAGCCAAGTAAAAATCAAACTCAAGCAAATAATATTATAAATACTAAATAAAGTAGATAAAATAGAGAATTAAAACTCCTCGTCAATGTTAGTGTTATCTTCTCTGATATCTCCCATGTATTGGTGGTGCATAAACAAATTATAGAAGGGTCGATACAGGAATTCATCAGTCGAATACTCTTCAATCCAAGCCTTTTTCTTCATCAATCGTATCAATCCTTCTTCCATATGCCCAGTATGATCAAACTATTCCTTCATCCTCAAATGTAGGTGATCAAATAATTTAGATATATATTTCGTACCCCTTTCTCCAGTTTCTTGATCTTCGTCAGAATTAACTGTACATTGTCAGGAAAACGAGTTTGAATAGGTAGTAAACTCTGGGATGGTTGGTCTATAGCTATGCTCAGATCAGTTTCATCCTAATTGTTGGACAGTCATAAACATTAGTTGGGTGCATGGGTTTCCAAGGAAGAAGCACTTTTCCCAACTCTCATAAGGCACTTGTGACTAACTGCAGAGAAGAAATACAATGGAAGGATTTCCCAAGTCATAATTTGATATATGCATAAACAAATCCAAAACAAATTTCACAATTATGGTGTCAATATAAACTGGCCTTCTAGTTTGAATACAATAGTTCAATATTGCACTTTCCTTTATCACTTTACTAATTTTCATGGTCGGGAGTAATTTTGAAGATATAAAGAAATATCATTGCTTTGACATAGGATTCAATAAGGTAGTAGAGAAATTGACATACCCGTCATCTCTTATCTCCCAATCTTCACCTTCGTCCAACAGATATCGATAGATTTCATTCATATTGTCTCTTGTAGGGACAAAATTGGTATAATGATAGATTGGCACATTATCTATCATGTAAAGTTCATTAATCTTGGAAGGAGTGAATGATATCCACCTACCTCACACATAGACGACTCCTTGGTTGATTTCATGAATATTTGCATAAAATTTCTTCACCACAAGAATAACTAATGTGGCAGTAATGTAACAAAACATTTCCCAATGCCTCTACATAATAGATTCTTCTACTCGAGTATTAGGAACATTCATACCTCGATTGATAAAGCCTCATTCCTTGATTAGTCTCCTCTTTATAATAACTTTGTCGCAAAGTCGTTGTGCCTGGAAACTGACGAACTTTCTCCTGTTGAAAACACTAAATCTTGGAGATTCTAAGAAGTTAGAAGCCATGGAATTCAGATTTTGGAACTACTTTCTTGTTTTTCTAGAGTTTATGGGTTCTAAAATGAGTTTAGGGAGTTATAAGGATAAAACTCTCGCTTAAAACCGCCAAATTCTACCATTTAAAACACTAAAAACCGCTACTCGGCCGTCAGCACCATCGGCGCCCAAGCTCCAAATATTACAAATGCTCTCTGGAAAATCTCGCCATCGGCACCAGAGCATAATTTTTCTCCAACATCTTTTTCATCCAACTAAACTACAAATCTTCAATTGAAACCAATAATTAACACCATTTAGGATATTTATGAGTGAGTAGGACTCAAATATACGCTAATCTAATAATAATAACTAAAATCAAATCAAACACACTGTTCAACAAAGATAACTATGGGTTGCCTCCCATAAAGTGTTTGGTTTAACGTCGTCAACCTGAAAAATATTAGATTCATTCAGGATGACTAAACATTGAAACCTATTTAAAATGAGGTCGTGAACTCTCAAAATATGATTTTAATTGATGCTTATTAACTTAAAATGTTCTTCCAATTTTAGGATCCTCAAAAATAATAGCTCCAAACTGGTAAACTTTTATAATAGCGAAAGTTCCTATCCACCTAGACAAAAGTTTTCCAAAAAATAATCTTAATCTTCTATTTTATAATAAAACTTCCTGTCCAAGTCAAATCTTTTTCTTATAATCCTTCGATCATGCCATATCTTCATTTTCTCCTCATAAATTCTTTCATTATCAAAAGATTCATTTCACATTTCTTCCAATTCATTGAGTTGCAATAATATTTTCTCACCAGCATCCGTTAAATTGAAATTGAATTCTTTAATTGCCTAATATGCTTTATGTTCCAATTCAACTGGTAAATGACAAGTTTTATTCCAAAAACCAGTTTATAATAAGTCATTCTTATAGGAGTTTTATAAGCAGTCATACATGCCCATAACGCAGTATCTAATCTCACAGACCAATCTAAATTATGAGGATTTACAGATTTTTCCAAAATTCTTTTAATTTCGTGATTAGATACTTTAGTTAAACCACTTATGTGGGGATGATAAGCAGTTGAGATTATATGCATAATATTATATTTTCTAGTCAATCTCTGAATCAGATTATTTCTAAAATGTGATCCACCATCAGTAATAATAACTCTCGGCATTCCATATCTTGTAAAAATATTTTTCATTAAAAAATTTGAAGCATTTCAAGAATCACATTTGGGTAAAGTTGTTGCTTCAATCCATTTCGATACATAATCCACAACAATTAATATATATATTCCCAAACGAAGGAATAAATGGTCCAATAAATTCTAATCTCCAAACATAAAAGATTTCAAGTTCTACTGTAAATTTTAGTGGCATTTCATTTCTTCTAGAAATATTACCTACTCCTTAACATCGATCACAAGTTTTAATATATCTATTAACATCCCTAAAAAGAGTAGGTCAATGTAATCCATATTGTAAAATCTTAAGTGTAGTTTTGTCAGTTTCAAAATGTCCCCCAAATTCAGAATCATGGCATCTCTGAATAATTGGCTCAATTTCTTCATAAGGCACTCATCTTTTAATAACTAGATCCTTGCATTATTTATATAAATATGGGTCATCCCAAAAATAAAATTTGGCACCATACACAAATTTTTTCAGTTGTTGCTTTGGTAATTCATGTTGCAAAATATCACTTATAATATAGTTCACAATATCAGCATACCACGGTAAATTTCATTCCTTAATATTATAAAAATGTTCATCAGGAAAAGTTTCTGTGATTTCATCTTCAAATCAGATAGTTCATGTTGTTCTAGTCTAGATAAATGATCAGTTATTTATTTGTCATATCATTTTCTATCTACTATTATAAAGTTAAATTCTTGGATTAGAAGTACACATCTAATTAATCTTGGTTTAGCACCTTCTTTTGCATTAAGTATTTGATAGAAGAATGGTCTGTATGCACTATACATTTAGTTCCATTTAAGTAAGACCTAAATTTTTCAAAAGCATATACAATCGCTAATAACTCTCTTTCAGTAGTGTTATAGTTAATTTGAGCATCATTAAAAGTTTTACTAGCATAGTATATAAATTTGAAAATTTTATCATGCATTTGTCCTAAAACAGCTCCAATTACATAATCACTGGAATCACACATAAGTTCAAATAATTCTCTCAATCAAGTGAAACTATTGTAGGGGCAGTGATTAATTTTTCTTTCAATAATTCAAAGGCATTTAAGCATTCTTCATTAAAATCAAATTTCTTATCTTTTTTCTAAATGTTCGCACAGAGGCTTAGTAATTTTTGAAAAATCTTTAATATAACGCCTATAGAACCCACCATGTCCTAAAAAACTTCTTACCCCTCTCACAATAGTTGGAGGTGGTAGTTTCGCAATGATTTGAATCTTTGCAGGGTCTACTTCCATGTCATATTCAGAAATTTTATGCCCAGCACAATTTCTCCAACAACCATAAATTGATATTTCTCCCAATTTAAAACTAAATTTGTTTTTTCGCATAACTCAAAATTTTTTTCTGAATTATTTAAGTAAGCATCAAATGAAGTTCCAAATACGAAAAAAGCATGCATAAAAACTTCTATTCCATTATTAATAATATTACTGAAATTTGACATTATTCATCTTTGAACTGTTGCAGGTGCGTTACATAATCCAAAGGGAATTTGTCGAAAAGCAAATGTTCCATAAGGACTAGTAAATGTGGTCTTTTCTTAATCCTCAGAAACAATTAGTATTTGATGATAGCCAGCATATCCATCTAAAAAGCAAAGATATTTGTGTTCAGCAAGCCTATCCAACATTTTGGTCTAAAAAAGGTAAAGGAAAGTGATATTTCCTAGTGGCGGCATTCAATTTTCTATAATCAATACAGATTCTCCAGCCTGTGACTTGTCTCGTGGTTATAAATTCATTTCTTTCATTCGTCTCAAATGTTACTCCTCATTTCTTAGGAACACAATTGATTGGACTTACCCACGCACTATCTGAAATAGGATATATAATTCCAGTATCCAACCATTTCAAAATTTCCTTTTTATTACTTCTTTCATCAATGGATTTAATCTCCTTTGTAGATCAGCTCTAGGTTTATGTTTTTCATCCAATGAAATTCTATGCATGCAGATTGAAGGACTGATTCCTTTAATCTCAACTAACGTCCAACCAAAAGCTTTGTTATATCTTTTCAATGTATCTAGTAATTTATACTCTTGCAAATCATTCAAATCTGAGGATACAACAACTAGTAATGTAGATATTTCTCCTAATAACACATACTTCAAATGGTTAGGAAGTACATTCATCTCAAATTTAGGAGATGTTATGATAGATGGAATTAAAATTTTATTATCATTTTCTGTAATACCCAATATCTCAAATCTTTCTTGAACATAATCCAGTTCTTCACTAACTATCTCAACATATTATTCTTCCATTTCATCTTCATTCTCACATTTTAAATTTTCTTGTCCCTTTTTTCTTCAAAATTTTCCTTAAAATCCTCATCTTCCAAATATCACATATTTCCATTCTGAAACATTCATTATCTCTTTCTGTTGCAGGATAGTTCATATCTTTTGATATATTGAATGCCACCTCTTGATCATTAACTCTCGTAGTTAACTCTCCTTTTTGAACATCTATCATAGTTCTTCTAGTAGCAAGGAATGGTCTTCCCAAAATTATAGGAATTTTTTTATCTTCCTCCATATCTAAAGAAATAAAATCCACAGGGAAGATAAATTTATCAACCTTCACTAAAATGTCTTCATCTTTAGGATAAGAAAAAGAACGATCAGCTAACTAAAGAGTTATTGAAGTGGGGGAACTTTCTCCTATTCCTAACCTTTTAAATGTCGATAGAGGCATGAGATTGATGCTGGCTCCCAGATCACATAAGGCTCTTCAAAAAAACAATTTTAACAATAGCACAAGGTATAGTGAAGTTGTACGGCTTATTTTTGGGTTATGTGTTTTATTTTGAAAAGGGGGTCGCCTACAGAAGTCGTCGGCGAATTTTAAATTTTAAATTTAATTTAAATATATATAATTTAGAAAGTAGCATTTGATTTTGAAAATAACTTTAAATTTGAAATTTTTAAGATATGAAATCAAACCGATCTCACATCCCGAATAGTTTATATAAATGAGCACCGCACCACAAACCGTGTATTTATCCCGAAGAATAGACAAACTGCTTGATGATGGGGCTCGATTAAATAAACTAAAAGATTTGTGACATCCGTTTGGTCTGCGAACCAATTTTATAAGACGACAAGTTCCCCTGCTTAATATAAAGGAATTAAGCAAGGTTTATATTACACAGGTTCTTAAAGTTCCCTATAAGGGCAAGCCCCTATAGTTAATTACATCTTAAATGATAGGAATCATTTAAGAAAATTCTCGATAATGATCGAGTGGTTTTGCTCTCGAGAATTTCAAAGTTTAAGGTTTTCGAAAGGATTGAATTTTGGAATTTCAATAGGGAATGGATCAAATTTAGGACAATTTATTTTGGCAATTCAAGGGAAGAGAAGTAGGAGAAGTTGAGGATCCAAGAAGAATTTTGGCAACTTCCCAAACTATCCTATTATTTGGCTTCGAGTTTAAGAAAATTATTTAATGTTGCAATCCTACCAATTTTAATTAATTAGGACTTATGTTTGTATGACATAATCACACAAATAGTCTCGAAGATGTGAGAGTTTATGTCATATCAAACGACTACCTCGGAGTCCTAAGACCGGTTATGGCTTAATTTGCATAACATGATTATACAAATGCCTAACGAAAAGTTGAGGATTTATGTTGCACTAAGCAAACTACCTCGAAATCCTATGGCTTTGTTGTTTAAAACTAGGAAAGGTTTTGCTGAAGTAGATTCAAGTTTTGCTGATGACGATGACCGTGCTACCCACCATGCTCCAAGCTCCTTGTTGTTGCAGAGGTTTAGTTTTAGAAGGTGAAAATCAAGGGATGAGAAAAGTGTCTTGGCTTAGAGAAAATCTTAAAATACAAGTGTTTTTAATGTTTTAATTAAAACAAATCTTAAAGTTGATTATAACAACACCGGTTAAGATCCCACGGTTCCATCATTCTGGCATCGTTATTTTTATCGGATTCACTTAGTCCAGATGAATTTGCTAAACTCAACTGAATGAGTTCCACACTTTCATTTAGATCGTGGGAAATCTCATTAGCAACACGTAGGTTACATCATCCGAGGTATTCCCGATCGTCCAATGAGATATTTTAATTTAGTTGTAATTGCAGTTTTGTTGTTTTTTTTGTGATTAAATTTTGAGTTGTTTTATATTTTGGAATGTTGTGGCGGTGAATTTTATCTTATGATAACTTTTAATTTAGTTTTGGTTTCAGTTTTGTGGCTATCCTATAGGTTTTGGTTTTCAAACAACAGTTGTTTTACCATGCAAGAAAATTAAAATGCAGCACATGTAGGTAAATTGCAACAAAGTAAAAGCGTACTCGGAGGGTCTTCCCGTCATCCCAAGCTGCACTTAAAACACATGTTAGAGCATTTAAACATATTTTTGCAAGAAATACCTAGGTAAAGCTAAGGGAAAGGGTTTTGGTTGTCTACCAGAATCCTAATCCTATTGCTAGTCTTTTCCTATGACGTCTAGGTTGTTGGTTTGGTTTAAGGATAATTTTCTTCACCAAAGAACAATTAAGTTCAATTATTCTTCTAAAACACCCCATCGTATCGAGGAAGTGTTTAAGACGAATCTTAAACATCTTATCAATACTTCTGGGATTATTTTGAGTTCAAATTAATTTTATTGTATTGGTGAACTAATCATAAAAGGATTTTAATTTTGTTTTGTTTCTTGCTCAGTGAACTTAGAACATTTGAATATCTTATGTGTGAAGTGACACTTCACTTGACGCTTCATTTAAGAGTTATAACAATAAAAGCCTTTTAAGGGCAAAGTAATAAATATTTTAATGATTTAATTTGATTTGATTTAATTATAAAAATTAATTAATGATTATTAAGTTTGGAATAGGGTTCGAATTATTTTAGATTTAATTTAAATCTTTACACTTTAAGTGATATTATATTTCAGATTAACTTTTTATGTTTTAGATTTACTTATGTTGAAAAAGGTGTTGAAATCTTTCATATGTTTTGATTTAACTCTTAATGTTTTCATTTAGGTTTGTTGTTAAGTGATGTTAATTTAATTTAATTTAATTTGATTTGATTTAATTTAATTTAATTTGATTTAATTTAATTTAATTTAATTTTAATTTAATTTTAATTTAATTTTAATTTAATTTAATTTAATTTAATTTTAGTTTCAATATTTTTAATTTAATTTAATTTAATTGTTAAGGTGTTAATTTAATTTAATTTAAACTTTGACTTAACTTAATTTAATTTAATTTAATTTAACTCCAAGATTTTAAATTTGATTTTAATTATTGGAACATTTAACATTTTAAACTTTAATTCATTTAAGGGTTATCTTCTTTTAATTTTTAATTTATTTAGTTTGGATTATTATTTTAATTTTTAATTAAGAACTAAATATTATTCAAGTGATTTATTTAGGGATTTTTAAATTAAAGAATAAATATCCTCTTAATAATATCCCTATTTTAATAATCCAAATTTTAAATATGTTCTTTCCAAAATTTAAATCATTTAATTAATTAGAGTTTCATTTTGATATTTTCAAAGTGTTTAATGGGTTTCTACCCTTTTAATTTCCCTAAGTTTCAATCATCCAAGAGAAAATTAAAATCAAATATTTTACCCTCCATTTTGATTAAACCTAAAGTTCTAATTAAGGGTTAAAATTCTTTAATTACCTTTATGCCCTTTTGGGCTTATTTATTTCATAACTCACTAAATTGAGCTCAAATGAATTTGAAATTTTTATGTCACCTCACTCACATGTCGATTAAGACATTAGAGAAGAAAATATGATTTTTCTGACTTTTATTTATTTATATAATTATTTTTAGTAGAAATAGGGGTTTTCCAAGAAAATTCAACAACATAACCAAGGTAAAGTTTCCATCCTTAAGAAAATTATGGATGTTTCTAATGACCAGAGAACCACTTGGATCAATTTTCGTGATTTTTTAAATTATATTTTATTTATTATAATTATTTTGAGTTTTAGAGTATTAATTAATGTTAAAATAAAATAAAAATTGAAAAATAGATTTTATATTTTTCTTAAATTTCTCTGACCTCAAGGAGTCAAGAGAAACAAATTTTCTAATTTTCTAATTTTTCTTTGATTTATTAGAATTATTTTAGTGAAAAAGGTTGAAAATTCATTTTTTAATATTAAAAATTACATTAAGCCTTTAAAATTCAATATCTTATCCTAGGGACTTAGGAAAAATATTTGGTTTGTTCCTAAGTGATTAGGAGTCAAAATGTGACATTTTTATGATTTTTAATATTTTTGTGATTTTTATTATTTTTAATTATTAAAATATTAAAGTATTGTGAAAAATCAACTTTTTTATAAAATTCCAATTTTAATTTTCCCGAACTCCCCGATATCGGAGAAGCTCCAAAACCACTTTTGTGAATTTTTGAAAAGTATTTTTGGAGTTATGAATTTTTAAAGTTCTATTTTGCTTATGAGGCTTAATCAATCCATTTGGTGGGGTTAATCAAGTCCAATTGATTTCAAAATTTTATGTAAGGTTTCTTTGACCCTAAAGAGCAATAGAGAATTATTTTCAAGTCAATTTGGTGTGTGGTTAACCCTAATTAATTCAATTTCAATTTTGGGTGTTTAGGCCAATT
Organism: Papilionanthe hookeriana x Papilionanthe teres; assembly: GCA_022702705.1. Taxonomy (NCBI): domain Eukaryota; kingdom Viridiplantae; phylum Streptophyta; class Magnoliopsida; order Asparagales; family Orchidaceae; genus Papilionanthe; species Papilionanthe hookeriana x Papilionanthe teres. Next base: position 37,888,542 of record CM040437.1, on the reverse strand, counting down.
AGGGTTATTATGAATGAATTAACACAAAATATATATTTTCATAGGGTCCCTTGGTCCTAAGAAACACCACCAAATATTCCTAAAATTTATTTTACAGCATGCAAATTATTGGAATTAGAATACCTAAAACAGTGACATGAACTTGAAAAATCAATAACTTTTCACAGAGATGGCCTCTGACCTTGAAAAATTTAGGGAATGTTCCCAAGATCAGAGGCTTTAAAAGCCCTATGGTCTCATGCCATGGTGAATTGTCTATGCAAATGGAGAATCAAAATATTGGAAACAGTAAATAAATTATTAAAAATAAAATACTCATCCAATTAACTTGATTTCTTTTCCACATTATTCTCCTCTTTTTGCTGAGCAAGAGGGTATTTTTATTTTATTTTTGTGATTTTTCTATGCAAAGATATGAATTTTTGAAGTTCTGGTATTTAAATAAATCCAAAAAAATCCTAATTTTCTATTTATCCGACTCGGCGCCGCGTCATCCTCGTCCGGATCGAAAGCCCACGCGTCGCTCCGTGATTCGGCGCTACCATCTGAGTCAGCACTACGGGGCCCGCCATTCACGTACCATTGCGCTGTCCGGCTTGATCTCGACCGTCCGCTCGATACACGCGCAATCCAACGGCTCCTGGTCATCGTCTCCGACTGGTGTGCACCGTGACCGTCCACACTAAAACCTTAAGATCTCACTCGATTCTCCATGGATTTTTGCGTTCTTATACTCTATCGATTCGTCTTGAAGAGACGAACACATCTATACGGTTAAGGTGCATTGAAATCGGCTCGAACTAAATGGAGAATCTCCGGGAGCTCGGGAGGAAGAGTGATTTCATACCTTTGCTCGGAGAAGTGAAGCTTCGATGCGAGGGTTGTGTCACCTTCGATTGAGTCCAAGCGAGCTCCGGATGAAGTCTCTTACTGCGGGGAAATTCCTAGGTACAAAAGTGACCAAGGCCGATCACAAAGCTTGGAGGCTGGAAGCAATGACTGGCCTGGTGAGGGGGCTTTTGCTGGGAAACTTCTCCTCTTAGTCTGGTGAAGGTGTAGATTCAATCAATTTGAAGATTGGCTCACTGTGGTGAAGTTTCTTGGTTTTGTGCTTGAATTTCGACTCCAAAGTGGACTCGCAGAGAGGGCTTTAGGGTCTGGATTTCGGTGGGGATCAAGTTCTCTATGTACGGAGAGGGATGCGGAGTGACTTTGGTCGAGTTTTGGTAAGGTTTGGTTCAACCCCTCTTTTGGCAAGAGGAGGTGGTGCTTAAATAGAGGTGGCTGGAGGGCTCACCAGGGGGGTTTGATGGCTTGGATCAACTGCTCAGGGCAAGGGAAGAACAACCATGGTGTTCAATTAGGCTGGGACAACTCAGCAAGGAGAAATTCAAAAATTGGCTCACATGGGTGCTCTCGGCCTGGTGGTTTCGGCGGTCGTGGTGGTCGGCGGCCGGGGTCGAGTCATCTGTTGTCATCGGGGAGGGTCGGGGGTTGGCAATGGTGCAAGCAATGGATATTGGCCATGCGTAGAAAGCTTCATTCAAAATGTAATGGGGAAAGGGATCTTTTAGACTCAATTTGGTCATCCTATGGGTTTGGGTTGGGTGCACCTTTCCAAGCTCTGATTTGGGCTGAGGGAGGTCAGGTGAGTCAGCTAGATTAGTGGGGAGAAGTCACTATCCAAGCATGTTTAAGTTTAAACATAGTTTAGGGGAAGCATGAAAAGTTTTAATCACCTTTAAGAGAATCCTTAAAGAGGCTCCTCCTCTTGGCTTTTATGGGATGGTCACATGTCAAACTTCTCATGGCTTTACATGGGGCTTAAGGATGGCTTCATGGCTTCATTTGGGCTTGGGGATGGCTTGGTCAATTTCATTGGAATGGATTTTAGGAATTTTGGCATTTTGATGGGAATTTGGATAAAGCTTAATTTGGAATGATTTAATCATAGGTTTCAAACTTTAGGGAATGATTTTATCAAGTGGATGATGAGAAGGAATTGTCATGTGGGATTTGGATGAATTTGTGGGCTTTTGGGTTTGGTGGAAGTTGGCTTTTTAAAATGCTTAAATGGGTGGGCCTTTATATTTTAAAATGGACTTTTGGATGAAGAATTTTGTGAAAGACCATGCCAAATAAATGTTTGGTTTAGTTTAGGGATGTTTCATGAATGGTTTGGAATCAATTTGGTGTGATTTGGAGTAGAATTGGGTTGAATTTGGGCTTTTTTGGTAAAGGGGCCAAGGTGGGCCAAATTGGGCTAACTTGGGCTAAGGTTGGGCTAAGGTTGAATTTGGTGTAAAATTAATGTTGAAAAATGTTTATGGGAGTGTTACAAAGAGTTTTCAACTTTAGTTGGGCTCTAATTTTGGGATTTGGGCCCATTTGGGTTAGGTTTGGGCTTAGGTCAATTTAAGGGATTTTGGTTTTGGGTTAGGTTTGGGTGGAGTTTAGGTTCAAATTTTGGGCAAATCAAGTTAATGTTTTGTTTATGGGGATGTTAGGAAGACTTTAGAAAAGATTTGGGGCCAATTGGAGTTGAATTGGGCTAGGTTTGGGTCATGGGTCAAAATTGGGCCTTAAGCCCCAAGTTGGAATTGGGCCCAAATGTCAATCAAATTGGACTTGGATTTGGTCTAAATTGATATTGGGGATATTGAATGGAAGTTTAGAATTGAATTGGACCAAAATTGAGGTCAATTGGGGTGGTTAGGTTTGACATTGGGTTCACTTGGGTTAAAAAATGGGTCAAATTGGGGGTTTTCGTAAAAGTGGGGTAAATTGGAAAAATTGGCCCATGGTGTAGTTGAACAAAATGAAATTAAGAATATTTGGGATTTTCTGGGAATTTTTAGAATTTTTGGATTTTTGGGGTAAAATGGTATTTTGGTAATTTTGGGGGGTTTAGGGGTATTTTTGGAAATTTTGGTATTTTTGGCCAAAGATGGTCAATTTGAGTGGTGGAAAGTTTTTAGGACTAATTTTGAGGAATCTTTGGTAATTTAGGTAATTTTGCAAATTTTGGGTCATTTCAAGGGTATTTTGTAGGTTTGTGGCTCCGGGGCCCCGGGGGTTAAAAACTGAAATTTTGAAAAAAAGAAGATTGATCAAGTGTTAGTGAAATGTAATCATTTTGGTTGAGCCATGAAGCCATATTAAGCCCATATGAGCCATGAGAGGACTCATTTGAGGCATTCACTATGTTGTTCATAACCCTCTTAGCCAGGGGCTTAGGGGTTAAGGACCATCCATATGAATTACCTAAACGAGTGAGGAAGTCAAGTAGGGTGAGAGTGTGGTTTTAGGACTTGGAATGTGTGTGAGAGTGTAGTGTATGTGCAAGTCAACCCTCACCAGACCAGGCCATCCAGGGTATTTCTAAGGCCAAAAAGTCCTATAGGGAACTCATCCTTTAAACCTCCACATTTGATTTCAACCCTCTAGGTGATTAGGGGTCTACAATCGAAGCTTGTGGGGTTTGTAGGGAGTCAAGAAGTGTTTGAATTTCTAAGTGGTGGGTTCCATTTCTAGTCCTCTAAGATTAGTCAAAGGAAAACCCTAAGGCTAGATCCTAAGTACTAAAGAGAGAAGCAAAAGACCTCACCAAAATTGAGGTCAACAGAAGCTACCAAGATCTTTAAGTTATTTAGGAAGCTTGTTCTAAATAATTGTGTTACACTCTTCACTGAGTGCAATGGTTTCATTATCTGTAAACTTCCTTTTCTTATTTAGTATATCCTTCATAAAATTCACATAATTGGGCATTTGTTCTAAGGCCTCAACAAAAGGGATATTGGTCAGGCTGTGACTGCGAACGACTTTAAAAGTCAATATTCAAAAGTTAGTTTCAATTATTTAATTTTGCAAATATATTAATTTAATAATTAAGCAGTCACCCATATACGCAAGTATACGTATTGTTCAAGTAATACAGGGCTCTAGTGGAGTCCTGGTTATCGATCCCACGAGGAAGGTAGGAACTCTTCAAAATATAGCAAAGATGTTGAAATCCAACACTCAACTCACAACATAAGTTCAAGTACTATTTAATATGATAATGCAAAGATAACAACAACTAGATTTACTATAAATTACTTTTAAATTTTTTAAGCAAGATTAACTAACAGACACACTAAGTTTTATAATTGAAAGGTTTATATATAGAAAAGTGTTTTTCCTCTTGCAATGATTCTATGGTGAGTGATTGATATAGATTGATAATGGATATTTATTGTGCAAAATAGGAGCATTCATATTCTTTACCCTCATCAGAGTACCCCCTCTTCCCAGTATGAAATGAACATTGGCAAATCCTAGGCTTAGTCACTAAATCCGTGGTTAGGCTGGGAGGATACTGGCTGTCACTTCATAGCTCCCACTTCCCTTCACCTGAAGGCTAACACTAGCTTTAGTTATCAAACTTTATGACCAAATTGGGGATTTTAGCCTGTCACTTTAAAACCTCCAATTCGACGCCCATTAAACCATATTTTGCTATTTATTTGCACTTAATTCCCATGAACTACGCAACTCATTCATGGACATTGAATGGATTCTTCGCTATAGTTGTAAAACACTTAGTCCTTTCGGCTTTGATGTTTTGCAACAGATTTTAACAATTCAATTGGCCAGATCGAAAAGTAAATGAAGTTTGAAATGGAAAACCATCACAATTTCTTTAACATTTTTATAGTACATCAAATCTACATCAACACTTCACCACATCTCATTGTAAGAAGAAAGACAAAGAAATCTACTCAGAACTCATAAGGAAGATACAACAAAACATTGATTTTATATATAAAAGCAAAGTTATACAAACACAAAAGTAAATACAACGTATCTCTTTCTCTTTCCCAAGAAAATCTCTTGTAGTTCCTTTGAATCATTTTCTCTCTTCTCTTCAACACTTAATTCCTCCTTTAGAATGGTAAGGAAGAAGCAATCTCTCACTTTACGCAATCTCCTACACTCCTTAGAGAAGAATCCATCACAATACAACCTTCTACACTCTTTCCTCACACTTACTACAAACCCTAACATACTCTCTTCACTTCCTTTAACACACCCCTCACAATTCTCCACTCACACCACCTCTTTTTGGCGTCCAAAATGGTCTAAAATAAGTTAGAAATGAACTCCCCAAGAGTTTATTCAAGCACCCCTTCAAAAAGTTATCCAAATACATTGAATTTGAGTTCCACTGACTTTGGGCGCCGGCGGTGCTGGTCCTCCAAATAATTGTTTAAACTCTCTAGAATTGGGCGCCGGTGGTGCCAGAAGCTAATTTTCTTCATTTTGCTCTTTTTTGCTCCAAATTCATTCCTTTTCGCTTCCTTTTGCTCCAATCACCTAAAATCATCATATCTGCAGCAAAACATGAAAAATACCTTCCTTTAAAGTGCAATATCACCAAAAATGAGTAAAATTATATAGCACAAACCTAATATATTTTTGGTGCATCAAAATCCCCAATCTTAACTATTATTTGTCCTCAAGTAACCCTTTTACTACATTAAAATATAACTCAAAGTAATGAACCTCTCACTTAGAGAATACTATGATTTTTTATTTAAATGAATATAATGGAAAGATTCTTAGAAAGAAATTCAGTAACTCAGGTTAAAACTATAGATATAAGAACATTCAGTAATTAAGTCTAAGAATTCTAGTCTCCTATTCATTTCAAGATGAACCATAATTTGTCACATTAATGGTGCCTTAAAAGACTATATGAAAAAGAAGTTCATGCAAAACTCTATTAGAAAGTAGGATAATACTTTAAATATAAATTCAGAAACGTAACTAAGTTCTTCCTTTAGGTTGATTCAAGTGAAGCCAATTTTTTATTAGGCATCTCCTCGAGCTTCTCCTCACATATATCTTTTTCTTCTTTTTCTTTTTCTTTTGGAGTTGTTTTTCAATCCATCTTTTCTTTCTTTTCCCCTTTTTTTTATGTGAGGATTACTATATCTGGATAGCCTGTATTGGTTTTGAACTTCACTCTCCTCTTTCTAAAATTCAAACCTAAAACATCTCCTTACTTTATAAATATATATCAGCTTTATAATTCATCACAAAGTCAAAATCCTTTCTTCACACATAGTTCTTTAAGTCTCTTAACATTTCAAAAATACAGTTTTCTTTACTGTGAATAGTCAACTATAATCAAATCCTTTCATACTAAATATCTCAACCTATAAAATTAACCTTTATTACTAAATACTTTCATCCAAATCTACCATAATATTTAAATGAAATAAAAAATTTAGCTATCTAAAGTTAGGTTCAATTACCAAAAGTTATGCTAATAATTTTTGAAAAATATATTAATTGAGAAAAAATAAGAGTTAATACTTTTACCCTCTCCCTAACTTAAGTTTTTCAATAAATTTGAAATGGTAAAGAGTAAAAGAAAACTAACATTTTTATGTTGGGATTTTGAAATCTTCTGAAGCTATGCTAGTATTAATCAAAATTACGCTAGCAAGCATGAAACAGTTAGAAACAGTGATATATATAACATTAAACATTTGCTAGGGTGAATAAATATTAAACATTTAAACATTAAACATCCAACATAACATCACAAATCACATCACTAAACAAACTATCACAGAGTTCATTACATTTTCATTTCTTAACACAAATACATCAACAAATTACATAAAACACAGAAAATAAAATAACTAATACAAACAATACTACAACACACAACACACAACATAAATCATAGTACTACCAATCATCATCACCAACTTCATCATCCGGATTAGCAGGATCAGGTCAGTATGGAATATAGCTAGGGTAGGTAGAAAATATAACTCTAGAGTCTCCCCTCATAAATTTGACTTGAGCATCATGATAGGCAATATCATACTCGACTCTCCTCCTCATGTAATTTTCATTTACATTACTTCTAGCCTCAAATACATTCATTCTGTTATGAAGTCTATCCATACTAGCACTCTGAATTCTCAATTGCTTCATAACATCAGATAGTGTAGGTGGCTCAAAAGTAGATGGAATGTCCTGGCTGGTTGTAGAAATATCAGTACTCATACTCTATTCTCTAGGATACTCTAATGCTAAAAACTAAGCACCAACACAGAATTCAAGCATAAAAAGTCCAAATACATAATACAAACTAAAGCAAGTCAACACTAAACACACCAAAGCATAGAAATACTAAATACTAAATACTAAGTAGAGTCACTACTCCTCATCAGTCTCTGAACTATCATCTCCTCTGAATCTCCCAGAGATTGACGATGCGAAAACAGATTGTACAAGGGACGATACAGGAATTCATCAGATGAATCCTCAGCAATCACGGCATCCCTCTTCAACAGATTTATCAAATTCACTTCAATTTTTCCAGTATGATCAAACTATTCTTTCATCCTGCAATCCAAGTGATTAAATAAATCAGAGATATTGTTAATAACATTTATAAGATTTTATACCTCTTTCTCCAACTTCTTGATCTTTGTCAGAATCACTCTAGAAGTTTCAGGAAAGTAAGGTTGAATAGGTTGTGAACTCTGATATGATTGATCAGCAATGAGGCTCATATCACTCTCATCTCCTATTGCCTGACAGTCATAAAGATTGGTTGGATCAATAGGCCTCCAGGGAGGAAGCAATTTTTCCCAACTCTCATATGAAACTTGTGATTGGCTGCAAAAAAGAAATATGATGGAAGGATGTCCAAGCCCATATTTGGATCCATGAACGATCAATCTCAATACATATTTCACGATGATTGTACCAATATCGATCGGCCTTCCAGTTTGAATACAGTAATTTAAAATAGCACTCTCCTTCATCACTTTACTAATTTTTAAAGTTGGAAGCAACTTTGTAGAAATGAAGTAATGTCATTACTTTGACAAACGGATTTAAAGATGCAGAAGAAAAACTTACATATTCGTTGTCTCTAAATCTACCAATCTTCACCTTAGTGGGATTAAGGCTTTTTTGTTGTTGTGATGAGGGTGTTAGTACATTTTCTTTATCTTTCTCTTAAAATGTTAAAAGCAAATTCTATAATTCAAAACCTATTAACTGCAGCCAGAGCATTTCCGGCTTCCTTTTAAAAGAAATATACTTATCTTAATCTCTGTCTTCAATCATCATCATCATTACTATTACTATTAATAAGAAAATGTTTGGACTACTTACGCAATACCCTCAGCTGATCCAACGGCGATGCGCATACGTCTCTGCCAATCAAGCATCACATCACCCACAAAATGGCCATGCAGATGACTCAAAAGGCTGCGGTTAAGCATATAATCATAAATGATAAGTCGTTCATTACCGCTGGCAAAATAACCCCTCAGCCCCAACAGATTCTTGTGCCTTACTCTCCCCAGCACCTCCACCTCCACTATGAACTCCATTTCCGATTTCGCCGTCATCGTCTTAAGCTGCTTCACTGCTATCTGCATCATAAAAAATGAAAAAGACCACTACTTTGTAAAAAAAAAAAAACTGGATTTTTATTCTTAGATGGATGATGGAAAGGTCTCACCTCGGAACCATCGCTGATGCGGCCCAATAAACAGTCCCGAAGCCACCTTCGCCCAGCTTGTAGTCATCATGAAAGTTGTTTGTGGCGTGGAGGATATCCTTGAGCCGGAATACCTCCCATGGGAACTCATGGCCGCCCGTAGACGCGAGCAAACTGCAGTTTCCCAAATAATGTTTGATTATATGCCTCTTTCTTGATGTCAAACTCTGCATTTTGAAGCAAGTTTACCAGAGGAGCAATGATATTGGACTCAATCACAGCCTGTATCTGCTCCTTATTTCCAGCAGTTATGTTAGAAATGGTCCAGCAAGCCTCTTTCTTGATGCTTTTCTTCAAATTTTGCGTGAGAAGATTGAAAAGGAACTGAAGAGCTCCGCCGCTGATGACATTCTGTGTTTGTTCATCATCCCCGGTGACAATGTTCCCAACAGTACGTAGAGCAGGAATAAGAACTGACGGTGAAGGATGTCTGAATTGAAGTACTCAATATCAAAAGAACAATGGAGGTAAGATACCACAACTACGGATAATATACCATGAAATAAAAGAGGTCTATAAGAAGCATATAAAAATTTGGACCATTTCTCGATTTATGCGTGTCATCCTTGCGCAGGAGCCATGCTAATCTTCTCTGTATCGTTCCAATTTTATCGGATGTCTCCGAAGAGACATATATATATATATATATATATATATATATATATATATATATATATATATATATATATATATATATATATATATATATATATTAAACTACCTCACGACGCTCTTTAACGACCGACAGTTTTCTGTTGATTCTGCTAGGGAGAAGTTTCTCTCGTTATAAAGATCAGGAAATGTTATATTCATACATCGATAATAAGTCCATGTCCCTCATGGACCAGATTATCATTCTTCCGTTGATATGCTTTACCCATTTATTTATTGGGAAAGTACGATCAACTTTCCTCGATTTCAGGACCATCTTTTTAATCATCCTTAAACAGATGAGGTTCAGAGATCTTTAGGTTCCTTCTTGATTTTTGTGCGAACGGACCCCCAATAGGTTTGTCGGTGAACAAGTTTTACCAGGGCAATGTGCGTTGTGAAGAGGATCCCAGAAGGGGTCCCATATTTCACTTCCTCTTTATTCCTCCCGGTCTCAATCCTGCCCTCAGCAGATTGACCCGACCCGCAATTATGCAGTAAATTAACTTCCAAAAGATGGCCAAAAACTTGACCTGATTTATAAATAGCGGCTAGTGTGCAAAATCTTAAATGTTATAAAAATTGAAAAATATTTTACGCACTAGGGGTACTGCATAAGTATACGTATCGCTTCAAGTAATATAGAGTTTTCTTTAGAAACCCCAGTATCGATCCCACGAGGAAGTGAAGTAAGAGGTCTTTAGTCAAATTCTAATCTACTACTAATATTCCTCAGTTTGGAATGTCGATTAAAATTGTGTTTTATCTAGCAACTACTCCTAAATGCAAGTGTTAAATGTAAAGATAGTAACTACAACTAAGTGCAAATAATAATTCTAAAGATAACCCTTTTGGATGAATTGGTTTGGAGAATTTTGAGATACTAAAAACTACGATTCTTATGTAATGAAATGGATAATGTATAGGAATGAGATGCATTTAATATTGTATGTGCCAAATAGGAGCAATCATATTCTTTTCCCTTTGGTCCAAGCATAAAGAACATTGACTAATCCTATGCTTGGTTACTGAATTTGTGGCTAGGCTGGGAGGACACCGACTCTCACTTCGGAGCTCCCACGTTCCCCTCACCTGAGGGCTAACATCTACACTTCAGCACCTAAACGATAGGACCGAATTTAGGATTTTAATCTGTCACTCTAAAATCTCCAATTATACGCCCGATAATTATATTTCCCTATTTATTTGCACTCAATCTTCATGAATTACGCAATTCATTCACGGATAATGAATGTGGTTCCACTTTGTTGAGAATTGCACCGCCCATTCGGGACTATGTAATTACAACCAATTTTAACAATATAACGGACCCTTATTGTAATGTAAATTAAGTGCAAGTAAAAACCATCACATTTATAATTAAATTCACTTCTAACATGCATCGCAAAATCCTAAATATGAATTCTACTCATTACAAAAGAAAAGTAAAATGAAAATAATGGCATAATCTTCTCATGCCACTATTTCCAAAGAAAAAGAAAGAGTAAGAGAAATACATCACAAAGCACGAATAAAACACAACAAAAAATTCATTTAACCAAAGAAAATCCACTGGGTAATTGTTTACAAAATCATAAGATAAAGAAGAACAATACTTAGTTTTTTCCCTTTGAAAGAAAGACAAAGATCTCTCCCACAAAGTCTGCCGGCGATCCAAGCAATGCTAGCACATCTCCTTACAAATTCTCTCAAAATCTCCTCTCCAATCTCTCCAAAAAGGTAAAAATCTACATTTCTACTCTTAATCTAAGAACCCTAAACATTCTCCAAGATTTTCCTAACATTCCTCTCTTGTTTCTCTTCTTTTCTCTACACTTCTCTAACCTAAATTTGCCATTTTAAAGAGTATGGACGAGTTTCTAAGAGTTCCCTTAAGCACCCCTTCAAAAAAGCATCCAAATACGTTGAATTTCAGCCAAAAACCGTCAAAAGTTGGTCCATAGTCGTCCGGGGTGCTGTCGGCGAGTTCGAGGGCTCTGTCGGCGAGCTTTTCGGTCATATTTCGGCCTTCTTGGGAAAATCCCACCGTCGGCGGCCTCAAGAGCGCCGTCGGCGGGCAGACTGCTGCACAGCTCCACCATTTGGCTTTGTTTGGCTCCATTTTAGCTATGATTAGCCCCGTTTCAGTTGTGTTGCGTTCGTAACAGATAGCCCTACAAAATAAGCATAAAAATAATTTTTCTTTAAAGTGTAATATCATTCAAAAATATGCAAGAAGTGTAAAAGAGATTAAGCATCGAGAGACTTATAAAAAATGTGTCAGAGCAAAATTTCATTTCTTGCTCCTTTTTGCTCCAAATTGCACCGTTTTTGCTTCTTTTTCTCCAAAAGTCATTTCTTATACCTAAAACCAAAAAACGTACAAAATACCTTCCTTTTAATGTGTAATATCACCTAAAATAAGTAAAATCATATAGCAAAAAACATATATTTTTTAGGCGGGTCAAAATCCCCCAAACTTAACTGTTACTTGTTCTCAAGTAACACTATAACTTTAAAAATAAAATAAGTTGACTTGTGGTTCTAGGTTTCAATAGATTTTCCTATTATATCTTCTCAGAAATGTTATATTATAACATAGTAAATCAACCTAGGAATAGAGTATAAGAATATCTCATATTCAACTTAGGAATCATGATTTTTTATTTACTTTAAAAGTTATTGTAAATTGTCAAACTAAAGATTCATAGATAGTATAAAAATGGACTTTAAGCTCCTTACCTATACCAATTTAACCAATACTTTTTGAAATAAGAATAAGCTTGGGATTGTTTTTAAATTTTTTCATTTAAAAAGATTCAAGTGAAACCATTTTTTTATTAGGCTTCTCCTCAAGCTTCTCCTCACTTATTTTCTTTTCTCTTTTTTTTTTCTTTTCTTTCGGGATCATTTTTAATCCCCTTTTTTTACTTTTTTTCTTTCGAGATCATTTTTAATCCTTTTTTTTTTACTTTTTTTTTAATGTGAGGATTACTATATCTGGATAGACTTTTAATAATTTTGAATTTCACTATCCTCTCTCTAAAATCCAAAAATCAAAACTTTCCCTCATTTTTTTAAAGTGTAAGTATTAGTTTGAAAAATGTTTCAACAAAGGCTCAATTCTCATTAATTACAAATCTAAGAGTTCTAGTTTTTTCAAATATTCAACTCCTTTCTACCATAAATAGAGAAATCATTTTTCCAATGTTTCCTACAAAATATCTTAACTCTAAAATAGTTTCTTCACTAAGGATTTCAACTAAGTTATTTTTCTAATATTCCTAAAATTGAAATTATAGTAACCTAAAGGTAACACCACATACCACAAGTCATTTTAAAAGTGATATCAAATTAAATACAGGCTACTGAGGACAAATAAAGTTACATTTAAAATTTTTTTTCCTTCCCCCTAAACTTAAATTTTAAAATATTTTGCAATTAATTCCATAAAATGTTGCACGAAGAAAAAGTAAATGTTGAATCTACTTCTTACTACAACATCCTATCAAATTCATATACATGCATAATCAGGATAGAATGATTGTAGGAGAAAGTAAATCTAACCTAAAACATCCTTGTAATAAAATTACACTGAAAGGAAGTATTTTCACATTAAAATTTTATTTTTCTTCCTACCCCCTAACTTAAGTTTTTAACATATATAGCATTCAGTATAGAAAATATAAGCAGGAAGAAAAACAGTTTAGAAGTTTTATCTACCACAAATGTCTATCAAATCCATTTGCAAGTATTCATTAGGACAGAACAATATGCAGCAGAAAGTAAATCTAAACTAATCATGTCAGAATGAAATTCACTAAATAAAAGTCTAACTAGCATAGCATGTATCAGCAAGGGAATATAAAAATGTTCTTCAATTACTATATAAAATTGTAACATAAAAACAAACACACATAAGATAAATGAGGTCAATTCTTCCATTAACTCGTCACATCACATTGATTTACATCCAATTTCTAACAGAGTCACTACACAAATAAATTAGGTACTTTCAAATGATTTTACAGATTATAATCCCAAAGATAAGATTATCCCTAATAAATTGGTTTCCGGACACCAATTTCAAGCATCATCTAATCCTTATAACTAAGCACCTCTAGTTGTTATAAAGATAGTGTAAGATCATTCACATGGTATTCATCAAATAGGTTCGCGACTCCTACCTAATGAAAATAAAGTTGCAGAAAGGAAGTAACAAATTAAGATGGAACTATCATTGTTCGAAATTCATCATTTCTCTTGTAAAACTCAAGTCTGGGTAAGTCACAGTGGATTTGTTAATCCAACTACTACAAGAGATCAAGTCTAGCCATAATAAGAAGTTAAGGAATCAATTCCATCAAGACACACAAATATCAAATTAAACAACTAACAATCCCAACATCTATCAATCAACAATCAAATTTATCAATCCACTATAAAGCAAATACAATACAACACTAACAATCATAACTCTCAAGCACACTAAATCAAAGCACACTGATAACTATGGGTTACCTCCCATAAAGCGCTTGGTTTTTACGTCGCGGGGCCGACAAATGATTCCTCCTTGATCAAAATTCCAATTAAGTAATCCTCGATCAATCACCCAATCATTTCCAGATCCAGGGATTCCTATAAAATTCTCTAATTTTAATTTTTCATTCAGCTCTTCCTTTTCAGAAGGATTTATATCATTGTCCTCATATTTCTTTCTAGATCCAATATTCTTATATTAATTTTCTGAATTTGCATATTAATATCATCCTTAAAATTTATAAGAAATGGATCTTTATAAGATACTTCAATATCTCTCAAATTTTGGATCAAATTCTCTTTAGATAATTCAGATTCTGGAACAATATCTTCTATGTTACTCTTCTGTTTCAAGTTATATTCCAATTCTTCCCCTTTATAATTATTAAATGATGGAGGATCTATCTTAGTTGAGAAAATAGATTTTTCTAATTCCTTAGGAATTTCTTCCAATGGTCTTCCAATATCCTTATCCTCTTTTCTCAACTCAAAGTTCTTTTGAAATATATCCTCAAATTCTCTTCCAAGTCCTAGTTCAATAATATTATCTTGTTCATCATTCAATTTAGGTTTCTCTTGTGATTGAGTTGCATCTAAAGATATAAAGACTGGTTGTGTAGATGAATTCCCTAAATATATAGGCTTTAAAATTGTATGGGGTACATCCATCTTAAGTTCATGAGATTTTTCAACAGATGGAATTAAAAGTTCACTATTTTTGGTAGCATCCATCTTAAGGTCTTCCTAAAATAATTGGAATTTCTTTATATTCCTCCATATCTAATACAATAAAGTCCAAAAGAAAGATAAATTTATCCACTTTAACAAGCACGTCTTCTATAACTCCTTTTGGATAAAGATAGATCGATCAGCTAACAGAAGGGTTACAATAATGGGAGAAATATCGACTAAACCTAACCTTCTAAATATAGATACAGGCATCACATTAATGCTCACTCCTAAATCACATAATGCTTTTCCACATAATCTTTTTCCAATTGCACAAGTAATTGTAAAGCTACAAGGATATTTAAATTTCCGAGGATAATTTTTCTGAAGTATAGAGCTGCACTCCTCACTTAGTGCAACTGTCTCGTAATCCCCAAATTTCCTTTTCTTGTTTAATATCTCCTTCATAAAATTTGCATAACTTGGCATCTGTTCCAAAGCTTCAATGAAAGTAATATTTATCGTTAACTTCTTAAGTACTTTCATGAACTTTGAAAATTTTTTATCCAACTCATGCTATCTAAGTCTTTGAGGAAATGGAGGTGGGTGGTCTTTCCAAACTGATTGTAGTTGGAGATATTAATTTTTTCAGATCCTTAGAAACATGTTCTTTAGGTCTTTTAGTTTCTGTTGTTTCTCTCACAACATCTTTCTCTTTTCTAACCACATCCTCTATCTCTCTTCCACTTTTTAATTGGACAGCTTCTACTTGTTCATTAGTGTTCTATTTAGGTTTAATCTCAATGTTGCTAGGAAGTGTTCCTTGGGTTCCATTGCTAAGTGAATTAGCAATTTGTCCCAGTTGATTCTTTATGTTTATAATCGCAGCATTTAGACTTTGCATCTGGTTTCCCATTTGCAATACCACTTCTTCCATAGACATCTTTTTATCCTCAAATTGTTGATCATTATTAGAGTATAGTGGATATGAAGGTCTATAGTTTGTGTTCCCCTGATTATTCCAACTTCCATTAGGATTTGCATGATTATTTTCCCATTTTTGGTTTCCACCATCAGTAGTATGATTCCAGTTAAATTTAGGATGGTTCTCCTAACATGGGTTCTAAAAGTTAGAATATGGGTTGTTTATGGTATTTAAAGCTTCATATAATAAGTTAGAATCAATCATATGCCCTAATGAACTTGCCTCACATACAGGAGTAAATTAAGGCTAGTTCATTCTAAATTGGTCCAACTTCCTTGATATTGCAGCAACCTGAGATGAAAGAATTGCAATCGCATCCATATCATGAACACTGGCTACATAATTATGATTTACCATTGCAAATGGCCATTGAAGTTCATTTGCAGCCATTTTTTCAATTAACTCATATGCTTCATCAAATGATTTTGACAATAATGAACCACCAGAAGCAGCATCAATAATGAACCTAAGGGATCCTACTAACCCATCATAAAAAGTTTGAATGATTAACCAATCGGGCAGAGCATGGTGTGGACACTTTCTTAGGAGTTCCTTAAATATTTCCCAGGCTTCGTATATTGATTCCTCTTCATACTGACAAAATGAGATAATATTGTTTCTAAGTTTAGTAGTCCTTGAAGGTGGAAAATACTTAGCTAAGAATTTTTGAGTTAACTCCTCCCAATTTTTAATAGAGCTAGGTGCTAACGAGTATAACCACATTTTAGCCTTATCTCTTAGTGAGAAAGAAAAAAGCCTTAGTCTAACAACATCGTTCGACAGACCGTTATAACGAAATGTAGCACAAAGTTCTAGAAAATTTGATTAGTGTAAATAGGGATCCTCCGAAGGAGTTCCCCCAAATTGATTGTTTTGCACTAGTTGGATAATCTCAGGATTTATTTCAAATGAATCAGCTTCTACGACAGGATTTTGTATACTTGAGTGAATTTCATCTGTCGTAGGATTTAGGTAATCCCTCAATGAAGGATGATGATTTTCTAAGTTATTATCTTGAAAGTTTTTCATTTCGATTTCTAATTTTTCGAGTCCTTTCTGTATTTTTATTTTTTTTATTTTTTTCAAACTCGGGATCATAAGGCATAAGTCCTGCAGATCCTTTGTTTCGCATACGTAACACAACAAACAATACATTAACAATTAAACAAATAACAGATGAAATATATTCAACTCAACAAAACATTTTCACGAACACCTTGTTTTTCACACATACAGTTTTTTCACAACACTTTTTCATATAAAAACACTTTTCACACAAAATAGTTTTTACGACACTACAGTTTTCTAAGTCTAAGCCTAATTACTTTAACTAAAATTCTCCTAAAGTTCTTACCGAAGTCTCCCGGCAACGGTGCCAAAAACTTGACCTGACCCGCAATTACGTAGTAAATTAACTTCCAAAAGATGGCCAAAAACTTGACCCGATTTATAAATAGCAGCTAGTGTGCAAAATCTTAAATGATATAAAAATTGGAAAATATTTTACGCACTAGGGGTACTGCGCAAGGATACGTTTCACTTCAAGTAATATAGAATTTTCTTTAGAAATCCCAGTATCGATCCCACGAGGAAGTGAAGTAAGAGGTCTTTAGTCAAATTCTAGTCTACTACTAATATTTCTTAGTTTGAAATGTCGATTAAAATTGTGTTTTATCTAGCAACTACTCCTAAATGCAAGTGTTAAATGTAAAGATAGTAACTACAACTAAGTGCAAATAATAATTCTAAAGATAACCCTTTTTGGATGAATTGGTTTGGAGAATTTTGAGATACTAAAAACCACAATTCTTATGTAATGAAATGGATAATGTATAGGAATGAGATGCGTTTAATATTGTATGTGCCAAATACGAGCAATCCTATTATTTTCCCTTTGGTCCATGCATAAAGAACATTGACTAATCCTATGCTTAGTTACTGAATTTGCGGCCAGGCTAGGAGGATACCGGCTCTCACTTCGGAGCTCCCACGTTCCCCTCGCCTGAGGGCTAAAATCTACACTTCAGCACCCAAATGATAGGACCGAATTGAGGATTTTAGTCTGTCACTCTAAAATCTCCAATTCTACACCCGATAATTATATTTCCCTATTTATTTGCACTCAATCCCCATGAATTACGCAATTCATTCACGGACAATGAATGTGGTTCCACTTTATAGAGAATTACATAGCCCATTCGGGACAATGCAATTACAATGAATTTTAACAATACAACAGGCCCTTATTGTAATATAAATGAAGTGCAAGTAAAAAACATCGCATTTATAATTAAATTCACTTATAACATGCATCACAAAATCCTAAACATGAATTCTACTCATTACAAAAGATAAGTAAAATGAAAATAATGGCATAATCTTCTCATGCCACTATTTCCAAAGAAGAAGAAAGAGTAAGAGAAATACATCACAAAGCACGAAGAAAACACAACAGAAACTTCATTTAACCAAAGCAAATCCACTAGGTAATTATTTACAAAATCATAAGATAATGAAGAACAATACTTAGCTTTTTCCTTTTGAAAGAAAGACAAATATCTCTCCCACAAAGTCTCCCGGCGATCCATGCAATGTTAGCACATCTCCTTACAAATTCTTTCAAAATCTCCTCTCCAATCTCTCCAAAAGGATAAAAATCTACATTTCTACTCTTAATCTAAGAACCCTAAACATTCTCCAAGATTTTCCTAACATTCCTCTCTTGTTTCTCTTCTTTTCTCTACATTTTTCTAACCTAAATTCGCCATTTTAAAGAGTATGGACGAATTTCTAAGAGTTCCCTTAAGCACCCCTTCGAAAAAGTGTGTAAATACGTTGAATTTTGGCCTAAAACCTCCAAAAGTCCGTCCATAGTCCTCTGGGGCACTATTGACGTGTTCGAGGGCGTTGTCGGTGAGCTTTTTGGTCATATTTTGGCCTTCTCGGGAAAATCCCACCGTCGGCGGCCTCGAGGGCGTCGTCACCGTTTGGCTCCGTTTTAGCTCTGATTCGCTCCGTTTCAGTTGTGTTGCGTTCGTAACAGATAGCCCTACAAAATATGCATAAAAATAATATTTATTTAAAGTGTAATCTCATT
Organism: Papilionanthe hookeriana x Papilionanthe teres; assembly: GCA_022702705.1. Taxonomy (NCBI): domain Eukaryota; kingdom Viridiplantae; phylum Streptophyta; class Magnoliopsida; order Asparagales; family Orchidaceae; genus Papilionanthe; species Papilionanthe hookeriana x Papilionanthe teres. Next base: position 37,870,023 of record CM040437.1, on the reverse strand, counting down.
CAAAAATATGCAAGAAGTGTAAAAGATATTAAGCATCGAAAGACTTATCAAAAGGTGTCAGGGCAAAATTTCATTTCTTGCTCCTTTTTGCTCCAAATTGCACTGTTTTTGCTTCTTTTTCTCCAAAAGTCATTTCTTATACCTAAAACCAAAAAACATACAAAATACCTTCCTTTTAAAGTGTAATATCACTTAAAATGAGTAAAATCATATAGCAAAAAACATATATTTTTTAGGCGGGTCACAGATTAACCCATCCCTCCTTAAAATCTTAAAACTCTTTTTTAACAAACATTTCTAAAAGTGAGATAATAATAAAATATTAAAATGAAATGAAATTGTGCCCAATTCACAAAACAACTTTCCTTTTCGTAGTTTTTGCACTATGATTCAAGGGTCTGAGCCTTCGCTAACTTCCATATTCCTTTCCTTCAGAAGTCAAGATGTAAACCCCTATGTTGACTTTCTCCTACAACTTGCCCTCCTTCTGCGAGGCCCGTCTTGCAGCTCTGATGATTCAGTTCAGGATCGGCTTCAATGAGTTTGAAGTCGTACTTGGAAAAGCCTCGTCGTGGTCATGAAAGTTGACACCCCAGAAATCCAATGAGTTCCAATTGAACTCCCACCGAGATTTCCCTTCTTCTAAGAAGGTGAAAGTTTCTTCTGCTCCCGTTAAATCAGTCGTCTTCATACCTAGGAGATTTTTCACCCTTACTACTACTGGCTTTGTCGTCACTGCACCTACTTACCCATCTGCCAAAGGGAAAGAGGTTCTGCATGAAGAAGAATTCGACAACGCCTTTCTTGCCCCGCCATCCGTTTTTGAGAAGGTTCTAGTTCCAGAGTTCCACTTCCAACCAGATCTTAAAGGAGGAACTACAATCGAAGAAATCTCAAAGCCGCCATGGCACAAGTTACAAGTCTGTCAGTGATTGATGAGATTCCTCAGCAGGAGGAACTCGGTTTACCGGATACCTATCCTCTTCTTTGAGGGAGTAGGTTCCACCCATTAGTTAACACTACCGGAGAGGAAAGCCTTCACAGAATTGCTGCTACGCTGCCAATACCGCCTGGTCGTGATGAGGTGAGGGAGAGACCCACACCCATCACCCAAGCTCATACCCTACTCTGAAGATTGGCTGAAAATGAAGGATGCTCTATTGCTAATCTCTTTAAGAGGATGAGATGTGAGATATCCTCTAAAATTAAGGATGAAATTCTAAAGATGGAAAGACCCGTCTGAGTGTCTGTCAAACACCACTTGGAAAATTATAATGATGCTACTACAAATGTTACTACTGTCGTTCCAACACTTGCAGTACACAGATTAGTCAAAACTTGGCTGGGTCCAAAAGTACCAGCTATCAATGATCATAAGGAACCTAGAAAGAGAAAGAACGAGAAAGTATTATTCTCCTTTGTGCATGGTCTACACCCTAGGGAGTGATCCCCTGATATTTATAATTACAAATATGATATAAAAATTGGCAACGGTACCAAAAACATGAGCCGCTAAGAATATATGTACGCCAAAAGCTTGACTCCACACCAAATATATATGTGCTAATGATTTTGATATGAAAATTATGATTTTATAATATGAGATACTACGCAAGTATACGTATCGTTTATCAAGTAATATAGGACTTTCTGATTAAGCCCCGAGATATCAAACCCACAGGGAAAATTTGAAAATCTTTAAAGGAATCAGAAAATTATCTTTTTACTTTTTTTATGGCTTTTGAAAGTATGTCTTGATTTTGAAAAGTTTTGAAAGTTGATTTGTCTTTAGAAATTTCCTTAAGAAAATTTTAAGCAAGAAATTAAAATTATAATAACTAATAACTCTGTATGTAAAATACTATTAACTAGAATATCTTTTTTTTCCTTTTATGAAGTATTAATAATTATTAAAGTATTATTGTGGAAGTATTTAAATTTATTGTGACAGATAAAAGCAAATGTGTTATTTATCCTTACTTGGTTCTATAAAGAACATAGGTTAATTTGAAATTTTTATCATTTTGAACATGGTAAGGCATGGAAGATACCAGTCTCTCACTCTAGAGTTCCCTTGATTCCCACCAACTGGGGGCTAACTTCTCATAACAAAACTCAAAACTTCAAACCAAATTCGGGGGGTTTAGCCTATCACTCTAAAATCCTCTAATTTTACTCCCTTTCATAAAAATATCTTCTAATATTGCATTCAATAATATGAACTACAATTCTCACCCATATAATTGCGTGTGATTTTTACTAACATTTATGAACAATACCGCATTGGATCTTACATAATCTCAAAAAATTCTACAACTTAACAGACCAAATTAAGAAGTAAACAAAGTTTTTAGAATCAATCTACACAACTTCTTCCAAATTTTAAACACTTATACTTTCCACAACAATTCTCTATAAATTAATTACTTCTCCATTTAATAAAGAAAAAGATAAAGTAAACTACTCAGAATTCATTGAGAAAATACAAAAACACATTGATTTGAAATTAAAAACCATATGAAAAACAAAAAATAAAAACAAGTATTAATTAAAAAAACTAAATGTAAGAACAAAAGTAAAAATTTATCTGAAAGTCCTCTCCACAAGACTCAGGAAGTTCCTCTAAAACTTTGACTCTTCGCTAAACTACTCCTCAGAGCAAGTCTCCCAACTCCGATGACTCAGATGTACAGACTTCAGACTTCAATAAAAACTAAACTAAAAGAAAGAAAAGAAGTGGGAAGAATAAGACTTCACTCCGACCCTTTTCTCCTTTCTACTCTCTACTCCTACTCTTAATAAAAAATCTCACAAAATAAAAGTAAAATAATGTAAAAACTTGCAAGTAAAAGAACCCTTCAAAAGGTAAAGGAAGAGCTCCTCTCTAATCTCTACTCCTAATGAAAACTCTCTTCAAAATGCAATAGAAGAGCCCGCCTCAATCTTTCCTAAGACTCTCTTTAAATAGTAAACCAAAAGGTGCATTGGTGTCTCTTCAAAATGTGTCCAAATTCAATGTATCCACCAAAGAATGCACCCCTTCATTCAAACTTGCTGCCCAAAGGAAGTTATGGAAGTTACCACCAAGAGTTGCATCTCATCCCCTTTGAAATTGGCGCCAAATTCATTTGAATTTCGATTTTTAACTGTGGCGGTGCTTAGCCGCCAGTGCCAAATTTTCATTTTTCATCTTTTTTTGCTCCAAATTTGATCCAATTTTGCTCCTTTCATCATGACCATCCATTTTCATCATACCTGCAAGACAAACACAAAATACCTTCCATTAAAGTGCAATATCATTAAAAATAGGTATAAAAATGTGCATAAAAATACTATATATTTTAGGTGTATCAAAATCCCCCAAACTTAAAATGTTACTTGTCCTCAAGTTACAGTTAATCTCATAGAACATTTTAGCATGCAAATTATGTAATGAGTTTCTTAGGAAGATAACAAAATTTTGTTCTAGAAATGGAATAGTCCAATTTAGAAAAAATTTCAGTAATTAAGACCAACTTAAAGTTTAGAAAGTTCTTAAGTAAAGGAAAATGACAAATATAATTCTATCTAATTCAAAAATATTTGTAGATTCTTCAAAATATACGACTTAAACACTTATTTTTCTCACTAAAAAATCTTTATTTGAAAATAATTTTACTTACTATATTATAATTTTAAGCTTTAGATTTTCTCTGAACTTATATCTTAAACTTTAGGTATGAAACCAATTTTTGATTAGGCCCTTAAATCATCAAGCTTCTCCTCCCTTTTCATATACTATTTTTCATTTTTTATTTTCTTTTTTTTAACAAGGCAAGGATTACTATATCTGGATAGGCCTTTAATGATTTTGAATTCCACCCTTTCATTTAAATAAAAGGTCAAATATATATCTTTCACTTAAAAATCATAATAATAATATTTGAAAATTACTCTTCAATAAAAGAAATTTAAGCTTTGAAGAATAAAAGTCAAATCTTTTATTTATCCAAAAACACAAAACTTCTTACTAAAGATAGTTTAACTTTATTTAACACCTCTTCATTAAGAAAATTTTAACTTTAAGTTTTTCATGATTACTATAAATTTTAACTAAATTCTTTTATTCATTTCTATATTCAAAATTTTTGTTCCCCTAATATAACTTCATGTACATAATTATTCTCAATCAAAAATAAGATTTATTTTTACGTATTCTTGAGAATCAAACAAAATTTTAGGTTTTTTGAAAATCTTTGTTTTTAAAATCCCCCCAAAACATTAATTTTTAGTTAAGATAAAACATTTAAGCATAAGAAATGATACATGGGTGAGAAATAAAAAACTGACATAACATGCTTGCATGAATTTTTAATATCCTAATATGCAAGTATAACTATTTAAATAACAGGAGTAAAATGAAATCAAATTCAGTTTTTCAAAACAATTTTTTTATACATAGAAAAGTAAAAATTCAAAAATACTTCTGCAGTAGTGGAGGTTTTCAAAGCAAATACAGACCAACTAAAATAACACACTGATACAGATAACAAATGATAGTGGAATTTGAAAAATTATAAACATGTAGTTTCCTAAGTAGAAGTTCCCAATAATGGTTTATAATTTCCTAACAGTTTTTGAATTAAAGTACACACTACTGGAAACTCTGACATAACATACACATTAAAACATTTACTTTTACACATCACTACCACAAAGCAACATATAAAACATCAATACAACAAAAACAATACATCTAAATATGCATAACAGAAAAATAATACAAACAACAGTTTGCATACTATCAATGTTCACATCACAACACAATGATCAAACTAAATACTAAACAAAACAAACATACATCAATACCTCAACAACAAAAACAACACCACAACGAAAACAAATAACACAAATCTACTCATCATCCTCATCATCATCATCATCCTGCTCGTTCCAATCCCTAGATGACGCATAAGGTATGTAGAATGGATGAGGGGGCATCTCAGCACTATGATCACCTCTAATCAGTCTATCCAAATATTGCTGATAATTCTCCTCATACTCATCATGTTTCACAATATATCTTTCTACATTATCCATCTTACCATCCATATCTTTCAGATGCTCTCGAGTAAGACTAACTTTTTTAAAAAATTTTCTTAATAACCCAGTCTGTGAATCAGTAGATGATGAAGCACGTGAAGTAATAGCACGAGAAGTAGATGCGAGCGAAGCGAATGCGAAGAAGCCCTACCAAATCCTCCTCTCCATCCAAACTGCCGAATGTACGAGTGTAAGCACCAATGTTTACACCGGTAATTGGTTTCAATGGTCGAAGTACCTCTTCCCGTGTTTCAAACTTCACTCCGGATCGTTCACATAATAAATGAATCAAGGAAGGAAATCCCATACCTGCAAGTCGTGGTTGATCTAGCACGAGTTCAAAAACATAATAATAAATTATACTTCCAATGTCAATAGGCTTCCCTTGCTGAATACAATGGTTCAACACAGCTATTTCTCTTGTTACTTCACTAGTATGACTCGAAGGTAACAACTTAGATGAGATAAAATAATGCCATGCCTTAGAAATGACATTTAATTTGGAAGCAGGAAAGTTCACTCTTCAATCATTAGTTATTTTCCATAATCCTCTTCCATCAGTCAGAAATTCCATGATCTCATCTAATTCTCCTTCCATAGGATGATAGTTAGAATAAAAACATAACTTGTCAGGAGGTAGTCCATAAAAAATATTGATTGCCCCAGAAGAAAATTTGACCTCATGCCTCCTAACCATCACTTGATTCTCTTCTGCAGCAGGCAAATTTGCATAAAATTCTCTAACCACAGAAACAACAGCAACAACAGAGAAGCAACAGTAATTCTCTCAGTTCCTTCTAGCAATCATATCTTCAATCACCTCTCCTGGCATACTAAACACACGGTCAAGAATCAACTTACGTGACTGCAATGCATCGACGTATCGTTCCTCAGCCCTCATACTAACAAATTTGTCAGAATCAAATCTTGTCCTTTCTCGTGCACACTTTGACTTTGGAGCCATCTCTAAAAATTCACAAAAAATTTCACCATAAATTCCAAAATCAAACAAAATTTGCTAAAATATCATCCAAAAGATATTTTCACTAAATCCAAGCAATTTCTCAAGTTTTTCCTCAAATTTTCACCATGAATAGTGATTTTAAGATTTTCCAAAATGTACTCAAAATACATGGTGAAAATTAAAAATTTTTACTTAGGAGTAGTGCTCTTACCTCAAGGAATCCAAATTTAACAATTTTTGTTGAGATCGGCTCTTAAATGATCCACAATATGATGCCCTAGGCTCCTCTTTCGCGATAAACCGAAGGTTGAAGGCGATGGGGTGTTTTAAAATGGCATTTTTTGAGTTTTTAACTGTTGGGAACCAATTTTTGCGAACTGGCGCCTAAGCGTGAACTCTCGGAGCTTAGCCGCAAAATCTGGTGCTTAAGCGCCGGCACTTTGGCGCTTAGCCGCCAATACCTAAATTTTCACAATTAAGGTATATGCACTAAATCACTTGGTTAATCACCCTTAATTACTCCAGAATAATTATTTCTCCCCACATAAATCTTCAATATTCCAAATCAAAACTTAATATCCATTGATTCTACACAAATTTCACAAAAACACAAACTTATATTAAAACAAACATAACACTTGATACAACTCTAGAATTTCTATCCGCACATAAGGATGAAATTCTCTAAATACAAGAGACTTTAATCTCAAACTAATAAGTATACATATCTAGGATGTAACCATCACATCATCAGGCTTAGTTAATACTTAAATATAAACACTAAACACACTAAACAAAACACACATAAACACTAAACATAACACATAAGAACGCTAAACAAATAAGAACAAAGCACTCTTAATTCCATTCTCCATTAGGCGGATTATATCCAAGACCACTATTATTCTCATTTGACCCTTCTGGAATATAAATTTGATAGAACGAGCGATAATTGTTCATTCTTACATCTTCTTCTTCAATCCATATTTTCTTCACAAACATTGCCTTATCCGCTTCTTCCACGTACCTTGAATGACTGAATTACATCTTGAGTTCCTATCCCATGTGCTCCAACTGTAAATTAGTTTCATTGATCTTTGCTTCCATTGAAGTCACTCGGGCTTCAATATTTGCAATCATTTCTGCAATACCTTGAATATTAACAGCGAGAAATCCATTGAATAACTCTTTAGCACTATCACTAATGAACTTACTTTTGTCAGAATCTTGCTTCTTCTTCATCTCATTCTCCCAGGAAGACATGATGCACTCAAAACTCTCTTCTTAAGACTCAGAAATGAAAATAGGACCTGGAGCAAGTGTTTCTCTTAAATCAGGTCCTTTTTATTGACTTGGGAAGTGCTAAATCTGCCCCAAGACGTTTTCAAACTCCAAAATAACTTCCAAAATTACTCCCCCACGATCTAGGCTTCTAGAATATCATTTTTCACGTTTTTTATAACTACGACACCTAAGCGCCATCCAGTCGGCGCTTAGCCGCCAGTACTCAATTTAGCACAGGTCTGCTAAGTGTCTAAATTTTCATTCTGACTTCTCTAAGTCATCAATCAAGGTCAAATAAACTGTACTATAGTTTAAAAACTCCAAATTACTACCACTAAAAACATAAAAACAACCAAACAAAGCAAACAAAGCACACAAAACAAACATTAATCAAAGCACACCAATAATTATGGGTTGCCTCCCACAAAGCGCTTGTTTTAACGCCTTCAGCCTGACATACCCAGAACTCATTTTGAGTGACCCAACATCAAATTATTATCAGATTTAGATTTATTGACTGAAAAATATGGTTTAAGTCTATGTCCGTTAACTTTAAACATTTTTCCAGATCTTAGGATCTTGAATATCTACGAACTTCATAAGAATAAACTTTTATCACAATAAATGGACCCATCCACCTGGACTTAAGTTTTTTAGAAAATATTCTCGTTCTAGCATTATACAATAAAACTTGTTGTCCTGGTACAAGATTTTTAGTAAGAATCTTCCGATCATGCCATAAGTTCATCTTTTCCTTATAAATCTTAGCATTTTCATAAGATTCATTCATTATTTCTTCAAGCTCATTTAATGGCAATAATCTCTTTTCAGCAGCATCTTTCAAATTATAATTGAACTCTTTAAAAGCCCATTATGCTTTATGCTCAAGTTCAAAAGGTCAATGACAAGCTTTACCAAAAATTAGCCTATATGGGGATATTCCTATAGGTGTTCTGTAAGCAGTCCTATAGGCCCACAAAGCATAATCCAGTTTGATTGACCAATCCTTTCTATTTGGATTAACAGTTTTTTTCAATATTCTTTTAATTTTACGATTGGATAATTCAACCAAACCACTTGTCTGCGGATGATAAGTAGTAGCAATGCAATGATTAATATGATATTTCTTTGCTAACTTCCGAATAATCGCATTTCTAAAATGACTTCCCCCATCAGTTATGATTACTCTTGGTATTCCAAATAAGCAAAATATATTCTTTTTCTAAAAACTTTGCAACACTTTGTGCATCACATCGAGGTAAAGTAATAGCTTCAATCCAATTGGAAACATAGTCTACTGCTATCAAAATATAAACATTTCCGAAAGATGGTGTAAATCAGCCCATAAAATCTAGTCCCCAAACATCAAATATTTCAACTTCCAACATATAATTGAGGGGCATCTCATTTCTTCTAGAAATATTGCCTACACGTCGACATCTATCACAATTTTTAATATAAACATTCACATCCTTAAAAATTGTAGGCCAATAAAATCCCGATTGTAATATTTTATATGCGAGCTTTATCACTTCCAAAATGTACCCCATAATCAGAATCATGGCATTTTTGAATAATTTCATAAGTCTCTTCCAAAGGTACACATCTTCGAATTATAAGATCCTTTCCTTGTTTATATAAAAATGGGTCATCCCAAAAATAAGTCTTAAGCATCGGACATAAATTTCTTCTTTTCTTGGTATGTCAAACCATAGGGTATAATATTACTAACAATAAAGTTTATTATGTCTGCATACCACGGAACACACAATTCTTTAACAGTGAACAGTTTTTCATCAGGAAAATGTTGATTAATTTCTTCAATATCACAGAGAGATTTTTCAATTTCAAGTCTGGATAAATGATCAGCAATTTGATTATCAGAACACTTCCTATCTACTATCTCAAAATCAAATTCTTGAAAACGAAGAATCCATCTTATCAGTCGCGGTTCTGCATCATTTTTCTTCATTAAGTATTTAATAGTAGAATGATCACTATGCACCACACATTTAGTTCCAATTAAATATGATTGAAATTTATCAAAGGCAAATACTATAGCTAATAACTCTTTCTCAATAGTGGTATAATTAATTTGATCTTCATTAAGAGTTTTACTGGCATAATAAATTACTTTAAAAAATTTATCATATTTATGACCTAAAACAGCACCAATAGCATAATCACTAGCATCACACATTAATTCAAAAGGTTTTTCCCAATTTGGTGAAATTATTACAGGTGTGGTGATTAATTTCTCTCTTAATGTTTCAATGGCTTTGAGGCAATAATCATCAAAATTAAAAATTGCATCCTTTTCCAGTAAACGACATAAAGGTTTTGTAATCTTTGAAAAGTCTTTGATGTAACTCCTGTAGAATCCAGCATGTCCTAAAAAACTTTTAATTCCCCTTACATTGGTTGGGCAAGGTAAATTAGATATAACTTGAATTTTTGCAGGATCTACCTCCAAACCTCTTTCTGAAATCCGATGTCCCAAAAAAATTCCTCCTACTACCATAAATTGGCATTTTTTCCAATTAAGGACCAAATTAGTTTCTTCACAGCATTTTAGAACTTTAGATAGATGTTCTAAACATGATTCAAATGAAATCCCAAACACTGAAAAAGTCATCCAAAAAAACTTCAATCCCTTTTTCAATTAAATCATAAAAAATAGCCATCATACATCTCTAAAATGTAGTAGGGCTTTACATAAACCAAAGGGCATTCTTCAAAAAGCAAACGTACCATAAGGACTGGTAAACATAGTTTTCTCTTGATCCTTGACCCTCGATCCGCAGCAATGCACCAAAAACTTGGTTTGTAATCGCAAAACAATGCAGTAATTTATGTTATCAAAAATATGTTATAGACAATACTTTGACTCAAATAATAATAGCGGCTAATGTATATAAATATAATTTTATGGAAAATATTTTACACACTAGGGGTACTATGCAAGTATATGTATCGTTTCAAGTAATATAGGGTTTTAAATAAAGACCCCAGTATCGATCCCACGAGGAGGATTATAGATTTTTTTTAAATATTTTGATTTTATTTTTATGTATTTCTTTTAAAGTTAAAAGTTGATATTTAATTTACTAGATGCAGAAATAAAGCAGTAATAAAGTAATGATTGATGTAAATAAAAATAAGCAAACAACTTTCTTCCTTTCAATTAATCCAAGACTTTTTAGATAATGTAATATTCGTGGAGAATATAAATTTATGGTATTGTGCCAAATAGAAGCATTTCTATTCTTTACCTTCTCTCGATAGTATAAAGAACATTGGCTAATCAATAGATCAGGTCTGGATGTATTGTTAGTAGAATGGGTTAATCTAGGCTCACACTACTAGATGTCCAAGGGTGGCTATGGTCGGCCCTACTAGTGACCATTTCCTTCTCTATAAACCAAATTACAAGAATTTAACATGTCACTCTAAAAACTTATCAATTCTACGCCCCTTGAATAATATCTTCCTATTTATTTGCACTTCACCTTGAATAACCCGCGCAAGACCTTCGACTACCCAAGGATTCATGTGATATCTACTAGTTAAGAATTCATCTCCTTCTAGGTCTCAAAACTCTTCAACAGATTTTAACGATTTAAATGGCCAATTTAAATGGCCAATTTAAATAGTAAATTAAGATCATGTATTAATATCATCACAATGTTTAAAATATATATATAGTTTTTAATTCTCCAACGAATTTTATATTATCTTATTTATCTTTTCATAATTGAAAGAAGAAAGTAAAGTAACTAATCATAACACATTAAATTTAAACAACAAAACATATAAATAAAACTTTGAATCAAAATACAAATACTTATCTCAAGTGTTTTTCCAACTGAACCTCTGAATCTTTCTGACACCAAAGTAAATAGACTTCAAAAGCACCGACTCTTCAAATACTCTCAATTCAAACTCTAAAATAAACTCACTAATTAATAAAAGAAATTATAAATATGGCCCTTAAAATATTTCTCTAATTTCTCTCTCTAAATGGAACTATGGGGCTAGGGGACTAGGTTGGGCGTTGGTGGTTTGTGGGCGTTTTTCTCTGAAGGAGTAGCCTCCTATTTATAGGCTTCAAGGGTTGCCTTGAGGGACCTCTTCAAAATGTGTCCATGTTCAATGAATCTTCTAGAAGGTGTGTCTGGCGCCTAGGCGCCGGACTCTGCATCCAGTTCTTCGCACCTCTTCACTTTAGATCGCACCTCTTCACGATCCTAACCGTTTCCAAGCGTCCAAATACAATGTATCACATGTCCTATAATCCAGGAATAACTACCAATCTTCTAGATGGTCCAGTAACCGCTAACACCGTAAAAATAATCGTCCAAAAGTCATTAAAAATCTTACAGAATTCTGTATCGAACTGGCGCTTAGGCGCCATGCCAATTATTTTGACAATTTTGCATTTTGGCTCCATTTTGCTCCTTTTTGCTCCTTTTCATCCTTTTTTCCTTCTTGAACATTTTTGCATCACCTACATCCAAAACACAAAATACCTTTCATTAAAGCATAATATCCTTAAAAATTTGATAAAAATCAAGGCATAAAATTTGGTATTTCTTTCATGGATCAAAATCCCTCAAACTTAAATGTTACTTGTCCTCAAGTAACCCTTTTTACTATATAAAATATATAACAATTGGAATAAAAGGTAAATATTTAAGATTTCTTATAATTTTTGATTTTATAAAGGCTTTAGTAAATCATTAACCAAATTTAAATAAGTTTAATTTTAAAAATTTAAAGAATATTTAACTACCAAATCATAAGATTTCAAAAGTTTTCATTCACTTCGAAAATAATTGTAGTTTATTATATTATGATCACATAAATTATTTACAAGAAAAAGATCTTCATGAAAATCTTTTCTAATAAAGATACATGCATAAAAATTAAGTAAAATATGTAATCAGTTTTTTTCTTATAAACTAATTCAAGTGAAGCCAATTTTTTATTAGGCATCTCCTCAAGCTTCTCCTCTCTCTTTTTCTTTTTCTTTTTTTTTTACAGAGAGGATTACTATATCTGGATAGCCTGTTAATGGTTTTGAACTTCACTATCCTTAACTTATATTTTCAAACTTATACATTTTCACTTAATTACTATAACATGAATAGATTTCAAAAAGAATTTCAATCTTTTCTTTTTCAAGTTATAATTTTTTATTTCTTAATACTTCTAAAATTCAATTATTTCTACTATGAATAGAAAAATTTCTTAATCTTACTCTTCTTTAAGTTAAATAATCCTATTCTTAAAATCAATCAAAGTTATTAAAATTTTAGTTAAGTCTACTAAATTATTTATAATTTCAAAAATTTTAAATGATCTTAAATAGATTCTTCAATCCTTATGTTATGTTAATTGTTTTTTTTAGAAAATATTAGTTCATTAAGGACAAATAAAATTTAAATTTGCATGTATTTTCCCTTCTCCCAAACTTAAGTTTTGGTATATCATGAAAAAAATTTAAAGTATGAGAGAAAGAAAGGTATAATTTAAAAAGGAATTTTTATAAGTATGTAAAAATAGTCTAAAAAGAAAAATTTACTTCTACACATGCTTTTTATAAATATTAGTGAAATAACGAAGCATATATAAAAGTAAGCAGGCTCATCATTTTTTTATATCAGTAGCTGAATTAAATTACTATACTATTAATAGTAACAGAAACAGAACAACATTACTAACTATTTAAGAAAACTAAACAGTAGGCTGAAACAAAAATAAACATTAATTCATCCAAATTTCGAGTCTTCGACACAATACACTAAATATTTAAAACAGTCTCGACATCGAAACAATCCACACAAAGTTTCATAAACAAATCTACACTAACAAACAACAAACAACAAACAGCACTAGCAAACAAGAAATAAACTAACAACAGAATCAGCACATCTCAGAGGTAAATCAAGCTACTAATCACTATCTGTAGCCTCGTCATCGTCATCACCAAAAGAAAACTCCTCTTCCTTTGGATCAACATAAGGTGAAAATCTAGGATAGGTAGAAAACTGAACATCATGCTCACCCTTCAAGAATCTCACTAAAGACTCCGAATACTCAGCATCATACTCACTTTTCCTTTGGGTAAACTCAGATAAATGATCAATCTTCTTGTTTATAGTATACTACTCGCGAGTGAGTTAGAAATAACTCATTCTGCTGCTCCAGAAATTGATCATGCATCGATTCCCAGAAACTAGATGATGGCTCAGCAGTAGAAGTAGAAGGTCTAGAAGTAGAAGCTCTACATGGATTAGGTACAGAAGTAAAAGGACCAGTAGATCTCTTCCCTCGAAGACGATCATAAATGCTAACACTCTCCTGCCCAATTGGCTTTGTATTCTTCAACTTCTCCTCTGATATATCAGCATAAACTCCATTGCTCATGCATAAGGAATGAATCAAGGATGGGAATCCTAATCCCACAGAAGTGTTGGATCTAGCAATCGATTCCATTGAATCATGAATAATACTGCCAACATATATCGGCTTCCTCTCCTGAATGCAGTAGTTCAGGATAGCTCGATCTCTGGTAACGTCTCTCAGGTAGTTAGAAGGTAGAAGTCTAGCAGAAATAAAATAATGCCATGCCTTTGAAATACCATTTAGCTTAGAAGATTTGAAGTTTACCCGTTTGTCGTTCCGGATCTTCCAAGCTCCAGTGCCATCAGTCAGATATGCAATAATCATCTCAAGATCTCCCTCAGATGGAGATAAACCAGAATAGTAGCACTCGATGGTAGGTGGTAGGCCGTAGAAAATATTGATCCATTTCGGAGTAAATCCTACTCTGACACGTCTAACGAAGACTTTGTAGTCTTCCACATCCAAAAAGTTGACATAAAACTCGCGTACAAAAGGAATAACGACAATAGCAGTGAAATAACAGAATCGTTGCCAGTTGTATGCAACGATCGTGTTCTCGATCATTTCACCAGGATTGTAAAAACTACGCTTCGAGATAAACTTTCTTGACGTCGCAAATTCGTGATAACGAAAATGCGTTGCCGCAGTCGAAAACTTGCTGTTGTCGAAATTTTCTCGTGCCTTTCGTTGTTTAGATTTTGGTGTCATCTAAACATGAAAGAAAACATAAATAAACTTAGGAATCAAATATTTAAACTCTTTTAAGGCTTGAGAAACTTTAAATGAGTTTAAAAATCCATGGAGAAACTCTAAAAATCAAAATTTTTCTCAAAATTTTGGCTTTTAGCAAAAATAGGAAAATCCATGGTATGAATCAAAAATAAATGGATTAGAAGGTAGATCTGACCTAAAGATGAAGAAATCAAGTGATTTCGGGCTCAAAAACTTAAAGTATTGACCTCAAGATGGATTTAGGGGGTGTATTTTCGCAAAAAAGAGGAAGGGGATGAAGCTTAGGCGTCAACCATGGCTAATGGGATTTAAATGCTAATTTTTGGTAGCAGGCTGAACCGGCACCTAGGCGTCGAATTCTGGCGCCTAGGCGCCAGACTCGCCTTTCACAAAAATCACTTTAAAAATTTTATTTTCCACCAAAACTCATAAATTCAACTTCCAATTACTTATATTAGAGTAGTGCTTCAGTTTTCAACTTCCAAAATATTTCCCAAAAATTTTAAAAATTAAAAATTAAATCCACCAATTAAACACAAGGTTTAAATCAAACTCTTCTAATTCCATTCATAATCTTCAATTTTGGCTCAATAAAATAAAGATAAGTATAGTAATATGATTCAAGTCCTAACAAACAATTAAACTACACAATTTCAAAGCAAATACAACACACATTGAACAATAAATCAAACACACAAACAACACATTCAATTTACTAAATCGATACAACGACACACTAATAAAAGTCTAGATCACACCACAATAACTATCTAATCTTCAAATTAGAAATTTTCATTCTCTTCGCAAGGAAGATTACTAGGCCTACTTGGGAAGAATACTAACGCCCTCGGAAAATCCGTAGTCATTTTCTCATCGATCCAATTGTTCTTAACATACATCTCCACTTAAGCATCTTGATAAGCTGCTAGATGATCAAATTGAAGCTTCGCCTGCCATTCCAGATGTTCAATTTGATAATACATCTCATGGAGGCAATCTCCAATACTTTTGAATTCTGCTTCAAATTTATCTAGATGACTTGAAATTTTCTCCAAACTTACAGCGATAAAACCATTGAAGTAGGGTTGAGGATCCTTTGAACCTTTGTCACTAGCCTCTTCTCCAAGATTTCTTCTCTCCATTTCTTTAAAAATTCTCTCTAATCTCTCAAGAATGAAGTGTCTAGGTCGTAATTTTGGTTGCTTAGGGATTGGGGACGAAGATGGGGTAATTTAAAGAGAAAATCGTGTGAAAAACTGAAAATTTTTAGTTTTTACACGATCCAGTAACTGTGGCGCTTAGGTGCCTAGGCGCCAGACCCATCGATACACAGTTTTACTCTAGCACTTAGGCGCCGAATTCTTGCGCCTAGGCACCGAAACCACGTTCGACTCCGTTTCGCCTAACGTCAAATTTCAAAGTTTCTTTCTCCAAAATAGGTAATTTAGAATGGTAAGATCAATATAGACTTAGTAACAAAAATTATAAACAATCATAATGAAGGTTAACTTGATCTCCTTTTTACTCAAATATGAAATGGAGTGATCCAAAGTCCAAACTTTATATACTTCGAGATAATTTTTAGCTTAAGTCAATAAAGACTTGTTAGCGTCCAATTTTCTAAAGTTATATAAAATTAGTCAAGACTGAGGCATAACCTTACATTAAAAATGTAAAAAAAACATAAAAATAATTATGGGTTGCCTCCCACAAAGCGCTTGGTTTAACGTCGTCAGCCCGACCTAAATAAGTCTTTAATCAGGTTGACTTAACTCGTAAGCCTCTTTATAAATCATTTTAATGTCTCCTAAATAAGGCTTCAGTCTTAATCCGTTAACTTTAAATATTTTTCCTGTTTTGGGGTCTTTAATATCCACAGCTCCATAATGGTATACTTTCTCAATTATATAGGGTCCCATCCATTTATATCTTAATTTTCCAGGAAAAAGTCTTAAACGAGTATTAAATAATAATACTTCTTGTCCAGGTTCGAATATTTTTCCTGAAATCTTTCTATCATGTAACATCTTCATTTTCTCTTTATAATTTTTTGCATTTTCATATGATTCATTTCTTATTTCATCCATCTCATTTAATTGTAATAATCATTTTTCTCCTGCAGTATTCAAATTAAAATTAAACTTTTTTATCGCCCAGTAAGCTTTATGTTCAAGTTCAACAGGTAAGTGACATTGTTTACCATAAATTAACCGGTAAGGTGACATTCTGATTGGTGTCTTATAAGCTGTTCTATAAGCTCATAATGTAGAATCAAGTCTATCAACCCAATCAGTTCTTTTAGGATTAACAGTCTTCTCTAAAATTCTTTTAATTTCTCTGTTTGATACTTCAGTCATTCCACTTATTTGAGGGTGATACGCAGTTGCAATTCTGTGTTTGATTCCAAATTTGTCCAGTAATGATTGAATTCTTATATTTCTAAAATGACTTCCACCATCTGTGATAATTACCTTAGGCATTCAAAATCTTGAAAAAATCATTTACTTTAAAAATTTTGAAACATTTTTGGAATCACAGTTAGGTAAAGCTACAGCTTCAATCTACTT
The DNA here is from genome assembly GCA_022702705.1 of Papilionanthe hookeriana x Papilionanthe teres. NCBI lineage: Eukaryota > Viridiplantae > Streptophyta > Magnoliopsida > Asparagales > Orchidaceae > Papilionanthe > Papilionanthe hookeriana x Papilionanthe teres. The sequence continues at coordinate 37,852,986 of CM040437.1, read as the reverse complement.
TGAAACATAATCGTCTGCTAATAAAATATAAATCTTTCCAGATGATGGTACAAATGGTCCCATAAAGTCTAAACCCCATATATCAAAAATTTCATCTTCCAATATATAGTTTAAAGGCATTTCATCTTTTCTAGATATATTTCCTATCCTTTGACATCGATCACATGTTTTCACAAAATGTCTCACATCTTTGAACAAGGTAGGCCAATAAAATCCTGAATTTAAAATTTTAAATGCAGTTTTACCTACTCCAAAGTGTCCTCCAAAATTGGAATCATGACATTTTTGAATAATAGCAAAAGTTTCTTCATAAGGTACACATCTTCGAATTACAGAATCTCTTCCTAAATTAAATAAATGAGGATCTTCCCGAATATAAGATTTAGCATCATTTTTAAATTTCTTAATATGTTTGTTATTCAATCCATAAGGTAGAATATTGCTAACTAAATAGTTAACTATATCCGCATACCAAGGTTTTTGGCATCCTTGAATAACATATAAATGTTCATCAGAAAATTTTTCATTTATATTTTCCTCAGTAATAACATCACTCTTAATTCTAGATAAATGATCAGCAATTTGGTTATCAGTTCCTTTTCTATCCACTATTTGAAAATCAAATTCTTGTAGAAGTAAAACCCATCTTATCAGTCTAGGCTTAGCATCTTTTTTTGTCATTAAATATTTAATAGCGGAATGATCAGTATGAACTATGCATTTGGTACCAAAAGATAAGGTCTAAATTAATCGAAGGCATAGACTATAGCTAAAAGCTCTTTCTCGGTAGTAGTGTAATTTCTTTGAGTTTCGAAAAGAGTTTTACTAGCATAATATATAACTTTGAAAATTTTCTCATATTTTTGTCCCAATACGGCTCCAATTGCAAAATCACTTGCATCACACATTAATTCAAAGGGTTTATTCCAATTAAGTGCAATAATTATAGGTGCGATTATTAATTTTTCTTTTAAAATATTGAAAGCATTAATACGAGTCTTCATTAAATTCAAATTTAGCTTCTTTTTCCAATAAATGACTAAGAGGTTTAGCAATTTTAGAAAAATCCTTTATATATCTTCTATAAAATCCGAGCATGACCCAGAAAACTTCTCACATCAGTAACAGTAGTAGGTGGTTGCAGTTTAGCAATAATTTTCACTTTTGCTTGATCAACGTCCATCCCTTTTTGTGAAATTTTGTGACCAAGTACAATGCCTTCTGTGACCATAAATTGACATTTTTCCCAGTTCAGAACTAAATTTGTTTCGTCACATCTTTTCAGAACTTTGGAAATATTTTCCAAACAAGATTTAAAATAAGTTCCAAAGACTGAAAAATCGTCCATAAATATTTCAATTCCCTTGTCAATCAAATCACAAAATATTAACATCATACATCTTTGAAAATTTGCAGGTGCATTACATAAACCGGAAGGCATTCTTCTAAACGCAAATGTTCCATAAGGACTTGTAAATGTTGTTTTCTCTTGGTCCTCAGGAGCGACAGGTAATTGATGATAACCAGAATATCCATCCAGAAAATAGAAATATGAGTGTCCAGCTAATTTATCAAGCATTTGATCCAAAAAAGATAAAGAAAAATGATCCTTTCTAGTGGCGTCATTTAATTTCTGATAATAAATGCAAATTCGCCATCTAGTAGCTGTCGGCACTATTTTTAGGTTATGTGTTTTATTTTGAAAAGGGAGTCGCCTACGGAAATTGTCGGCGAATTTTTAATTTAATTTAAATAAATAATTTGAAAAGCGGTATTTTATTTTGAAAATAATTTTAAATTTGAAAATTTTAAAATATGAAATCAAACTGATCTCACATCCCGAATAGTTTATATAAACGAGCACCGCATCACAAACCGTGTATCTATCCCGAAGAATAGACACACTGCTTGATGATGGGGCTCGATTAAATAAACTAGAAAGGTTTGTGACATCCGTTTGGTCCGCGAACCAATTTTATAAGCCGACAAATTCCCTGCTTAATATGAAACTATTAAACGGGGTTTATATTACACAGGTTCTTTAAAATTCCCTATAAGGGCAAGCCCCTATAGTTAATTACATCTTAAGTGACGGGAATCACCTAAGAAAACTCTCGATAATAATCAATAATTCTGCTCTCAAGAATTTCAAAGTTTAAGTTTTCAAAGGATTGAATTTTGGAAATTTCAATAGGGAATGGATCAAATTTAGAACATTTTTATTTTGGGAATTCAAAGGAAGAAAAGTAGGAGAAATTATGGATTCGAAGTGAACTTCGATAATTTCCCGACTACCCTATTGTTTGGCTTGAATTTAGGAAAGTCCTAATGTTTATTTAATGTTTTAATCTTGCCAATTTTAATTAATTAGGGCTTATATTTATATGATAGAATCATACAAATTGCACTAGAAGATATGAGGGTTTATGTCGTATCGGACGACTACCTCGGAATCCTAAGACCGGTTAGGGTTTAATTTGCAATGCAAATGCCTAACAAAGAGTTGAGGATTTATGTTGCACTAGGCAAACTACCTCGAAGTCCTATGGCTTTGTTTATTTAACTCTAAGAAAGTTTTGTTGATGTAGGTTCAAGTTTTGCTGACGACGATGGCCGTGCCGCCCACCATGCTCCGAGCTCCTTGTTGTTGCAGAGGTTTAGTTTTAGAAATCATAAATCAAGAGATGAGAGAAGTGTTCGGTTTAGAGAAGTCTTAATTTCCAAGTGTTTTTTTTTGTGTTTTAATTAAAACAAATCTTAAAGTTGATTATAACGACACCGGTTAAGATCCCACGGTTCCATCCTTCCGGCATCATTATTTTTATCGGATTCACTTAGTCCGGATGAATTTGCTAAACTCAATTGAATGAGTTCCACACTTTCATTTAGACCGTGGGAAATCCCGTTAGCAACACGTAGGTTACATCATCCGAGGTATTCCCGATCATCCAACAAGACGTTTTAATTTAGTTGTAATTGTAGTTTTGTGTTATGTTTGTGATTAAATTTTGAGTTGTCTTATATTTTGAAATGTTGTGGAGGTGAATTTTATCTTGTAGTGTCTTTTAATTTAGTTATGGGTTTCAGTTTTGGTTTCTGTCCTAAAGGTGTCGGTTTTCATGCAAGCTGTTGTTTATCATGCAAGAAAAATAAAGTGCATTTGCGATAGAATAAACTGCAATAAAATAAAAGCGTACCTGGAGGGTCTTCCCGTCATTCCAAGCTGCACTTAAAACACAATTAGAATATTTAAGCAAGTTCCTAGGTAAAGCTAAGGGAAAGGTTTATGGTTTTCTACCAAGTTCCTAATCCTATAGCTAGCCATTTCCTATGACGTCTAGGTTCTCATGTTTTTAGTTTGAGGACGATTTTCTTCATCAGAGAATAACTAAGTTCAATCGTTCTTATAAATATCCTAACATATTGAGGAAGTGCTTAAGAAGAATCTTAAACATCTTTTCAATATTTCTAGGATTGTTTTAAGTCCAAGAGAATTTAGTTATATAAATGAATTGATCGTCCGAGATTTTTAATTTTTTGTTAACTTGCTCAGTGAACTAGGACATTTGAATATCCTATAAGTGAAGTAGCATTTCATTTTAATGTTCTATTTAGGAGTTATGATAACTAAAGCTCCTAAGGGCAAAATGATATTTAATGATTTGTGATTCAAATTTAAGTTCAAATTAATGATTTAAGTTTGGAATAGTGTTCGAGTTATTTTAGATTTATTTCTTCATGTCTTAAGTGAGGTTATTTAATTCAATTTAATTTAATTTAATTTAATTTAATTTAATTCAATTTAATTCAATTTAGTTTGATTTGATTTAATTTAATTCAATTCAATTTAGTTTATTTAATTTCTTAATTTAATTTAATTTAATTTTTTAATTTAATTTAATTTAATTTAATTTAATTTATTTAATTTAATTTAATTTATTTAATTTAATTTAATTTAACTTTTAATCTTAATTTAATTTAATTTAATTTTAATTTAATTTACTTAATTTAATTTAATTTTTAATTTAATTTAATTTAATTTTAATTGAAATTTTTTTTTGAAAGAGTTTAATGATTTAATTTTAGTTTAATGATTAAGTCTTTTAATATTTTAAATTTGAGTTATCATTTTAATTAAGAGTTGAATATTAATGGGATGATTAAATTTAGGGATTTTTAAATTAAAGAATAAATCTCTTCCTAATAATATCCCTATTTTAATAATTCCAATTTTATTATTCTTCCAAATTCAATTAATTATTTAATTACGGTTTAATCATTTTAAATTACTTAATGGGTTTCTACCCTTCAATTATTTAAATTTCAATCATCCAAATCAGATTAGGATCAAATATTTTACTTGTTAATTTTTATTAAACCTAAAGTTTTAATTAAGGGTTAAAATTTTAATTACCATTTTGCCCTTTAAGCCTAATAATTTCATAACTCACTAAATTGAACTCAAATGAACTTGAAATTTTTATGTGACTTCACTTATGTGTCAATAAAGACATGAGAGGAGAAAATGTGATTTTTCTGTATTTAATTTATTTATATAATTATTTTTTTGTAGAAAATAGAAATCTCCAAGGAAAATTCAATAATATGACCAAGGGAAAGTTTCTGTCCTTAAGAAAATTAGGGGACATTTCTAATGACCAGAGGACCACTTGGACCAAATTTTGTAATTTTTTGAATTATATTTTATTTATTAGAATTATTTTAAATTCTGGAGTATTAATTAATTTAAAAATAAAATAAATGTTGAAAAATAAATTTTATAATTTTTAAAATTCTCTCTGATATCAAGGATTCCAGAGAACCAAACTTTGCAATTTTCTGATTTTTCTTTGATTTATTATAATTATTTTGGTGAAAATGCTAGAAAATATATTTTTTTAATTTTAAAATTACCCTAGAGCTTTAAAAATTAATATCTCACTAAATAGACCTAGGAAAAATATGGGACTTGTTCCCAAGTGATTAAAATTCAAAATATAACATTTTAGTGAATTTTATTATTTTTGTGATTTTTATTATTTTTTAATTATTGAAAATATTAAAATAATATTAAAAATCAACTTTTTTAGAAAATTGAAATTTTAATTTTCTTAAACTCCCCTGATATCAGAGAGACTCCAAAACCAATTTGGTGAATTTTTGAAAGATATTTTGAAAGTTATGAATTTTTAAAGTTTAAAATGACTAAGTGGCTTAATCAACCCAATTAGTGGGGCTAACCAAGTCCAATTGACCTCAAATTTTTATGATGGGTTCCTCTGATCCTAAAGGTCAGTGGAGAATTGATTTCAAGTCAATTTGATCTATAGTTAACTCTAATTAATTAGAGATCTATTTTGGGTGTTTAAGCCAATTAGGGTTAATCTAAGTGAATTAACCCAAATCCTATTTTTCCTAGGGTTCTCTCGGTCATATGGAACATCACCAAATTTTCCTAGAGTTTATTTTACAACATGCTAATTTTTGGAATTAAAATACTTAAAATAGCAACATGCATTTGAAAAATCAATAACTTTTCATAGGGATGGCCTCTGACTTTGGAAAATTCGGGGAATGTTCCCAAATTCAGAGGCTTCAAAAGCCCTATGGTCTCATGCCATGGTGAATTGTATGAATGCATGGAGAATTAAATGTATGCAGAGAGTAAATAAATTACAAAAAATAAAATACTGGACAAAATTGAATGATTTCTTTTCCACATTATTCTCCTCTGTCCACTGAGCAAGAGGGTATTTTTATTTTATTTTTGTGATTTTTTTACACAGAGATATGAATTTTCCAAGTTTAGGGAATTAAATAAATAGGAAAATACCCTATTTTTCTATTTATCCACGCGGCGCCGCGTCAACCTCGGCAGCTCCGAATGCACACGCGGCGCGCTCCCATTCGACGCCGCCATCTGAGTCAGCAACCCGGGCCCCGCGGTTCTCGTACCGTCTCCTGGTCCGACGCCATCTGAGCCGTCCGTCCGCGCGTGTATTAAATGGACGGCATCCGTTCATCGTCCCCAAGTGTCCTCACCCGAGAGCCGTCCACACTAAATCCTTAAGATCTCACTCGATACTCAACAGATTTTTATGTTCTTATGCTCTATGGATTCGTCTTGAAGAGACGAACACATCTATACGGTTATCATGCATTGAAATTAAGGCATTTGAAATGGAGAATCTCCGAAGCTCGGGATGAAGAATTAATTCATACCTTAGCTCTGAGAGGTGAAGCCTCGATCAGAGATGCTTGGCACGTTCGTTGGAGCTGCAGGAGGCTAGGGATGAAGCCTGGGGATGTGGTGAATTGCCTAGGTGTGATTTCCACCAAAGCTGATCACAACCTTTGGAGTCTGGAACAACTGGGTGACCTGGAGATGGGGCTTTTGCTGGTGGACACCTTCCCTTGACCTGGTGCAGGTGTAGGACCAATCAATTTGGGGATTGGCTCGCTGTGGAGAAGTGTCCTGGTTTTGGGTGAAATTTCAACTCTGAAATTGAGCTCACAGAGAAGAAATGGCAGGGGGATCTCACTGGGGATCAAGTGCTCTGTGTGTGGGGAGGAGTCTGGAACAATTTTGGCAGAGTTTCAGTAAGGTCTGGTTCAGCACTTCTCATGGCCGAGAAGGTGAGGGGTTTAAATAGGAGATGTTGGAGGGCCTCCCAGGGGGAGTTGAGGGCTGGGATCAGCTGCTCTTGGCATGTGAAGAACAGCCATGGTGGCCACTAGGCATGGGGCGGCTCGAGCAAGGGAGAATTCCAAAGTTTGGCTCCTCCCTAGGTTTCGGCCATGGTGTTTTCCGGCGGCCTGGTGGCTGGCCGGCCAGGCATTGGTCACCATCTTGTTCAGGTGGGTCAGGGCTGGGGTTTAGTGTAGGCAATTGGCAAATGCCATGTGTAAAAGGCTTGGATTAGAATGGAATGGGAGAGGGCTTATTTTGGCTCAAATTGGTCAACCCCTCCACTTGGGCTAGGTGCACCACCCAAGGCTTGGTTTTGGCTGAGGGAAAAGTGATTTGGCTCAGCATAATCAGTGGGTCAAGTCACCATCCAAGCACAATTAGGCATAAGCATGGTTAAGGGGAATCATGGGAGTGGTTAATCACCTTTAGGAATTAAGGAAAGAGCCTCCTCCTTTTGCCCAAAATGGCATGGTGACATGTAAAGAGGCTCTCATGGCTTGCATATGGCTTGTGCATGGCTCCATGGCTCCATTTGGCTTGGGAAAAGGTTGGGTCAATTTCATAAAAATGGGTTTTAAGAATTTTGGATATTTTGGTGTGAATTTGTATGGGGCTTGATTTGGAATTGTTTGATGATGGAATTATAACTTAGGGAATGGCTTTGATTAAATGGATGGCAAATGGAAATGTCATGTGGGCTTTAGGGCCAAATTTGGGCTCATTGAAATGGTTTTAGATGGGCTTTTAAATGGTTTAGGAAAGTGGGCTTTTGAATTTTAAAATGGATTTTTGGGATGAAATTTTGGTAAAGGCTTGGGCCAAATAATTATTGAGTTTGGTTTAGGGATGCTTCATGAGTGGTTTGAAACAAATTTGAGGTGATTTGGGTTTGAATTGGGTTGGATATGGGCTTTTGGTAAAGAGGCTAAAGTGGGCCAAAATGAGCTACCATGGGCCAAAGTTGGGCTAGAGTTGAAATTGATGTAAAATTAATGTTGGGAAATGTTTTTGGGAGTGTTTCAAAGAGGTTTTGGCTTTGGTTGGGTTTTGATTTTGGGGTTTGGGCTCATTTGGGCTAGGTTTAGGTTTAGGTCAAAATTGGGCCTTTTGATTTTGGGTTGAATTTGAGTGGGGTTTGGGTCTAAATTTTGAGCAAATCATGTTAGTATTTTGTTCATGGGGATGTTAAGAAAGGTTTGGAAAAGATTTGGGGTTAATTGGAGTTGAATTGGGTGAGTTTGGGTTAGGTTTGGGTCATAGGTCCAAATTGGGCTTTAAGGCCAAAAGTGAAATTGGATCCCAATGCCAATCAAATTGGGCTTGGATTTGGTCTAGATTGGTGTTGGGATGTTGAATTGAAGTTTAGAATTGAATTGGACCAGAATTTGGGTCAATTGGGTAGGTTAGGTTTGACATTGGGTTTACTTTGGGTTAAAATGGGTCAAATTGGGGGTTTTGATAAAAGTGGGGTAAATTGACAAAATTGGCCCATGGTGTAGTTGAACAAAATGAAATTGGGAATATTTGGGATTTTCTGGAATTTTCTGGGAATTTTCTGAATTTTTGGATTTTTGGGTCAAAAGGGGTATTTTGGGTATTTGGAAGGTATTGGGGGTATTTTTGGAATTTTTGATATTTTTGGATATGGATGATCAATTTGAGTGATGTGGAAATGTTTGGGATTGATTTTGGAGAATTTTGGGTAATTTGGAAATTTTTGAGAAATTTGGGCTATTATGGGCTTTGGGTAGGTTGGCGGGTGTTGGGTCCCGGGGGGTCAAAAATTGAAAATTTGGAAAATTGAAGATTGGGTGGATGTAAGTGGAATGAAATCATTTTTGTTGAGCCATGAAGCCATATCAAGCCCACATGAGCCATGAAGAGACTCATTTGAGGCATTCATCTATGTTGTTCCTAACCCTCTTAGCCAGGGCTTAGGGGTTAAGGACCATCCATGTGAATCACTTACATGAGTCAGGAAGTTAAGTTGGGTAAGGGTGTGTTTTTAGGAAGTGTGTGAAAGTGTAGTGCATAGGTGTAGTGTATGTGTAAGTCGGCCCTTTACCGCGACCAGGGCCACCTGTGGGCGGTCCTAAGGCCAAAGAGTCCTATAGGAACTCATCCTTTAAACTTCCACATTTGATTTCAACCCTCTAGGTGATTAGGGGTCTATAGTCAAGTTTGTGGAGTTTGCAGGGAGTTAAGAAGTGGTTTGAATTTCTAAAAGGTGGGTCCCAATTCTAGTCCTCTAAGATAGTCAAAGGAAAAGCCTAAGGCTAGATCCTAAGTACTAAAGAGAAGAAGAGAAGACCTCATCAAAAATGAGGTCAACAGTAACTTGTCTTGTAGGAATTAGTTTATTTTTATCATTGACAATGACAGTTACTCCTCCTTTCTTCGGAACATAATGAATAGGACTTACCCATTGGCTATCCGAAATAGGATAAACAATTCCAGCATCTAACCATTTTAAAATTTCTTTTTTAACAATCTCTTTCATGATAGGATTTAATCTTCTTTGAGGTTCAATAGTAGGTTTAAAATCTTCTTCCATTAAAATTCTATGCATACAAATGGAAGGGCTTATTCCTCTTATATCAGCAATAGTCCAACCAAAAGCTTTCTTATAATTTTTTAACACTCCTATCAGTTTTTCTTCTTGATCTAAACTTAGTTTAGAAGAAATAATAACAGGTAAAGTTAATGAATTTCCAAGAAAAACATACTTTAAATGTGCAGGTAACATTTTTAATACCAGTTCAGGGGCTTTTTAAATTGAGGGTAAAAGTATATCATTTTGTGTTATGTCCAAAATTTCATAGTTATCTTTAATATAATGAGTTTCTTTAAATAATTCTTCTTCTTTTAGTCCTTCATCTTCGTCAGTTAATAATTCAATTTTTTCTTCAGAAATGACTTACATCCTTCTTGATAATGTTTTTCAATTATATAATCAATAATATCCATTCGATAGTATTTTTCTTTATCAGGGTACTTCATTGATTTAAGAACATTGAATTTAATCTCTTGATCATTAACTCTCATGGTTAATTCTCCTTTTTGCACATCAATCATAGCTCGTCCGGTGGCTAGAAAAGGTCTCCCTAAAATAATTGTTATTTCTTTATCTTCTTCCATATCAAGTACAATGAAATCCACGGGGAAAATAAATTTATCCACTTTAACAAGAACATCCTCTATAACTCCTTTAGGGTAAGTGATAGATCTATCAGCTAACTGAAGGGTTACAGTGGTGGGAGTAATCTCTCCTAAATTCAACCTTTAAAAATAGAAAATGGCATGAGATTAATACTTGCTCCTAAATCACATAAAGCTTTTCCACAAAATTTTTCTCCAATAGTACAAAGTATAGTGAAACTTCCAGGATCTTTAAGTTTCTGAGGTAATTTCTTTTGAATTATTGGACTACATTCTTCACTTAATGCAACAGTTTCAAAAGTTTTAAATTTTCGTTTCTTACTTAAAATATCCTTCATAAATTTTGCATAAGTTGGCATCTATTCCAAAGCTTCAGCAAAAGGTATGTTAATGGTAAGTTTCTTAAAAATTTCAAAGAACTTAGAAAATTGATGATCAAGCTTCTGTTGTTTTAGTTTTTGAGGAAAAGGTGGTGGTGGTTTTTCAAATTCCACATTAATAGGAATAACAGTCTGATCTTGACTAGGAGAAGGAGTTTCTTTAGGTTTTTCAATCTTTTCAACCTCAATCTCATTTTCAATTTCATTCTGCATTCTTTCTTTTAATTCCTTTCCACTTCTAAGTTGCATAGCTTTAACATGTTCATGTTCTTTTCCAGTTTCTTTTGGATTGACTTCAACATTATTAGGAAGTGTTCCTGGAGGTCTGTAATTAATTAAATTAGCGATTTGTCCCATTTGATTCTCAATATTACGAATAGCAGTGTTTTGATTTTGTAATTGATTACTTAGTTGTAAAATTAATTCTTCTATAGATAACTTTTTCTGTTGATTATTAAATTCAGGTGGTTTATAGTTTGAATTTGCTTGATTGTTCTAGTTTCCAGTTGCATGGGATTGATTATTACCCCATTGTTGTTTTGAATTATTCCAGTTAAAATTAGGGTGATTTTTTCCATCCAGGATTATAATAATTGGAATAAGGGTTATTTTTACTAGCAATAGCTTGTAAAGTTTCAATAGTTTGAGAATCTTAAATATTAGCAGAGTTGTTATGTGATATATTGATAGCAAAATTATCAAATTTCTTAGATATTGCAGCTACTCGTGAAGCTAAGATAGAAAAGGCTCCGTTATCATGAATACTTATCATTCTTTTAGGATTAATCCTTTCAGAAGGCCATTAAAATTTATTGTTAGCCATTTCTTCAATTAAAGTATAAGCTTCTTCAAATGATTTAGCCATTAAAGAACCTCCAGCAGTAGCATATCAGTAATTGATTTAAGTGATCCAATAAGTCTGTTATAAAATGTTTGAATAATTAACCAATCAGGTAAAGCATGATGAGGAAATTTTCTTAATAGTTCTTTAAATCTTTTCCAAGTTTCATAAATTGTCTCCCCGTCAAATTGACTAAATGAAGTAATATCATTTCTTAATTTAGCAGTTTTAGAAGGAGGAAAATATTTAGCAAGGAATTTTTGTGCCATTTCAGCCCATGTTTTAATAGAACCTGTTGCTAATGAGTTCAACCATATCTTTGCTTTATCTTTTAAAGAAAAATGAAAGATTCTAAGTCTAATAGCATCATCAGAAACATTGTTATATTTAAAGGTAGCACAAAGTTCCAAAAAACTAGCAAGGTGTAAATTTGGATCCTCATTTGGTGTTCCCCCAAATTGATTATTTTGAACCATTTGAATAATAGACGATTTAAGCTCAAAAGAATTAGCATCTACAGCAGGTATTTGAATACTACTATGAAGCTCATCAACTGTAGGGTTAGCATAATCCCTTAATGGTTTATAAACATTTTGTTCATTAATTTCAATTGGATTTTGTAAATTGTTATGTAAATTAGCCATCTCTTGATATTTTTGAATTTATTTTCCTTTTTTAATTCTTCTAACAGTTCTTTCTAATTCAGAATGTAAAGGTAATAATCCTTCAGATCCAAAACTACGCATAAAGAGTAAATAAAAAGTAAAATAGCAAGAAATAAAATTATTATTATTTTTTTATTTTTATTTTGGTTTTTTTATAAATGTTTTTGTATTTTATATTTTTGACAAAAAAAGAAATAAATAAAATAAAATATTTAAAAACTATAAAGTTTGCCTCCCCGGCAAAGGTGCCAAAAACTTGACCCTCGATCCGCAGCAATGCACCAAAAACTTGGTTTGCAATCGCCAAACAATGCAGTAATTTATGATATCAAAAATATGTTATAGCCAATACTTTGACTCAAATAATAATAGCGGCTAATGTAAATAAATATAATTTTATGGAAAATATTTTACACACTACGGGTACTACGCAAGTATACGTATCGTTTCAAGTAATATAGGGCTTTAAATAAAGACCCCAGTACCGATCCCACGAGGAGGATTATAGATTTTTTCTTTAAATATTTTGATTTTATTTTTATGTATTTCTTTTAAAGTTAAAAAGTTGATATTTAATTTACTAGATGCAGAAATAAAGCAGTAATAAAGTAATGATTGATGTAAATAAAAATAAGCAAACAACTTTCTTCCTTTCAATTAATCCAAGACTTTTTAGATAATGTAATATTTGTGGAGAATATAAATTTATGGTATTATGCCAAATAGAAGCATTCCTATTCTTTACCTTCTCTCGATAGTATAAAGAACATTGGCTAATTTATAGATCAGGTCTGGATGTATTGTTAGTAGAATGGGTTAATCTAGGCTCACACTACTAGATGTCCAAGGGTGGCTTTGGTTGGCTCTACTAATGACCATTTCCTTCTCTATAAACAAAATTACAAGAATTTAACATGTCACTCTAAAAACTTATCAATTCTACGCCCTTTGAATAATATCTTCCTATTTATTTGCACTTCACCTTGAATAACCCGCGCAAGACCTTCGACTACCCAAGGATTCATGTGATATCTACTAGTTAAGAATTCATCTCCTTCTAGGTCTCAAAACTCTTCAACAGATTTTAACAATTTAAATGGCCAATTTAAATAGTAAATTAAGATCCTGTATTAATATCATCACAATGTTTAAAAAATATATATAGTTTTTAATTCTCCAACGAATTTTATATTATCTTATTTATCTTTTCATAATTGAAAGAAGAAAGTAAAGTAACTACTCAAAACACATTAAATTTAAACAACAAAACATATAAATAAAACTTTGAATCAAAATACAAATACTTATCTCAAGTGTTTTTCCAGCTAAACCTCTGAATCCTTCTGACTCCAAAGTAAATAGACTTCAAAAGCATCGACTCTTCAAATACTCTCAATTTAAACTCTAAAATAAACTCGCTAATTAATAAAAGAAACTATAAATATGGCCCTTAAAATATTTCTCTAATTTCTCTCTCTAAATGGAACTATGAGGCTAGGGGACTAGGTTGGGCGTTGGTGGTTTGTGGGCGTTTTTTCTCTGAAGGAGTAGCCACCTATTTATAGGCTTCAAGGGTTGCCTTGAGGCATTGTTGACCTCATTTTTGATGAGGTCTTCTCTCCTTCTTTTTAGTACTTAGGATCTAGCCTTAGACTTTTCCTTTGACTATCCTAGAGGATTAGAATCAGGACCCACCACTTATAAATTCAAACCACTTCTTAACTCCCTGCAAACTCCACAAACTTGATTGTAGACCCCTAATCACCTAGAGGGTTGAAATCAAATGTGAAAGTTTAAAGGATGAGTTCCTATAGGACTCTTTGGCCTTAGGACTGCCCTGGGTGGCCTGGTCTGGTGAAGGGGCTGACTTACACTCATACTACACTTATACACTACACTTTCACACACCTCCTAAAACCACACCCATACCCAATTTGACCTCCTGACTCATGAAGGTGATTCACATGGATGGTGCTTAACCCCTAAGCCCTTGGCTAAGAGGGTTAGGAACAACATAGTGAATGCCTCAAATGAGTCCTCTCATGGCTCATATAGGCTTAACATGGCTTCATGGCCAAACCAAAATGATTTCATTCCACTTACATTTACCCAATTTTCAATTTTCCAAATTTTTAATTTTTGACCCCGGGGACCCTACACCCGCCTAGTCTACCCAAAACCCTTGAAATTACCCAAATTTTTCCAAATTCTCCAAAATCATCCAAATTCCTCAAAACCAATCCCAAACATTCCCACACCACTCAAAATTGATCATTCATAGCCAAAAATACCAAAAATTCCAAAAATACCTCCCAATACCCTCCAAATACTCAAAATGCCCCTCTTAGCCAAAAAATCCAAAAATTCAGAAAATTCCCAGAAAATTCCAAAAAATCCAAAATATTCCCAATTTCATTTTGTTCAACTACACCATAGGCCAATTTTGTCAATTTACCCCACTTTTGTCAAAATCCCCAATTTGACCCATTTTAACCCAAAGTGAACCCAATGTCAAACCAAACCTACCCAATTGACCCAAATTCTGGTCCAATTCAATTCTAAACTTCAATTCAACATCCCCAACACCAATCTAGACCAAATTCAAGCCCAATTTGATTGGCATTTGGACCCAATTTCATTTTGGACCTTAAAGCCCAATTTGGACCCATGACCCAAACTTAGCCCAAACTCACCCAATTCAACTCCAATTAACCCCAAATCTTTTCTAAACCTTCCTTAGCATCCCCACAAACAAAACACTAACATGATTTGCCCAAAATTTAAACCCTAACCCCACTCAAATTCAACCCAAAGTTAAAAGACCCAATTTTGACCTAAACCCAAACCTAACCCAAATAAGCCCAAACCTCAAAATCAAAACCCAACCAAAGTCAAAACCTCTTTGAAACACTCCCATAAACATTTCCCAACATTAATTTTACAACAATTTCAACCCTAACCCAACATTGGCCCAAGTTAGCCCAATTTGACCTACATTGGCCCATTTACCAAAGAGGCCCAAATCCAACCCAAATCAAACCCAAACCACCTCAAGTTTGTTTCAAACCACTCATGACACATGCCTAAATCAATTGCAACATTTATTTGACATGGTCCTTCACCAAAATTTCATCCTAAAATCCATTTTAAAATCCAAAAGCCCACCTTTACCAAATTTTAAAAGCCCAAACCCATCCTAAAGCCCACACTACAATCTCATCTCATCCTCACTCAATTAATATCACTCCCTAAGTGCTAAATCCATCATGAAAATCAAAACAAAATGGTATTATGCCAAATCCCATCAAATAACCCCAAAATATCCAAAATCCTTAAAAATCCATTTTTATGAAATTGACCAAACTTTTTCCAAGCCATAGAGCAAGCCATGAAGCCATGCATGAGCCACATGGAAGCCATGAAAGCCCTTTACATGTCACCATGCTATCTTGGGCAAATGGAGGGGGTCCTTTCCATATTCCCTTAAGGTGATTAACCATGTTCATGTCTCCCCTAAACCATGTTTAATCTTAATTGTACTTGGATGGTGACCCTTCCCCACTAATCAAGCTGACCTAAACCACTTTCTCTTCAGCCCAAACTAGCCATGGGGAGGTGCACCTAGCCCAAAAGGATGGGTTGACCTAAATCAAGCCAAAAATGGCCTCTCCCCCATACCATTTTAATCCAAACACTTTACACATGTCCAAGCCCAATTGCCTTCACCAACTTCAAGCCCTGGACCTCCTGCCCTGAGGGTGACCCATGCCTGCCGGCCAGCCACCTGGGCCGCCGGAAAACACCATGGCCGAGACCTTGGGAGGAGCCAAAAAATTCAATTCCACCTTGCTGAGCTGCTCCATGCCCAATGGCCACCATGGTTGTTCTTCCCTTGACCTAAGCAGCTGATCCCAGTCCCTAACTCCCCCTGGGAGGCCCTCCACCCTCTCCTATTTAAACACCACCCCCTCTCGGCCATGAGAGGTGCTGAACCAACCTTAAGGAAACTCTGCCAAAATCATTCCAGACCACTCTCCACACATAGAGCACTTAATTCCCACTCGGATTCCAGCCCGATTCCCTCCAAGTCGAGCTCAATTTTGAGTTCAAATCTCGAGCACAAAAACCAGGACACTTCTTCACGGTGGATCAATCCCCAAATTGATTGGTCCTACACCTTCACCGGACCGAGGAAGAAGTTTACCAGCAAAAGCCCCTTCACCAGAGCCAGCCATTGCTTCCGGCTCTCCAAGCTTTGTGATCGGGCTTGGTCGAAATCTTACCTAGACAATTCACCAGGCCAAGGGACTTCATCTGGAGCTTGCTTGGACCCAATCGAAGGTGACACAACTCTCAGATCGAAGCTTCACTTCTCTGAGCAAAGGTATGGACTCACTCTTCTTCCCAAGCTTACAGAGATTCTCCATTTAATTTGAGTCAATTTAAATACATGTTTACCGTATGGATGTGTTCGTCTCCTTAAGACGAATCCATAGAGCATAAGAACACAAAAATCCGTTGAGAATCGAGTGAGAAATTAGGGTTAGAAGGTTGACGGTCACGGGTGCACACCAGTCGTAGACGATGACTGGGAGCCGTCGGATCGAGCGTGTATCGAGCGGACGGCCAGGATCGCGCCGGACGGAGCAACGGAACATGAACTGCGGGGCCCTGGAGCGCTGAGTCGGATGGCGGCGCCGAATCAGAAGACGACACGCGGCGCTTCGGAGATGCCTAGGTTGAGTTGGCGCCGCGTGGATAAGTAGGAAATTAGGTTATTTTCCTATTTATTTAATTCCCTAAACTTCAAAAATGCATAACTTTGTGTAGGAAAATCAGAAAAATAAAATAAAAATACCCTCTTGCTCAGTGAATAGAGGAGAATAATATGAAAAGAAATCATTCAATTTCATTGAGTATTTGATTTTTAATAATTTATTTACTCTCTGCACATTTTCAATTCTCCATGCATGTATACAATTCACCATGGCATGAGACCATAGGGCTTTTGAAACCTCTGAATTTGGGAACATTCCCTGAATTTTCCAAAGTCAGAGGCCATCCCTATGAAGAGTTATTGATTTTTCAATTCTAGGTTGCTAGTTTGAGTCATTTAATTCCAATAATTAGCATATTGTGGAATAAATTCTAGGAAAATTTGGTGATGTTTATTATGACCAGAGGACCCTAGGAAAAATAGGTTTTGAGTTAACTCACTTGGAATAACCCTAATTGGCTTAAACACCCAAAATGGAGCTTTAATTAATTAGAGCTAATCACACATCAAATTGACTTGAAATCAATTCTCCACTGACCTTTAGGATCAGAGGAACCCACCATAAAAGTTTGAAGTCAATTGGACTTGGTTTGCCCTATCAAATGGGTTGATTAAGCCATTTAGCCAAAATTAGACTTAAAAAATTCATAACTTTCAAAATACTTTTCAAAAATTCACCAAATTGGTTTTAGAGCCTCTCTGATATTATGAGAATTTAAGAAAATTAAAATTACAATTTTCTAAAAAAGTTGATTTTTTGCATTATTTTAATATTTTTGATAATTAAAAAATAATAAAAATCACAAAAATAATAAAATTCACCAAAATGTCACATTTTAAATTTTAATCACTTAGGAACAAACCCCATATTTTTCTTAGGTCTCTATGATGAGATATTAAATTTTAAAGCCCTAGGGTAATTTTAAAATTAAAAAAAATGTATTTTCTAGCATTTCCACTAAAATAATTCTAATAAATCAAAGAAAAATTAGAAAATTGTAAAAATTAGTTCTCTGATTTCCTTGATATCAGAGAGATTTTTGAAAAATATAAAATCCATTTTCTAATCTTTATTTTATGTTTAAATTAATTAATACTCCAAAATTCAAAATAATTATAATAAAAAGAATGTAATTCAAAAAATCTCCAAAATTGGTCCAAGTGGTTCTCTGGTCATTACGAATGTCCCACAATTTTCTTAAGGACAGAAACTTTCCCTTGGTCATGTTATTGAATTTTCCTTGGAAATCCTTATTTTCCACCAAAAATAATTATATAAATAAATGAAATACAGAAAAATCACATTTTCTCCTCTAATGTCTTTATTGACATATGAGTGAAGTCACATAAAAATTTCAAATTCATTTAAGCTCAATTTAGTGAGTTATGAAATTATTAAGCTTGAAGGGCAAAATGGTAATTAAAATTTTAACCCTTAATTAAAACTTTAGGCTAAATAAAATGAAAGAGTAAAATATTTGATCCTAATCTGATTTGGATGATTGAAATTTAAATAATTAAGGGGTAGAAACCTACTAAACAATTTAAAAATAATTAAAATAAACCTTAATTAAGTAATTAATTAATTTTGGAAGAATAATAAAAAAAATTGGAATTATTAAAATAGGGATGTTATTAGGAAGAGATTTGTTCTTTAATTTAAGAATCCCTAAATTAATCACTTCAATAATATTTAATTCCTAATTAAAATGATAATCCAAATTTAAAATTTAAAATGCTAAAAGACTTAATCATTAAATTAAATTAAAGTTAAAATTATTTAAATTAAATCCTTTTAAAATTTCAATTAAATTAATACTTTAACAATTAAATTAAATCATCTTTAAAACATAAAAAATAAAATATTAAATTAAAACTAAAAATAAAATAAAATTAAAATTTAAATTAAATTAAAAATAAAATTAAATTTAAATTTAAATTAAATTAAAATCTAAAATAAAATTTAAATTTAAATTAAATTAAAATCTAAAACAAAATTGAATTAAAATTTAATTAAAGTTTAAATTAAATTAAATTAAAATTTAAATTAAATTAAATTAAATTAAATTAAATTAAATTAAATCACATTAAATTAAATTAAATTAAATTAAATTAACATATTAAATTAAATTAAATTAAATTAAATTAAATAGAAAAATAATAATAAATAAAACCAAGTTAAAATTAAAATTAAATTAAATTAAATAAATTAAATTAAAATTAAAATTAAACTAAATTAAACCAAATTAAATTAAATTAAAGTTAAATTAAATTGAATTAAAAATAACATCACCTAAGACATAAAGAATTCAAAAATAAATCTAAAACAACTTGAACACTATTCCAAACTTAAATCCATTAACTGAAATTAAATTAAATCATAAATCATTTGAACATCAATTTGCCTTCAAAAGCTTTTGTTGTCATAACTCTTAAACGGAGCGTTAAGTGAAGTGTTACTTCACTTATAGGATATTCAAATGTCCTAGTTCACTGAGTAAGATAACAAAACTTGAACTCCCGGACGATTAATTCGTTTGTATAATTAAATTCTCTTGGACTTAAAAAAATAATCCTAGAAATATTGAAAAGATGTTTAAGACCTGCCTTAAGCACTTCCTCGATATGATAGGATATTTATAAGAACAATTGAACTTAATTGCTCTTTGATGAAGAAAATCGTCCTCAAACCCAAAATACAAGAACCTAGACGTCATAGGAGGTGACTAGCTATAGGATCAGGAACTTGGTAGAAAACCATAACCCTTCCCTTAGCTTTACCTAGTAACTTGCTTTAAATGCTTAAATATACTAATTGTGTTTTAAGTGCAGCTTGGGATGACGGGAAGACCCTCCAGGTACGCTTTTATTTTATTGCAATTTACCTTATTGCAATTTATTTAATCGCATCGCACTTACCTTTCTTGCATGATAAACAACTGTTGCATGAAAACCAAAACCTTTAGGGTAGTCCCTAAAACGGAAACCAAAACTAAATTAAAAGTCATTACAAGATAAAATTCACCGCCACAACATTTCAAAATATAAAACAACTCAAAATTTAATCACAAACAGAACAAAAAAACTACAACTACAACTAAATTAAAACGTCTTGTTGGATGATCGGGAATACCTCGGATGATGTAACCTACGTGTTGCTAACGGGATTTCCCACGGTCTAAATGAAAGTGTGGAACTCATTCGATTGAGTTTAGCAAATTCATCTGGACTAAGTGAATCCGATAAAAATAACGATGCCGGAAGGATGGAACCGTGGGATCTTAACCGGTGTTGTTATAATCAACTTTAAGATTTGTTTTAATTAAAACATCAAAAAAAACTTGGAAATTAAGACTTTCTCTAAACCAGAACATTTCTCTCATCTCCTGATTTATGACTTCTAAAACTAAACCTCTGCAACAACAAGGAGCTCGGAGCATGGTGGGCAGCACGGCCATCGTCATCAGCAAAACCTGAGTCTACTTCAGCAAAACTTTCTTAGAATTAAATAACCAAGCCATAGGACTTCGAGGTAGTTTGCCTAGTGCAACATAAATCCTCAACTCTTCGTTAGGCATTTGCATGATCATGTCATGTAAATTAAGCCCTAACCGATCTTAGGATTCCGAGGTAGTCGTCCGATACGACATAAACCCTCACATCTTCAAGGCTATTTGTATGATCTTATCGTACAAATATAAGTCCTAATTAATTAAAATCGGCAATATTGAAACATTAAAAAAACATTAGGGCTTTCCTAAATCCAAGCCAAACAATAGGATAGTCGGGAAATTACCGAAGTTCGCTTCGAATCTGTGATTTCTCCTACCTTTCTTCCTTTGAATTCCCAAAATAAAATGTTCCAAATTTGATCCATTCCCTATTGAAATTACAAAATTCAATCCCTTGAAAACTTAAACTTTGAAGTTCTTGAGAGCAGAACTATCGATTATTATCGAGAGTTTTCTTAGGTGATTCCCGTCACTTAAGATGTAATTAACTATAGGGGCTTGCCCTTATAGGGAATTTTAAGAACCCATGTAATATAAACCCTGTTTGATGTTTTTCATATTAGGCAGGGGAACTTGTCGGCTTATAAAATTGGTTCGCAGACCAAACGGATGTCACAAACCATTCTAGT
Source organism: Papilionanthe hookeriana x Papilionanthe teres (assembly GCA_022702705.1). Classification (NCBI taxonomy): domain Eukaryota; kingdom Viridiplantae; phylum Streptophyta; class Magnoliopsida; order Asparagales; family Orchidaceae; genus Papilionanthe; species Papilionanthe hookeriana x Papilionanthe teres. The sequence goes on along the minus strand of CM040437.1, from coordinate 37,832,332 downwards.
TTATTTAATTGAGCCCCATTATCAAGCAGTGTGTCTATCCTTCGGGATAGATACACGGTTTGTGGTGCGGTGCTCGTTTATATAAACTATTCGGGATGTGAGACCAGTTTGATTTCATATCTTAATATCTTCAAATTTAAAAATTATTTTCAAAATCAAATACTACTTTTCAAATTATTTATTTAAATTAAATTAAAATTTCGCCGACAATTTTTGTAGGCGACCCCCCCTTTTCAAAACACATAACCTAAATATATGCCAACAGGCATCTCTTCAAAATGTGTCCATGTTCAATGAATCTTCTAGAAGGTGTGTTTGATGCCTAGGCGCCGGACTCTGCGTCCAGTTCTTCGCACCTCATCACTTTGGATCACACCACTTCACGATCCTAACCGTTTCCAAGCATCCAAATACAATGTATCACATGTTCTATAATCCAGGAATAACTGCCAATCTTCTAGATGGTCCAATAAACACTAACACCGTCAAAATAACCGTCCAAAAGTCGTCAAAAGTCTTACAAAATTCTGTATCGAACTGGCGCTTAGGAGTCGGATTCTGGCACCTAGGCGCCAGGCCAATTATTTTGACAATTTTACATTTTGGCTTCATTTTTGCTCGTTTTTCATCCTTTTTTCCTTCTTGAACATTTTTGCATCACTACATCCAAAACACAAAAATACCTTTCATTAAAACATAATATCAATAAAAATTTGATAAAAATCAAGGCATAAAAATAGGTATTTTTTCATGGATCAATCCTCAGAAGCAATTTGAATTTGGTGGTAACCAGTATATCCATCTAGAAAACTAAAGTATTTATGCCCAGCCAGTCAATCCAACATTTGATCTAGAAAAGGAAGTGGAAATGATCTTTCCTTGTGGCAAGGTTTAATTTTCTCTAATCAATGCATATTCGCCACCCTGTAACTTGTCTTGTTGGTATCATTTCATTCTTTTCATTAACGATGCTGATTCTCCTCCTTTCTTAGGAACACAGTGAATAGGACTAACCCATGCACTATCTGAAATAGGGTAGATAATTCCAGCATCTAACCATTTTAAAATTTCTTTCTTAACAACGTCTTTCATGATAGGATTTAATCTCCTTTGGGGATCAGCCCGCGGTTTGCAATTATCTTCCATAAGAATTTTGTACATGCAAATTGAAAGACTGATTCCTTTAATATCAACAATTGTCCATCCAAAGGCTTTCTTGTGCTTCTTCAAAATTTCAAGCAAACTCTCTTCTTCTTTTTCAGTTAATTGAGAGGAAATTATAACAAGCAAGGTTGAGGATTCACCTAGAAAAACATACTTCAAATGATCAGGAAGCATTTTTTAACTCAAGTTCAGGACGGTTTTCAATTGATGGACCATAAGAATCATTTTTTTCAGTCATATCCAAAAATTCAAAACTTTCATGAACATACTTTAAATCTTCCTCTTGAAAATCTTCAGAATCAAATAACTCCTCTTCTTGCTTATATTCCAATTCTTCTCTTTCAGCTTTCTCTTCATAAGTTAATTTGAAATTACATTCACTTAAATATTCAATAACATCCATCCTATAACACTCATCTTCTTTACCTCTTGCAGGATATTTCATCGATTTTGAAATGTTAAATGTAACAGTCTGATCATTAACCCTCATCATTAATTCCCCTTTTTGCACATCTATCATGGCTCTGCCTGTAGCTAGAAAAGGTCTCCCCAAAATTATGGGTATCTCTTTATCTTCCTTCATATCTAAGACAATGAAATCCACAGTAAAAATAAATTGATCCACTTTTAACAAAATATCTTCTATAACTCCTTTAGGATATGTGATCGAATGATCTACTAATTGCAGAGTTACAGTAGTTGGGGTTAATTCTCCTAGTCCCAGTCTCTTGAATATTGATAGAGACATAAGGTTAATGCTTGCAACCAAGTCACATAAAGCTTTTCCACAGAATCTTTCTCTGATTGCACATGGAATTGTGAAACTACCAGGATCTTTAAGTTTTTTAGGATGCTTTTTCTGAATTATCGCACTGCACTCCTCACTAAGTGCAACAGTCTCATTTTCTTCAAACTTCCTCTTTTATTAAGAATATCCTTCATAAATTTCGCATAGCTTGGCATTTGTTCTAGGGATTCAGCAAATGGAATATTAATGTTAAGCTTCTTTAATATCTCCAAGAATTTTGAAAATTGCTTATCCAACTTTTGTTGACGAAGACTCTGAGGAAATGGAGGTGGTTGTTTTTCTAAATCAACCTTAGGTGGAGAAATAGGTCTTTCAAAACCTTTTGGAGCGTCCTCTTTAAGTCTTTCAATCTCTTCTTTCTCTACTTCAGTTTCTTTTTGAACTCTACCTTCCAATTCTTTTCCACTTCTCAGTGGAATTACTTTTACTTGTTCTTTATTCGTTTCTCTTGGATTTACTTCAGTATTACTTGGAAGCATTCCTTGGGATCTATTACTTATGGCTTTTGTAAATTGTCCCAATTGATTTTCAATATTTCTGATGGTTTCTCCTAGAATTTGTAATTGATTTCCCATATGTGATACTACTTCTTTCATAGACAACTTCTTCTTTTATTTTGTAAAGCATTGTTATAATCTGAAGGATAAGTTAATCTATTATTATTATTACCTAGGTTGTTCCAATTCCCTAATGGGTTTACTTTGTGGTTCCCCCATTATTGATTAACACCACCTTGATTATTGTTATTCCAGTTAAAATTTGGATGATTCTTCCAACCTGGGTTATAATAATTTGAATATGGGTTGTTAGGTTTACTTATAACATTCAAAGTTTCTGGTGAAGAATAAGGATCAACCATTTGTCCTAATGAATTTTCTTCAATCATGAGATTTGGCTGAGAAAAATTCATCTCAAATTGGTCTATCTTCCTTGATACAGCAGCAACTTGATTTGCTAACATTGTAGAAGCATCATTTTCATAAACACAGGCTACCTTTTTAGGATTTAACCTTTCAGAAGGCCATTGAAAATTATTAGTAGCCATTTCTTCGATTAAAGCATAAGCATCAGAAATGGTTTAAACATTAATGATCCAACAGCAGCAGCATCGATGCTTGATCTAAGAGATCCAACTAATCCATTATAAAAAGTTTGAATTATTAACCAATCTGGTATCGCTTGATGTGGACATTTCCTAAGGAGATCTTTAAATCTTTCCCATGCTCATATATTGATTCCCCTTCAAACTGACAAAAAGATGTTATATCATTTCTTAACTTAGCAGTCTTAGATGGTGGAAAATATTTAGCAAGAAATTTTTGTGACAGTTCACCCCAAGTTCTAATTAATCCAAATGCTAATGAATGTAACCATGTTTTAGCTTTATCCCTTAGTGAGAAAGGAAAAAGTCTAAGTCTAATAGCATCATCTGAAACACCATCATATTTAAAAGTAGCACATAACACTAGAAAATTAGCAAGATGCAAATTACGATCTTCAGTTGTTGCTCCCCCAAACTGATTATTAGACACCAATTGGATAATAGCACGTTTAAGCTCCAAAGAATTAGCAGCTACATTAGGGTTTTGAATACTACCACGAAATTCATCTATTGTAGGGTTAGCATAATCTCTTAAAGGTCTTAATTCTTGATGGATGTCTACATTTTGATTTTGATGATTTGTCATTTCTTCAATATTTTTATCTTTTTCTGTATTTTAAATTTTTTTAATTTTTCTAATAGTTCTTTCTAATTCAGAATCGTAAGGTACAATTCCCTCAGAACCTGAACTACGCATACAAAAATAAAATAAAACAAAACACAACACACTAACAAAAATAAAGAAAAGTAAAAATTTAAAATTTCTTAATTCTCTTTAAAATGCAATTTAATTAATTTTTCCCCAGCAACGGCGCCAAAAACTTGATCCCCTGATATTTATACTTACAAATATGATATGAAAATTGGCAACGGCACCAAAAACTTGAGCCGCTAGGAATATATGTGCGCCAAAAACTTGACTCCATACTAAATATATATGTGCTAATGATTTAGATGTGAAAATTATGATTTTATAATACGGGATACTACGCAAGTATATGTATCGTTTATCAAGTAATATTGGACTTTCTGATTAAGCCCTGAGATATCAAACCCACAGGGAAAATTTGAAAATCTTTAAAGGAATCAAAAAATTATCTTTTTACTTTTTTATGGCTTTTGAAAGTATGTCTTGATTTTGAAAAGTTTTGAAAGTTGATTTGTCTTTAGAAAGTTCCTTAATAAAATGTTAAGCAAGAAATTAAAATTATAATAACTAATAACACTGTATGTAAAATACTATTAACTAGAATATCTTTTTCTTTCCTTTTATGAAGTAGTAATTATTATTAAAGTATTGTTGTGGAAGTATTTAAATTTTTTGTGACAGATAGAAGCAAATGTGTTATTTACCCTTACTTGTTCTATAAAGAACATAGGTTAATTTGAAATTTTTATCATTTTAAACATGGTTAGGCAGGGAAGATACCAGTCTCTCACTCTAGAGTTCCCTCGATTCCCACCAACTAGGGGCTAACTTCTCATAACAAAATCAAAAATTCAAACCAAATTAGGGGGGTTTTAGCCTGTCACTCTAAAATCCTCTAATTTTACTCCCTTGCATAAAAACATCTTCTAATATTACATTCAATTATATGAACTACAATTCTCACCCATATAATTGCATGTGATTCTTACTAACTTTTATGAGACAATACCGCATTGGATCTTACATAATCTCAAGAAATTCTACAACTTAACAGGCCAAATTAAGAAGTAAATAAAGTTTTCAGAATCAATCTACACAACCTCTTCCAACTTTTAAACACGTATACTTTCCACAACAATTCTCTATAAATTAATTACTTCTCCATTTAAGAAAGAAAAAGATAAAGTAAACTGCTTAGAATGCATTGAGAAAATAAAAAAACACATTGATTTGAAATTAAAAACCATATGAAAAACAACAAACAAAAAAAAGTATTAATTAAAAAACTAAATGTAAGAACAAAAGTAAACACTTATCTGAAAATCCTCTCCACAAGACTCAGGAAGTTCCTCTGAAACTTTGACTCTTCACTAAACTACTCCTCAGAGCAAGTCTCCCAACTCCGATGACTCAGATGTATAGACTTCAGACTTCAATAAGAACTAAACTAAAAGAAAGAAAAGAAGTGGGAAGAATAAGACTTCACTCCGACCCTTTTCTCCTTTCTACTCTCTACTCCTACTCTTAATAAAAACTCTCGCAAAACAAAAGTAAAATAATGTAAAAACTTGCAAGTAAAAGAACCCTTCAAAAGGCAAAGGAAGAACTCCTCTCTACTCTCTACTCCTAATGGAAACTCTCTTCAAAATGCAATAGAAGAGCCCCCCTCAATCTTTCCTAAGACTCTCTTTAAATAGTAAACCAAAAGGTGTCTTGGTGTCTCTTCAAAATGTGTACAGATTCAATGTATCCACCAAAGAATGCACCCCTTCATTCAAACTTGCCGCCCAAAGGAAGTTATGGAAGTTACCATCAAGAGTTGCATCCCATCCCCTTTGAAATTGGCGCCAAATTCATTTGAATTTCAATTTTTAACTGTGGCGGCTAAGCGCCAGCCCAGCGACGCTTAGCCGCCAGTGCCAAATTTTCATTATTCATCTTTTTTTGCTCCAAATTTGATCCAATTTTGCTCCTTTCATCATGACCATCCATTTTCATCATACCTGCAAGAAAAACACAAAATACATTCCATTAAAGTGCAATATCATTAAAAATAGGTATTAAAATGTGCATAAAAATACTATATATTTTAGGTGTATCAGGGAGCACACTTCCCCTTGCTACCTCGATGTCTCCACTGAGACACCTCGTCTCAAGACGTCGACTTTTAAAAGGAAAGTGTAGTTACCGAAGGTCGTTGCACTAGTACATTCTGAAAGGTCTGTTGACCACAAGATGGATCATGAGTCTGATGTTCCTTTTGCCACTACGTTCATTTCTTCTGAATCTGTTCTAGAGAAAAGTGATAGTCAAGAGGAGCCTAAGGATTTGAAACTTACAAAAAAGAAAACAATTGATGAAATAGTTCAAATGCTCCGAGTAGAAATTTCAGAATTAGCCAAACAACGAGGGTTGGATATTGATGATGAGGATTACTTCCTGTCGGATTACATGGACGAAGAGTTCATGGAAATCAATATGGTTGAAACTAAGTCCATGTCATTTGCGCGTGAGGCTCCCAGTAAGGAGAACGCTGCTGACGAGCTTCAGAGGATCATACTAACAATATATGAACAGATTATTTGTCTGGAAAAGATAATGGAGGAGATGAATGCCGCCATGACTGCCATGGCTACACTCCACGGTTAGTCACAGTCACGACCCGCAGCATCACCGGAAATTAACCTACCCGAAATCATACACATTACAGGTGAAAGAAGAGAATTCACTTCTGCTAGTGAAGACGAACCACCGAGAAAAGATGCAACTCTAAGTCCACCAGAGAAAGACATTAAATAGATGGTCGAAAAATAAGTTTGAGAGGCCTTGGCTCAGTCCAAAGGCGAAGCATCAATTTCAAAGGGTAGACCTTATCCGGAGTAGTTCGATGTCATACCTTACCCCAAAGGCTTCGTGCCCCCAAATTTTAAGACGTTCGACGGGACAGGAAATCCTCATCAGCATGTGGCACACTTCAAAGCCAGTTATTGCAATACAGGAGGGAGTGAAGCATTGTTGTTCCGAAATTTTGTCAGCATCTTGTCAGGGATAACATTTGATTGGTATGCCAAGCTTCTTAATGGATCAGTAAAAACATTTGCAAAAATGGAAATCATGTTCGTGAAAAGATTCACCGGTGCCCAGCACCATGTTACTATGGGAGATCTCGTAATAGAGCGACAGAAGCCTGGCGAGACTCTGGTTGACTACATCTTGAGGTGGAGAAACTTAAGCATGAAGTGGGAATCTTAGCTGCAAGAACAGCACGTCATCGATATACTCAATAGTATCCACGGTCCTATGGCTTTCATGCTTAAGGGTCTAACAATTAAGTCCTTTGAAAAGCTACTCAGCAAGGTGAGCAGTTGATACACCTAAAATATATAGTATTTTTATGCACATTTTTATACCTATTTTTAATGATATTGCACTTTAACGGAAGGTATTTTGTGTTTTTCTTGCAGGTATGATGAAAATGGATGGTCATGATGAAAGGAGTAAAATTGGATCAAATTTGGAGCAAAAAAATGAAAAATGAAAATTTGGGCACTGGCGGCTAAGCGCCGTTGGGCCGACGCTTAGCTGCCACAGTTAAAAATCGAATTCTAAAAGAATTTGGCTCCAATTTCAAAGGGGATGGGATGCAACTCTTGGTGGTAACTTCCATAACTTCCTTTGGTCGGCAGGTTTGAATGAAGGGGTGCATTCTTTGGTGGATACATTAAATCTGGACACATTTGAAGAGACACCAAGGCACCTTTTAGTTTACTATTTAAAAAGAGTCTTAGGAAAGATTAAGGAGCTCTTCCTTTGCCTTTTGAAGGGCTCTTCCACTTGCATTTTGAAGAGATTTTTTATAGTATTTTACTTTTATTTTGCGAGAGTTTTTATTAAGAGTAGGAATAGAGTGTAAAAAAGAGAAAAGGGTCGGAGTGAAGTCTTCTTCTTCCCACTTATTTTCTTTCTTTTAGTTTAGTTTCTATTGAAGTCTGAAGTTTATTCTGAGTCATCGGAGTTGGGAGATCCGCTCTGAGGAGTAGTTTAGTGAAGAGTTAAACTTTCAGAGGAACTTCCTGAGTCTTGTGGAGAGAATTTTCAGATAAGTGTTTACATTAGTGCTTACATTTAGTTTTTTTTTAATTAATAGTTATTTTTGTTTGTTATTTTACTTATTGTTTTTATTTTCAAATCAATGTGTTTTTATATTTTCTCAATGCATTCTGAGTAGTTTACTTTATCTTTTTCTTTCTTAAATGGAGAAGTAATTAATTTATGGAGAATTGTTGTGGAAAGTATAAGTGTTTAAAATTGGACGAAGTTGTGAAGATTGATTCTGAAAACTTTGTTTACTTCTTAATTTGGCCTGTTAAGTTGTAGAATTTCTTGAGATTATGTAAGACCCAATGCAGTATTGTCTCATAAAAGTTAGTAAGAATCATATGCAATTTTATGGGTGAGAATTGTAGTCCATATAATTGAATGTAATGTTAGAAGATATTTTTATGAAAGGGAGTAAAATTAGAGGATTTTAGAGTGACAGGCTAAAACGCCCTAATTTAGTTTGAAGCTTTGAGTTTTGTTATGAGAAGTTAGCCCCCAGTTGGTGGGAATCGAGGGAACTCTAGAGTGAGAGACTGGTATCTTCCCTGCCTAACCATGTTCAAAATGATAAAAAATTCAAATTAACATATGTTTTTTATAGAACCAAGTAAGGGTAAAGAACACATTTGCTTTTATCTGTCACAATAAATTTAAATACTTCCACAACAATACTTTAATACTTATTACTACTTCATAAAAGGAAAGAAAAAGATATTCTAGTTAATAGTGTTTTACATACAGTGTTATTAGTTATTATAATTTTAATTTTTTGCTTAACATTTTATTAAGGAAATTTTAAAAAGACAAATCAACTTTCAAAACTTTTCAAAATCAAGGCATACTTTCAATAGCCGTAAAAAAAAGTAAAAAGATAATTTTCTGATTCCTTTAAAGATTTTCAAATTTTTTCTGTGGGTTCAATATCTCGGGGCTTAATCAGAAATTCCTATATTACTTGATAAACGATACGTATACTTGTGTAGTATCCCATATTATAAAATCATAATTTTTCATATCTAAATCATCAGCACATATATATATTTGGTGTGGAGTCAAGTTTTTGGCACACATATATTTATCGGGGATCAGCAGTTTACAAGAAGAAGCTAAGTATATGGAGCCCACAGAGAAAGCAAAAAAAAGGCCCACTAAAGCGTATGAAAAGAGATCTGACGTAGTGGCAACAGTCGACAAAGGGAAGTAGCCGATGAGTATCGAGTCGAGCAATCATCGCAAGAAGACACGTCGACTCCTCGGTACAATCGGCCTCCACAAGATACAGTCGGTCTCGAGCAGTATGGTCGACCTCGTGCACAAGACAGGCATCGGTCCAGTCGATAGCAAAGGTCATACAGGATAGACGGACAACAAAGCCCAACAATGTCAGAGCGGCTACACAGGAATTACTCCTTCAAGGATGATGTTGTAGCAAAGATGTTCAAGAATTTAATGAAGAAGCTCGAGTTCAGATTACACGAGCCAAAGAAGCCAGAAGAAATGAACAAGAAGGATCAACCCAACTTTTGTCCCTACCACAAGATGCTCGGCCACACCATAAAAAGCTGCTTCAGTTTTAAGGATTGGCTCAAAAGAAATTACAAAGAAGGAAACGTAATAATATCAAAAGCATATTTGAAAGACCTGAAAGAGGTTCTATTAATGTGATTTCAGCTGAGCCAATCTCTTTCATTGATCCATATACTGGCAATGGTGGATGGAGTACGATTTGGAACAAGCTCAAGAGAGTCCTAGATCAGATCCAGTCCACTTCAAAGAAAGTCGATGCCCAGAATCCGCCACCAGCCCAGCCTAAGATGAAGATTCCACTAAGGAGGCCACCACAAAAGGAAATAAGAAAGAAAAAAATTGCGAGTGAAATTAAGGACGATAGCACGAATGGTAGGATTAGGGCTGCCCCTATTAGATTGATTGTCTCAGATTTGGGGGTGAAACCCCTCGAACCTCTGACTTTGTACGATTATCTTTCTGTTCCTTTAGGATCTCATAATGATAATATAAATGATGTTGGCTACGTTCTTACTTTCTGTAGTGATAACGCGACTAATCATAGCCTATTTAACCCCGATTTCGATTTCAAATGTGATCCTCAAATCACATTTATTCCCGACGAAGACGATGGTAAATACGAAGAAAATATTGATAATACTAGTTACGACAACACGAGGAGTGAGGAGCCACTCCTCGAGTACAAATGAACTCTACCTGTAATCAACCTAGATCTTTTAGTTACATAAAGTATGTTGGAAGAGTCGGCAACAGTTTTAGGAGAACCTCTGGGTCTGAAAGGCGAAGAAATAACAGGAGTACATTTATGAAGTGGAAAGGTGCTACCACCAAGAACAACTCCAGCAGATAAAGGAAAACAGATGATTTTTCAAGAAGAAATATCTCCAGCAACGGAAGAAGTATAAATTCAAAACTAGATTGAAATATCACATAAAGTGAACTACAACGTACTAGCACATCTCAGGAAGTTGCTGCCAAAATAAGCATTTACGACGATCTGATCCTATCAAAGGAGATGAGAGAAAATCTGATCAAGGCTTTACTTGATCCAAATATTTGCTTAGCATAGTTGGCTAGCACATCCTCAGATGGAGTTTGTACTTTGAAAGGACAACCTGGTGTAACCTTCACCGATGAAGATTTGTTACTCGGTACAGCCGATCACAACCGTCTGCTCTACATTTCCGTCATCATCGACAGGTTTGTACTTTCCAGGGTGTTAGTAGATCCTAGAGTGTCACTCAATATAATGAGTCTACGGACATTAGCTTACTTAGACATCAACGCACGAGAGCTAACTAAAGATAAAATGATGCCAAGAGGATTCAACTATTAAGAAGAAAAAGCACTTGGATCTATAACGCTACAAATGAAAGTTGAAAATCTAGTAACAATCGCAAAATTCCATGCCATCGATGTGGATACATCATTCAATACCCTACTCGGTCAGCCATGGCTTCACAAGTACAATATGGTCCCGTCGTCGCTTCACCAATGCATCAAGTACTATAATGATGGACAAGAACATTGCATCAAAGGAGATTTACAACCTTTCTCAATACATGAAGAATGCATCCATGAAGACGCCGCCTACTATGCTCCCCTAAGGAAACAATACTTTCAAGAGAAGTTACAACAAGTAAAGTCGAAGATTCAGAGAGATCACGAGAACGGGACCATGTACCTCTACTTCAACAATCTCCCACCACTCCTTCGCAACGAGTTGGTGGAGGTTCTTTTAGCCCACACATCCAAGGTAGAGGTCAGGGACATGGTCGAGGAAGAACTCACCAGGTTGTTGAACGGGTGAAGTCGACGATCAGCATCGACGTAGAAGGAAGCTCTGAAGAGGATGAATTCAACAAAGGAACAATGATTATAAGTCAGAAAAAGCCTCAGTTCAAGATTTCTACAGATGATGGATTCCCAAGGGGATAGACCCATGTTGCCAATAAATGGATGATATCTAAAAAAATACTACGCGACGTGATGAAGCTGATAAAGGAATATAAATTCCGATGAAACCATGTGTCCAATATCTGTGACTGGGTCAGAACTTTGTAATAAAATAAAAAGTTAAATTAAATCAAACAAATTTTCTCACAAAATAAAATACGCTTATTAAATTTCTAATGATAAATCTTATAAAATCATGTTAAATAAGATAATGACATCAAAATAATTACGATAGAATTGTTAATAAATGATAAGAATAACATTGTTATTGTTCTTGTTTGTGCAAATCATCAGCTACTGACATTTTTCCTATCTTTTTATGAAGGAAGTGTCAGGTCATGTGGCATTTGCTTTAAAAGATGGCTTGGAACTTACGTCTTGAAGAGAAAGAATACATACCATAAGACTACATATATGATGAAAAATGGTCGCAGAGACACCGGACAGACGTTAGAACATGGAGGCACTGGTTGTTTTGTTGACTCACACCTCCTCGTCAGGAGACACAATCAGGTTTCATCCATGATCACTACTCCAAAGGGTGATCTTGTTGCTGCTTCAGTTGAAAGAGTTCCAGATGCACCATTAGCGCGCACTAAGAGAAGAAATGCAAATAGCTGTATGCGTCGTCTCTTAGACAGGATGGAGATGAGACAGGCTCGAGAGTTAGCCGCCAGGCTACCACCAATTCCAGAAGATTCTTATGATCCTGAAATGAAAGAAACCGACGACAGCGCACCGCACACCAATTTTGAGCCAGAGATTGCAGAGGATCCCGCACCGACATTGGATCCGATGGAAGAAATCTTTACTGGGTGTCCGAATTGCAACTCGAATTTACCCAGACTTCCTTCAGTGACAGGAGAATTTTCAGAATTCCCACAGTGTCACGTTCAACAGCTAGAGGAGCATGGCACATTCGAAGCGTATGCAGCCGCTTCGATGCCACTCAGGAGCAGGGAGCATCCTGATGTCGAGCTAAATGTACCACAATTTGTTCTGCTATCGCCGCAGCGAGGAGTTCCGGACTACGTGATAGCAAAGATCAGAAGAATCAGAAAGAAGGAATTTCAACACTATGAAGAGATACAAGGGAAATTCGTCAACATCTTGGAAGGCCTCGAGCTATACACGGACGTGTTTTCGAAGAGTGATCAAGAAAAGATTCTGGATTGCGACTTCGCTCTTCAAGACATGGGCAAAGCAAGCCATCTGAGGCCAAGGACATATACAGAGCCGACAAATGGAAAAGAGGAAAGGGCAGAGTCACAATTCAGTGTGGCTGCTACTACAATTTTTGCTAAGGATCGACAGGGTAATCCCTCGGGGATCTTACAACACGACGAGGTGGATCCAATGCTGCCGCAAATCAAGAAGATGGTAAAAAGGATGGTCGAGTGGCATGTCTTGCCTGCAGACTGTATTCCTAACAGTTGCATCATAAATATTTATGAAGACGGAGACTGTATCCCACCTCACATCGACCACCATGACTTTGTGAGGCCCTTCTGCATGGTCTCATTTGTAAGTGAAAGTAATATTTTGTTTGGATGAGAAATTCAGATTTTCGGACCGGGAGAGTTCTGAGGCTCTATTGAAATTCCCCTACCAGTCCAATCAGTGCTGGTACTGAAAGGAAATGGGGCAGATCTTGCGAAGCACTGCATCCCAAGAGTTACATGACATAGGGTATTAGTTACCTTCAGAAGAATGGATGAATATAAGGCACCGTTTTACTGTGAGTTGGGCCCAGAATTAGAAAACCTATGGCCCTTGCTGCTGTGATAGCAGTACCTCTAGGTGTTCGTAAGGGGATTTTTGTTCTGGAGCATAGCCTTGGCAGGTTGGCTTGTCCACAGAATAGCCTCAGATGGCAGATATCTATTACCTCTACGATGGGTTACAGCAGTCGTCATCGCTTTTGTATCGGTCGGATATGATATGAATATTTCGTTCAGATGTGTACGCTTGATCAACTTTTGGATACTTATCAGCATATGATTAGTTATATTACTGACTTCGGCAAGAATTAATGAAGATTTCTGCTTCAATTTGCTAAACTTGTCAGAAATGTCTCTTTTTAACGTGACGGTCGAGAGCCGCATGATCGTACATCGGTCCCAAATTAAAACGAACAAAGAACGATACAAAAGAAAAAAATAAAATAATAAATAAAAATAATAACAAGTTGAAAAAAAAAGTTAAAACAAAGACCAATGAAATGAAATCAAAATTAAAAGAAAATTGAATTTAAAACCGAATAAAACAAAATAAAAACAAATGAAATCTAATGAAACAAATCAAAAGAAAATGATGAATTGAAAACAAAAGATAAGCTAACTTTTTCTCTCTCAAGATTCTGAGTCCTTGCACTCACCCTCAAGGTCCTTTATTTTCGAAAGCCTTCCGCGAAATTTGACACTTTACATCTTCTCACAAATTTAAAATGTTTCGAAATTTTTCAAATCTTGCAATGGCTACTAGTCCTGGCCAAATTATACAAATTATACTTTCTTCGAAAGTCAATATCAATTTTTCTCTAAATCTTTTCACAAGAAATTCCGGAATCAGAGCGTAGTCGTCTGATTCCCCAAAATTCCCTATATTTTTATTGGCCTTCCAAGAAATTTTTTTTTCTTCCATGAAATTCCGAGATCAAAACTTAGTCGTCTGATTCCCCAAAATTCCCTATATTTCCATTTCCCTTCTGAGAAATTTTTCCGTCTTCCATGAAATCTTGGATCGGAGCTTAGTCATCGATTCCCTAAAATTCCCTATATTTCCATTTCCTATCCAAGAAAATTTTCACCTTTCATGAAATTCCGGGATCGAAGCTTAGTCGTCTGATTCCCTAAAATTTCAAATATTTCCATTTCTCTTCTGAGAAATTTTTTCACCTTCCATGAAATTCCAGGATAGAAGCATTGTCTTCTGATTCCTTCAAAATTCCCTATATTTCCGCCTCATATTGGAGAAATTTTCTGCCTTCCATGAAATTCTAGGATAGGAGCATTGTCGTCTGATTTCTTCAAAATTTCCTATATTTTCATCTCCCTTTCGAGAATTTTTTCGCTTTCCATGAAATTCTAGGATTGGAGCTTAGTCGTCTGATTCCCCAAAATTTCATATATTTCCATCACCCTTCTGAGAAATTTTTCGCCTTTCAAGAAATTCTGGGATCGGAACACAGTTGTCTGATTCCTTCAAATTTCCTAATTTTTCCACATCCGTAAGATTCCGAGGTCGATACCGAAATTCTGATTCTCATTTCTGAGACTGGTACCTAAATTCCAGTTCTCATCCTTTGTGATCAATACCTAAATTCTGACTCCCATTTTCCCGAGGTTGGTACCGAAATTCTGATTCTCATTTTTGAGACTGGTGCCTAAATTCTAGTCCTCATTCTTCGGGATTAGTACCTAAATTATGACTCACATCTTTCAAGATCAGTACTGAAATTCCAATTCTCATTCCCAAGACTGATACCTAAATTCTAGTTCTCATCCTTCTGGATCGGTACTTAGATTATGACTTCCACCTTCCGAGATCGGTACTGAAATTTTGATTTCCCCTCTGTACTCACTTAAAACTCAAAATTTCTTATGAGATTAAAAAATTTTAAATTCAAAATTCCACAAATCCTGAAATTTCCATAAATTCCATAAAACTCAAAATTAAATCAAAATTCAAACTCAAATTTTAAATTTGAAATCAAATCAAATCCTAACTCTAATTTCCAAATTATAAATTCAAATCAATTTGAATTAGACTCTTTTAGAGTTTGGAGGCTTGAAACTCATAGCTCCTCTCATAAAGGTATTCCATTTTCCTTCCCCAGCAGGAGTTCTCGGGACTTGAATGTTTCAACCAAATAATCCCCAGTGAAAACTTCCTCGCTAAATTCTATGTTTGTTTTTAGTTTTGACTCAGACAGTTGTATTGGTTTTGTTGATCTCGTCGGTCAACACCAATACGTGCAGTGTGCTTGCCCAACACACCACACCAATTGGGGGTCCATTTGTTGACCTCACTTTTGGTTGAGGTTTAGTCTCTCTTTAGAATAGCCTAGGTCTAGCCATAGGACTCTCCTGGTGACTTTACTATAAGACTAGTCTTGGAACCCTCTCCCTTAGAAATTCAAACTTTTCTCACTTCACTGGGAGTTTTCATATGTTTAAGGCCTAACCTCCAGCTTTTGGGAGGAAGAGACCGAGCATAAGGAAGCCCAAGGGAAGTCTCTTGTAGGTGGTCAGACCTTAGGATCTACCCTAGGAGGGCTAGAGCTTACACCATACACACATTTCACATTCACAAACCTAAGCAAAGTACATCCCACCTTGGCCCCCTAACTATTTGGAAACTCATGTGTGTGGTTTTCTCTTAGCCCCAAGCTAAAGGTTTGATTAGTAACAACACATAGAGGACCAATAGAGGGTTACTTCTGGTCCATGGCTCAATCTAAACAATTCCATACTACTCACCTCTCATCAACCTCAAATTTTCCAAAATTTCAAATTTTGACCCATTGCCTCTAAATCTACCCAAAATACCCCTAAACCCTAGAGTCCTCTAAAACTCCTAAAATTACCTAAATAACCCATTTTTCTACAAAAACTATTCCAAAATATTTCCCATCACTCAAATTAACCAAAACTACCTTAAATTTACCAAAATTTTCAAAATAGCCCCAAAATACCCCTCTTAGCCCAAAAATCTAAAAATTCCAAAAATTCCCAAAAATTTTAAAAAACCTCACCAATATTCCCAATTTCATTTCTATCAACAACCACAAGACCCAATTTAGCCCAATTTAACCAAAAGCCCCAATTTGACCTATTTAACCCAAAAGTGCCCAAATTAAACCCAATGTTCACCCAATTGACCCCAATTTTGCCCAAATCCAATTCCAAACTTTAATTCAACATCTCTAGCCTTAATCTAAACCAAATCCAAACCCAATTTGACTCACATTTGAGTTTAATTTCACTTAAAATCCAAAAACCCCAATTTTGCCTAAGTGGCCTAAATCCCCCAAATTGACCTAATGCCAATCAATTTCCCATCAATTTGAATTCTAAACTGCCCATAACACTCCCATAAACAAAATTGAACAATCAATTTCCCCTAATTTGAGCATAAGCCTCACCCAAACCCACTTAAAGTCCAAAACCCTAATTTTGACCCAAATCAGACACATGCCCAAAATTCCCCAAATTGAGTGCCCTAACCCTAAAATTTCCACCCAATTAATATTGGGAACTCTTTATAACATCCCCCTAGACCATTTGGAACCTTCAATTAGCCTTGGACCCAAGGCTAGCTCAACCTAAACCCAAGCTAACCCAACTTGCCCCTGACCAAAATCCCAAATCAAGCCAAATTGAACCCCCAAACCTATTCAAAACCACTTCAATTCCCTTTCAAAAACTTTATGACAATCATATACAACATTTTGAACAATTAATTGGGTCTAAACCAAGTCCAAATCAAACCTAGCCCAACCTAAACCCAATGTGACCTAAATTGAACCCATGACCCAATTTCACTTCAATTGAACCAAGTTGACCAAATTGACTCCATAACGTACCCACCTTGGGACCCCAAAGACCAACCAAAACCCACTAGACCCAAGTCCATTGATCTATGGACCAAAGTTCCTTCACCAAGGATAAATCCCCCTCACCTTTTTGCTTAACCCATCTCTCCAAGCAAGCCACCCATCATGGCAGGTAATTAACTTCATTAACTCCACTCTTGCCTCCCATCAGCCTGCCAGCCACCTTCGCTGTCCTTGTCGGCCGCCCTAGCTACCGGAACAGCTCAGTCCGAGCGCCCCCATACCCCTTAAAATTCAAAATTGAGCTTTTTCAGTGAGGCATCCCCTCAGTGGTCAATGACACTGCTCTTCCCTCACCTTAAACGGCCAAAAGCACCCAAAGCCAAGCCCTGAGCTCAGCTAATTAGCCATGGCTATAAAAGCCACCCCTCACTGTCAAAATCCAGGTGCTAAAAATTCCAAAGGAAACTCTGCCAAATCCTCACCAAAGCCTCTCCAGACCTCCCTAAGCTCATTCCAGCCATTTTCCCCCTCTGTTTTCCCCTGTCTGAGAGCAATTTCTCCACTGAAATCTCAGTCGGAACCAGGACAAACTTCATCACAGCTCCACAGTGCGTTAAACTCAAATTAATTGAGCCCACAACTTCACAGCATTGAAAGAAGAAGATCCCCCATCAAAGCCCCACCACATAGAGCCTCTGTATCAGACTTTTGATCAACACCTGAAATCAGGTCTAGTTGAGTTTGGGTCTAGACAATTCACTAAGGAAAAAGGCTCAGTCTAGAGGTTCGTTGAGACCAATTGAAGCCGCCACAACCATCTGATTGAGGCCTTCCCTCTCAGACAAAGGTATTGAACTCACTCTTCCTCTAAAGCTATCATTCATCCCCCACATGTGCAGACCGTATTTCATATCGTATAAACCATATGGATAGGTTCATCTAGGTCAGATGAAGCTCTAGGAACAAACTCCATGTGATTTAGTTGAGTCTAGCTCTAGTTCTAAGGTCTAGATAGTGGACGGCTCTCGGAATGAACCAGTCGAAGACGATGAAGGAGCGTCGTTTGATTGCGTGTGTAATGCTTGGACGGCCGGGATGGAGTCGGACGGAGATTTGATACATAGAGCGCGGCCGTGTGGACATCCAGTTAGATAACAACGTTGAATAGGAGCACGCTGCGTGGCCTTTCGGAGCTGCCGAGCATCCAGTCAGTGCTGCGTGTTTAAGTGGAAAAATAGGATTTATTTGAATTATTTAAATTAGTCCAACTTTAAAAATCCATAACTTGGTGTAGAAAAATCATAAAAATAAAATAAAAATACCCTAGTGCTCAGTGAACAGAGGAGAATAACATGGAAATGATTTGTAGTTTATTTGATGCATCTATTATTTTTAATTAATTAAATACTCTCTGGAGTCTTTTGATTCTCCATTGACATAGACATTTTACCATAACTTGAGATTTTGGCATATTGTTGCCTCTATCTTAGTGCATCTTCCTTGATTTTTACAAAGTCATAGGAGAGCTCCAGGCAAAGATATCTAATTTTCAAGTTATCATATATGTTTTGGTAAAATAATTATAATAAATAAAATATTAATCAAAAAAATGCAAGACAAATTTTGATAGGTTACTTATGGCTCGAGGATTCTAGGAAAAATAAAACTTGGTTTAAATCATTAAGTTTAACCCTAATGGTAATTAAGGCCTAAACATTAAGTAAAAATAAATTAGACTAAATATAAATGAAAATAACTCCCCATAAAAAATTAAAGTTAAAATTTAAGGTCAAAAAGACTCCCCATTAAAATTTCAAATCAATTGGAGTTAATTTAAATACCTAAATAAATTTTTCAAGTTAAATCACATTTTTGGCAATTAAATAATTATAACAATTAAAATATACTTAAAAAATTCACCAAATTAATTTTGAGAGTTCTCTGAGATTAGAGGAGTCTTAAGAAAATAAAAGTGGAAATAAAATAATTTTTTTATTTTTAAGCCTTCTTTTAATATTTAAATAATTAAAAATTCAAAAAAATCATAAAATTAATAAAACTCATGTAAATGTTCCAAATGTCCTCCTAAGTACTTAGGATCAATTTTGATTTTTTTCTTAGCTTTCTAAATAAAGATATTATTTTTTAAAGGCTTAAATAAATTTTCAAAAGCTAAAATGAAATGTCCTTAAATTTTCACTAAAATAATTCTAATAATTAAAAAAATTAGAAAAATATGAAATTTGGTTCTCTCGAGTTCCCTGACCTCAAAGGGATTTTTGAAAAATACAAAACTTGATTTTTCAACTTAAATGATATTTTATATTTAATTAATACTCTAAAAATTAAAATAAGTATAATAATTAAATTAAAACTCAAAAAATCATGAAATTTAGTCCACGTAGTCCTCTAGTCTAGGTCTATCTCTAATAAAAAGTTCAAAATTAAAGGTGTTGTTTTTGACAAGTTATTGAATTTTTATTAAAAATCCTTATTTTTGCAATAAAAAAAATATATAAATTATATTAAAATTTGAATAATCACATTTTCTCCTCGGATGTTTTAATTAACCCATGAGTGGATTCACATAAAAATTTAAAAGTTATTTGAGTTAAACTTAATGAATTATGAAGTGATAAAGGCCTTTAGGGTTAAAATTGTGATTTTGAAGAATTTAGCCTTGATCAATATTAAGGCTTAATTAACATGGAAAAAAGGGCAATAAATGATCTTAATCATTATGTTTGGATGATTGAAATATAAAAGGGTGAGTGGTAGAAAACCATTTCATTTTTATCACATTAAAAGACAAAATTTATAATTTAATTAATCATCATAATTTGGAAGAAAACTAAATTAAAAGATCCTTAAAGTTAGGGGTTGATTTTGGAAGTTAATATTCCACTAATTTAACACCCCCTATTTGATATAATAATTCAATATTTTAATAAGAATCATAATCATGAAAGTCACTTAACTTTCTTTTCTAAAGACATAAATACACCTTCTAAAATCTTAAACTATGCTTAATTGAAAATTTAACTAATGAGGAATAGGAAAGGAAAAACAATTAATCTAAAACTACACTTGAAATACTACAATCCCATAAAAATTGATAAATTCTTCCATAAATTAGGTTTGCCTCTAAAGGCCCCAATTACATAATTCCTATGTAAAATACCAAATGATAACTACCCCGCCTTTCAGGATGACTAAAACATTGGCTCATTGAGCACAATGATATAAAAAAGGATAAATCATTTAATAATTATGATAAGTTCAAATGAACTCAAGGAAGCTCAAAAGAAATGTGAAATGTATAGGTACCTTCTAGACCCGTTTCACAAATCCTCTGGACACCTTGTAGAACAACTGGACCTATAATATTAATTAAATGAAGAAAATCTCTTAAATAAATGAATAAGACTCCCCAAGTTATGACATAGGGTTTGGTAGGCCTCTGAAGAACCTATCCATAAGGTTTTACTTTCCTGAAAAATATAAATGTTTATTGCAAAAATACTAAAGTCTCATGTGGAGGAACGAGAAGACTCGCCAGGTACACTTTTACAAGTTTACAACACTTTATTTACCTTTTCTTGCTTGCGAGCTTGCATATCAAAACAACAAAGTCACCCTACATGAAAACTAAAACTTTAGGATAACTACAAAACTAAAACCAAAATCAAAATTAAAAATCAAGACAAGATAAAATTCACCGCCACAACAGTAAAAATATAAAACAACTCAAAATTTAATCACAAACAAAACAAAAGTCATAATTGTAACTAAATTAAAACATCTCCTTGAATAATCGGGAATCTCTTGGATGAGGTAACCTACATGTTGCTAACAGGTTTTTCCCACGGTCTAAATGAAGGTGTGGAACTCACTTCAGTTGAGTTTAGCAAATTCATTTGGATTAAGTGAACTTGATGAAAATAGTGGTGTCGGGATGATGGAACCATGGGATCTTAACCAGTGTAGCTATAATCAACTTTAATATTCCGCTAATAAAATATTGAGACACCTCAATTTAAATTTTTCCAAAACATGACACCTCTCTTCTCTCTTACAATTGACACTTCTTTAAACTAAACCTGCTAAGACGAGGAGCTCGGAGCATGCATGGTGGGCAGCACGACCAACTTCAACAACAAAACTCCTTAGAAATTAAAACAACAAGCCATAGGATTTCGAGGTGGCTTGTTTAGTGCAGCATCAACCCTCATTTTATCTCTTTAGGCCCTTGCATAACAATGTTGTGCAACATAAGCTCTAACTCATTTTAGGATTCTGAGGTCGTCATCGTGTATGACATAAATCCTCCTATCTTTCAAGCTATTCACATGATCAGTATCAAGTGAGCATAAGTCCTAAATAATAAAATTGGCATGATGAAACATCAAATAAATATTTTAAATTGGAGCCAAACAATAGGATAGTTTGGGAAAATACAAAAATCTCTCTTGGATCTATGTCTTTCCCCTAGTCTTTCTTTCCTTTGGATTCCTACAAAAATCGATCCGAAATTTGAGCCACTCACCTATTGGATTTCCTACCATCACATTTTCTTGAAGAACCTTACCCTTTTGGAAATCATGAATATAAATATTTTTCTGATCTATATCAAGAGGTTTCTTAGGTGACTTCGGTTTTCTAAGATGTAATTAACTATAGGGGCTTGCTCTGATAGGAAACTTAAAGACCCCATATTAATATAAGCCCTATCTAATTCATTCATATTAAATAAGGGAAATTTTTGGTCAATAATGGTTTGCAGACCAAACGGATGTCATGAATTCTTTAGTTTATTTGATCAAGCCTCACCCCAAGCAACGTATTTATTCTTCAGGATAGATACATGTCTTGTGGTGAATTACTTGATTATTTAAACTATTATTTATATGAGACCAGTTTGGTTTCATATCTTTCAAATTTAAAAATATTATTTTCAAAAACATCATGTATATTAAATTAAATCAAAACCCTATTTCATAAAACTATATATATTTTAAACTACCTAACGACGCTCCTTAACGACCAACATTTGGTTATCGATATTGTTCCCCATTTTGCTCAAATTTTAAATTCTTTTTAGTATTTTTGAATTTTTCTAATAAAGCATCATAATTCTGAATCGTAAGGTAATAAACCTTCAGATCCAAAACTATGCATACACATATACGAATAAAGGTTTCTATTACTACTAAATTTACTATTACCTCCCCAGTAACGGTGCTAAAAACTTGACCGCGAGTTGCAGCTACTAAGGAATAAATTTTTAAAAGTAATTTCAGTTCAGTCACAAAATATAATAAGTTTAATAAGATAGCAGCCAATCTATATGCAAGTATACGTTTCGTTCAAGTAATACGGGGCTCTAGCGAAGTTCGATTATCGATCCCACGGGGAGGAAGCAAACCTTAAAGCGTAGCACAGAAATCTAATATTCAAATTTTCAAAGCACCAAAAGTAAATACTAAAGATGCTAAAGTTTAACGATGCTAGAGATTTTAAGATCACGAAATTACTTTCTATACTTCAAATTAAAGTTAACTACTACTACAATAAGTTTTGTAATGCAAGGTTCAAGATTAGAGAAAGTGTCATCCTCCTTACAATGATGTTATGGTGAGTGAATGATATAGATTTGTTTGATTATTGTATGTGTCAAATAGAAGCATATCTATTTTTTACCCTCTTCCGAGTACTATAAACAACATTGGCTAATCTTAGGTTTAGTCCCTAAATTTGTGGTTAGGTTGGGAGAATACTAGCTCTCACTCTAGAGCTCCCACTTCCCTTTACCTGAAGGCTAACTCTCGCTTTGGTTTCCAACACTAGGACCAAATTAGAGATTTTACTGTCACCCTAAAATCTCTAATTCTACGCCCAACAAACCATATTTCCCAATTTATTCATGAATTACATCACTCATTCATGGACATTAAATGTAATCTCTACTTTTGTTCTAGAAAGCTAGCCCTTTCAGATCATATGTTT
Organism: Papilionanthe hookeriana x Papilionanthe teres; assembly: GCA_022702705.1. Classification (NCBI taxonomy): domain Eukaryota; kingdom Viridiplantae; phylum Streptophyta; class Magnoliopsida; order Asparagales; family Orchidaceae; genus Papilionanthe; species Papilionanthe hookeriana x Papilionanthe teres. Next base: position 37,809,459 of record CM040437.1, on the reverse strand, counting down.
CACAAAATATTTTAAAAATTCAATTGGCCGTATCGAAAGTAAATGAGGAAGGAAGTGAAAACTCATCACAATTTCTAAGCATTTATATGGCACATTTAATCCAAACCATCACATCACCATTTATCATTGCAAGGAGAAAGACAAAGAAATTTACTCAGAATTCATGAGGAAGATACGACAAAAAAAAGATTATATATATATATGAGCAAAGTCATACAAACAATAAGAAGTAAATACAACTTATCTTAATTTCTTCCCCAAGCAAATCCCTTGAAATTCCTTTTAATCTTCTTCTATCTTCACAAAAACACACAATTCACTCTTGGAACAGTAGGGAAGAAGCAATCTCTCACTTGTCTTTATTACTTGTATCAGCACTAATTTTATGTTTTAAATTTTTAAAATTTTCTCTTTCTTCATGCTTCATGAACTTTCTTCTTTTAAATTAATTAAAAATTTAAATTTGGGGGAAGGGAGAAAAACCTTTTTAAGAAATAAACTTTATTTATCCTCAGAGAACTGTATTTTTTAAATTATTTTAACATAACCTTTGGTACGTAGGATTAGTTTTAGATAACTATATTTTTGATTTTATAAATGTCACGAAAGACCTAAGTAAAATTTTATAATAATAAGTGTTAGTTTAGAATTAAGATATTTAGTATGAAAGTTTAAAGTTTTGTTTTTGCTATTTAAAGTAAAGAATACTGTATTTTTGGAATTATTAAGGATCTTAATTTTACACTTGAAAAGAAAGAATTGAGACTTTATGAAAATCTTTTTCAAAGCTAATACATATTTGTTAAAGTAAGAAAATGTGGGATGTTTTAACTTTAAGTAGAGGATAGTGGATTTCAAAATCATTAAAGGCTAGTAATCCTCACATGACATGAAAAAAGAAAAAAAAAGGATAGAAAATGATCCTAAAAGAAAAGGAAAAGAAAAATCAAATGAAAAAGAAAAAAAATATGTGAGGAGAAGCTTGAGGAGATGTCTAAAAAAAAATTGGCTCCACTTGAATCATCTCAAGGAAAAATAACTTAATTACATTTCTAAATTTAGACTTAAAGTATTAGCACATTTACTAATAAATTTCTCATGAGACTATTTCTCTGTGATATTTTTAAGCATTCTACGTATGAAAAATTGCAGTTATTCCGGAAATGAATAGAAAATCAGAACTTTTAAACTTGACTGTGCTATATATTCTTATATTTTAGGTTTTAAAAACCGAGTTATTAAGAATTTTTCTAAAGTTTCACTATAGCATTTATCAAGCAAAAACTATAGAAGTCTTTAAGTTAAACTCACTACCACAAGTAATAAAATTTTTATATAGTATAAGGAGTTACTTGAGGACAAGTAACGTTTAAGTTTGGGGGAATTAATCCACCTAAAAATTACCTATTTTTAGTGCACTTTTTATAAACATTTTATGTACATTTTTTATGATATTGCACTTTAAAGGAAAGTATTTTACATATTTTGGGTTTTAGGTACATGGAATAGACATTTAAAGAAATTGAGGGAAAATGGAGCAAAATTGGGCAACTTTGTGTGGCGCTATAGTGCCACCCTACAGGTGAATTTGGTGTTTGATACACCAAAAATATATAGTATTTTTATGCATATTTTTATACCTATTTTTAATGATATTGCACTTTAAAGGAAGGTATTTTGTGTTTTTCTTGCAGGTATGATGAGAATGGATGGTCAAGATGAAAGGAGCAAAATTGAATCAAATTTGGAGCAAAAATAATGAAAAATCAAAATTTTGGCACTGGTGGCTAAGCGCCGCTGGGCCGGCGCTTAGCCGCCACAGTTAAAAATCAAAATCTTCATGTATTTGGCGCCAATTTCAAAGGGGATGGGATGCAACTCTAGGTGGTAACTACAATAGCTTCCTTTAGGCGGTAAGTTTGAATGAAGCGGTGCGTTCCTTGGTAGATACATCAAATCTGGACATATTTTGTAGAGCCACCAAGGCACCTTTTGGTTTACTATTTAAAGAGAGTCTTAGGAATGACTAAGTGCTCTTCCACTGCATTTTGAAGGGTCTTTTTTCTGTTCTTCCACTGCTCTTCCACTTGCATTTTAAATAGAGTTTTTACAGTATTTTACTTTTATTTTGTGAGAGTTTTTATTAAGAGTAGGAGTAGAGAGTAGAAAGTAGAAAAGGGTCGAAGTGAAGTCTTCTTCTTGCCACTTCTTTTCTTTCTTTTAGTTTAGTTTCAATTGAAGTATGTGTTGACCTCATTTTTGATGAGGTCTTTTCTCCTCTCTCTCTTAGTACTTAAGATCTAGCCTTAGGCTTTCCCTTTGACTATCTTAGAGGACTAGAAATGGAATCCACCACTTAGAAATTCAAACACCTCTTAACTCCCTGCAAACCCCATAAGTTTGATTGTAAACCCCCAAGTCACTTAGAGGGTTAAGATCAAATGTGGAGGTTTAAAGCATGAGTCCCTATAGGACTCTTTGGCCTTAGGACTACCCTGGGTGGCCTGGTCTGGTGAGGGTTGACCTGCACACATTAAACTTTCACACACATTCCAAATCCTAAAACCATTCATACCTAGCTTGACTTCCTCACTCATGTAGGTAATTCATATGGATGGGCCTTAACCCCTAGGCCCTTCGCTAAGAGGGTTAGGAACAACATAGTGAATGCCTCAAATGAGTCCTCTAATGGCTCTTATGGGCTTGATATGGCTTCATGGCTCAACCAAAGTGATTCCATTCCACTCAAACTTGATTAATCTTTATTTTTCCAAAATTTCAATTTTTGACCTCCGGGGCCCTACACCCACTAAACCTACCAAATGTCCTTGAAGCTACCCAAAATTTACAAAATTGCCTAAATTACCCAAAAATTCATCAAAATTAATCCTAAACATTTCCCACCATTCAAATTGATCACCCATGGCCAAATATACCAAAATTTCCAAAAATACCCCCCAATACCCTCCAAATACCCAAAATGCCCTTCTTAACCAAAAAATCCATAAATTCCAAAAATTCCTAGAAAATTCCAAAAAATCCCAAATATTACCAATTTCATTTTGTTCAACTACACCATAAGCCAATTTTGTCAATTCAATCCACTTTTACCAAAACCCCCAATTTGGCCCATTCTTAACCCAAGTGGACCCAATGTCAAACTAAACCAACCCAATTAACCTCAATGTTGATCCAATTCAATTCTAAACTTCAATTCAATATCCCCAATATCAATTTAGACCAAATCCAAGCCCAATTTGATTAACATTTGGATCCAATTCCAATTTGAAGCTTAAGGCCCAATTTTGGCCCATGACCTAAACCTAGCCCAAACCAACCCAATTCAACCCCAATTGGCCCCAAATCTTTTCCTAAACCTTCCTAATATCCCCACAAACAAAAAACGAACAAGATTTGCCCCAAATTTGAACCTAAACTCCACCCAAACCTAACCCAAACCAAAAATCCCCTAAATTAGCCTAAACCCAAACCTAACCCAAATGGGCCCAAATCCCAAAATCAAAGCCCAACCAAAGTTGAAAACTCTTTGTGACACTCCCATAAACATTTCTCAACATTAATTTTACATCAAATCTAAATTTAGCCCAACCTCAACCCAAGTTAGCCCAATTTGACCCACTTTGGTCCCTTTACCAAAAAAGCCCAAATTAAATCCAATCCCACTCTAAATGATACCAAATCTTTTCTAAAATGTTCATGACACATCCCTAAACTAAACCCAACATGTATTTGGCCCAACCCCTTACCAAATTTTTAACCAAAATTTCATTTCAAAATCTAAAAGCCCACTCCCTTAAAGCATTTAAAAGCCCACTTCCACCAAATCCTTAAAGCACAAAACCCATTCCAAAGCTCATATGAAATTTCCCCTCATCACCCCTTTGATTTAAATCAATCCCTAAAGTTCTAATTAATCATCAAATTATTCCAATCTTGGCCTCATGACAATCTCCCTTAAAATCATCAAAAATGCCAATATCCTTCTTCATGCAAATGACTTGACTTTTCCAAAGCCAAATGAAGCCACAATGGAGTTATTCACAAGCCATATGAAGCCATGATAGCTTGGCCTTGTCATCAATCCATTTATGGCAAGAGAGGGGAGCCCTTTAATGATTCCCTTAAAGTTGATTAAACATTCCTATGCTTCCCTTAACCTATGCTTAAACTTAATTGTACTTGGATTGTGACTTGACCCCACTAATCAAGCTGACCCAAGTGACTTTCTCTTCAGCCCAAACTAGCCTTGGGTGGTGCACCAAGCCTAAAACCATGACTTGATCCATTTGGACCCAAAATACACTCTCCCCCATTCCACTTAAATCAAACCTCTTTACACATGGCAACAGCCAATTGAGCTCACAAACATCAAGCCCTGACCTCCCTAATCCTGAGGGTGACCTGACCCTGTTGACCTTATTTTTTATGAGGTCTTCCCTTTTCTCTTTAGTGCTTAGGATTTAGCCTTAGGCTTTTCCTTTGACTATCCTAGAGGACTAGAATTGGGACCCATCCTTTAGAAATTCAAGCCACTTCTTAACTCCCTGCAAACCCTATATGCTTGATTGTAAACCCCCAAGTCACTGCCCCTGAGTCACTTGGAGGGTTGAGGTCAAATGTGGAGGTTTAAAGGATGAGTCCCTATAGGACTCTTTGGCCTTAGGATTACCCTAGGTGGCCTAGTTTGGTGAGGACTGACTTACACATACACTACACTCTCACACACACATTCCAAATCCTAAAACACACACTCTCACCCAACTTGACCTTTTGACTCATGTGAGTAATTCATATGGATGGTCCTTAACCCCTAAGCCCTTGGCTAACATGGTTAGGAACAACATGTTGAATGCCTCAAATGAGTTCTTTCATGCCTCATGTGGACTTAATATGGCTTCATGGCTCAACCAGAATGATTCCATTTCACTCACACTTGCTCAATTTTCATTTTTTTCAAAATTTCAATTTTTGACCCCCGGGACCCGGACTCGCCTAACCTACTAAAAGCCCTTGAAACTACCCAAATTCTTCAAAATTTCCAAATCACCCAAAATTTCCTAAAATTAATCTCAAACATTTCCCCACTACTCAAATTGACCATCTCCAACCAAAGATACCAAAAATTCCAAAAATACCCCCAATACCCTCCAAATTACCAAAATGCCCCTCTTGACCCAAAAATCCAAAAATTCAGAAAATTCCCAGAAAAATCCAGAAAATCCCAAATATTCTCAACTTCACTTTGTTCAACTACACCATGGGCCAATTTTGTCAATTTACCCCACTTTTGTTAAAACCCCCAATTTTGGCCCATGACCCAAACTTAGCCCAAACCAACCCAATTCAACTCCAATTAACCCCAAACCTTTTCAAAACCTTCCCTAACATCCCCACAAACAAAACACTAACATAATTTGCCCAAAATTTGGACCCAAACCCTACTCAAATTCAACCCAAACCCAAAATCCCTTAAATGGGCCTACACCCAAACCTAACCCAAATAGGCCCAAATCCCAAAATCAAAACCCAACCAAAGTTGAAACCTCTTTGAAACACTCCCATAAACATTTCTTAATGATAATCTTACATTAATTTCAATATTAGCCCAACCTTAGCCTAGGTTAGTCCATTTTGACCTATTTTGACCCTATCCCTAAAGAGACTCAATTTAGACCCAATTCAATTCCAAACCACCTCAAGTTTGATCCAAATCACTCATGACACATCCTTAAACTAAACCCAACATTTATTTGGCATGGGACTTTGCAAAATTTTCACATAAAAGCCCACTTTCAAAAGACATTCAAAAGCTCATTCCTAACCAAACTCAAAAGCCCAAGTTCATCCTAAAGCCCACATTACAATCTCATCTCATCCTCACTTAATTAAAATCATTCCTAAGTCCTAAATCAGCAATCAAACCTTTCTAAACAAAGCCATATGACAAACCATCCAAATTTTACACCAAAATACCAAAATTCCTTAAACCCATTTCCATGAAACCAAGCCAACTTTTCCCAAGCCAAATATGAGCCATGGAGCCATTCTTAAGCCACATGCAAGCCATGTGAGTTGTTTACATGTGACCTTACCAAATTGGGTAAAAGGAGGAGGTCCTTTAAGCACTTCCTAAAAGTCATTAACCTTACTCATGATTCCCCTTAACCCAAATTCAATCTAAATATTCTTGGATGGAGACTTCTCCACTTAAGACCAGCTAACCCAACTGATTCACCCAGCCCAAAACCAGGTCATGGGGAGGTGAACCAAGCCCAAAATCATGGGTTGACCAATTTGAGCCCAAAATGAGCCCTTACCCTTTATATTTCAAGCCATCCTCTTTACACATGGCAACCATCAATTGAACTCACAGGAATCAAGCTCTGACCTCCCTGACCCTGAGGCTGACCCATGCCTGGCCGGCCAGCCACCACAGCCGCCAGAAAACACCATGGCCAAGACCTTGGAAGGAGCCAAACATTGAAATTCTCTCTTGCTGAGCTGCCTCATGCCCAATGGCCATTGGTGTTGTTCTTCCCTTGCCCAGAGCAGCTGATCCCAGCCATTAACCCCCCTGGGAGACCCTCCAGCCATCTCTATTTAAACCCCCTCACCTCTCGGCCATGAGAGGAGTTGCACAAAACCATACAGAAACTCTGCCAAAATTGTTCCAAATCATCCTCCACACTTAGAGCAATTGATCCCCAGTGACAATTTGTCATAATCCCCACCAACAGAGCCCAATTTCTCAGCCAAAATTCCACCCAAAACCAGGACATCTCCCAATTCTCCACCAAAATCAAATTAAACTCACCCACACCTGCACAAGACCAAGAGAAGGAGTTCCCCAGTGAAAGCCCCCTCTCCAGGCCACTCATCTACTCTAGCCTCCAAAGGTTGTGATCGGGTCTGGTGGAAATCAAGTCTAGCCAATTCCCCAGGGCCAGAGACTTCATCTGGAGCTTACTTGGACTCAATTGAAGGTGACACAACTCTCAGATCAAAGCCACACTTCTCTGAGCAAAGGTATAAGCTCTCTCCTCTTCCCGAGCTTCCATGAATTCTCCATTTCTATTGCCTTAATTTCATGCCACATAAACCCTATGGATGTGTTCGTCTCTTCAAGACGAATCTATAGAGCATAAGAACGTAGAAATCAGTTAAGTATCGAGGGAGATATTAAGCCTGGAAGACGGACGGTTCTCATGCTAGGAGGCTTGGGGACGATGAACGGATGTCGTCCATTTGATACACGCGCGGGTGGACGGTCCAGATTGAGTCATATGAGGAGACGGGACGATACAGCTGGCCGCGTGGCATCCCAGTCAGATGGCGGCGCCGAACCAGAAGACACCGCGTGGCCGTTCGGGGAGGCTAAGGTTGACGCGGCGCCGCGTGGATAAGTAGATAAATAGGAAATTTTCTTATTTATTAAATACCCAAAACTTAAAAAATGCATAACTTTGTGTAGAAAAATCCTAAAAATAAAATAAAAATACCCTCTTGCTCAGTGAACAGAGGAGAATAATGTGAAAAAGAAATCAAGTCATTTCATCAAGTACTTTATTTTTAAAAATTTATTTACTCTCTGTGGTATTTTAATTCTCCATTTGCATAGACAATTCACCATGGCATGAGACCATAGGGCTTTTGAAGCCTCTGAACTTGGGAACATTCCCTGAATTTTCCAAGGTCAGAGGCCAATCTTATGAGAAGTTATTGATTTTTCAATTTCATGTTACTGTTTTGAGTATTTTAATTCCAATAATTAGCATGTTGAGAAATAAATTCTAGGAAAATTTGGTGATATTTCTTGTGACCAGAGGAACCTAGGAAAAATAGGTTTTGAGTTAATTCAATTGGAACAACCCTAATTAGCCTAAATACCCAAATTTGAACTTTAATTAATTAGGGTTAACCACACATTAAATTGACTTGAAAACAATTCTCCACTGATCTTTAGGATCAAAGGAACATCACATAAAAATTTGAAATCAATTGGAAATGTTTAACCCCACTAAATGGATTAATTAAGTCACATAACCAAAATTAAACTTTAAAAATTCATAACTCACAAAATACTTTTCAAAAATTCACAAAAAATGGTTTTAAGGCTTCTCTGACCTCAGGGAAATTTAAGAAAATTAAAATTGTAATTTTCTAAAAAAGTTGATTTTTTGGCTATTATTTTAATATTTTAATAATTAAAAAATGATAAAAATCATAAAAATATTAAAAATCACCAAAATGTCACATTTTAACTCCTAATCACTTAGGAACAAACCAAATATTTTTCCTAAGTCTCTAGGATAAGATATTGAATTTTAAAAGCCTAAAACAATTTTTGAATTAAAAAATGATTTTCTTTAATATTTCCAATAAAATAATTCTAATAAATCAAAGAAAAATCAGAAAATTATAAAATTTGTCTCTCTAAACTCCTTGAGGTTAGAGAGATTTAAGAAAAATATAAAATCCATTTTTCAACTTTAATTTTATTTTATAATTAATTAATACTCTAAAACTCAAAATAATTATAATAAATAAAATATAACTCAAAAAATCACCAAAATTGGTCCAAGTGGTCCTCTAGTCATTAGGAACATCCCATAATTTTCTTAAGGACAGAAACTTTACTTTGGTCATATTGTTGAATTTTCTTTGAAAACCTTTATTTTTCTACTAAAAATAATTTTATAAATAAATTAAATTCAGAAAAATCACATTTTCTCCTCTAATGTCTTAATTGACATGTGAGTGAGGTTACATAAAAGTTTCAAGTTCATTTGAGCATAATTTAGTGAGTTATAAAATTATTAAGCTTGAAGGGCAAAATGGTAATTAAGATTTCAACTCTTAATTAGAATTTTAGGATTAATCAAAAAGGGGAGGGTAAAATATTTGATTTTAAACTGATTTTGGATGATTGAAACTTAAATGATTGAGGGTAGAAACCTACTAACCATTTCAAATATAATTAAATAAAAACTTTAATTAATTAATTAATTGAAATTTTGGAAGAATAATAGAAATTGGAATTATTAAAGTAGGGATATTATTAAAAGGATATTTATTCTTTAATTTAAAAATCCCTAAATAAATCACTTCAATAATACTTAATTCTTACCTAAAAAAATTAAAATAATAATCCAAATTAAAATTAAACTAAAATTAAATTAAATTAAATTAAATTTAATTTAAATTTAAATTTAAATTAAATTAAATTAAAATTTAAATTAAATTAAATTAAAATTTAAATTAAATTAAATTAAAATTAAAATTAAATTAAATTAAATTAAAATAAAATTAAATTGAATTAAAATTAAATTGAATTAAATTAAATTAAAATTATTTAACAACAAACCTAAATGAAATCATTAAGAATTAAATCTAAAATAACTTGAACACTATTCCAAACTTAAACTAATTTTTTATAATTAAGTCAAAATTAAAATTAAATCATTAAGTTTAAATCATTAAAATACTTAATAAGTTGATTTGCCCTTTTAAAGCCCTTATTATTATAACTCTTAAATGAAGTATCAAGTGAAATGTTACTTCACTTATAGGATATTCAAATGTCCTAGTTCACTGAGCAAGAGAACAAAACTTAAACTCCTGAATGATTAATTCACTTGTATAATTAAATTCTCTTGGACTTAAAACAATCCTAGAGGTATTGAAAAGATGTTTAAGACTCGTCTTAAGCACTTCCTCAATATGATGGGATGTTTATAAGAACAATTGAACTTAATTGTTCTTTGGTGAAGAAAATCATCCTTAAACCAAAACACAAGAACCGAGACGTCATAGGAGATGACTAGCTATAGGATTAGGACTTTGGTAGACAACCAAAACCTTTCCCTTTGCTTTACCTAGGTACTTGTTGAAACATTTAAATGTCTTAACATGTGTTTTAAGTGCAGCTTGGGATGACGGGAAGACCCTCCAGGTACGCTTTTATTTTATTGTAATTTACTTTATTGCAATTTACTTACATGCACTGTACTTTACTTTTCTTGCATGATAAACAACTGTTGCATGAAAACCAAAACCTTTAGTCCCTGAACTGAAACTAAAACTAAATTAAAAATCATTGCAAGATAAAATTCACCGCCACAACATTCCAAAATATAAAACAACTCAAAATTTAATCACAAATAGAACAACAAAACTACAACTTTAACTAAATTAAAACGTATCGTTGAACGATCGGGAATACCTCGGATGATGTAACCCACGTGTTGCTAACGGGATTTCCCACGGTCTAAATGAAAGTGTTGAACTCATTCAGTTGAGTTTAGCAAATTCATCTGGACTAAGTGAATTCAATGAAAATAACGGTGTCGGGATGACGGAACCGTGGGATCTTAATCGGTTCTGTTTAAACAACTTTAAGATTTGTTTTAATTAAAATATTAAAAACACTTGGATTTTAAGATTTTCTCTAAACCAAAACACTTCTCTCATCTCCTGATTTATACTTTCTAAAACTAAACCTCTGCAACAACAAAGAGCTTGGAGCATAGTGGGCAGCATGGCCATCGTCATCAGCAAAACCTGAGTCTACTTCAGCAAAACTTTCCTTAGAATTAAATAACTAAGCCATAGGATTTCAAGGTAGTTTGTTTAATGCAACATAAATCCTCAACCTTTTCTTTAGGCATTTTCATAATCATATTATGTAAATTAAGCCCTAACCGGTCTTAGGATTCCGAGGTAGTTGTTTGGTACGACATAAACCCTCACATCTTCGAGGCCATTTGTATGATCATGTCATACAAATGTAAGGCCTAAATAAATAAAATTGGCAGGATTACGATATTAAATAAATTCCTAAATTGAAGCCAAATAATAGGATAGTTTGAGAAGTTGTCAAGATTCTTCTTGGATCCTCAGCTTCTCCTACTTCTCTTCCTTTGGACTCCTGAAAATAACTGTTCCAAATTTGATCCATTCCCTATTGAAATTTCCAAAATTCAATCCTTTGAAACCTTAAACTTTGAAATTCTTGAGAGCAGAACCACTTATCATTGTCGAGAGTTTTCTTAAATGATTCCTGTCATTTAAGATGTAATTAACTATAGGGGCTTGCCCTTATAGAGAACTTTAAGAACCCAACCCAGGTAATATAAACCCTGCTTAATTTCTTTGAATCAAACGGATGTCACAAATCTTTTAGTTTATTTATTTGAGCCCCATCATCAAGCAGTGTGTCTATTCTTCGGAATAAATACATGGTTTATGGTGCGGTGCTCGTTTATATAAACTATTTGGGATGTGAGATCGGTTTTATTTCATATCTTAAAATTTTTAAACTTAAAATTACTTTCAAAAAACAAATACTACTTTTCAAATTATTTAAATTAAATTAAAAAAATTCGACGACATCTTCTGTAAGCGACCCCCCTTTTCAAAATACACAAACCTAAAAATAAGCCGTACAGACCCTGGCCGGACCACCACCACAGCAGCCGAAAAACACCAGGCCGAAAGCACCCATTTGATTCAAAAAATTCAACTCACTAACTGAGTTGTCCCAACTCAATTGGACTCCATGGCTGTTCTTCCCTTGCATAGAGCAGCTGATCCCAAGCCTTAACTCCCCCTGGGAGGCCCTCCGACCATGCCTATTTAAACCCACCACCTTCTCGGCCAAACAAGGTGATGAACCGGAGCTTAACAAAACTCGCCAAAATTGTTCCGGGACCTTCTCCTAACCTAGAGCAATTGATCCCCAGAGTGTCCCTTTGCCCTAATCCCCATTAACGAGCTCAATTTCTCGGTCAAAAATCCACCCAAAAACCAGGACAACTCTGAAACCTCCACCAAAATCAAATTAAACTCACCCACACCTGCACAGGACCAAGAGAAGGAGTTCCCCAGTGGAAGCCCCCTCACCAGGCAAGCCATTCTCTCTATCGGCCAAGCTTTGAAATCGGGCTTGGTGGAAGTTGTACTTAGAAAATTCGATAGGGCCAGAGGCTTCATCCCCAGGCTCCTCCAACTCCAGCGAACGTGTCGAGCACATTCAGTTGAGGGCTCACCTCTTGAACTAAGGTATGGACACTCCTCCTCTGCGAGAGCTTTCAGCGATTCTCCATTTTGTTTGAGTTGATTTCAATGCATGTAAACTGTATGGATGTGTTCGTCTCTTCGAGACAAATCCATAAGGCATAAGAACACGAAAATTTTTTGAGAAATAAGAGAGATCTTATGGTTTTAGTGTGGACGGTCACGGGTGCACACCAGTCGTAAACGATGACCAGGCGCAGTCCGATCGCTCGTTTATTGACTGAACGGCTCAGATGGCGTCGGACCAGAGAATGGTACGTGAACCGCGGGCCCCCGGAGCGCTGAGTCAGATGGCGGCGTCGAATAGGGAGGTGACGCTTGGGCTTTCGGAGCCGCCGAGGTTGAGTCAGCGCCGCGTGGATAAGTAGATAAATATGGATTTTTTTTATTTATTTAAATACCCAGAACTTAGAAAATCCATATCTTTGTGTAGACAAATTACAAAAATAAAACAAAAATACCCTCTTGCTCAGTGAACAGAGGAGAATAATGTGGAAAAAGATATGAGTTAATTTGATGAGTATTTTATTTTTAATTAATTATTTACTCATTTCAGTATTTTGATTCTCCATTTGCATAGACAATTCACCATGGCATGAGACCATAGGGTTTTTGAAGCCTCTGATCTTGGGAACATTCCCTGAATTTTTCAAGGTCAGAGGCTATCTCTATTGCAAGTTATGTATTTTTCAAGTTTGTCACTATTTTTGGTATTTTAATTCCATTAATTAACATATTGCTTAGAAAACTCTAGGAAATTTTGGGGAGGTTTCTTAGGACCATAGGACCCTAGGATAATTATGTTTTGAGTTAATTCATTAAGAATAACCCTAATTGATCTAATTGCTCAAAACTGAACTTTAATTAATTAGGGTTAACCACACATCAAAAGAACTTGAAAATAATTCTCCACTGATCTTTAGTATCAGAGAGACCTCACATAAAAATTTGGAATCAATTGGAAACGTTTAACCCCACTAAATGGATTAATTAAGTCACTTGAGTAAAATTAAACTTTAAAAAATTCATAACTCCAAAAATACAATTTAAAAATTTACTAAATTGATTTTGGGGCTTCTCTGATATCACAGGAGTCTTAAAAAATTAAAATTAAAATTTTCTAAAAATCTTCATTTTCCACCATTTTTTAATATTTTAAATAATTAAAAAATAATAAAAATCACAAAAATATTAAAAATCATAAAAATGTCATATTTTGACTCCTAATCACTTAGGAACAAACCAAATATTTTTCCCAAGTCTCAAAGTAAAGATATTGAATTTTAAATGCTTAAAACAATTTTTGAATTAAAAAATGAATTTTCCAACCTTTTCACTAAATTAATTCTAATAAATCAAAGAAAAATCAGAAAATTATAAAATTTGTTTCTCTGAACTCCTTGAGGTCAGAGATTTAAGAAAAATATAAAACTTAATTTTCAACCTTTATTTTATTTGATAATTAATTAACACTCTAAAACTCAAAATAATTATAATAAATAAAATATAATTCAAAAAATCACCAAAATTGGTCCAAGTGGTCCTCTAGTTATTAGGAATATCTCATAATTTTCTTAAGAACAGAAGCCTTACCTTGTTCATGTTTTTGAATTTCATTGAAAACCCTTATTTTTCATAAAAATAAATATATAAATTAAATTAAATTAAATTCAGAAAAAATCACATATTCTCCTCTAATGTCTTAATTGACATATGAGTGAAGTGACATAAAAATTTCAAATTCATTTGAGCTCAATCTAGTGAGTTATGAAATAAATAAGCCTAAAAGAGTCATAAAGGTAATTAAAGGATTTTAACCCTAATTAAAATTTAGGTTTAATCAAGGGGAGGGTGAAATATTTGATCTTAAAATTTTCATTAGAAGATTGAAACCTAGAGAATTAAGAGGTAGAAACCCATTAATCATCTTGAAAATATTTAAAGTAAACCTTAATTAATTAAATAATTTGAATTTTGGAAGAATAAATTAAGATTTGGATTATTAAAATGGGGATATAATTTAGAGAGACTATAATAACTTAAACTAAAATCCCTAAATGAGTCAATATAATATTTAACTTTTAATTAAATTTAAAGTGATAATTGAAATTAATAATTAAATAATTAAAAGGAAAGTGAACCTTAATTAAATTAAAACTTAAAACATTAAATAATTTGATAATTAAATTGAAATAAATTTAAAACAAAAAAATTATTAATTTCAAAATTCACTTGAAAGCAAATTTAAAGCAAATTTGAAACATTAAAAATCAATTTCACAAAAATAATTTTTAATTAAAAAAATCAAACCAATTAAAAGTTAATCTAGAATATTGCAATTAAACTAAAATTAAATCATTAAAGTCTAAATTAAATAATTTAAACTCCTCTTTCAATTCAAATGGTTTAAAGCACTTAAGAAATAACCAACTTGAACACTATTCCAAACTTAAATTTATTAAAATTTTATAACTAAATTAAATCACCTTAAAACATTAATTCTAATTTTAAATCGTTGAAATTCTTAATAAACTGATTTGCCCCCTAAAGTTTTTCATTATTATAACTCTTAAGTAAAGCATCAAGTGAAATGTCACTTTACTTATAGGATAATCAAATATCCTAATTCACTGAGCAAGAAACAAACTAAACTAAATTTTGGGATGATTAATTCACCTGTGCAATAAAACTCATTTGGACTCAAAAATAATCCCAAAAATATTGAAAAGATGTTTAGGACTCTTCTTAAACACTTCCTCAATATGATTGAATGCTTTAGATGAACAATTGAGTTTGATTGTTCTTTGATGAAGAAAATCATCCTTAAACAAAATATAAGAGCCTAGACGTCATAGGAGATGACTAGCAATAGGATTAGGATCTTGGTAGACAACCAGAACCTTCCCTTAGCTTTAACTAGGTACTTGTTATAAATATTTAAATGCCTTAACATGTGTTTTAAGTGTAACTTGTAATGACGAGAAGACCCTCCAGGTACGCTTTTATTTTATTGCAATTTACTTTATTGCAATTTATTTATATAAGCTGTACTTTACTCTTCTTGCATGATAAACAAGATTATTGCATGAAAACTGAAATCTTTAGGATAGCCACAAAACTGAAACTCAAAACTAAATTAAAAGTCACAACAAGATAAAATTCACCTCCACAACATTCAAAATATAAAACAACTCAAAATTTAATCACAAACATAACACAAAACTGTAATTATAACTAAATTAAAATGACTCAATGGATGATCGGGAATACCTCGGATGATGTAACCTACGTGTTTCTAATGGGATTTCCCACGGTCTAAATGAAAGTGTGGAACTCATTCAGTTGAGTTTAGCAAATTCATCTGGACTAAGTGAATCCGATAAAAATAACGGTGCCGGAATGATGGAACCGTGGGATCTTAACTGGTGTTGTTATAATCAACTTTAATATTCCCCTAATAAAACATTAAAGACATTTGGACTCTAAGATTTCTCTAAACCAAAACACTTCTCTCACCTCTTGATTATCATTTTCTAAAACTAAACCTCTGCAACAACAAGGAGCTTGGAGCACAGTGGGCAGCACGGCCATCGTCATCAGCAAAACTCGGGTCTACTTCAACAAAACTTTCCTTAGAATTAAATAACTAAGCCATAGGATTTCGAGGTAGTTTTCACTGCCTGGTGCAACATAAATCTTCAACTTTTTGTTAGACATTTGCATAATCATATTATGTAAATTAAGCCCTAACTGGTCTTAGAACTCCGCGGTAGTCGTTCGGTACGACATAAACCCTCACATCTTCAAGGCTATTTGTATGATTATGTCATACAAATATAAGTCCTAATTAATTAAAATTGGCAGGATTGAAACATTAAATAAATTTTCAAATTGAAGCCAAACAATAGGATAGTTTGGGAAGTTGCCAAGATTCTTCTTGGATCCTCAGCTTCTCCTACTTCTCTTCCTTTGGATTCTTAAAATAAACTGTTCCGAATTTGAGCTAATCCCTTTGAAATTTCCAAAATCCAATTCATTTGAAACCTCAAACTTTAAAATTCTTGAGAGCTAAACCACTGATCATTATCGAGAGTTTTCTTAAATGATTCCCGTCATTTAAGATGTAATTAACTATAGGGGCTTGCCCTTATAGGGAACTTTAAAAACCCAGGTAATATAAACCCTGCTTAATTCATTTATATTAAGCAGGGGAACTTGTCGGCTTATAAAATTGGTTCGCAGACCAAACGGATGTCACAAATCTTCTAATTTATTTAATCGAGCCCCAACATGAAGCAGTGTGTCTATTCTTCGGGATAGATACACGGTTTGTGATGCAGTGCTCGCTTATATAAACTATTTAGGATGTGAGATCGGTTTGATTTCATATCTTAAACTTAAAATTATTATTTTTTTTAAAACTCAAATGCTACTTTCTAAATTATATATATATATATATATATATATATATATATATATATATATATATATATATATATATATATATATATATATATATATATATATATATATATATATATATATTTAAATTAAACTTAAAATCTAAAATTCGCCGACAATTTCTGTAGGCGACTCCTTTTCAAAATATAACACTCAACATAAATATATGCCGACAGTATGAAGTCTGTATTCTGAGTCATCGAAGTTGGGAGACTTGCTCTGAGGAGTAGTTTAGCAAAGAGTCAAAGTTTTAGAGGAACTTCCTTAGTCTTGTGGAGAGGATTTTCAGATAAGTGTTTACTTTTAATCTTTTTATTAATACTTATTTTCGTTTGTTATTTTTCTTATTTTTTTTTAATTTCAAATCAATGTGTTTTTGTATTTTCTCAATGCATTCTAAGTAGTTTACTTTATCTTTTTCTTTCTTAAATGGAAAAGTAATTAATTTATAAAGAATTGTTGTGGAAAGTATAAATGTTTAAAAGTTGGAAGAAGTTGTGAAGATTGATTCTAAAAACTTTGTTTACTTCTAATTTCGCCTGTTAAGTTGTAAAATTTCCTAAGATTATGTAAGATCCAATGCGGTATTACCTCATAAAAGTTAGTAAGAATCACATGTAATTATATGGGTGAGAATTGTAGTCCATATAATTGAATGTAATATTATAAGGTATTTTTATGGAAGGGAGTAAAATTAGAGGATTTTAGAGTGACAGGCTAAAACCCCCTAATTTTGTTTGAAGTTTTGAGTTTTGTTATGAGAAGTTAGCCCCCATGTGGTGGGAATCGAGGGAACTCTAGAGTGAGAGACTGGTATCTTTCCTGCTTAACTATGTTCAAAATAATAAAAATTTCAAATTAACCTATGTTCTTTATAGAACCATGTAAGGGTAAAGAACACATTTGCTTCTATCTGTCATAACAAATTTAATTACTTCCACAACAATACTTTAAGAATTATTACTACTTCATGAAAGGAAAGAAAAAGATATTCTAGTTAATAGTATTTTACATCCAGTATTTTTTTTAGTTATTATAATTTTAATTTCTTGCTTAACATTTTATTAAGGAAATTTCAAATGACAAATCAATTTTCAAAACCTTTCAAAATCAACACATACTTTCAAAAGCCATAACAAAAAGTAAAAAGATAATTTTTCTGATTTCTTTAAAGATTTTACATTTTCCCTGTGGGTTCGATATCTCGGGGCTTAATCAGAAAGTCCTATATTACTTGATAAACGATACGTATACTTGCGTAGTATACCATATTATAAAATCATAATTTTCATATCTAAAAGCATTAGCGCATTTATCCAGCGGAGTCAAGTTTTTGGTGTCATTGCATTTACCGGACAGTACCAAGTTTTTGGCGCCGTTGCATTTATCGGGGATCAAGTTTTTGGCGCCGTTGCCGAGGAAAAAAATTAAATTGCATTTTAAAGAGGATTAAGAAATTTTAAATTTTTACTTTTCTTTATTTTTGTTAGTGTGTTGTGTTTTGTTTTATTTTATTGTTGTATGTGTAGTTCAGGTTCTGAAGGACTTGTGTCTTACGATTCTGAATTAGAAAGAACTATCAGAAAAATCAAAAAAATTAAAAATACAAAAAAAGATAAAAATATTCAAGAAATGGCAAATCATCAAGATCAAAATGTAGGCATCCATCAAGAATTAAGACCTTTAAGAGATTATGTTAACCCTACAGTAGATGAATTTCGTGGTAGTATTCAAAACCCCGTCGTAGTCGCTAATTTTTTTGAGCTTAAACCTGCTATTTTCCAAATGGTGTCTAATAATCAGTTTGGGGGATCAACAACTGAAGATCCTAATTTGCATCCTGCTAATTTTTTGGAGTTGTGTGCTACATTTAAATATGATGGTGTTTCGGATGATGCTATTAGACTTAGACTTTTTCCTTTCTCATAGAGGGATAAAGCTAAAATATGGTTACATTCGTTAACACCTGGATCAATTAGAACTTGGGGTGAACTGTCACAAAAGTTCCTTGCTAAATATTTTCCACCATCTAAGACTGCTAAGTTGAGAAATGATATAACATCTTTTTGTCAGTTTGAAGGGGAATCAATATATGAAGCCTGGGAAAGATTTAAAGATCACCTTAGGAAATGACCACATCATGCGATACCAGATTGGTTAATAATTCAAACTTTTTATAATGAATTAGTTGGATCTCTTAGATCAATCATCGATGCTGCTACTGGTGGATCATTAATGTCTAAACCATTTTCTGATGCTTATGCTTTAATTTAAGAAATGGCTACTAATAATTTTCAATGGCCTTCCAAAAGGTTAAATCCTAAAAAGGTAGCCAGTGTTTATGAAAATGATGCTTTTACAATGTTAGCAAATCAAGTTGTTGTTGTATCAAAGAAGATAGACCAATTTGGGATGAATTTTTCTCAGCTAAATCTCATGATTGAAGAAAATTCATTAGGCCAAAAAGTTGATTCTTATTCTTCACCAGAAACTGTGAATGCTATAATCAAACCTAACAACCCATATTCCAATTATTATAACCCAGGTTGGAAGAATCATCCAAATTTTAACTGGAATAACAATAATCAGGGTGGTGTTAATCAACAATGGGGGAACCACCAAGTAAACCCATTGGGGAATTGGAACAACCAAGGTAATAATAATAATAGATTAACTTATCCTTCAGGTTATAACAATGCTTTACAAAATAAGGAGAAGAAGTTGTCTATGGAAGAAGTAGTATCACATATGGGAAATCAATTACAAATTTAAAGAGCAACCATCAGAAATATTGAAAATCAATTGGGAAAAATTGCAAATATCTTAGGTAATAGATCCCACGGAATGCTTCCAAGTAATACTGAAGTGAATTCAAGAGAAAAGAATAAAGAACAAGTGAAGGCAATTCAATTGAGAAGTGGAAAAGAATTGGAAGGTAGAGTTCAAAAAGAAACTGAAGTAGAGAATGAAGAGATTGAAAGACCTAAAGAGGACGCTCCAAAAGGTTTGGAATGACATATTTCTCCACCTAAGGTTGATTTAGAAAAACCAGCACCTCCATTTCCTCAGAGACTTCGTCAACAAAAGTTGGATAAGCAATTTTCAAAATTCTTGGAGATATTAAAGAATCTTACCATTAATATTCCATTTTCTGAAGCCCCTAGAACAAATGCCAAGCTATGCGAAATTTATGAAGGATATTCTTAATAAAAAGAGGAAGTTTGAAGAAAATGAGACTGTTGCACTTAGTGAGGAGTGCAGTGCGATAATTCGGAAAAAGCTTCTCGAAAAACTTAAAGATCCCGGTAGTTTCACAATTCCATGTGCAATCGTAGAAAGATTCTCATGGAAAAGCTTTATGTGATTTGGGTGCAAGCATTAACTTTATGCCTCTATCAATATTCAAAAACCGGGACTAGGAGAAGTAACCCCAACTACCGTAACTCTGCAATTAGCAGATCGTTCGATCACATATCCTAAAGGAGTTATAGAAGATGTTTTGGTAAAAATGGATCAATTTATTTTTCCTGTGGATTTCATTGTGTTAGATATGGAGGAAGATAAAGAGATACCCATAATTTTGGGGAGACCTTTTCTAGCTACAGGCAGAGCCATGATAGATGTGCAAAAAGGGGAATTAACGATGAGGGTTAATGATCAGAATGTTACATTTAATATTTCAATATCGATGAAACATCCTGCTAGAGGTAAAAAAGATGAGTGTTATAGGATGGATGTTATTGAATATTTAAGTGAATGTCATTTCAAATCAACTTATGAAGAGAAAGCTGAAAGAGAAGAATTGGAATATAAGCAAAAAGAGGAGTTACTTGATTCTGAAGATTTTCAAGAGGAAGATTTAAAATTTGTTTTGTGAAAGTTTTGAATTGTTGGCTATGACTGAGAAATATAAATCTTATGGTCCATCAATTCAAAAACCTCCTGAACTTGAGTTAAAAATGCTTCCTGATCATTTAATGTATGTTTTTATAGGAGAATCCTCAACCTTACCTGTTATAATTTCCTCTCAATTAACTTAAAATGAAGAAAAGAGTTTCCTTGAAATTTTGAAGAAGCACAAGAAAGCCTTTGGATGGACAATTGCTGATATTAAAGGAATCAGTCCTTCAATTTGTATGCACAGAATTCTTATGGAAGATAATTGCAAACTACGGGCTGATCCCCAAAAGAGATTAAATCTTATCATGAAAGACGTTGTTAAGAAAGAAATTTTAAAATGGTTGGATGCTGGAGTTATCTACCCTATTTCAGATAGTGCATGGGTTAGTCCTATTCACTGTGTTCCTAAGAAAAGAGGAGTAACTATGACTGTTAATGAGAAAAATGAAATGATACCAACAAGACAAGTTACAGGGTGGCGAATATGCATTGCTTATAGAAAATTAAACCTTGCCACAAGGAAAGATCATTTTCCACTCCCTTTTCTAGATCAAATGTCGGATGTGACTGTCGGGCATAAATACTTTTATTTTCCGGATGGATATACTAGTTACCACTAAATTCAAATTGCTCCCGAGGATCAAGAGAAAACTACATTTACCAGTCCTTATGGTATGTTTGCTTTTAGAAGAATGTCCTTTGGTTTATGTAATGCCCCTGCTACATTTCAGAGATGTATGATGGCTATTTTTTGTGAGTTGATTGAAAAAGGGATTGAAGTTTTTATGGATGACTTTTCAGTGTTTGGAATTTCATTTGAATCATGTTTAGAACATCTATCTAAAGTTCTAAAACACTGTGAAGAAACTAATTTGGTCCTTAATTGGGAAAAATGCCAATTTATGGTAGCAGGAGGAATTGTTTTAGGACATCAGATTTCAGAAAAATGTTTGGAGGTAGATCCTGCAAAAATTTAAGTTATATCTAATTTACCTTGCCCAACCAATGTAAGAGGAATTATAAGTTTTTTAGGACATGCTGGATTCTACAGGCGTTACATCAAAGACTTTTCAAAGATTACAAAACCATTATGCCGTTTACTGGAAAAGGATGTAATTTTTAATTTTGATGATGACTGTCGTAAAGCCTTTGAAACATTAAATAAAAAATTAATCACTGCACCTGTAATAATTTCACCAAATTAGGAAAAACCTTTTGAATTAATGTGTGATGCTAGTGATTATGCTATTGGTGTTGTTTTAGGTCAGAAATATGATAAAATTTTCAAAGTAATTTATTATGCTAGTAAAACTCTTAATGAAGCTCAAATTAATTATACCACTACCGAGAAAGAGTTATTAGCTATAGTATTTGTCTTTGATAAATTTCGATCATATTTAATTGGAACTAAATGTGTGGTGCATACCGATCATTCTCGCTATTAAATACTTAACGAAGAAAAATGATGCAAAACCGAGATCGATAAGATGGATACTTCTTTTGCAAGAATTTGATTTCGAGATAAGTAGATAGGAAGGGTTCCGATAATCAAATTGTTGATTATTTGTCCGAGCTTGAAATTGAAAAATCTCTCTGTGACATTGAAGAAATTAATGAACATTTTCCTGATGAAAAACTGTTCACTGTTAAAGAATGACATGTTCCGTGGTATGCAGACATAGTAAACTTTATTGTTAGTAATATTATACCCTATGGTTTGACATACCATGAAAAGAAGAAATTTTTGTCTGATGCTAAGACTTCTTTTTTGGATGACCCATTTTTATATAAACAAGGAAAGGATCTTTTAATTTGAAGATGTGTACCTTTGGAAGAGACTTATGAAATTATTCAAAAATGTTATGATTTTGATTATGGGGGACATTTTGGAAGTGATAAAACTGCATATAAAATATTACAATCAGGATTTTATTGACCTACAATTTTTAAGGATGTGAATGTTTATATTAAAAATTATGATAAATGTCAGCGTGTAGGCAATATTTCTAGAAGAAATGAGATGCCCCTCAATTATATGTTGGAAGTTGAAATATTTGATATTTAGGGACTAGATTTTATAGGACCATTTACACCATCTTTTGAAAATGTTTATATTTTGATAGCTGTAGACTATGTTTCCAAATGGATTGAAGCTATTGCTTTACCTCGATGTGATGCTTAAAGTGTTGCAAAGTTTCTAGAAAAGAATATATTTTGTAGATTTGGAATAGCAAGAGTAATCATAACTGATAGGGGAAGTCATTTTAAAAATGTGATTATTGGGAAGTTAGCAAAGAAATATCATATTAATCATCGCATTGCTACTGCTTATCATCCGCAGACAAGTGGTTTGGTTGAATTATCCAATCGTGAAATTAAAACAATATTGGAAAAAAACTGTTAATCCAAATAGAAAGGAGTGGTCAATCAAACTGGATTATGCTTTGTGGGCCTATAGAACTGCTTACAGAACATCTACAGGAATGTCCCCATATAGGCTGATTTTTAGAAAAGCTTGTCATTTAGCTTTTGAACTTGAGCATAAAGCATGTTGGGCTATTAAAGAGTTCAATTATAATTTGAAAGATGCTGCTAAAAAAAGATTATTGCAATTGAATGAGCTTGAAGAAAGAAGGAATGAATCTTAAGAAAATGCTAAGATTTATGAGGAAAAAATGAAGTTATGGCATGATCAGAAGATTCTTACCAAAAATCTTGTACCAGGACAACAAGTTTTGTTGTATAATGCTAGATTGAGAATATTTTCTGGAAAACTTAAGTCCAAGTGGATGGGTCCATTTATTGTGATAAAAGTTTATTCTTATGGAGCTATAGATATTCAAGATCCTAAAACTGAAAAAATATTTAAAGTTAACGGACATAGACTTAAACCATATTTTTCAGTTAATAAATCTAAATCTGATAATAATTTGATGCTGGGTCACTCAGAATGAGTCTGGGTATGTCAGGCTAAAGACGTTAAAACAAGCGCTATGTGGGAGGCAACCCATATTTATCGGTGTGTTTTGCTTTATATTTGTTTAGTGGGTTTTGTTTGCTTTGTTTGGTTTGTTTTTATGTTTTTAGTGATAGTAATTTGGAGTTTTTAAACTTAAGTAGAGTTTATTTGACCTTAATTGATGATTTAGAGAAATCAGAATGAAAATTTGGACACTTAGTAAACCTGTGCTAAATTTTGGCATTGGCGGCTAAGCGCCGACTAGTTGGCGCTTAGGCGCCGAAGTTATAAAAAATGTGGATCTAGAAGCCTAGATCATGGGGGAGAAGTTTTGGGAGTTATTTTAGAGTTTCTAAACGTCTTGGGACGGATTTAACCCTTCCCAAGTCTATAAAAAGGACCTGACTTAAGAGAAATACTTGCCCCAAGTCATATTTTCATTTCTGAGTCTTAAGAAGAGATTTTTGAGTGCATCATGTCTTCCTGAGAGAATGAGATGAAGAAGAAGCAAGATTCTGACAAAAGTAAGTTCATTAGTGACAGTGTTAAAGAGTTATTTAATGGTTATCTCACTGTTAGTATTCAGGGTATTGCAGAAATGATTGCAAAAATTGAAGCCTGAGTGACTTCAATGGAAGCAAAGATCAATGATACTAACTTACATTTGGAACACATGGGATGGCAACACAATATGCAATTCAATCGTTCAAGGTACGTGGAAGAAATAGATAAGGCGATGTTTGTGAAGAATAAATGGATTGAAGAAGATGATGTAAGAATGAACAATTATCGCCCGTTCTATCAAATTTATATTCCAGAAGGGGTCAAATGAGAATAATAGTGGTCCAGGATATATTCCGCCTAATGGAGAATGAAATTAAGAATGTTTAATTTTTATTTGTTTAGTGTTCTTGTGTGTTATTTAGTGTCAAATTCGAAATAGGATGCAATGGAGAAAAAGGATTCATGTAGCCGACCCCACTTAGTGGGATTAAGGCTTTGTTGTTGTTGTTGTTGTTGTTGTGTTCTTGTGTGTTATGTTTAGTGTGTTTAGTGCTTATATATTAACTGAGCCTAATGATGTGATGGTTACATCCTAAAGATGTATACTTATCAGTTTGAGATTAAAGTCTCTTGTATTTAGAGAATTTCATCCTCTATGTGTGGATGGAAATTCTAGTATTGTATTAAGTGTTATGTTTGTTTTAATATAAGTTTGTGTTTTTGTGAAATTTGTGTGGAATCAATGGTTATTAAATTTTGATTTGGAATATTGAAGATCTATGTGGGGAGAAATAATTATTTTGGAGTAATTAAGGGTGATTAACCAAGTGATTTAGTGCATATACCATAATTATGAAAATTTGGGTATTGGCGGCTAAGAGCCAAAGTGCTGGCGGTTAAGCGCCATATTTCGCAGCTAAGCGCTGATAGTTCGCGCTTAGGCGCCAGTTCGCGAAAATTGGTTCCCAACAGTTAAAAACCCAAAAATGCCATTTTTAAACCGCTGCATAGTCTTCAACCTTCGGTCTATCGCGAAAGAGAGGCTAGGCATCATATTGTGGATCATTTAAGAGCCGATCTCACGAGAAAAGACAAGTTTGATTCTGACAAATTTGTTAGTTTGAGGGCTGGGGAACGATACGTCGATGCATTGTAGTCACGTAAGTTGATTCCTGAGCAAGTGTTTAGCAAACCAGGAGAGGTGATTGAAGAAATTATTGCTAGAAGGAACTGGAAAAATTACTGTTGCTTCTCCGCTGTTGCTGTTGTTTCTGTGGTTCGAGAATTTTATGCAAATTTGCATGCTGCAGAAGAAAATCAAGTGATGGTTAGGATGAATGAAGTTAACTTTTCTTCTGGGGCAATCAATAATTTTTTTGGACTACCTCCTGACATGTTTTGTTTTTATTCTAACTATCATCCTACATAAGGAGTGTTAGATGAGATCATGGAATTTTTGACTGGTGGAAGAGTGTTATGAAAAATTACAAATGATAGAAGAGAGAACTTTCATGCTTCCAAATTGAATGTCATTTCTAATTCATGACATTATTTTATCTCATCTATGTTGTTACCTTCGAGTCATACTGGTGAAGTAACGAGAGAAAGAGTTGTGTTGAACCATTATATTCAGCAAGGGAAGCCTATTGACATTGGAGGTATAAGTCTTTATTATGTTTTGAAATGTGCTAGATCAACCACGACTGCAGGTATGGGATTTCCTTTCTTGATTCATTCACTATGTGAACGATCTGGAGTGAAGTTTGAAACCTGGAAAGAGGTACTTCAGCCATTGAGACCAATTACCAGTGTAAATGTTGGTGCTTACACTGTACATTCAGAGTTTGGTTAGAGAGGAGGATTTGGTAGGGCTTCTACTGTTTCTGTTTCTGCTGCATCTACTTCTCGTGCTTCTACTTCACGTGCATCATCATCTACTGATTCATAGACTAGTTTACTAAGAAAAATTTTAAAAAAAGTGAGTCTTACTCGTGAGCATGTTAGAGATATTGATGGTAAGATGGACAATGTAGAAAGATATATTGTGAAACACGATGAGTATGAGGAGAGTTATCAACAATATTTGGATAGACTGATTAGAGGTGATCAGAGTGCTGAGATGCCACCTCATCCATTCTATATACTTTATGTGTCATCCAGGGATTGGAACGAGCAAGATGATGATGATGAGGATGATGGGTAGATTTGTATTATTTGTTTTTATTATAATGTTGTTGTTATTGATGTTTGTTTTGTCTAGTGTTTTGTTTGATGATTGTGTTGTGATGTGAACCTTGATAGTATGCAGATTGTAGTTGTACTATTCATCTGTCATGCATATTCAGGTATTGTTGTTGTTTTATTGTGGATTTATATGTTGCTTTGTGATAGTGTGTAATAGTAAATGTTTTTATGTGTATGTTATGTCAGAGTTTTTAATAGTGTGTACCTTAATTCAAAAACTGTTAGGAGATTATAAACCACTATTGGGAACTCTGCTTAGGAAACTAAATGTTTAAAATTTTTCAAATTCCACTATCATCTGTTATTTGTATCAGTGTGTTATTTTAGTTGGTGTGTATTTGCTTTGAAAACCTCCACTACTGTAGAAGTCTTCTGAAATTTTTACTTTTCTTATTTAAAAAAAAACTAAAAAAAGTAAATTTGATTTTATTTTACTCCTGTTATTTAAATTGTTATACTTGCATATTATGATATTAAAAATTCCTGCAAGCATGATATGTTAGTTTTTATTTCTCACCCATACATCATTTTTTATGCTTAAATGTCTTATCTTAATTAAAAAAAATTAAAGTTTGGGAGGGAATTTTAAAAACCAAGATTTTTCAAAAACCTAAAACTTTATTTGATTCTCAAGAATACTTAAAAATAAATCTAATTTTTTATTGAGAATAATTATGTACATGAAGTTATATTAGGGGAACAAAATTTTGAATATACAAATGAATAAAAGAATTTAGTTAAAATTTATAGTAATCATGAAAAACTTAAAGTTAAAATTTTCTTAATGAAGAAGTGTTAAATAAAGTTAAATTATCTTTAGTAAGAAGTTTTGTTTTTTTGGATAAATAGAAGATATGACTTTTATTCTTCAAAGCTTAAATTTCTTTTATTGAAGAATAATTTTCAAATATTATTATTATGATTTTTCAGTGAAAGATGTATATGTGACCTTTATTTTAAATGGAAGGGTGAAATTCAAAATCATTAAAGGTCTATCCAGATATAGTAATCCTTGCCTTAAAAAAAAGAGTGAAAAATCGTATATGAAAATGGAGGAGAAGTTTGAGGATTTAAGGGCCTAATCAAAAATTGGTTTCATACCTAAAGTTTAAGATATAAGTTCAGAGAAAATCTAAAGCTTAAGGTTATAATATAGTAAGTAAAATTATTTTTCAAATAAAGATTTTTAAGTGAGAAAAATAAGTGTTTGAGTCCTATAATTTGAAGAATCTACAAATATTTCTGAATTAGATAGAAACTTATATTTGTCATTTTCCTTTACTTAAGAACTTTCTAAACTTTAAGTTGGTTTTAATTACTGAAATTTTTTCTAAATTGGACTATTCCATTTCTAGAACAAAATTTTGTTATCTTCCTAAGAAACTCATTACATAATTTTCAAGCTAAAATGTTCTATGAAATTAATTGTCACTTGAGGACAAGTAACATTTTAAGTTTGGGGGATTTTGATACACCTAAAATATATAGTATTTTTATGCACATTTTTATACTTATTTTTAATGATATTGCACTTTAAGGGAAGGTATTTTGTATTTTTCTTGCAGGTATGATGAAAATGGATGGTCATGATGAAAGGAGCAAAATTGGATCAAATTTGGAGCAAAAATAATGAAAAATCAAAATTTTGGCACTGGCGGCCGCCACAATTAAAAATCAAAATCTTCATGTATTTGGAGCCAATTTCAAAGGGGATGGGATGCAACTCTTGGTGGTAACTACCATAACTTTCTTTGGGCAGCAAGTTTGAATGAAGGGGTGCGTTCCTTGGTAGATACATCGAATCTGGACACATTTAGAAGAGACACCAAGGCACCTTTTGGTTTACTATTTAAAGAGAGTCTTAGGAATGACTAAGTGCTCTTTCCCTGCATTTTGAAGGGTATTTTTTACTGTTCTTCTACTGCTCTTCTACTTGCATTTTGAAGAGAGTTTTTATAGTATTTTACTTTTATTTTGTGAGAGTTTTTATTAAGAGTAGGAGTAGAGAGTCGAAAGGAGAAAAGGGCCAGAGTGAAGTCTTCTTCTTCCCCCTTCTTTTTTTTCTTTTAGTTTAGTTTTTATTGAAGTCTGAAGTCTCTATTCTGAGACATCAGAGTTGGGAGACTTGCTCTGAGGAGTAGTTTAGCGAAGAGTCAAAGTTTCAGAGGAACTTCCTTAGTCTTGTGGAGAGGATTTTCAGATAAGTGTTTACTTTTAATCTTTTTATTAATACTTGCTTTCGTTTGTTATTTTTCTTATTATTTTTAATTTCAAATCAATGTGTTTTTATATTTTCTCAATGCATTCTGAGTAGTTTACTTTATCTTTTTCTTTCTTAAATGGAGAAGTAATTAATTTATAAAGAATTATTGTGGAAAGTATAAGTGTTTAAAAGTTGGAAGAAGTTGTAAAGATTGATTATAAAAACTTTGTTTACTTCTTAATTTGGCCTGTTAAGTTGTAAAATTTCTTGAGATTATGTAAGATCCAATGCGGTATTGTCTCATAAAAGTTAGTAAGAATCACATGCAATTATATGGGTGAGAATTGTAGTCCATATAATTGAATGTAATATTAGAAGATATTTTTATGGAAGGGAGTAAAATTAGAGGATTTTAGAGTGATAGACTAAAACCCTCTAATTTGGTTTGAAGTTTTGAGTTTTGTTATGAGAAGTTAGCCCCCAGGTGGTGGGAATCAAGGGAACTCTAGAGTGAGAGACTGGTAAATAATAAAAATTTCAATTTAACCTATGTTCATTATAGAACCATGTAAGGGTAAAGAATACAATTGCTTCTATCTGTCACAACAAATTTAAATACTTCCACAACAATACTTTAAGAATTATTACTACTTCATAAAAGGAAAGAAAAAGATAATTTAATTAACAGTATTTTACATCCAGTGTTTTTTTAGTTATTATAATTTTAATTTCTTGCTTAACATTTTATTAAGGAAATTTCAAAAGACAAATCAACTTTCAAAACCTTTCAAAATCAACACATACTTTCAAAAGCCATAATAAAAAGTAAAAAAATAATTTTTCTGATTTCTTTAAAGATTTTACATTTTCCCTGTGGGTTCGATATCTCAGAGCTTAATCAGAAAGTCCTACATTACTTGATAAACGATACGTATACTTGCGTAGCATCTCATATTATAAAATCATAATTTTCATATTTAAAATCATCAGCGCATTTATCCAGCGGAGTCAAGTTTTTGGTGTCGTTGCATTTACCGGACGGTACCAAGTTTTTGGCGCTGTTGCATTTATCGAGGATCAGTGTTATAGCGCCGCATCCTGGCGCTATAGCGCCTGTAACCAACTTTCTAGAAAATTCAATGAATTGGTTAAATTTAGACTGGTGCTTGAAGCAACCCTTGGTTATTTTAAGTGTTCTATTAAAAGGAAACATTTTGGCCAAAAATAGGAGAAGAAGAGAGAACATTTAGAGAGTTTTAGAGACTTTGTAGTGAGATTTTTGTGTTCTATTTAGTCTGTGTGAGTAATTATTGTGTAAGAGTTTGGAGATTGCTTGAAGGAAACTTCAGAAATTTGCTTGGGGAGAAGACATAAGGTACTTTGTATTTGTGTTTAAGTTTTTGTTGTAAGACTTGGATTTCAATGCAAATCATGTGTTTTTGTTTAATCTCCATGAATTATGAGTAGTTCCTTTTCTTTCTCCTTGCGTATGGGAATAATCCTATGGGATTAGTGTGATTTAAATACTCTTTTTACTCTTAAAAATTGTGATGTTATTTTCATTGATGCTTTATTGACTTTGCAAATTGGTCACTTGTGATATTAAAATTCATTGAGAAACATAATGACCCAGAAAGGCTATGATTTCACCCAACTAGTGAATACCACCCTTCATTCAGGGCAGAGCCAATGCGATCACCTAAGGGGGGTGTAAATAAATAGAGAGATAAGTTTTGATGGTCGTAGAATTGATTTATTTAGGGTAACAGACTAGTTTATTTTATCAATTTTGTTTAAAGTTTGGATTGTAAGGGTCCCTAGTAGGTCCTATAGAGAAGGCGCAGTGGGTAATCTGGAGGTGGGAGGCCAGAATCTACTCAGCACTACTACTAGGGCTGTAAAAAAAGCTTATTGCTTGCGAACAATTTGTGTTCGACTCGCCAGAGAGTTTGTGTTTGATTCGTTTGATAAGCAAACGAGATATATGAATAATTTTTTTTTCATTCATTTTATAAATGAACCAAACACAAACAGTCATGTGTTCAATCATGTTTGAATTGTTATTGTTTAAAATATAAAAAAATTTAAAATAATTATATCTAAAACATTTATCATATTTTAAAAATAATAATATACTCTAAAAATTTATCATATTTTAAAAAATTAAATCTTATAAAGTTTATCTAAAAATTTATTATCATTTTAAGAATTCAAACAATTTAAACAATACAAACAAATTTGAAAGATTTCAAACAATTTGAATAATTCAAACAATTAGAACAATTCAAACATTTTAAACTAATTTTAAACAAATCAAACCGAACACGAACAGTAGCTTCACGAACAATTTCAAACACGAGTCTATTTTAAACACACTTAATTTCAAACCAATCGAACACAAACATGAGCTCTGTTCATTTGCGTTCGATTAGTTTACACCCCTAACTACTACACAAGCTGGTGAAAAACTCTATATTAGCCAATGTTCTTTGCTAGCACGGGAGGGGATAAAGAATATGAATACTTCTATTTGTCCCACATTTTGTATTTTAAATCATTTAAATTCAACATAGGTTAACATTTCATTGCAAGGGGAAAGATCTCTCATATTATCCAAACTTGTTAGTTTACTTTATTAAAGTGTTAAACTTAGTTGTTACTTTTGTTTAAATTTAGTAGTAACTTTTTGCAAACGTGTCGACATTGTTCTCTTATTAATTTTATCTACAATTTGGGCAGAAAGTTTTCAAGTTTATTTTAAGATTTAGTTGCTTTCCCCGTAGGAACGGTACTGGGGATTTTAAGGAAAATCCTATATTACTTGAAACGATACATATATTTGCGTAGTACCCCCAGTGTGAAAATTTATTATATATTTTCTAAATCATTACATTTATTCACACTAGCCACTAAATATAATTTGAGACAAGTTTTTTGCAATATTTTGGAGACTAAAAATACACGTAATTGTGGGTCGAATCACCCACAGGGAAGGGCAAATTTTCTATAACAATTTAATAAACTTCTGCCTAAACTGAAAACACAATATGTAGGATAATTGTGTCGAAATGCTTGTAAAAGGGTAAAGCTAAATATTTACTAATTCTAATTTTAAGCAGAAAGTAAATACAGATTTTTGAACGAATTATGTTTAAAGAAGTTTAAACAATATGAAAAGAACTTTCCCCTTGCAAAGACATCATAATCAGTGTAAGGCTCAAAAAATTAAAGCTTTAAATGTTGTAATGTTAAAAATATGAGCACACCTATTTCTTTACCCTCTCTCTAGTGCATAAAGAACATTACTAATCTAAAGTAAGTTTTCGATTTATATGGTTATACTGGGTAGGGTCTAGCCTCTCACATCTAGATTACCTACTAGGCCCTCTCTATAGGACTAATCAGACCTCAGATTCTATACTATATACCATATTAATTAAGAATGTAGCCTGTCATAGTAGAAACACCAATTCTACACCTGTCGAAACTTATCTCCCTATTTATTTACACTCTTTTTAGAACTTGGTCTACCTTTATCCTAAGGTTATGTGGTATTCACTAGTTCGGTGAAATCATAGCCCTCCCAGATCATTATGTTTCACAACAAATTTTAACATTATAAATGGCTGATTTACAAAGTAAATTAAGAGCCGATGAATATACCATCACAGTTTTTAAATAAAGGAAATCCTCAAACCATTCTAATCTCACACATGATTAAATCTTATTGTAAGGAGAAATATAAAGAAAACTACTCATAATTCATGGGCATAACACAAAAAATATGATATATATTGAAAGTTAAGTCTACACAATAAATTAAAACTTACATTAAAATACAAGATGCTTATCTTAGACTTTTCTCCAACCAAATCCTTTGAAGTTTCTTTGTTTTCTTCTTCCTCCAATGAACACCAAAACAGAGATTAACTAGACTCTAACTCACAAGACTCACACACACCAAGACTCAAGACTCTCTAAATTCTCTAGATTCTCTCTTCTCTTCCTATTTTTTCGGCCAACTAATGGCCCTATTAAACAAAGCTCCAAATATAACCAAGAGTCACTTTAGGCACCACTTCAAAATTCATCCAAATTTAATGCATAAAAGTCAAAATCGATTTCGGTGCCAGACTTCAAACCTTGGCGCCTAAAAGCCAACTTCTAGAAGCCCCTGGAAACTACCTGACAATTAGGTGCCAGATTCTGGCGCCGAGGAGCCAAATCAATTTTTGCTCCATTTGACCTCTTTTTGCTCCTTTTTTCCATTTAAGCTCCATCTTTTGTACCTGCATTAAAAAGACTCAAAAAAATCTTTCATTAAAGCCCAATATCCTTAAAAATAAGTAAAAATGTATATATAAAAGTAGCACATTTAAGGTGTATCAGAATATCTCTCAAACTATAAATTCTGACAATAAAATAGTAGTGGAAGTTGAAAAGAGTGATGAAAATCCAAATCTTCATTTGGATCTCATGAATTTAGTCATTGTTGAGTCTAATACTATAGTTGCCTCTATAAAGAAGGTTAAGAAAAGGAAATTTGTTGTATGGGATTACGTTGTTGAAGCAAAATTTACATCCAAGGAAGTTTCAATTTATTTTGCAATGCATTTATTTTCATACTAATATTGATGAATCAAAGAGAGATACTACATCATAACTCCTTAGTAATGTGAAAGAGTGTGAGAAAATCAAAGCTAAGAATAAGAATGATGTTCAGTCAAGCAATAAAGACATAAATTGTTACATTTTTTGCCTTTTGATGGAAATGTTGATATTGATCTACCTTTTATTATGATCCTAAGGATTATGACCTGCATATAATTAGAGAAATTATTATTAAAATGATTATTATGAATGAGTATCCATTTATGATTGTTGAACACATGTGGTTTAATGTGTTATTGAATGCATCCTAACTACGGGAGGGCATCTAAAAACACCTTTAAGAATGATTGCATGAAGGTGTATGATATTGAAGAAGAAAATTTAAAAGTTTATTTCAAAGATAGTCATAGGGTTCTTTGACTTTCAAATGTTTGACTTTGAAACAAACAATAAGTTACATGTTCCTAACTGTTCATTTCATAAATAAGTTTTGGAAAATTACAAAAGAGAATCACTAATTTCATTGACTTTAAACCTTAGCTTCTTAACTTCTAAATTTTAATATCTTTGATTTTCTGCATATTGAATCTTAGGTTAATTTGTGGCTGCAATACTCAAAATTATTGTTCATTCCTTCTAGTGTGTGTGTGACATTTATCTTCTAGGTTAGATCCTAGTCGAAGTCGTCGTAAGAAAACCTCACAAATCATTGATGTGCTTTCCTCACTTAGCAAGTTTAAAGAGCTCAAGACATGTTGATTTTGTGACTGTAGTTAGAGGCGTAGAGCTAAGGAGTTGGATGTAGTTATTGCGAAAATATTATTTTTTTTTAATGTAAGTGTTAATTACAAATTTATAATGTACATAGTTATTAGTAATTTGTATTACAATTGTAATGTATACGAGACTGATCATTGGTTATATGATTTTAATGATTTCATTATTTCAATTTGTAAGAAATAAATTTGTTTTGCTTATAGTTGGTGCCTACATAGGTATTCTCTACAATAATTTTTTTTAGATTTATATATAATCTTTTTTTAAATCAAGCTCATTTCGAGCTGAAGATCATTTTGTGCTAAGCACTAGTAAAAAACAAACATATTCAAATCAAACATGAACAGACTCTTAGTGAACATTTAGAATACAAGTCGAATAAGAACAATTATAACTTTGAATGAGCAATACACGAACATGGCTTGGCTCACTGATGCTTGGCTCGTTTACAGCTTTACTCATGTTCGTGTTCAACTCATGTTCGGCTCATAATTTTCTTGTCTAATTGAATTAGAAAAATAATTATTGCAAGGAGTTGGATTCAAACCTGCACCATTCCTTTGTGATAAAAGATAACAAAATCTTATGAATAAACCAACTATGGTGATTTAAACTTATAAATATATATATATATATATATATATATATATATATATATATATATATATATATATATATATATATATATATATATTTGTGTGTGTGTGTGTGTAATATTATTATTTATTGTTATATATAATTGATCCATGAAAAAATATCTATTTTTATGCCTTGATTTTTATCAAATTTTTAAGGATATTATGCTTTAATGAAAGGTATTTTTGTGTTTTGGATGTAGGTGATGCAAAAATGTTCAAGAAGAAAAAAAGGATGAAAAAGGAGCAAAAAGGAGCAAAAATGGAGCCAAAATGCAAAATTGTCAAAATAATTGGCTGGCGCCAGAATCCTGTAAGATTTTTTATGCCTTTTAGATGGTTATTTTGACGGTGTTAGCGGTTATTGGACCATCTAAAAGATTGGCAGTTATTCCTGGATTATAGGACATGTGATACATTGTATTTAGACGCTTGGAAACGGTTAGGATCGCGAAGAGGTACGATCCAAAGTGAAGAGGTGCGAATAACTGGACGCAGAGTCTGGCGCCTAGGTATTCCGGCGCTAGGCGCCAAACACACCTTCTAGAAGATTCATTGAACATGGACACATTTTGAAGAGGTGCCTCAAGGAAACCCTTGAAGCCTATAAATAGGACGCTACCCCTTCAGAGGAAAACACCCACAAACCACCAACGCCCAACCTAGTCCCCTAGCCCCATAGTCCATTTAGAGAGAGAAATTAGAGAAATATTTTAAGGGCCATATTTATAGTTTCTTTTATTAATTAGTGAGTTTATTTTAGAGTTTGTATTGAGAGTATTTGAAGAGTCGTGCTTTTGAAGTCTTTTTACTTTGGAGTCAGAAGGATTCAGAGGTTCAGTTGGAGAAACACTTGAGATAAGTATTTGTATTTTGATTCAAAGTTTTATTTATATGTTTTGTTGTTTAAATTCAATGTGTTTTGAGTAGTTACTTTACTTTCTTCTTTCAATTATGAAAAGATAAATAAGATAATATAAATTTCGTTGGAGAATTAAAAACTATATATATTTTTTAAACATTGTGATGATATTAATACCAGATCTTAATTTACTATTTAAATTGGTCATTTAAATTGTTAAAATCTTTTGACGAGTTTTGAGACCTAGAAGGAGATGAATTCTTAACTAGTAGATATCACATGAATCCTTGGGTAGTCGAAGGCCTTGCGCGGGTTATTCAAGATGAAGTGCAAATAAATAGGAAGATATTATTTAATGAGCGTAGAATTGATAAGTTTTTAGAGTGACTGGCTAAATTCTTGTAATTTGGTTTATAGAGAAGGAAATGGTCACTAGTAGGGACGATCATATCCACCCTTGGACATCTAGTAGTGTGAGCCTAGATTAACCCATTCTACTAACAATACATCCAGACCTGATCTATAGATTAACCAATGTTCTTTATACTATAGAGCGAAGGTAAAGAATAGGAATGCTTCTATTTGGCACAATACCATAAATTTATCTTCTCCACGAATATTACATTATCTAAAAAGTCTTGGATTAATTGAAAGGAAGAAAATTGTTTGCTTATTTTTATTTACATCAATCATTACTTTATTACTACTTTATTTATGCATCTAGTAAATTAAATATCAACTTTTTAACTTTAAAAGAAATACATAAAAATAAAATCAAAATATTTTAAAAAAAATCTATAATCCTCCTCGTGGGATCAATACTGGGGTCTTTATTTAAAGCCATATATTACTTGAAACGATACGTATACTTGCGTAGTACCCCTAGTGTGTAAAATATTTTCCATAAAATTATATTTATATACACTAGCTGCTATTATTATTTGAGTCAAAGTATTGGCTATAACATATTTTTGATAGCATAAATTACTGCATTGCTTTTTG
Source organism: Papilionanthe hookeriana x Papilionanthe teres (assembly GCA_022702705.1). NCBI lineage: Eukaryota > Viridiplantae > Streptophyta > Magnoliopsida > Asparagales > Orchidaceae > Papilionanthe > Papilionanthe hookeriana x Papilionanthe teres. The sequence goes on along the minus strand of CM040437.1, from coordinate 37,773,205 downwards.
GTGCATTGCTGTGGATCGAGTGTCAAGTTTTTGGCGCCGTTGCCGGGGAGGCAAAATTTATAGAATTTAAATATTTTATTTTATTTATTTCTTTTATTGTCAAAAATATAAAATACAAAAACATTTATTAAAAAAATATAAACAAAAATAAAAAAATAATAATAATTTTATTTCTTGTTATTTTACTTTTTATTTACTTTTTATGCGTAGTTCTGGATCTGAAGGATTATTACCTTTAGATTCGAAATTAGAAAGAACTGTTAGAAGAATTAAAAAAGGAAAACAAATTCAAAAATATCAAGAGATGGCTAATTTACATAATACTTTACAAAATCCAATTGAAATTAATGAACAAAATGTTTACAAACCATTAAGGGAGTATGTTAACCCTACAGTTGATGAACTTCATAGTAGTATTCAAATACCTGCTGTAGATGCTAATTCTTTTGAGCTTAAACCGTCTATTATTCAAATGGTTCAAAATAATCAATTTGGGGAACACCAAATGAGGATCCAAATTTACACCTTGCTAGTTTTTTAAAACTTTGTGCTACCTTTAAATATAACAATGTTTCTGATGATGTTATTAGACTTAGACTCTTTCCCTTTAAATTATCCCATCTTCGTCCCCAATCCCTAAGCAACCAAATTACAACCTAGACACTTCTTTCTTAAGAGATTAGAGAGGATTTTTGAAGAAATGGAGAGAAGAAATCTTGGAGAAGAGGCTAGAGACAAAGGTTCAAAGGATCCTCAACCCTACTTCAATGGTTTTATCGCTGTAAGTTTGGAGAAAATTTCAAGTCGTCTAGATAAATTTGAAGCATAATTCAAAAGTATTGGAGATCACCTCTATGAGATGTATCATCAAATTGAACATCTGGAATGGCAGGCGAAGCTTCAATTTGATCATCTAGCGGCTTATCAAGATGCTCAAGTGGAGATGTATGCTAAGAACAATTAGATCGATGAGAAAACGACTACGGATTTTCCGAGGGCGTTAGTGTTCTTCCCAAGTAGGCCTAGTAATTTTCCTTGCGAAGAGAATGGAAATTTCTAATTTGAAGATTAGATAGTTATTGTGGTGTGATCTAGACTTTTATTAGTGTGTCATTGTATCGATTTAGTAAATCAAATATGTTGTTGGTGTGTTTGATTTATTATTCAATGTGTGTTTTATTTGCTTTGAAATTGTGTAGTTTGATTGTTTGTTAGGACTTGAATCATATTACTATACTTATTTGTATTGTATTGAGCCAAAATTGAAGATTATGAATGGAATTAGAAGAGTTTGATTTAAACCTTGTGTTTAATTGGTGGATTTAATTTTTAATTTTTAAAATTTTTGGGAAATATTTTGGAAGTTGGAAACTGAAGCACTGCTCTAATATGAGTAATTAGAAGTTGAATTTATGAGTTTTGGTGGAAAATAAAGTTTTTAAAGTGATTTTTGTGAAAGGCGAGTCTGGCGCCTAAGCGCCAGAATTCGGCGCCTAGGCGCCGGTTCAGCCTGCTTACCGAAAATTAGCATTTAAATCCCATTAGCCATGGTTGACGCCTAAGCTTCATCCCCTTCCTCTTTTTCGTGAAAATACACCCCTAGATCCATCTTGAGGTCAATACATCAAGTTTTTGAGCCCGAAATCACTTGATTTCTTTATCTCAAGGTCAGATCTACCTTCTAATCCATTTATTTTTTATTCTTACCATAGTTTTTCCTATTTTTGCTAAAAAACTGAAATTTTGAAAAAAAATTTGATTTTTAGAGTTTCTCCATGGATTTTTAAACTCATTTTAAGTTTCTCAAGCTTAAAAAGAGTTTAAATATTTGATTCCTAAATTTATTTGTGTTTTCTTTCACGTTTAGATGGCACCAAAATCTAAGCGAGGAAATGCACGAGAAAATTTCGACAGCAGCAAGTTTTCGACTGCGGCAGCGCATTTAATTTATCATGAATTTAAAACGTCAAGAAAGTTTATCTCGGAGCGCAGTTTTTACAATCCTGGTGAAATGATCGAGAACACGATCGTTGCACACAACTAGCAATGATTCTGTTATTTCACTGTTGTTGCCGTTATTCCTATTGTACGTGAGTTTTATGCCAACTTTTTGGATGCAGAAGACTACGAAGTCTTCGTTAGAGGTGTCAAAGTAGGATTTACTCCGGAACGGATCAATATTTTCTACGGCCTGCCACCTACCATCGAGTGCTACTATTCTGGTTTATCTCCATCTGAGGGAGATCTTGACATGATTATTGCATATCTGACTGAGGGCACTGGAGCTTGGATGATCCGGAATGACAAACGGGTAAACTTCAAATCTTCTAAGCTAAATGATATTTCAAAGGCATGGCATTATTTTATTTATGCTAGACTTCTACCTTCCTACCACCTGAGTGAAGTTACCAGAGATTGAGCTATCCTGAACTACTGCATTCAGGAGAGGAAGCCGATAGATGTTGGCAGTATTATTTATGATTCAGTGGAATCGATTGCTAAATCCAGCACTTCTGTGGGATTAGGATTCCCATCCTTGATTCATTCTTTATGCATGAGCAATGGAGTTTCTGCTGATATATCAGAGGAGAAGTTGAAGACTACAAAGCCAATTGTACAGGAGAGTGTTAGCATTTATGATCATCTTCGAGGGAAGAGATCTACTGGTCCTTCTACTTCTGTACCTACTCCAGGTAGAGCTTCTACTTCTAGACCTTCTACTTCTACTGCTGAGCCACCATCTAGTTTATGGGAATTGATGCATGATCAATTTCTGGAGCAACAGAATAAGTTATTTCTAACTCACTGCAGAGTAGATACTATAGACAAGAAGATTGATCATTTATCTGAGTTTACCCAAAGGAAAAGTGAGTATGATGCTGAGTATTCAGAGTCTTTAGTGAGATTCTTGAAGGGTGAGCATGATGTTAAGTTTCCTACCTGTCCTAAATTTTCACCGTATGTTGATCCAAAAGATGTGGAGTTTTCTTTTGGTGATGACGATGATGAGGCTACAGATAGTGATTAGTAACTTGATTTACCTCTGAGATGTGCTGATTCTGTTGTGAGTTTATTTTTTGTTTGCTAGTGCTGTTTCTTGTTTATTGTTTGTTAGTGTAGATTTGTTTATGAAATTTTGTGTGGATTGTTTGATGTTGAGACTGTTTTAGATATTTAGTGTATTGTGTTGAAGACTGAAATTTGGATGAATTAATATATATTTATGTTTCAGCCTACTGTTTAGTATTCTTAAATAGTTAGTAATGTTGTTCTTTTTCTGTTACTATTAGTAGTATAGTCATTTAATTCAGCTACTGATAAAAAAAAATGATGAGCCTGCTTACTTTTATATATGCTTCGTTATTTCAGTAATATTCATAAAAAGCATGTGTAGAAGTAAATTTTTCTTTTTAGACTGTTTTTTACATACTTATAAAAATTCCTTTTTAAATTATACCTTTCTTTCTCTCATACTTTAAATTTTTTTCATGATATACCAAAACTTAAGTTTGGGGGAAAGGAAAATACATGCAAATTTAAATTTTATTTGTCCTTAATGGACTAATATTTTCTAAAAAAATATTAACATAACATAAGGAATGAAGAATCTATTTAAGATCATTTAAAATTTTGAAATTATAAATAATTTAGTAGACTTAACCAAAATTTTAATAACTTTGATTGATTTTAAGAATAGAATTATTGAACTTAAAGAAGAGTAAGATTAAGAAAATTTTCTATTCATAGTAGAAATAATTGAATTTTAGAAGTATTAAGAAATCAAAAATTATAACTTGAAAAAGAAAAGATTGAAATTCTTTTTGAAATCTATTCATGTTATAGTAATTAAGTGAAAATGTATAAGTTTGAAAATATAAGTTAAGGATAACGAAGTTCAAAACTATTAACAAGCTATCCAGATATAGTAATCCTCTCTGTAAAAAAAAAAAAAGAAGAAGAGAGAGGAGAAGCTTGAGGAGATGCCTAATCAAAAATTGGCTTCACTTGAATTAGCTTATAAAAAAACTGATTACATATTTTACTTATTTTTTATGCATGAATCTTTATTAGAAAAGATTTTCATGAGATCTTTTTCTTGTAAATAATTTATGTGATCTTAATATAATAAACTACAATTATTTTTGAAGTGAATGAAAAATTTTTGAAATCTTATGATTTGGTAGTTAAATATTATTTAAATTCTTAAAATTAAACTTAGTTAGTTAAATTTGGTTAATGATTTACTAAAGCCTTTATAAAATCAAAAATTATAAGAAATCTTAAATATTTACTTTTTATTCCAATTGTTATACATTTTATATAGTAAAAAGGGTTACTTGAGGACAAGTAACGTTTAAGTTTGGGGGATTTTGATCCATAAAAAATACCTATTTTTATGCCTTGATTTTTATCAAATTTTTAAGTATATTATGCTTTAATGAAAGGTATTTTTGTGTTTTGGATGTAGGTGATGTAAAAATGTTCAAGAAGGAAAAAATGATGAAAAAGGAGGAAAAAGGAGCAAAAATATAGCCAAAATGCAAAATTGTCAAAATAATTGGTCTGGCGCCAGACACACCTTCTAGAAGATTCATTGAACATGGACACATTTTGAAGAGGTGCCTCAAGGCAACCCTTGAAGCCTATAAATAGGAGACTAATCCTTCAGAGAAAAACGCCCACAAACCACCAACGCCCAACCTAGTCCCTTAGCCCCATAGTTCATTTAGAGAGAGAAATTAGAGAAATATTTTAAGGGCCATATTTATAGTTTCTTTTATTAATTAGTGAGTTTATTTTAGAGTTTGTATTGAGAGTATTTGAAGAGTCGGTGCTTTTGAAGTCTCTTTACTTTGGAGTCAGAAGGATTCAGAGGTTCAGTTGGAGAAACACTTGAGATAAGCATTTGTATTTTAATTCAAAGTTTAATTATATGTTTTGTTGTTTAAATTCAATGTGTTTTGAGTAGTTACTTTACTTTCTTCTTTCAATTATGAAAAGATAAATAAGATAATAAAAAATTCGTTGGAGAATTAAAAACTATATATATATTTTAAACATTGTGATGATATTAATATCGGATCTTAATTTACTATTTAAATTGGTTATTTAAATTGTTAAAATCTGTTGAAGAGTTTTGAGACCTAGAAGGAGATGAATTCTTAACTAGTAGATATCACATGAATACTTGGGTAGTCGAAGGCCTTGCGCGGGTTATTCAAGGTGAAGTGCAAATAAATAGGAATATATTATTTAATGGGCGTAGAATTGATAAGTTTTTAGAGTGACAGGCTAAATTCTTGTAATTTGGTTTATAGAGAAGGAAAGGGTCACTAGTAGGACCGACCATAGCCACCCTTGGACATTTAGTAGTGTGAGCCTAGATTAACTCATTCTACTAACAATACATCCAGATCTGATCTATAGATTAGCCAATGTTCTTTATACTATCGAGCGAAGGTAAAAAATAGGAATGCTTCTATTTGGCACAAACCATAAATTTATATTCTCCACGAACATTACGTTATCTAAAAAGTCTTGGATTAATTGAAAGGAAGAAAGTTGTTTGCTTATTTTTATTTACATCAATCATTACTTTATTACTACTTTATTTCTGCATCCAGTAAAATAAATATCAACTTTTTAACTTTAAAAGAAATACATTAAAATAAAATCAAAATATTTAAAAAAAATCTATAATCCTCCTCGTGGGATCGATACGGGGGTTTTTATTTAAAGCCCTATATTACTTGAAACAATACGTATACTTACATAGTACCCCTAGTGTGTAAAATATTTTCCATAAAATTATATTTATATACACTAGCTGCTATTATTATTTGATTCAAAGTATTGGCTATAACATATTTTTTATAGCATAAATTACTGCATTGTTTGGCGATTGTAAACCAAGTTTTTGGTGCATTGCTGCAGATCGATGGTCAATAATATATATAATTTCCTTATTTGGAGATTAAACAAGTCAAAGACGATCGAACGAAGGGTTTTTTGTGTTCTATTAGTTTACTTAACAAAAGATTTAAAAGCAAGATGTTTGCGAACAACTACATTATTAACTAGCCTTACTTGTATCGTTTGAATTATTATTTATGAAATAAAATAAATTTTTTTCTTTTCTTATTTATTTAATTATTATTTAACTACAATGTCTTCATTTGATAATATCAAATTTATTCAATTTATTTCATCATGTCTTATATCATCGAGTTATACTATATTCTGGACTCGGGCGTGGACGTCTCATTGCATGATAATCAAACATTCACTATAGTCTTATCAACTTGTTGGCATGGAGGAAAATTGAAGCTTGGGAAATATTTATTTAGATTTATACTGGTAGTTCACTTGATTGTGCATAGGATAGAGCATTATGCATGCACTTTGAATTTTATTAGAAGAGCTTGTAAACCTTTAAAGGCATATGATTTGATTAATGGGATGCCAATGGAGTTGGCTTTTTTCTTTAGAGAGAATTGCTTGGGGCCTATGAACTCAATGTGATGTGAAGCACTCACAAATAGATGCAAGGAAATTGGCTTAGCTCGAACCAGAGGGACACATAGAAGATTAAAAAGGTGGTTAGGAAAATGAAATGAGGTAAGAAGATACCTAGCATACATGATCGAAAAAGCTAAAAAGTGGGCTAAGCAGTGTTGGACGCATGTTATAGTTTTACAGGGTGGTTGTTTGGAAGAAGAACGTATTTCGTTCAGACAATGATTTGTATTGTCTGGATGGACTGTAATGTGATATACGGTATTGTGACTGCATTTAGACTTCAATCGGATGTATGATCAACCACACTCGTACGTACGATCATTCGTACTCGGACGTGTGATCAACTAAATGTAATAATTTTTTGTTTAAAAAGGGAATGAAATAGAAAAAACTCACAGGTATATCAGAAAGCTGTTGTTAGAATAGCTATAGTTTATTTTGATAATACGTTATGCTACAACTGTTTCTAGTGAAAAGGACAATTTTGCCCTTATATAGGTGAATTAGTTGAATGACTACAATTCTCAAAATAACTACAATAGAATAACAAAAATAGTTTCAAGTAGTACAAAAAAACGTCAAGAGTCAAAATTTATCCAATGCATCAATTATAAGTCAACATTTTATGCATAATATCATAATAATAAGAACTATAAAAATAATTAGAATTACTATAATGATGCTCTCCTTCGTGTTCAGATGATCAAGACTTTGGGATAATTTAGCATCTATCCCAACATGGTCACTATCTGAGGTGAACTCATCTATATCTTTAGCCCATAAAAACTATCTACAATCTTCATATATCCTATTTTTTAGACAAAAATAAAATCTCCTCTCATAGATATCTTCTCTTCTTGATGTGTATTCAAAATGATGTGTACCATAATTGTACTATAGAGCTCTTGAAGTACTTGATAGCCTTGGACTCAACTTTTTAAGATTGTAATACATTAAGCTTTTAATTGACAGGATAAACTAGATATGCAATGAAAATAAAATAAATATATAATTTCCTAATCATAATATATATATATATATATATATATATATATATATATATCTGTGTGTGTGTGTGTGTGTGTGTGTGTGTGTGTGTGTGTGTGTATTAGAAAAAATATGCATATATAAAATTATAATATTAAAAATTAAATTATCAAAAATGAAGAGAAACAAATACTAATTAATCATCAATAAATCTAAAATAGTAAACATTAACCTGAAGATGACGCTAAAAAATATTAATTAAATATAATCGATAAGTTCACTACAGCATCTACGATATCTTATTTTAACTGGATCTTCTCCTGAACACCCTTATCTTTAGATGTGTTAGAAGTTATTAGCACCAAAGTTTTCATCGAGCATTGATTTTTCTGCCCAAGGTTCAAAAGCTTCCGCAAGTTTGCATGTTAGATATTTATCCAAGAGCCTAAATAAAAAAAGTCCTGAGATAGAAGTGACGTCTGAAATATTTATGCTTACGATTTAGATATTAAATTTATGGCATTCTACGCAAGTATACGTATCATTTATCAAGTAATATAGGACTTTCTGATTAAGCCCCGAGATATCGAACCCACAGGGAAAATGTGTAAAAATTTAAAGAAATAAGAAAAATAACTTTTTACTTTTTTAATTGATTTTTGTAAGTATGTTTTAAGGTTTTGATTTCGAAAAGTTAATTTTGATATTTTTAATAACAAGTTAAGCAGGAAATAAAATTATCAATACTCTAAACACGATATAAAAGTTATAAGAATCAAATATCTTTTTCATTCTTCAATGAATCAGTAATAATTATAGAATTTTATGTTGTGGAAGTATTTAAATGTATTGTGCCAATTTGGAGCAATTATATTCTTTACCCTTACTTGGTTCAATAATGAAAATTGGTTAATTTGAAATTTTGTAGATGAGTTAGGCAGGGAAGATACCAGCTCTCACTCTAGAGTTCCCTCTATTCCCTCCACCTGGGGCTAACATCTCATAACAAAATTGAAAATAACAAACCAAATTATGAGGCTTTAGCCTATCACTCTAAAGTCCTCTAACTTTACTCCCCAATAAAGCATATCTCCCTATATATTTGTATTAAATCATATGGACTACAATTTTCACCCATATAATTACATGTGATTCTTTCCAATTGTTATTTGAGACAATACCACATTGGATCTTACATAATCTCATAACAAATTTTAACATCTTAATTGGTCAAATCAAGAAGTAAATTAAGTTCAAGGAATTAAATCATCACAATTTATTCCAGCATTAAACACTTATACTTTCCACAACATACTTTCATAATTTAATTACTTCATCATCTAAGAAAGAAAAGGATATACTAAACTACTCATATTTCGTGAAGAAAACACAAAAAAAACTTGATATGAAAGCATAAACCATAATGAAAACACAATAATCTTACTTAAAAACGAAATGTAAAAACAAAAATAAATACTTATCTGAAAATCCTCTCCACCAGACTCTGGAAGTTCCTTTGGAATTTTGATTTCCACAATACAACTCTATAAAGGTTGGCGCCCAACTCTGGTTACTCTAATAAAGACATTAAACTTCAATAAAAACTAGATATAAGGATAAAAGAAAATTGGTGAGAAAAAGGTTTCACATCAACCCTTTTCCTTTCTTACTCTCTACTCTCTACTATAGAAAATAAGAACTCTAAAACTTAACACACTCTAATAACACACTCACTAACAATAACACTTCAATACCCCTTCAACACACACAACACACACACACACACACACACACACATTTACAAATTATAAGGCTTCATTTTTATAATTTTCCAAAAGGTGCCTTAATGTTTTTTCAAATCATGTCCAGATTCAATGTATCCACCGAAAGATGCATCCCTTCAATCAAAATTTGTCGCCCAAAGGAATTTAAGGAAGTTACCACCAAAAGTTGCTTCAAACAACCCTTGAAAATGACACTAAAATTCATTTAAATTCGATTTTTAACTGTGGCGCATAAGCGCCGGTACTTTGGCGCTTAGGCGTCAGACGTCAAATTTCTCAAACTTCATAGTTTTGCTCCAAATTTGGTCCTTTTTCGCTCCTTTCATCATAATTAATTATTTTTCATTATAACAGTAAGAAAAACACAAAATATCTACCATTAAAGTGCAATATCACAAACATAGGTATAAAAATGCTCATACAAACACTATATATTTTAGGCGTGTCAAGAAGCCGCTATATAAAATTATGTAGTGTTTCCCAACAACCATCTTTGCCTATTTTTTAATGGAATATGTTGTTATATCTTAGATCATGACCAACTTCTTCTTCCATATGTCGAATGTTCTCTCAATAACACTTCGTAGAGATGAGTGTCTTTTATTGAACTATTTATTTCTTCCTCTAATCACTTTGAAACTGCACTCAAAATCAGGAAGGTAATACCTTGTATCAAGAAAAGGCTTTAAAAATCTCGTTGTAATGGATATCTTGAGTCGACATTGTAATATTTTCTTGAATAATAACATCATTACTACATATCTTCAAATTAAACGCCATTCATGCATGTACTAACCAGACAGAGGCATTAGAAATTTATATTCATGTCACTGAGTAGTAAATTTGAATATGCGACTATCATGAGCACTCCCTTCCCATCCGACTATTAAGAATGTAAAATACATATTGAAGTAAAAAACTGCTAAAATATTCTATGTAGTAGATTCACAACGTCAGATATATGCAATATTGTCATCATTACTAAGAAGTGCATCGACATGTGTACTATCAATTGCTACTTACAGTCATATTTAAAAAATTCATTAGAACAATTTTTTGCTGTAAAACTATGCATGCAAAATAAATAGAAATTTCAATACATCGAAGAATAACATGTATCATATTGTTACTAATTTCTCTTGGTGCATGCAAAAAAGCAGAATATATGGGGTTCGTAATGTTGTTTGATAATCCAATCAAAGAGTAAACACCAATAAATAAATATCTACCAGTTTTCCCTATTGAGTGCCGAAATTGCTCAGAAGCAGCACGAATGGACTCACTGTGTGACATAATATATACTATGAATTTGCAATTCCGTGGGTGTAAATCAGGATGATCCAAGCAAGCCAAAAATGAATTTGCAATTCATCTAGAAAATCACTAAAAATTGTTTCCACGTTTGAAATATACTATGAATTCTGCTTGGATGACCTTGGAGTAAATTACCAATCCACTTGTCACCTACATATGAAGATAAGAGCATGGTGTCTTGCAAAAAATTGGCTGGTTGTACTCATTGATAAGATATACTATTTTAGTCATAATTGTTGCTCATTTCACTATCTCTATAATTTTCTTTTCATTTAATGGGTTCATCTTACTTTTTTATGCTTGTTAAAATATATAAAAAAGAACAAGTTAAGTTGAAAAAACCATACATGTTAAAATGACTAGTAACTAAAGTTCTATGACTAGTGAAAAACATAAATGTTGAAATGTCAACACAACACATGATATTGTTCAAAATATAAGCTTAAATTATTACACACCGCAATATAAAACAATAATAAAAAACATAAACTAATTAGAATAAATGTCTAAAAAATAACAAAGGTAAGGAATCCTCTATTCCAACACCATAATAATGAAAGCCTCCCACATTGTTTGATCCTCTAGAATATCATATTAACCTCCATCTCCCAAATGATCGATATTTCTACTTCCGTTTGTTTACTCATTTGATGTTTCATGTAGATAAAAATTTGGAAGAAAAAAAATAATAATAATTAAAATAAAATTTTTAAAAATAATATATCAAATTAAAGCTCAGTGAGATTAATTTATCAAAGAATGCTCCATCCAAGATCACCAATTATATTATAAAAGCTTCAAAACCATGTAGTTTCTATTGTTAACAGTGACATTTGTGCTCTAAGACCAGGTAATATATGTTTTTAATAATGTTATGTGTGTTTTAGGACTAAGTAGTATTTATGGTTAAGTGGTATATGTGCTCTAAAAATAGTTAGTAGCTGTGGTTAACAATGCATATGTGCTCTAAAATTAGGTGGTGTCTGTAGTTAACAGTGTGATGTGTACTTTAAGGCCATGTAGTATCTGTGACAAATGGATGGGGAAAATCATATAAGTCATATTTAGTGATTAATTGAAACTCTCTATTTTTTTCCATCATTGCTTTACATAACAATACAAAAATTAAAGGCATAAAAAACACACACTTCAAAGCCATCAATGCAAAGACAACAAAAGACTAGATCCAAACTCTTATAATAGCTAACATTATGTAAATATATCCACAACCAACAACCAATAGAGACTACTAAGCCACACCAACACCCACAGTCAATAGACAAAAGAGACCACCAGAGCATAAAAAACTTGCATCATCATTATCACATAAGTAAAACGAGAAGCACCAAATCATCTTCACAGAGGACAACCAAAAAGCTCCAATGACATAACAACATTAGTTAAATGACAAGCACCAAAGCACCATAATATAGGAAAACCGAGAAGCACCAAGGCACGATCACATGCATAACATGAGAAACAACAGAACACCACTACAACAGACAATCGAGAAGCCCTTATGACATAACCACATAAGTTAAACGATAATCACCAAATGATCACCATAGAGGAAAATCGAGATATAATCACAGGTAAAACGAGAAGTAACAAACCACAATCACATCAGACAACTGAGATTTCTCAATTACACGATCACATAAGTTAAACGATAAGCACCAAACCACCACCACAAAGGAAAACCGAGAAGCACTAAGACATAATCACATAGGTAAAACGAGAAGTAACAAACCACCACACATCAGATTACCGAGAAGCCCCAAGGACACAACTAATAAGTAAAACAAGAAATACCAAACCAACATCACAGATGAAATTTGAGAATCCTCAAGGCAAATCACATAGGTAAAAGAGAAACAAATTACTGCTACCGAGGAAAACATGAAAAGAGGTAAGGGTTAGAGATAAATACAAAGAGGAGCGATAACAGATATTAGGGATAACAGAAAAGGACTACAAATATGAACTCACGCTCGTAATGAAGACAAATGGAGGGAGAAGACAGATATGAGGTAATATAGGGGATAAAACGAGGGATTTTACTGAAACGATGAGGGGCAATATAGTACTTGCGAACCTCTACCACGATCAGATTCCCAAAACCGAGCCACGAGCTATCGCTCACAATTTCACCATTTTTAAAACAAGATTTTTGATAAAAGTATGTGAAAAATTACTCCCAAATGGCCAACAACAACTTTTCAGAATGAATAACATTGATACAACACCTCCAAACACACCCTTAAGCCTCAATTGAGACAGCATCACACCTCTTTTATGTTGTAGAAAATAGTGACAAAACGCCTAACAACTTTTTCAGAGGCTTCTTTACCGTAACACCCTTTCTTCTTCATTTCAGATTGAGAGCTTCAATACGCTCCGTTCCAATGTTTCAAGTATGAAAATGTCCAAATCAGCTTGGGCTGGTTCGATTTCTAATAATCCTTTAGCAAATATCACACGTCTTTTCTATTAAAAAAAATAGTTCTTACATTCTAGTATTTGAGTGACTTGAGAGCTTTTTCATTTAATTTACAGGTAGAACTACTGTCAAAAATTCTTGTTGAATGGATGATCAATCTTAATTATGCATTAAAAAATAATTCTTGCAGGAGGAATCATGAATTGAAGGAGGAAAATTTTAATAATCTATATTTGAAAAATTATAATTAATATTATAAAAAATTTTCCATTCAAACGGATTTTTAATTTTAAGAAATTTAATTTTATATTTTGATGCTGCTTTTAAAGAATTTTTATGAAAGAAAAAGCCATCTATACGAAACGTTAGACCCTTTTATTCTATCAGACCAAAATATGGTGAACGAACCACCCCGCCGCCGCTCTCTCCACCTTTGATCCGATCCCTATTTCGCCGCGCCAGTCTCTACCTTTTCCTCGTCTTCCTCCTCCCACTCCTCTTCTTCATTTCATCTTCGGCTCCAGTCTTTCGACCATTTTTGGATCAAATATCCAGAACAGAGCTCTGGTGGTACGAAAATTTCTGTTCCGGATCTTGCATTTTTCTGAAGCTTCCATATCTATTTTGAGCTGGATTTGTGGCTCCGAACAGAGCTCGGGACACTTTGACTCGTGCTACATCCCTTCCGCCTTTTCACTCTCTCAGCCTGCTTGCTCGGAACATATTTTCGTGATCACCTTTCCATTAAGAGGAATCGTCAAAGCTTTTTTGTCACCGACCTTTTTGCACTTCGTTCTCTCCTGCTTTTAAAGCACCTAGAGAGAAGCGAGACAAAGTAAAGAGTCAAATGGGACGCAGGATTCTAAACGATGCGCTAAGGACTATCGTGAACGCGGAGAGAAGGGGAAAGGCCACTGCACAACTTCAACCCATCTCCACTGTGATGGCTTCCTTTCTTGGTATAATGAAAAAAAGAGGTAAAATAGCCCCGTTTTTCTTCTTTGTTACCATATCTAATTTTTTGGGTTATGCGAAGGTGGCACTTTAATTCATCCGGACCTTCTGTCAGTATTTTTTTCTCGTAATCTGAACAAATTTTTAATCCTGTTTGAAGGTTCTATATAACGAAAACTCATATTATTCTTGTGTTTTCTCTTGTCAATAGGTTTATTGAAGGCCTTTGTGCTTAGTAATTTTATAGTTTTTGCTTCATGGTTTCTTCACATTTAGTGTCTATGTCCAATTATTACATATACCGAAGCTTCATGCCATAATGGTTAGTTACTCTTCCATTTCACCACTCAATCAAGAAATAAGAAGGAATATAGTGCAACATCAAGAATATGGGACTAATATCTCAAAGTGAATAATGAAATCTTAAAACAATTAGAGGAAGTTTCTGGCATATGTTAGAAATTTCAAATCAAACCAGTGCTCAGATTGAAAGAGAGGCTAAGTCCAAGTGCATCGGTCTGCGACCCATCAGTCTAGATGAAATCAATCTAGCTTATTACAACCTAGCGAAGCTCCACTAAAAGCACCTCAAAAGCCAAACAAATATAAGAAATCAAACATGAAAAGAACTACAAATCAAAAGATTATAAATAATATGTCAGCAAACATCTTTGAAAGATAGTAAATTAATGATTTAGTTTAATATAAAAGGTATATGATTTTTGAAAGTAGTGTTTTTATTTTGAAAAATGAGACCGCCTGGATCTCATTTGTTCAGTAGTTTGCATAATCGTGCCCGATGCCACAAATAATACACATTCTCGAAAGATTAATGTACCCTGCGACGGTATACCCAATTATACGAACTAAGGGACTCGTGACATCCGTTTGGTCTGTGAATCTTTATGTGCGATCGACAAGCTTCCCTACCTACAGTAGAAGACTCAGGTAGGGCTTATTTTACTCTGGTTCCAAGTTCCCTATAGCGCAAACCCCTATAGTTAATTATATCTCGAACGACCGAAATCACTTTGAAAACTCTCGATAATGATCAGAGGTACTACTCTTCAAGAATTTCAAGGTTTAGGTTTTCACGGTAGGACAAGGAAAATCAAGTGGGAATGACTCAATATGGAACACTTATTTTCAGGAGTCCAAAAGAAGAAGGTAGGGGATGTCACTGATCCGAGGTAAACCTCGGTGACTTCCCAGACTATCCTATGGTGTGGCTACATTTTGGAGACGATGTTAATTAAGTGTTTAATCCTGTCAATTTTATTATTTGGGACTTACACTTGCATAATACCAGATTATGCAAATAGCCCGTAGAGATAGGTGAGTTTACGTCGTACCGTACGACAACCTCAGAACCTAAAGCGAGTTAGGACTTACGCCGCGCAACACGGTTGCACAGAAGCCTAAGAACAAAGTGAACCTCGAAGTCCTATATGTTGTAATTCAAACTAAGGAAGAGTTCTGCTGAAGAAGATCCTCTTGCTGCTCGATCCAAGCTCCTTGCTGTGCTGCCCACGGAGTCAGCTCCAAGCTTCTTGCTGAAGTAGCAACCTTAATGTCTAAGGTTCAAATGGTTTTGTCAAATGTGTTCCAATGTTTTGGTGTCAAAGTTTGGTTTTGTTTTGTTCTTTTTGTTTTGGTTTCGGTTCGGCTCGATTTCGCATGCGCAATGACGATGTGCAGGTATATAAAAGGTACTTAAAAAGTAAATTGCAGTAAATAAACTGTAAAAAATACCTGGGCATCTGCTATTGCCGCCTAACTTATATTGCAAGCATAGTTTGATTCTCAAGAAATTTAAATAAATTTGCAGTAAAATTAATTAAAACGGGAGAACTCAGCACGAAAGTCAGAAAAACGAGTCGTAGAAATCACAAGTAAAACTTGTAATCACATATGGAAAATCAGAATTAGGTGTGAGACGTCAGTAAAGGTGGGGGTTCAGAGCTGGGCTGTGTATTGCCCGACCTTGGGCAAAAGTTACCAACCCGACGATCTACGGAGTGCAGTCCTTAACTTAAATCCAAGTGACTAACCATGGACCGTTATAAGTTTTACAAGAATTATTCTTGAGTTTTCATGCAAAAGTTGTTTAAGTTTTTATGCAGAATTCTTGTTAACAAGTAAAAGAGATTTTTTATTTTATTTTTGTAAGTACTTTGTAAAGTAATAGAGTCCACATTCTAGTCACTCTAATCGTGCTAGGACGACTGACGACCTAAGACCGTCGGGGGAAACGATCTCACAAAGAGTCGGCGAATAACATCATCGATCCTTACCTCTCCTTAGGAGATGCTATTATTAAAAATTCCCACATCGAATCCCTCGTTTCACACACATTAGCATTATTATCATCGCCCTCGCCACCTATTCCTCAGACTTACACCGGTTCGATGATCCATATGTGACATTAAAAAAAAATATCCCCAATTGCCAGGAGGATTTGAGTGTAATGTTCAAACTAAGATCCGGTGCAATGAGTTTCATTATTAGTTAGGTCATTTTGGGGAATTCTATTATTTGATTTAATTAATGAAGGGTGAACCAGGTTTCGGTGCGTCTTCGTGTCTAGTGTCTCGATCAGTTTGTGAATTAGGGTCTGGTACCTAGTTTCACTGTGCATTCGAGGATTAGGTGAATAGGATTTCACCTAGGGTATGCTCCTAAGGTGTGCTCCTAAGATCTAGGAGGCTTACACTGTGGGTTAGGTCTACTGGACCTCGCCTAAAGTGTGCTCTTAAGATCTAGAAAGCTTACACTGTGGGTTAGGTCGACGGGTCGTTGCCTAAGGTGTGCTTCTAAGATCTAAGAAGCTTATACTGTGGGTTAGGTCGACGGATCCTCGCCTAAGGTGTGCTCCTAAGATCTAGGAAGCTTACACTATGACTCGTGCTTGGAGTGATTTAAGATGTTATAAACTCATTTAAGTGTTTTCTAACTAGACCTCAAATATCTCTTAAATGTTTCCCAATTAAATTAGAAATTCTCCATTTTTTTGACCTAACCATTCTAAACAATAATAAAATAAGAAAATAAAAAAAAAGACGAAAAAGAAAGAGGCCGACTTACTTTCAAAACTAGCAAAAGCCAAGAGGGGGAGAAAATGCAAGTGAACCGGGCCTAAATCGTGGTCCTAAGGCCTCCAACGACTCGGGGCAGCAACTAGCAAGCCTACGCGGCGATTCTACGACCTCCTACGACTCCGGGCAGCGGCAAGGAACTCCGGTCAGCAGTCCTAAGCTCCTACAACACCTAAACAACAATCCTACAACACTAGACAGCGATCCTACCCTTCCTACAGGGTTCCCAAGCATCAAAAAACACTTTCTAACCTTCCAACATCATCCTACAGCTTTCCTATGGCTTCCTATAGCACTATGTAGCACCTAAAGTCTTCAAACAACACTTACACAACAATGGACAACACTAAGCAGCGCCTAAGGGATCCAAACAACACTTATCCAAGAATGGGCAGCACCTAAAGGCTCCAAACAACACTTAATAGCCCTCTACAGCAGCTAGACAGCAAACCGCAGCTCTCCTACGCTTCAAACAGCCCTCCTACAACAACTAATAGCCTTCTATGGCAGTGGACAGCACCCTATAACAGCTAGACAACAAACCGCAGCCATCCTATGCTTCAAACAACTCCCCAAAAGGCAATTTTAAAGCCCAGACAACAGCTAATAGCATTTTATTAGCTCACTCAACAATTATTTGGTGCGAAACAACACTTTTAGGCTCCAAACAGCACTTAACAGTTTTGGACAGCACCTCCAAACCACTAGACAACACTCCTACCCTTCCTACAGAGTTCTCAAGCATCAAACAACACTTTCTAACCTTCCAATCATCATCCTACAGTTTTTCTACAACACCTTTAAACCTCCAACAACATTTCCAAACATTATACATCATTCCTATAGCTTCTACAACAACTTTCTACAATCATAAATGATATTTCTATTGCTTCCAAAATAGCGATAAGATGCAGCCCAAAATCAATATTGAAAGCTCTTAGAATAGCACATGTTTCAAGTAAATTCACAAGGTTGAAAATAACACTTAATCAACTAAAAAAAAAAAAAAAAAGAAACACATGTTACCGGTAATCGTCAAGGAAAACCAAGCCATTTAGCAGGAAAGCCCAAGCAACTTATTCCATGCATAGGTAGAGTGACAGATATGTAAACATTTTCGTTTAGATATGTAAATAAACAATAAAAAAAAAGGAATCGAGTGGTATGTAAGAATTGAAGTTTGGGTGTTGAGTATGTAAATACATATGAGTCGTGTAGTATGTATGTAATAAAATGTAAACTTTATGCGTTAGGCATGTAAATACATGTAAATTGGGTGATATGGAAGTAAATACTCATGTGATTATTTCAGAATGCATGCTACAAAATAGCCTCAAAGCCTGCTACTTAAAAGGGCTGAAAATAAGAGGAGTGAACCGCCTCTAAAGCTTAAAAAACATATATATATATATATATATATATATATATATATATATATATATATACATATATATATATATATATATATACATATATATATATATATATATATCAAGACAACCCAACATGAAAAACAGTAAAACTTAATTAGAGCAAGAATTTAAGCAAGGAATTTGAGACTTAATTAAAGCTAGAACCTCTTTTAACAGGTAGTCATTTAAGCCCACCATGAAAACAATAAAACTTCTTCCATCATTTGTCTCCTGTGCAAACAAGAAATTAAGAGTATAGCATGAAATAAAGGTATAAGCAGATAATCATTTGCTGGTGAAGAATCGTGTCAGCCAAATGCATTATCGAATTTTTTTTTAATTTTATATAAAAAAATAAATCTTAAGCAATGATGCTCTGGTGAGACGTCAGATTTCTCTGCGATGAGGAGGAAGGAGGGTTCCTTGCGTGAAACAGGGAAGCGGGCCGAGCTCAGCGAACGTAAAAGTCTTGAACGGGAGACGAAGAGATGAGTAAAAAAGTTTCTGTCGAGCAGTTACTGATTGGAAGTGGAGTCATCGTTCGGCCGAAGGAAGAGATGTAGGGCTTCGGAGGAGAGCAGGTCGAGCGAACCGAACGGGCGACCTTTGGTCTCGTAAGAGGCGACGAGCAGGTGCAAAGAAAAAGTAGGTAAGCTGGGTTTTCGAGCAGCGGGGAAGACGAGCGGGTCGAATATTGCGGAGGAGGGAGCAGGCTCGAGCGGGACAGAGGAGCGAGGGCTTTCTCGATCGGGCGAGAGAGGGAGGCCGGCGAGAGTCGAGCAGAGGAGGTGCGGGTGTTCGCACAAGAAGGAAGGTGAGCAAGCGAGGCTCGGGCAAGTGAGGCTACGACGAGTAAGAGGGGAGGCGTCAGAGGTGCTAGCGTGAGGAAGAGGGAGAGGGGCCGAGCGTGCGGAGGATGGCGAGGGTTCGAGCGAGAGAGAGGAGAGCAAGATAGGCGAGTGGGCGAGGCTCAGGCGCCTCTCCAAGAGGGGGGAGGAAGAAAAACAATCCCGAATTCCAGTTGAGCGGGATTTCTATCCTGCGCCTCTCCAATAGCCGTTGCACATGCGTTGGGCCGGGAAATAATTAGCTGCCTTGTGTGGAGGGATTTTAAACTTAATTAAAATGACATTAAGTGGTTGATTTGAATTTTAAAAATTTGAAATTTGAAATAGCCCTGGCTAGTGTTCAGTCTGTGTCGGGCTCAAATTGAACTCGGGCTGAGCCCGAATCTGTGCCCCGCTAATTAAAAAAATGCGCATCGATTTTTGTGTTACTCGCCCGCGCGTGGAACCATAAAGAATATGGGTGTCCTCCCTAGCTAAAGTCGACGTCCCGTATGCGTCCGTGTGGTACATTTCGTCATCCAGGGTCGTCTGGACGACTTCATCGACGGTCGACCCGACTCAAGTCAATTTTGTGCGTGGTTTGGTCAATGTGCGAAATGTGGTGTTCGCAAGTGCGTGAGGTACTGAAGGTTCCCCTAGGGGCCGTTCCTATTCATGTAGGAACTCAACTTTAAATTTCACATGTCGATCCTAATCAACTCAGCAAAATGTCGAGAATTTGGGACCGTCCGTGCGAGACTCAAAGGAGTAAAGAAGTGGCTCGAATTTTCTAAGCAATGTGGGTCCCAATTCTAGTCCTCTAAGAGAGTCAGATAGGGGAAGCCTAAAGCTAGACCCTAGGCACTAAATAGAGAAATAAAGACCTCATCCATAAATGAGGTTAACAAATGGACCCCAATAGGTGTGGTGTGCGAGACAAGCACAGTGCGCGTATTGGTCCGAAGCGATCAACAAACCCAAAGAGTCTGCTTAAGTGGATTTACTTAGAACAGACCAAACGTCGAACAGGATTTGACAATTGAATTTGAGTTGAGGTTGCCGCTTAGGAAATCCTAGCTCAAGAGAAGCTTTGAGTGAAGAATTTAAGAGTATCCGCTGGGGAATAACAGGTGCGCTTTCAGATTGTGATTGCGAGTTTGAGCTTTCAAGATTTGATTCGTTTTGATTTTAGTGGATTTGGAGGTCATATTATGCAGGAAGGCACAAGGGTGCACATCCAACCTGAGGGTCAATGGCAAAAATAATTATCGTATTGGGAAGGAAGACACAAGGATTCATATCCAACCCAAGTGAGTGTCAAAGGAATGCCTGCTACAGTGGGACGGAAAGCACAGAGTCTCACATCCGGCTCTAGCGGCAGCGAAGGTTTTTGAAAAGATGCTGTGGAAATTTGTAGAGTATTTGTGAAAAATATTTGTAAGAATCAGGGTGCGCAGGAAAGCACAAGGGTGCACATCCAACCCGAGAGCTGAGAAATGTCTCCTACGCTGGCGAGGAAAGCGCTGGGACTTACATCCAACCCAATGGGTAGCGAAGGAATCAAAATTCGATTCTTCTTTGAATTGTGGAAGATTTGCAAAGTTTGCGCGAGTTGTGGGACATTTATGGGACTTTATATAAATTTTGTGTGATTTTCAATGATTGGTGGAGAGTGTAAACCTCTGTAGGAATGAATTGGATCGAGCAGGAGTGTCGGGGAAACTCATATCTAACTCGAAAGCTGATCAAGAAACGTCTGCTACGTCAGGGAGGAAGGCGCTGGGACTGATTTCCAACCCTACAGTTAGCGAAGATGTCTATCATATTAGGAAGGAATGCACTGAGGCTAACATCCAACCTAAGCGGTGACGACATGATCAGGACGAGGGAATGGACTGGAACTGACTTCCAACTCATAGACTGATTAGGAGAAGATGTCTGCTATTCCGGGGAGGAAGGCGCTGAGACTAATTTCCAACCTAAGTAGTGATGAAATGATCAGGATGAGGGAATGCATTGGGACTGACTTCCAACTCATAGACTGATCAAGAGAAGATGTCTGCTATTCCGGGGAGGAAGGCACTGGGACTAATTTCCAACTTCAGCAGTGACGAAATGAGCAGGATGAGGGAATGCACTGGGATTGACTTCCAGCTCATAGACTGATCAAGAGAAGATGTTTGCTATGCCGGGGAGGAAGGCATTGGGACTGATTTCAAACGCTAGAAGTAGCGAAAATGCCTATCACGATAGGAAGGAATGCATTGGGACTAACATCTAACCTAAACGGTGACAAAATGATCAGGATAAGGGAATGCACTGGGACTGACTTCCAACTCATAGACTGATCAGGAGAAGATGTCTGCTATTCCGGGGAGGAGGTGCTGAGACTAATTTCTAACCCTAGAAGTAGCGAAAATGCCTATCACGCTAGGAAGATATGCACTGGGACTAACATCTAACTTAAGCGGTGACGAAATGATCAGGATGAGGGAATGCACTGGGACTGACTTCCAACTCATAGACTGATCAGGAGAAGATGTCTGCTATTCTGAGGAGGAAGGCGCTGGGACTAATTTCCAACCATATAAATAGCAAAAATGCCTATCACATTAGGAAGGAATGCACTAGGACTAACATCCAACCTAAACGGTGACGAAATGATCAGGATGAGGGAATGCACTGAGACTGATTTCCAACTCATAGATTGATCAAGAAAAGATGTCTGCTATTCCGGGGAGGAAGGTGCTGGGACTAATTTCCAACCCTAGAGTAGCGAAGATGCCTATCACGTTAGGAAGGAATGCACTAGGACTAAAATCCAATCTAAGCGGTGATGAAATGATCAGGATGAGTGGGAATGCACTGGGACCGATTTTCAACTCAAAGGATTGACTAGGAAAAAGAAATATCCATAGTGTAAGACATCTATGGGTAGAAAGTGGAAAATTGTGGAAATGTGAGAATTTATGCAAACTTATAATGACTATGGTCTGTCCGACGATGAATAACAGGACAAAAGAAAGGTGCAGTTTTGTAGATTAGAACCGTTGGACCCTTTCCGCAAGAGGGTGTAGATTAAGAGTTTCATGGACTCCATGAGAAATAGTATGAGTATAGGACTCATTATTTCTATAGAAGAAGACTTTGTGCCGAGGGAGCTGACACTAGCGATGGGTCGAGGAGGCTCAACCTAACCAGGTCATAAATTGGAACGTGGTTACGGATTTGAAATGTTTTGATTTGATTTGATTTGTCCTTGCTGTTTTGTATGGTTCAGAAGATTTGTTTGAAGTTATTAACTTATTTTTGTTCAAATTGTTCAGTTGCCTCACAGTTTTGTTCAAAAACGGGGCACGCCCGTTTTTAACGGCTTTTAAATCAATCGCACTGAGTGGCAAGTATGACAACATTTTGATCTCCAGTTAGTCGTAGGAGGTAAAATCAAATTCTGCCAAATTTGCTGAAACTGAATATAGTGATACATGGTCTGATAACATCATCTGTGTCGTAAACATCAAAACATAAATAATAGTAACTGCTAGCTTGTAACATCAACTGCGTCGTAAATATCAAAATATAAATAGTAGTATTTGTTGGCACACCTTTGGAGTTAGGCAGGGACTAACCCTTCCTCCTAAGACACACTCCAGAACCGGAGTCCCTTCGTGTATGCTTAGAGGCGTGCTGTCCCTAGGTGGTCATAACTCCAAAGGTCGTAAGCCCTCCAGGTCTGGATCAGGACGATATCCAAAAGGTTCCTTACTATCATCCATCTTTCTGAAAATTATCGAAACCCTTCTGCGCGGGACTCCCGGAATGCAGTGCTTGGCTAAATCTGCTCCATTTCCTTTGATTACCAAGACTGATCCAAGGGGCAAAGGAATCTTGACAGGACCTCGAAACTCTTCCGGGCCAACTATTCGTAAGTCTTTGCCAAACAAAATGTCGCATTCACTGATGAACGAGACGGTGCTGAACGGCCTCAGGAAATCATGGTGGTCAATATGAGGAGGGATGCAGTCCTCTTCTTTGTAGATGTTTATTATGCAGCTATTAGGTATGCAGTCGACAGGTAAGACGTGCCACGATAATATTTTCTTGATCATCCTCTTTATAATTGGTGACAACGGGTCTACATCGTCATGTCTTATAATCCCTGGGGGATTACCTTCCTTATCGTATGCAAAGTTGTAACAATAGCCACACTGAATGGCGATCCGTCATTTTCCCCTCTTCCACTTCTGGAGCTCGGAATAGGTCCTCCTTCTTAAACGACTTGCTCGACCCAATTCTCTGAGGTGGAAGACATAATCTACTATCTTCCTCCGTTCATTCTCAGAAAATACATTGGTATGTAATTCAAGTTCTTCTAGAATGTTGATGTATCTTCTCCGTATCCTTTCAAAGTGTTCAAAGTTTTGCTTTCGGACCTTCTAGAACCTTTCTAACTCATCTTCTGAGATTATCTGCAGCTGTCTTGGCCTACCAAGTGGTGGGACATATGACTATGTCTTGGACTTTCTCATTTTCTGGTGCAGTGGTGAGAGCTCCTTGAATTGTATATGCTGTGCGCGACCCAGAAGGTGTGTCTTTGGAGAGTGTATGAACCCTGCCGGCATTTGAGTTTGGCGGTTTCTCTACCAAGCGGGCTAAGGCACTCTCGACTGTTTGCTCAGGTAATTCTTCCTTCTGCATGGTTGGAAGTTGTTCTGCTACTGGCTCACTTGATTGCCCTTCTTCCAGACGGGCGAGTATCCTGTGCTTGCGGCGAGCGAGGTTCCTCCGCTGTGTTCGTGTCATGGGGGTCTTCCTCAGAGGAGCACTAATGAGCTCGCCCCCTGCTGTCATGATCATGGACTTTATCTGATTAGCGCCCTGTGCTGGACCATCGTTGGTCTCGACTCCCTCGTTAACTTCTTCAAGTTTCCTCTTTTTTGTGGGTATGTTTTCCTGTTTGCTTTGAAACACTAGGACAAGCTCCAGATCTTGTACCTCTGTTTGATTAACCACCTCAAGTAGGGGCCCCTCGTATACCATTTCAACTTTCTCAAAGTCCATGTCGAAATGGATGATGGCTCCCTCTGCCACTTTTTGTTCATTAAGTGCGAGATTAATGTCGTTTTTGAAGGAGAAAATCAGCTTTTTGCCCGACATTTTCCTGTAAAAATAGGAAAACAAAGAGGTCAGCATGCAGACTTTCTACATAAACGAGAACAATAACAGAACAGAGAAAATGATTGACTTTTTTTAATTGATTTTTTTTATTAAGATTCAGGGCTCGAGTGAAAGATTTCGTGAAAGCTCATTTTATTCATTTAGATTTATTGCAGAAATTTTATTATTGGATCCAGTCATTGACAACTATCACATCTGTGCTTCTAAGAACAAAGTTTGATTTCTGAAACATCAAGATGCGTAATATTGCTTCAAATATCGTTCATTTATTGGAGGCATAGACCTTTCGCCCTGACAATCTACCAACTGGTAAGATCCTCCAGAGTAAACCTTTTCAACCACGAACGGTCCCTCCCAAGTTGGTTCAAATTTACTTTCTATCATGCGGTGTGCAAGAATAGGTCGTTTGAGTACGAGAACCAAATCACCGGCTTTAAAAGTCCTTGGGCGGACCAGTTTGTCATGGGCTTGCATCATCTTTGCTTGGTATAACTCCAGATTTTGTTGTGCTGACAGTCTTTTCCCTTCGAGATTCTCCAGTTCTTCGAGTCGGAGCTTGGCATTTTCCTCGGTTGTTATCTTATTTGCGACCGCTATCCTAAGGGACGGGAATGTACTTCCAAGGGAAGCACTGCCTCAGATCCATATACGAGAGCATATGGTGTGGACTGTGTAGGAGTTCTGAATGATGTTCACAGGGCTTTTAGTAACGCTCATGCCATCCTTTTTTATTGTCATCGAGTGTCTTTTTTTGGATTTGCACGAGCGTTTTATTAAAAGCCTCTGCCAGGCCGTTTACTCTGGGGTAGTAAATTGAAGAATATCTCCAGTCTATGCCGCCTCTTCTAACGAAATTGTTAATTTTGGTGCTTTTGAAAGCTGTACCGTTGTTTGAAATGATTCTGCGTGGGACGTCGAAGCGATATACGATATGATCTTTGAAAATCTGTAGAATTTGATGTGCTTTGACCTCTCTTAATGGTACTGCCTCTGCCCATTTTGAGAAATAATCTGTTGCTGCGAGGATGAACCTGTGGCCTTTTGAAGATGGAGGGTCTATTGGACCCACTATATCTGTGTCCCAACACTCGAATGGCCACGGCGCGACCGTCGGATGTAGCACATTCGGAGGTTGATGCAAGATCACTCCGTGTACTTGGCATTGGTGACATTTCTTAGCTGTTTTCATACAATTTATCATCATTGCTGGCCAGTAGTACCCATACTCTTGATTTTCATCTTCATTTTCGGACCTGACTGGTGGGCACCACAAAGTCCTGCATGTACTTCCTTGACAATATCCTGTGCTTCTGCCTGACTCAAACACCGTAGCCACATTTGGTTGAACGATCTCCGATACAAGGCATTGTCTATCTTAGCACATGCCAAGACTCTCTTTTGTATTTGATGCGCTGCTGACTTATCGTCGGGCAGTTTACCCGTTTGTAAATAGTCTATGAACGGCTAGCGCCAATCGACCACAAACTCGGTGACTGCTATTAGTGTTTCTTTCTTTCCCTGTTTATGAAGAGTATCCATGTAAATTTGGGGTATGGTCTCGAGACGTTGAACTGTTATGTCGATGAAGTCTTCTTGTGGGCATGCAAATTCTTTAGCGAGCTTGGTCAAAGCGTCTGCAAGGGCATTCTCTCCTTGGAGAATTCTGTACAACGTTACGTTAGAAACCTGTTCTAGTAACTTCATTGTGTAGCGGTGGTACTGCTTCAATTTAGGTTTAAGGATCTTGTACCGTCCAACTACCTGCTGAATTATGAGCTGTGAATCGCCGTATATAACAATGCTTGTTATGTCCTTTGATATTGCCAACTGTAACCCTGTAATTAGTGCTTCGTATTCTGCCTTGTTGTTTGTACATGACTTTGTTAAATGATAGGAAAACTTTAATATTCCGCGATTTGGTGTGATAAATATTAGTCCAATCCCTGCTCTGCCGGGCACTACCGACTGCAACTCTTATCTTTTCTTGCTGATGAAGCTCCATCAAAGTACATCTCCCAGCGTCGGATACTAAGGATTTCCAAGTTTATTATCGGTTCGTCTGACAAGTCGTCGTTGAGAGGAGACTCGGTCAGTAGTGGGTGTGCTGCGAGAAGATGTACAAACATCTGCTAACACTTGTCCTTTAACGACGCGAAGATGTACAAACATTTTGTCGAATTGTAGCAATATCGTTGACCATCTTGCTAATCTTCCAGATAGTGTTGGTCGAGTCATCAGGTACTGTAGCGGATTAAACTTTTTGAAATAATGGTGACCTTATGAGAAAGCATGTAGTGTCGTAGCTTTTGAACGACAAAAATTAAAGCCAAACAATGCTTCTCAATGGACGGATACTTTACTTCTGCTGGAATTAGACAATGACTAAGGTAATAGAGAGCATTTTCTTTACCCTCGTTGTTGACCTGGGCCAGTAGAGCCCCGAGGGAATCGTCCAAAGCCGCGGTATAAAGTATTAATGGTCTACCCGAAATTGGGGCCGCTAGAACAGGGGTTGACATTAGGTACTGCTTAATGCTTTCAAAGGCCTGCCGACATTTCTCGTCCCAAGTGCATTTGACGTTCTTTTTAGCCAATGCTGAAAATGGCTAACACCGTCCTGATAGATTAGATATAAAGCGTCTTAGATATACCAATCTCCCCTGAAAAGATCGTAATTGTTTTAAAGTTTTAGAAGTTGGCATTTCCAAGATAGCGTTAATCTTCTCTGGATCGATTTCAATCCCGCGGTAACAGACAACAAATCCCAAAAATTTCCCGGAGGTAACACCGAAGACGCACTTTAAGGGATTCATTTTAAGATTAAATTGCTTCAAACATTCAAAGACAATTCTCAAATCAAACAGGTGGCTTTCCCTTTGCTTGCTTTTGATGACCAAATCATCTACGTAGCATTCAACCTGGTTGTGGATGAGGTCGTCGAAGATCCTTGTCTTGGCTCGTTGGTATGTTGCTCTAGCACTCTTTAGTCCAAACGACATTACTGTGTAACAGTATATCCCAATTGGCGTTCTGAAGGCCGTAAGTGTTGCATCTTCTGATGCCATTTTAATATGATTGTACATGGATGATCCATCCATAAATGAGAAGATTTCATGTGATGATGCGATATCCACCATCAATTCTGGGATTGGTAATGTGAACTTATCCTCGGGGCACGCTTTGTTTAAGTCTTTGAAATTGACGCAGACTCTTATCTGTCCATTCTTCTTCTTGACCGACACCACATTAGCTAACCATGTCGGATAATGTTCTTCTTTAACAAAGTTGGCTTCTATTAGCTTCTTGATTTATGCAGTGACCTGTTGTTCTATCTCGAGGCGCATCCTTCTAGGAGCTTGCTTTATCGGGGTCATACTCTTATCCACTCCAAGTCAATGGACTGCAACATCTGGAGCCAAACCAGGCGTCTCGTCGTAGCTCCAAGCGAAACAATCTCTGAATTCTAACAGGAGTTTGATCAAATTTGTAGATTCTTCGTCACTGAGTAGCGAACTTATAAAAGTAGGCCTGAGCTCATCTTCAGTCCCTAGATTGACTTCCTTTAATTCATCAATTGTTGACTTTATCTCTTCTTCAAATTCTGGTGGTGCGTCCTATATCGGGGAGTCTTCGGAACCATCATCGACCTCGAAACAATCCATCTTTGACTCATCAATATCAACCATGCAAAATTTTGTATCATTTACTGGCCCTAATGTGCCGAATCCAACACCCTTTTTCGAGTTGTGAGCTCGATTTTTATTGTTCCATGTTCCTCGAAAAGGTGTAGTCTGTCTTTTGATAGTCGACTAGGTACAAATCCCCGTTGATTCAATTTTCGTACACACAGAGAGTACTATTCAACAGGTAATTCCATTAATTCATTGGAAGTGTCCTTCTCTAGTCTTACATTGATTTGGGGACTAGAAGAGGAAGAACCGCGATAAAATTTAATCGGTTTAACACCCACATTTCGTACTTCCTTAACCTCTAGACCCTCAATTTTGTGAGAATGAATGGGTGTCAAGGTCATGACTTGTACATAGTGGATAATTTTATCATACATCGACTCATATTCATTTATTTATTTATTTTCTAAAGAGATTTCAAACTGAGGTTTCTTTTGATTAACTGTCATTGCATCATTCTCAATATTTTCTTCCTCAGAGCTCTCTTCCAAGTCAATGTTGATAATTGGATTCCTCCGTTCAACAATATCGTTAGCTCTTCCTCGCCCTCGTCTTCGGCCTCGACCTCGGATGCGAGAGCTAAAAGAGCTTCCACCATCTCGTTGTAGAGGAGCGGTGGGAGATTGTCGAACAGGAGTCAGACGGTCCCGTACTTGTAATCGTTTTGGGATTTTAATCTTGCTTGGTGCGGTGTATCTGGAAAAAAACTGTTTTCTTTGTAGGAGAGCATAATATGCGGCGTCTTCGTGAATGCTGATTTCATGTTTTGAAAATGGTTGTAGATCTCCCTTTATGCAGTGTTCTTGTCCATCTTCATGGTATTTTATACATTGGTGCGGAGATGAAGGGACCACCTTGTATTCATGAAACCATGGTCGACCCAGCAGGGCACTGAATGAAGTGTCTGAATCGATAATATGGAATTTTGCGGTTGTTACTAGATTGCCGTTTTTTATCGATAGTGTTATGGATCTCAGAGCTCTTTCTCCTTTCTGGTTGAATCCTCTTAGCATCATTTTATCAGCTGTTAGCTTGTGCATGTTAATATCCAAATATGCTAATATCCGTAGATTCATCACATTGATTGATGCTCCTGGATCCATTAACACTCTGGAGAGCAGGAATCTATCGATGTTGACAGAAATGTAAAGAGGACGATTGTGGTATGTGGTGCCAAGTAGTAAGTCTTCGTCTGTAAATGTTACCCTAGACTGTTCTTTTAACGACCAAACATCATCTACGGATGTGCTAGCCAATTTAGTTAAGCAAATTTCTGGATTGAATAAGGCTTTAATCAAAGCTTCCCTCATTTCCTTTGATAGGATCAGGGCGTCGTAGATGCTTAGTTTGGCCGGCAGCTTTTAAAGATGGGCTAGTACATTATAATCAACTTTGCTATTTGAGCCCCCGATATCTCCTGGACATGTGTTCCTTCCGTTGGTGGAGCTGACTCTTCACGGGTAGGTATCTGTTTTTCCTTTACCGCAGGACCCATTGCTGGGGTTAACACTTTTCCTCTTCTCAAATATACCTTCGTTATTTCTTCCGCCTTTCGAGTCGGACCCTGAGATGTCTCTTCTGGCATTGTAGTTAATTCTTCGGGAATTGACTCCGAATCCGAGGATTCTAAGTCAATTGCAATTGGAGCCCCGTGAAACTCTAGGACAACCTGCTCATTCTCCGAGCAATCGTAGCCCGTGTAATCGACATCTATATTAGGGGATTCGAGGGAATTCCGTAAGATTTGAGAATTGTCATCGGGATTGAAAATCGAATTAGGTTGGTTATGATCAGTTAAGCCATCATCAGAAATGGTCAAAACGTAGCCAAAATAGAAATTCTTTGCATTATAAGTTCCCGGAGGGACAAAGAAATAATTATACAGGGTAAGCGGTTTAAGGGATTTATTCCCCAAATCCGTAACAAGTCTAGGGTGAGCAGACCTCACTCTCCTCGGTTCATCAAACCCTACTTCTTTGACAAATTTTTTCTTATTTCTCACTGACGTGGTTTGTCTGTCTAGTCAATTGTGCCGGCTTGGCAGGTTCTAAACTCTGAACCAATACCTTTTCGGGAATGTCGTTCCAAACTGCGTTACAATCATCATCTGTTGTGTAGGAGCCAGCTGGAACAATCAGATCGACCAAAATTACATTGATGGAACATTGTTCAGGTTCTTTCAAATATTCTTTCGGGATCGTTATGTTCCCATCTTGAAATTCTTCTCAACCCTCTATGGTATGCCCAAACAATCTGTGGTATGGGCAATAATTGGGTTGGTCTTTCTTGTCAACTTCCTCCGGTCTCCTTGGTTCTGGTAGCATGAACTCAGGCTTCTTGACTAAATTCCGGAACATCTTTCCTATTGCCTCATTCTGAAAGAGTATATTCTGTTCACCCGCTCAGCCAACGACGGACCCTGTCTTCCATTACCCTGATACGATCGCTGCTGGAATGACTGTTGCCCGTATTGTTGTGGATGCTGATAGGTTTATTGAGGCTTCTCGAATTGAATCTGTATTGACTGTTTTCCTTTATCGACTGTTGCCATTGTTCCTGACCTCTTTTTAAATGTTTTTGTTGTTCTTGGTTTTTCAGTTTTCTCTAAAAATCTAAGTTGTTTGGCTTCTTCCTGTAGATTCCTGGCCTTGGCAAGTAACTTTTCGAATGTCTTAATTGTGAACCCCTTTAGCATAAATGCCACTGAACCATGAATGCTTTTCAGAAGAATTTCGATCGCGTGTTGTTCTTGGAGAGGTGGCTCGCATTTCATGCTTAGGTTTTTCCATCGCAGAATATAGTCCACCAGAGTTTCATTTGGCTTCTGTTTCTCCACCACAAGATCACCTACAGTAATGTGATGCTGAGCTCCAATAAACCTTTTGACAAACAGACTTTCTAAATCTACGAATGTCTTTATTGAACAATTAGGAAGTTCTGCATACTAATCGAATGCGACTCCTGAGAGGCTGCTCACAAACTGACGGAACAATAGTACGTCACTACCCCCCTCGTTGCAGCAGCTTGCCCAGAAGTGTGCAACATGCTGTCGAGGGTTGCCCATTCCATCAAATACCTTGAACAGCGGTGGTACGATGTCCTTTAGGTATTGTACAACATCAAACTCTTCTGGGTAAGGTCTACCCTTTAAAACCAATGCTCATTCCTTGGACTGGGCTAAGACTTCTCTCACCTGCTGTTCAATCATTTGCCTGATATCCTTTTCCAGAATCGTGTTTTGAGCTGAATCTTTCTTTGCTTGTTCATCTTTGCTGGTATGAGCAAACTCTCTCCTTTCGTCGGGGATGTGAACAACTTCAGACTGGTCTGCCTCTGGAGATGCTATCCTGGGTGACTGAGATCTGTTCTGTAATGCGACCATGACGGCAATCATTTCCTCCATTCTCTTTTCCATTTGCCTGATTTGTTCATCTCTTTGTTGAACAACCTGTCGCCACTCATCAGCGGTGTTCTCCTCAGCGGGTGATGGAGCATCACGCAATGATGATGAGGCTCTGGTCTCGACAACTAGGATTTTTGCAAACTGTTCGTCCATGTAATCCATCATATCATGATCTTCGTTATCATCATTCTTTCTTTGTTCTTTTGACAATTCTGTAATATCAGCTTTGAGCTTTTCCAATGCGTCCTCGATAGATCTTCCTCTTGTTCTCTTAAGATCCATCGAAGATCCCTGACAAACATTTATCACTGTGTCAAGTCCTGGTGGGCTCGTGACAGTTGGGATTTCAGACTTAGAATCCATCTCGAGGTGGCGGTTTACTGATTCTTTCGGCAGTATCGGTCCGGTGACCCTAAATCTCCGCGACTTCTCTTTTGATGCTGATGCTTCACGGCGGGATATCCCACTAGTAGGATCAGCTGGTCAGGCAGAAGTGCAGTCCTTAGTTCGGGGACCAGATATAGCATCGGATTGTCTCTTGCCACTACTCATCTTTGGGGGTTTTTTATAGGCAGCAACAGGCGATACTCTTGGACCCAAACAAGACTTGACTGATCTGCGGTCTGTAGATCCTAAGAAAACGAGCGATATCTCGTAACGACAAAGAATCGTGTCCATGCGGTCTCCAAGACGAAGTTTAGCAGAAATGCGGTGTGGCGGCGTTTCCTGAAACTGGCTGGCAGGTTCATCGCTCTTCAAAATCTCTGCTCGAACCCGAGGTGAAATGGCGCACCCCATCCTTCTTATTAACTCGGCAAGGAGCAATGTTCTTTCCGAGCCAGTCTTTCGAAAATCAAACAAGTTTCGGCAAAGGGCGCAGGCCTCCTTCTCTTTTCATTCCGACGGTGAGACGGCGACGACAATGTAGTAGCAATCTCATGACCGTAACCTTCTTCGAGAGTGATGGACAACGGGTGAAACGTACTCCCTCTAAGAAGAGGTGAGGTCTTAGAAGGCCCCGTCCCCTCCAGGAGAGGAGCTGTCTTCATGAGAGCTAGCTTTGCAGCTTGTGCTTTCTTAGCCTTTAACTCCCGCCGATTACGGTTTCTCCTTTGTGATTGGGTTAGTGGCACAAACTTCGAACTGGACCCAATCTCAAACACAGACGGTGGCGGGACAAAAATATCAGTTATCTTCTTACAAAACTTCTTTCCCCTTAGATGACAGCAAGGCAACCGGCGTAGTAATTGCAAAGCTGGTGATAGCGATGGTGGCAATCTTTTCCTTCACAGGATTGACAGGCTTGGCGGGAACCTTCTCAACCTGAATCTTCTTAAGCGGCAGGAAGTCAAACTTGCAATTCAGATTGTACTCAGTAGGAGGTTCAGCTACCTCTGTCAGGGCAGACTTTATGAAACATAGGGTGCTTTTCCAAGTATGACTTCGACCTCATCGAAGCAGTTCCAAACTTGATCTTTGAGCCTTTGTAAAGAGCGACCTTGTCTCGGGACAGGTCAAGGCAGTTGGGAATGAGAAGATCAGCTTTGGTGACGACATTGTTTCTGTCATTCGAAAATTTCTGATTGTCAGTCAACGGCTTATGCATTGTAATTCTAGTATAAATACTAAAATCAGCAAAAAAAAGTTGTATGAACTGGGTATTTCGTTTCGCATTTTGTTTATTCACAATCTTTCATTTCGTTTATGGGGAATTGTGAGAATGAAGTTTCAACTTGACTTATTCACGACGAGTCAAACATAAAAGAAAATGAAGTGTAGAACCCGGTCCGATATTCGGAGGGGTGACTTAGCACCGAACTTGATTCGATAAATCGCTTGCAACCTACCACACCTATTGGGGGTCCAACCCACACTAAACCCTAGAGATCCTAGAACCTTTCTATTTAAGGATGCTTAAACAGATGGCTCCAGAATCCGAAGGAGTTGACTACGCCCGCCCAAGAAAGAAATGAGCAAGGCATGCCAACGAAAGAATAGTAGTCTGTCCCATGAAGGACATAGACACACTACTGATGTATGAAGAAAAAACCTTCGAGAGGAACTAGTCCCCAGCGGAGTCGCCAAAATTTGTCGGCCAACATCTTTGAAAGATATTAAATTAATGATTTAGTTTAATATAAAAGGTATATGATTTTTGAAAGTAGTGTTTTTATTTTGAAAAATGCGATCGCGTGGATCTCATTTGTTCAGTAATTTGCATAATCGTGCCTGATGCCGCAAATGATACACCTTCTCGAAAGATTAATGTACCCTGCGACGGTAGACCCAATCATACGAACTAAGAGACTCGTGACATCGTTTGATCTGCAAACCTTTATGTGTGACCGACACGTTCCCCTACCTAATAGAAAGACTAGGTAGGGTTACTTTATCTGAGTTCCAAAGTTCTCTATAAGGGCAAACCCCTATAGTTAATTATATCCCGACTGACCGAAATCACTTGAGAAAACTCTCGATAATGATCGGAGGTACTAGTCTTAAAAAATTTCAGGATTTAGGTTTTCACGGTAGATCAAAGAAAATTAAGTGAGAATGACACAATATGAAACACTTATTTTCAAGAGTCCAAAAGAAGGAGAAGGTAGGGGAAGTCACTGATCCGAGGTAAACCTCGGTGACTTCCCAGACTATCCTATGGTGAGGCTATATTTTGGAGGCTATGTTAATTAAGTGTTTAATCATGTCAATTTTATTATTTGGGACTTACACTTGCATAATACCTGATTATGCAAATAGCCCGCAGAGATAGGAGGGTTTACGTCGTACTGTACGACAACATCGGAACCTAAAGCGAGTTAGGACTTAACGCCGCGCAACACGGTTGCACAGAAGCCTGAGAACAAAGTAAACCTCGAAGTTCTATAGGTTGTAATTCAAACTAAGGGAGAGTTTTGCTGAAGAAGATCCTCTTGCTGCTCGATCCAAGCTCCTCGCTGTGCTGCTTACGGAGTCAGCTCCAAGCTTCTTGCTGAAGTAGTAGCCTTAATGTCTAATGTTCAAATGGTTTTGTCAAATGTGTGTCAATGTTTTGATGTCAAAGTTTGGTTTTGTTTTGTTCCTTTTTGTTTTGGTTTTAGTTCCAGTTCTGGTTTTGCATGCAGAATAGACAGATTGCAGGTATATAAAAAGTACTTGAAAGGTAAATTGCAGTAAAGTAAATTGTAGTAAATAAACTGTAAAAAAACGTATCTGGGCATCTGCTACCGCCGCCTGATTTATATTGCAAGCATAGTATGATTCTCAGGAAATTTAAATAAACTTACAGTAAAATTAACTAAAACGGGAGAACTCACCACAAAAGTAAAAAAAAGGAGTCGTAGAAATCACAAGTAAAACTCAGAATCACGTATGAAAATCGAACTATGTGTGAGACGCCGCAAAGCTGCCGGACTCGGAGTCGGCCGCGTGCCGCCCGACCTTGGACAAGAGTTACCAACCCGACGATCTACGGAGGGCAGTCCTTAACCTCAATCCAAGTGACTAACCATGAGCCTTTATAAGTTTTACAAGAAGTATTCTTTGGTTTTCGTGCAAAAGTTGTTTAAGTTTTTATGCAGAATTCTTGTTAACAAGCAAATGAGATTTTTTGGTTTTATTTTTGTAAGTATTTTGTAAAGTAATAGAGTCCACAGGCTAGTCACTCTAATCGTGCTAGGACTACTCACGACCTAATATCGTCGGGGAAAACGATCTCACCAAGAGTCGGCGAATAGCATCATCAATCCTTCTCTCTCCTTTATTAAGGTCTTTGAGGTAGGACATGTTATTCTTAAAAATTCCTACATCATATCCCTCGTTTCACACACATTAGCATTATTATCGCCCTCGCCACCTAAACCTCAGACTTACACCGATCCGATAATCCATATGTGGAATATCCCAATTGCCAGGAGGATTTGAGTGTAATGTTCAAACTCAGATCCCGGTGTAATGAGTTTCATTATCGGTTAGGTTATTTTGGGGAATTCCATTTTTTGATTTAATTAAGGAAGGGTGAACCACATTTCGGTGCATCCTCGTGTATAGTGTCTCGATCAGTTTGTGAATTAAGGTCAGATACCTAGTTTCACTGTGCATTCGAGAATTAGGTGAATAGGCTCTCACTTAGGGTATCCTTCTAAGGTGTGCTCCTAAAATCTAGGAGGCTTACACTATGGGTTAGGTCGATGGGTCCTCGCCTAAGGTGTGCTCTTAAGATCTAGGAAGCTTACATTGTGGGTTAGGTCGACGGGTCCTCGCCTGAGGTGTGCTCCTAAGATCTAGGAAGCTTATAATATGGGTTAGATCGACGGGTCGTCGCCTAAGGTGTGCTCCTAAAATCTAGGAAGCTTACACTTTGACTCGTGTCTGGAGTGATTTAATATGTTCTAAACTCACTTAAGTGTTTTCTAACTAGAGCTCAAATATCTCTTAAATATTTTCCAATTAAATCAGAAATTCTCCTTTTTTTTGACCTAACCGTTCTAAACAATAATAAAATAAGAAAATAAAAAAAAGATGAAAACGGAAGAGGCCGGCTCACTTCCAAAACTAGCAAAAGCCAATAGGGGGAGAAAATACAAGTGAACCGGGCCTAAATCGCCGTCCTAAGGCCTCCAACGACTCGGGGCAGCAACTAGCAAGCCTATGTGCGATTCTACGACGTCCTACGACTCCGGGCAGCGGCAAGGAACTCCGGACAGCAGTCCTAAGCTCCTACAACACTAGGCAGCGATCCTACCCTTCCTACAGGGTTCACCAGCATCAAACAACACTTTTTAACCTTCCAACATCATCCTACAGCTTTCCTATGGCTTCCTACAACACTATGTAGCACCTAAAGGCTCCAAACAACACTTACACAGCAATGGGCAGCACTAGGCAACACCTAAAGGATCCAAATAGCACTTATCCAGGAATGGGCAGCACTTAAAGGCTCCAAACAGCACTTAATAGCCCTCTACAGCAGCTAGACAGCAAACCGCATCTCTCCTACGCTTAAAACAGCCCTCCTATAGCAACTAATAGCCTTCTACGGCAGTGGACAGCACCATACAGCAGCTAGACAACAAACCGCAGTCATCCTATGCTTCAAACAACTCCCCAAAAGGCAAATTTAAAGCCCGGACAGCAGCTAATAGCATTTTATTAGCTCACTCAGCAATTATTTGGTGTGAAACAACACTTTTAGGCTCCAAACAGCACTTAAGAGTTTTGGACAGCACCTCCAAACCACTAGACAACACTTCTACCCTTCCTACAGGGTTCTCAAGTATCAAACAACACTTTCTAATCTTCCAATCATCATCCTACAGTTTTTCGACAACACCTTTAAACCTCCAACAACATTTCCAAACATTAGACATCATTCCTATAGCTTCTACAACAGCTTTCTACAATCATAAATGATATTTCTAATGCTTCCAAAACAACGAGAGGATGCAGCCCAAAATCAATATTGAAAGCTCTTAGAACAACACATGTTTCAAGTAAATTCACAAGGTTCAAAATAACACTTATCAAAAAAAAAAAAAAAAAAGAAACACATGTTACCAATAATCGTCAAGGAAAACCAAACCATTTAGCAGGAAAGCCCAAATAATTTGTTCCATGCATAGGTAGAGTGACACATATGTAAACATTTTCGTTTAGATATGTAAATAAACAATAAAAAAAAAGAATCGAGTGGTATGTAAGAATTGAAGTTTGGGTGTTGAGTATGTAAATACATATGAGTCGTGTAGTATGTATGTAATAAAATGTAAACTTTAGGCGTTAGGCATGTAAATACCTGTAAATTGGGTGATATGCAAGTAAATACTCATGTGATTATTTCAGAATTCATGCAACAAAATAGCCTCAAAGCCTGCTACTTAAAAGGGCTGAAAATAAGAGGAGTGAACCCTCTCTAAAGCTTAAAAAACATATATATATCAGCATAACCCAACATGAAAAACAGTAAAACTTAATTAGAGCAAGAATTTAAGCAAGGAATTTGAGACTTAATTAAAGCAGGAACCTCTTTTAACAGGTAGTCATTTAAGCCCAGCATGAAAACCGTAAAACTTCTTCCATCATTTGTCTCCAACGCCAACAAGAAATTAAGAGTATAGCAAGAAATAAAGGTATAAGCAGATAATCATTTGCCGGTGAAGAATCGTGGCAGCCAAAAGCATTAACTGAATTTTTTTTTTAATTTTATATAAAAAAATATACCTTAAGCAATGATGCTCTGGTGAGACGTCAGATTTCTCTGCGATGAGGAGGAATGAGGGTTCCTTGCGTGAAACCGGGAAGCGGGCCGAGCTCAGCGAACGTAAAAGTCTCGAGTGGGAGAGGAAGAGATGAGCAGAAAAGTTTCTGTCGAGCAGTTACAGATTGAAAGAGGAGTCATCGTTCGACCGAAGGAAGAGATGCAAGGCTTCGGAGGAGAGCAGGTCGAGCGAACCGAGCGGGCGACCTTCAGTCTCATAAGAGGCGGCGAGCAGGTGCGAAGAAACAGCAGGCGAGTTGGGTTTTCGTGCAGCGGGGAAGACTAGCGGGTCAAATACAACGGAGGAGGGAGCAGGCTCGAGCGGGACAGAGGAGCGAGGGCTTTCTTGGTCACTTGGGAGAGGGAGGCCGGTGAGAGTCGAGCAAAGGAGGTGCGGGTGTTCGCGCAAGAAGGAAGACGAGCGAGCGAGGCTCGGGCGAGTGAGGCTGCGGTGAGCGGGGGAGTTGAGCGGAGAGCAAGGGGGAGTTGCGGGTTTCTGCATCGAGGAGAGGGGAGGCGTTCAGGGGTGCGAGCGTGAGGAAGAGGGAGAGGGACTGAGCGTGCGGAGGAAGGCGAGGGTCTAAGCGGGAGAGAGGAGAGCAAGATACGCGAGTGGGCGAGGCTCGGGCGAGGGAGCTTCTGTGTGAGTGTGAGGGAGAGGGAGTTCTGTATTCCGAGGCGTCGATCAGAGGGGGGAGGAAGAAAAACAATCCCGAATTCCAGTTGAGCAGGATTTCTATCCCGCGTTTCTCCAACGTACCGTTACACATGCATTGCGCGGGAAAATAATTAGATGCCTTGTGTGGAGGGATTTTAATTAGAAAATAAAATCCTCCAATTAAACCTAATTAAAATGAAATTAAGTGGCTGATTTGAATTTTAAAAATTTGAAATTTGAAATAGCCTTGGCTAGTGTTCAGCCTGTGTCGGGCTCAAATTGAACCCGGGCTGAGCCGGAACCCGTGCCTCGCTAATTAAAAAAATGCGCATCGATTTTTGTGCTGCTCGCCCGCGCGTGGAACCATAGCAATATGGGTGTCCTCCCTAGCTAAAGTCAACGTCCCGGATGCATGCGTGTGGTACATTTCGTCATCCGGGGTAGTCTGGACGAATTCATCAACGGTCAACCTGACTCAAGTCAATTTCGTGCGTGGTTCAGTTAATGTGTGAAATGTGGTGTCCACGAGTGCGTGAGGTACTGAAGGTTCCGCTAGGGGCCGTTCCTATTCATGTAGGAACTCAACTTTGAATTTCACATGTCGGTCTTAATCAACTCAGCAAAATGCCGAGGATTTGGGACAGTCCGTGCGAGACTCAAAGGAGTAAAGAAATGACTCGAATTTTCTAAACAATGTGGGTCCCAATTCTAGTCCTCTAAGAGAGTCAGACAGGGGAAGCCTAAAGTTAGACCCTAGGCACTAGAGAGAGAAATAAAGATCTCATCCAGAGGTCAACATAATATGGTAACTCTTAACAACCATTCATCAAGACAACATATTGGGCTTGCAGATTGCATGTCTAATTTCACATTGATAAAGCAGAAGAGAAGAATAAAAAAGAAAGGGATAAAAATTATTCTATTAGAGACATGTTGAGTCATTTACACGACATCAACTACTTCCTTAGAAAAATCACCTCAATTGGCAAAAATGATTAAAAAACAAAAGTTGAGTCCTTTTTTGATAGTGTTTCAAAGAAACAAAAGTTAGAGGAAGAAATGTGCTTCACTGATGAAAGTGAATTTAAACCCACCATGACGTCTCTGATGTAGTGTTTGCGATTGAATTGTGATTCAGAAGCGTCCACCCAATTCTCCAAAATGATGGAGGATGATTATATTTAAATTACTTCATTTAAAGAAACTAAATTTTGTAAAGTGCTTTAAGTACATTTGTAGAGTGATAAGGTATTGCCACTACCATCAAAGAAAGTGTCACTAAATATAGATAAGAATTGTTTTATTCAATTGAGTGAGATCCCTCTACCATGGTATCGATTTATTCTTACCCATGGGAGTCTTATGAGGATTGGCCAAAATAGTGGAAAAGGGATTGGGGCTGTCTGAAAAGATATGGTGTAAGAATTGAATCATTCAAGGGATTCTCCAATAAGTTTTCATGTATCACATACTTATAAGCCCTTAAATTAGTCTCCTGGAAAATTT
The DNA here is from genome assembly GCA_022702705.1 of Papilionanthe hookeriana x Papilionanthe teres. Classification (NCBI taxonomy): domain Eukaryota; kingdom Viridiplantae; phylum Streptophyta; class Magnoliopsida; order Asparagales; family Orchidaceae; genus Papilionanthe; species Papilionanthe hookeriana x Papilionanthe teres. Next base: position 37,733,186 of record CM040437.1, on the reverse strand, counting down.
GTTGGAAATTTACTATGGTAAAATAGAGGCAATGGATTAGTGAACAGTCATTATTGAGTATGAAAATTTACCTTTATCGATCAATTTAGCATACTTGTGTGAGCAATTAACTTGTATGAATTTAGACAATCCAAGCCAGCCGACAGAGTTGTACAATTTAGCTGAACCTAGAACTTGAAGACATGATTATATAGTTAGTGACCAGGTTGTCTGTAGTTGCAGCTTTGCTTAATTTGGCTAAATGAATTAATTTCTCAATTCACGTACAATTTTTATTTTCTTAGCAAGCCGATGTTTACTAATATGGGATTTTGCTGATTAGATCTCGTAATATATTTTTTAAATTAAGTTTTTTTGGATTGGAAATAACCTTTTAAGAGTGATATTTAACTAGACCAGACCCTAATATGCTTATAGAAATGAACCTATAATTAAATTCATAAAGATTCAAGTTCTTTATTATGTAAGAGACCTTATAACATCATTTAAATTCAATAAAATTTCATCATGATCTCTAGTTTAATGCATTTGAGTTTTTCTTGAGGAGACCTAGTTTACATGAGATTAAATGTTAGTCCACAAAACGTATTTATATTTTTTAAACCAATCTAGTTATCAACAATCTCTACATTTTTTGTGATGAAAAACACTATTGTATGTTTGGGAGTATTGTTGGCTTTAATTGAAAATAATTATTCAATATTAGTTTTGTTTAGACAAATGACACCAAATAAATTTTAGCATGGTTTGTAAATAATTTCACTATGATAATGTGCAATACTGAATTGATTAGGCCATCGCCTAAAAAAATAAAATAAAAAATTACATAAAATTTCCACATAATATCAATCACACAGCCACATAAATTGTATCATTTTATACCATATATCTCCCCCCCTTTGGATATCATCAACTAGGCAAGAACGATAATACAAAGAGGTTAACTAATTCTAAATTAATTTTATCATGGAATTAGTGTACAAAGTTTGAAGATTATGATTATCAATGAAAAAGATGCATGCCTCATGCTGGCCATGTTTAAAATTTTAAGACTACAGAGAGAATACTTTGATCAGTGGGAGAGAGAATTGAAATCTTGATGATTTGTGTTCAGGCATGAATTTTTCAGGAGAGGACAAACTAAACGTGTATTACAATAGATCACAAATCATATTCTAAAATGAAGAAAAGTGGGCTCTAGTTGGCTATTAAATAAGCCATACAACAACAACAAGCCTTATCCATTTAAGTGGGGTCGGCTACATGAATCCTTTTCTCCATTGTGTCTGCATGTCATATTTTCATTTAATTCTAATAAATTAAGATCATTTTCTTATGCAACATGTCCATTTCTTTTAGGTCTTTCTCTACCATTTTTAACATAAATTAAATCTAAAACATCTACTTTCCTAATTGGATCATCAGATGGTCAACGTTTAATGTGACCAAACCATCTAAGATGACTTTTTCTAATCATGTCTGCCATTGGAGCTACACCAGCCCTTTTATGGATATTTCCTTTTACATTTTTGTCTCTCAAGTGTAAAGCCACCCTTCCACCTAATCATTCTCATCTCAACAACACTTAACTTAGTTTTATGTTTTTTTTATAGGCCAACATTTTGTGCCATAAAGAATTGCAGGTCTCAACATCTTCTAATAAAATTTTCCTTTTAAGTCTGAGCGGTGCTTTTATATCACACAATAATAGGCCCTTTGCATTCTCCACTTCAACCATCCAACTTGAATTCTACTAATACCATCCCCAACTATATCACCATCACTTTGAACAATAGACCTGTGATATCTAGAACATTCACTTCTTTTAATTGTTTGATTGTCCATTGTTACAACTCTGCCACTAGATCTACTACTATTAAAATTATATTCCATTATTCAGTTTTAGATCTATTCAGACGAAGGTCTTTAGACTAAAACAAAATACGATTTCAAGGCAATCATCATGTAGGTGATGATGCATTGGGTACCTAAAACTTGAAGCTCATGATTTTGTTTTAGTTATCAATACATTCCTTCTGATGAACTTCAATCCGGAATCTTGGTTGGTGTGCTCAAGGAAAAAACAATGCACATGATTCAGAACTGGGTGAAATTGTAGAGCATTCTTAGGTTTTCAATGCCCATTTTAATTGGGTTTCCAAATACTTAGTAAGAAAGCTTACCATTTAGACGCAGTAGTAAGTTTGCATAAAACTTTCTCATAAATCTAGGGTAGCATGGTGTTGAGGTATATGTGGAACATTAGCCATCTATTATATTGAACTTTGTCAATAATGACAGGTTTAAGTTGCTCTAAGTAGAGTGGTGAGACTTTAAAAATACGGGAATATGCTAGTTGAAAATGGAAATCATGTGCCCTGTGTATCAATTTGTGTAAAATTAATGATCCTGGTGGATTTGGACTAGGTGCGGAGGGATATATTAACATAGCTTTAGGACTGAGATGTGAAATTTTACATTTCAACAAACTTGATTAGAAAACGATAGATTTGTGAAGGAGTTCAGTGCTAAAATAGAATGATTTCTAGAAGAGAAACAAGATTGAAGGGAAGCCTAGGGGTGAGCGGAGAAATGACCAAAATCTGTTGGGAAAGAGAGGAAGATAGGAAGAGAAGAATATCATCGAACTCAACTATAATATTTATCAATGATCAGGCATCCTCAAAATACAAGACTAGAACCCTTTATATTGATTGAGATTCTAAATACGTACTTAAAATACCTCTAGTTTTGTAAGGATGGATAATGTGTGTTCTCATTTCATAATTAAAACTCGGACATGGAAACCATCTTTAAAAGTATGAATGCGTGTTGATATGAATGAAGTAGATCGGATGGCTATACTTATCTTGTATTATTCATCCAATTCAAAAGAAACTTATCTCTAAATTTGGAATTTGGATACCATGGTGGCGGCAGAGGCAAAATCGGATCATGTGTATCTTGAACAACATAAATAATAGGAAGTTGTTTCTGGGAAAGGATCTTGGGGACTTTGGCCCTGATTAATGAGTAATAATTTGTGGAGAAGCACATTAAAATTTATCGATTTTGTGGTTATAGTACTGGTAGAATTAAGTTAGCTATTATTGATCTAAATCTAGTAATACAATTTGCTGTAAGTTCTCTTATATCTCCATGTCAAAATGGGTGTGAGCATCAACATAACTGAAGGTATTTCAGACTCCAATTCCTCACCATGATTTTTACGAGTGGTGTGGACTTGGAAACTTAATAGTCATCAACATGCGAGATCTAAGAGGAAGTGAGAATAATTTGATAATGGAGAGAAAATTGAAGAGAATATAATATTCCTTTCTTCAAGCATGAAAATATTATCTGAAAGCCCTCCTTTTTTTATGAATACAAGAGTCAAATTCAAATTGGATCCCAATTCGATAAGATAGCAAATTATACTAAATATCATAAATGCCATTTATTTGAGCATTCAAATTATGCTCCAGGTATAGTATGAATGACAAGGGATTGGGAAGATGTTTTTGAATGCTTATTTCTACATATATTTATTATCTTCATCTCCTAAAAGCTCCTAAATGTATTTGAAAGGTTCCACGACCTTAGAAAACTTCTAGAAACCTATAAATTATTGTAATCCAGTAGCAGTTTAAAAATCAGCAGACCTAATTATTATTTATTTTGGTGTTGCAGAGCCTTCCTGATTACAAATCTCTTTTTTCTGGCCATTTGCTTATACAAAATAATTTTAAGGAGGATGAGATCTCTTTTGTTGCTTCATGGATGTTCTATTTTTCATTTGGAAGCCAAGGGATTTGAGGAAGGTTGGGCGGGATAGTCTCATTCATGTGAGGCATATCACAACTAAGGTGGTGCTTTACATCAAGAAGAGTGCTTTCAACCCCTTGTTGGGACCCTCTTCTCTCTAAGTTATTTGACTTATTTCCATCTTTTGTAACGTTGGACTAGCATATTGGTTGACTCAACCGTTTCCCTCTACAAGTTGGAACTTTTGTCATCTTCTAAAGAAAATAATATGACGATCTCACAAAACTGGATTACTTACTATTATGTGACATACAACCAGTGGTGCAATCCCACATGCAGATTCATCATTAGATTATACAGAAAAGCAAACTTGAATATTCATTGTTATTCGGTGAATTTACATACATAGCATGCAAATTTTATGTGTTTTCATATTTATACACATAGCACCCAAATGTTTGATATCACATCAAAATAGCACTATTACCACTTTTTAAAAGTGAAATGCACCTTTTAATGCATGGGTATAAAGCACCAAAGTGCTATGTATTTAAACATGAAAGTTTAGGTGTGAGATATGTAAACACATTAGAAATGTGTGCTACATATGTAAATTTCCCATATTATTTTCTCAAACTTGGATAACAAAATTTTGGATGTAAGATAGTCAACAACCCAAGTAAGGTTCTTTCCACTCTTTTCATCCAAAATGGCATGGATGAGGATGAATTTTATTTGAAGCCTGAGGTGGAAAAGTATCTTTCATTGCTTTTCATTGTGGTGTCCAAGCAACATCAGTATTATATTGTGGGATCTGCCTTTGTTGCTTCTCTCACTTCAATTACTTTAATTAAAGAGGCAATTCGCCCTTCTTTTTATTGTCCTTCCATTTCGGCTTCTTTTATGGGTAAAGATTCCAACAAACTTTGAGTTTACGGCCAGCTTTTTGCAATATTGAAATGGCGGTCTTGCATTCTCTTTAGCTTGTTGTGTTTCAGTCTTCTCCATTTTGCAAGCAAGCTAAGCTTTTTATCCAAATGGAAGAGATTTTTGTGGAATAAATTCTATACTTTTTTCAAGAACATTAATGTCTGTGGAAAGCTTTGATTTTATGTGGACATTTTCATAAAGCCATGCAATATAATTCATGAATGAGAGATGTGTTAAAATGGTCTCCTGACTCTTGCAGGGGTTATTTGAGTCTCAGAGTGTATAGAAGTAATATGGGTTGAAATAGTCCCTAATAAGGACTATTTTAGCTCCCATTAAAGTAGTCTGTGAACTAATTTAGCATATTTGTTAAATTTGGGACTAAAATGGCCCCATGTTAATAGTCAGGAAACTATTTTGACACTTTACTCATTCATGAATATTAATGCTAGCAGTTTTTCGTCAAAATTTTGTGTGTAGTTGCACACTTTGCCCGTTATTCTACTTAAAATCCTGGCATTGAATCCACTTTTCTTCTAAAAAATTTAAATATTCCGTGACAAATCATATATTTTTTGATAAAATTTTAATTTGTTAGTTCTAACCAAGTTGTCATTGTCCTCATATTTGCAGTTACATATTTATGCAACTCTTTTTGCAGGATACATCAAAGATTTTCAAGTTTACGATCCACACAGAGTTGGAAGAATTACTGTGGATTTGCTGGGAAGAATTAAAGACTGCAAGGCTTTGACGTATAGGCAGGATATCAAAGCCAAGGAAATTGAAGAATATCGTGTCCGCACTCTTCCAACACGCCAGGTTATTACCCTTGCATATGAGTCACTTTTCAGTTTCTACGTGCTATCTTGCTTTGCATGATTGAATGTGCTTCTAAATTATTATTTACTTGTTTTTTTTGCTAAAATATTAGAAACAGCTTCTTTCATTTATGCATTACTGTATTGTTATATCTATATTCCCAATGTCTACTTTGAAGCTACCCGAGGCAGCTTCATGAATTGCTGATTGGTTCATACTTGATTTTCCTCTTTTTTTTTTGGCTTATAGGGCTTGTGTTGTGTAGGGATGTAATCAGGTTGAGTTGAGCTCTTGGGCTATTGTATTGTAGGGATGTAATTGAGTTGAGTTGAGCTCATGTTGAACCTAACTCAAGCTTGACTCGATGTAGTTAGTATTGGCATGATCTCGAGCTTGATAATTAAGTTTGAGCTTGACTAAATTAAGTTCATTCTAAGCTCGGGGTCAATTTGATAACTCGAGCTATGAATATTACTTTGAATTGATTAACCATTTATGACATGTCTTAGATCATTTAATAAATTAGTTGAACAAAGGTAAATTAGGTTGTTAATGTATTTTTTTAAACCAAGATATTTATAACGAGCCTGCTCAATGCATAATTCGGTAGAGGCAACCTGAGCTCAAAATGAAGTTTATGCAACATACACATCTTAATCTATGCTCTAATTTGAGATTGTCTTTAAAGATAACTTGCAAGCTAGTAACGAGTAAATCTCAGTTTGGGAAAATTTTTCCATCAGGACTCCGCGCGTAGAGCTAAGTGCGGAGTCCTGTAAGATTCCGCCACGTGGAAATCTCGGCCCCACCCAGAAAATCGAAGGAAAAATTATTTTCGCACAATTTGAGACCCGGCCCGGCCCTAGACCCACTCAATTTCCCGCCTGTTCCCATGAAAATATTTTGCCGCCCGAGGAAGGAAGGAAGATGGTACTGTTCGATTGCAGCTGGAAAAATATTTCGGAGCTCAGGTTCTATTCGCAGCTTAGGGTTTAGGGGTTCGATTTTGGACGGACTTCTCTATGGACGGTGAAATGCTTGAGAAGTTGAACCCATTATTCTCCCGTAACTTCGAAGAACCTGAAGTGAGTATTAGGTGATTTTTTTGTTTTACTTCAAGTTAAGTTAGGGTTTTGGGATTTTTTCTGTAGGGTTTACTTCGAAGAAGATGAAGTAATATGTTGGTGTTATTACGGTTGTTATGTTTGTATTATTATGGTGTTAAGATTGTGTTATTTTGGTGTTACCTTTGTATTATTTGAATAAAATATTGGGTTTAGGATGTTACTAACGTATTGCTCCAATGTTTAGTTGGTTTATGACTTTGATATAACACTGTTATTGTGGAATGGTAGTTGGTTTTATCTGGGTTAAGGGTTATTATGGTGTTATGCTCGCATTATTTCTGTATTATTATTGTGTTATTGATGTGTTATCATTGTGTTTTGCCAGTATTTACTTGTTTGTTTAGGATCATATCATGATACTGGTATTGTTTTTGCAATGCAGAGAATTATTTATGATTATGGTATTACTTTTGCTGTCACTATGGTGGTTAGCGTGTTATTCTGGTATTACTATGGTGTTATTGAAGCCAGATTTTTGTTTTTGCTTGCATGATATATGGTGTTACTCTCATTTTAGGATCTAGAGATATTGAGTGGTGTCATCATGGTGTGGGAGTGGTGTTATGCTGGTGTTATTCTAATGTTATTCTAGTGTTATCCTGGTGTGAGAGTGGTGTTATTATGGTATTATTGAAGTGTTATGCTGGTGTTCTCATGGCGTTATGCTGCTCTTTTGACATTGTCTAACTTTGTATAAATATATTCATCAAATATGTAGTCAGATGAGGCCACGTAACCTTGTAATCCAAAGAATTACGGAGATGTTTTAGAAGCAACATCTCGTAATGAGGAAGAAGCTTATGAAAGCTTATCGTATCTATGCACATCACGTAGGATTCAACTGTTCGGAAGGACCATACTAGCTACCGGCCCAACTCCGAGGAATCGAAGAGCAAAGATTATATTTGCGGAAAGTCGGCTACAGGAAAGAGACTAACAACACGGAGAGCGTTAAGTACAAAAAATCGGACACGAGGACCGGATGTAAGGCCATGGTTCGATTTGCTGTTGACCTTGAGGGCAACTGGACAGTTGCAAAATTCATTGAAAATCACAACCATCCTTTAGCTGAAAGTGGTGATAAACATCTTCTTCGTTCGAGTAGAAGTATAAGTGAGTTGAATGCAGATGTCTTAAGATCCATGACAGGTGTAGGAATCAGAGCAACAGATGCATACAATTTCATTGCTTCGGAGGTTGGTGGTGTAGGGAATTTGGAATGCACCAAGACAGATGCACATAATTTTATTTAATGAGAAAGAAGAGAAAAAATTGAGCAGGGAGATGTCAATGCACTAATACAGTTGTTCATGGAAAGGCAGGCTGGTGATAGCATGTTTGCTTGGGATTTCCAAACGGATGAGTCCGGAAGGCTAACAAACATTTTCCGGAGTGATGGATTATCCAGGTTGGATTATGATTGTTTCGGGGATGTGATAATATTTGACACAAGCGACAGATTAAATAAATATAACTTATGCTACTCTTCATTTGTGGGGGTTAACTACCACTGACAGAACGTACTATTTGGAGTTGGATTTCTGTCTGATGAGACCACCGATTCATTCATGTGGCTTTTCAAATCGTTTACTCGAATAATGGGAGACAAGCATTCAGTAACAATCTTTACCGATCAGGACGAAGCAATGGTAAGAGCCATTGCAGAATGCTTTCCCCAGACACGTCACAGATTATGTCAATGGCATATCCATAAAAAATTTCAAAGGTAAATTGTGGAGTTCATATTAAGAGCATCTGTGGACTTTTTTATAAATGCAGTTCGAAGAAACTTGGTCCTTTAATGATTAAAGTTGGCGAACTTCAGAATAATACGTGATTGGCTGAAATGTATCGTCATAGGCACAGATGGTCAACAACATTTAATAAGGATATATTCGGTATGAGAATTTTATCAACACAGAGTGAGTCAACCAATAGTATATGTCATAATGTTACAAAACCAACTAGCTCTCTATCGGATTGTTTCATTGGACTTGAAACCACCATGAAATCTTTGTGTCGCAACGAGAAAGATGAAGATTTCAAATGCGGTTAGTCTGTCACAACGCCCATGGTTAAAATCAATCTCGTGTTGAGGTAAGCTGCTGCATTCTATACAAGGAAGCTTTATTCAATGTTTGAACAAGAGCTACTGAATGGATTATGTGGGCTTACAGCTGAATTATCTGCGGATAATGAGGCTAGATACAATGTAATGTGTTTGGATGAGGAGGGACAAGGCAGCCGTGGACTGTATTAGTCATCAATGTTAATTCTGAGATTACATGTACTTGCAAAAAATTTGAGATGATGAGACTGTTGTGCTCTCATGCTCTATTTGTACTCGATGTAGTGAAAATAAAGGTGATTCCAGATAAGTATTTCTTACTGTGGTGGTCTAAAAATGCTAAAAGGGATATCTACAATAGGTATGGATGCAAAGATCCGAGAAATTCCAGTTTGAACATGTTTCATCAAGTGCATTGTTATTCAAGTCCAGTTCTCAGAAGTTTGCATATCAACTCATAAATATGGCACAAGGACATGATTCAGCGGAGTTCTTGTGGACGACCTTTAAAAAACTATCTGTAGACATTGGTGACATTCTAGTAGGGAGAAAACCTGAATCGAATAAAACGACGAAGAAGAAATAAATTCCAAATCTAGAACGTTCTGTAAACGACCCCGCAAAGATGAGGCCGAAAGGAGTGTCAACATCGAGGTTGAAAGGATATTGAGAAAAAACTAAGAAATGCAAAAGTAAAAAGTCGTTGCTTGAGTAATGCTTTCTTTTTAAGTATATTGAATTTTGTTCTCCTGTTGGTAATAATTTTGAACTTTGCTTTCAGGAAAGGAACAACATGCGCCATCTAGCCGTGAAGCTGTTAATATATTCGAAGAAATGTTGACGGATTGTCTGACACAGGTACATTCAATTAATTCAATTCACTTGGATTTCTGATGAAATTATGGACTTCAAGTTTACCCGGTATTAACATTATTTCGCAGGAATACTATGAATCGCAACCAGTCGATACATACACAGGAATGTTAATGGATTCCATAAGTGAGTGATATGTTTGTAACACAGTATGATATAGATGTATTTATTGTAAATGTGGTTCATATTATGTTTGACAAGTTGTTCAGTTTATATTTTTGTTTGAGAAATAATTCAGTACATATTATGATTGACAAATAGTTCTGTTTGGATGATTAAAATTCATTATGTGCGTTACCAACTATAGAATAACAAACGCAAAGGAGAAGTTTTATTCTGAATGTAAATAACACGTAGATAACACGACAATAACACGCAATAACACGTAAATAATACGTCAATAACACGTAAATAATACTAGAATAACACTTGAGTAACAATAGAATAACACTTAAGTAACAATAGAATAACACGCGCCAAATGGGCCAACATGCAGGAAAATATTCATTCTGTGCGTTACCAACTATAGAATAACAAACGTAAAGGAGAAGTTTTATTCTGAATGTAGATAACACGTAAATAATACGCCAATAACATGCAATAACACGTAAATAATACGCCAATAACACGTAAATAATACGCCAATAACACGTAAATAATACGCCAATAACACGTAAATAATACTAGAATAACACTTGAGTAACTGAGAAGTTTTATTCTGAATGTAGATAACATGTAAATAATACGACAATAACACGCAATAACACGTAAATAATACGTCAATAACACGCAATAACACGTATATAATACGCCAATAACACGTAAATAATACTAGAATAAGACTTAAGTAACGATAGCATAACACTTGCCAAATGGGCCAACATGCAGGAAAATATTCAAATTGTAAGAACATGTTTATTACAAACGAATAACACGCGAATAATACATAAATACCACGTGAGTAACACCTAAAATAGCGCTGCTCGTGTTACCACGCCTTCGACTCGCACAGTACATTGTGTTACCGCGGCTTTTAATCGGCAAAAAATCATGTTATTCCGGAATATTCTGTGTTAACCTCGTCTTTAAATCGGCAAATAATCGTGTTACTGCCGAAAAAATCGCATTATTAAAAATTAATATATTTTTTACAAATATTTCTAATATACAAATAAAATTTTCTGTACTTACAAATCTTTATAATATAGCAATATAGAGATTTTAATTACTTACAAAATTTTAAACAAAATATTTACCTACTCTTATTTAAACAAAATATTAAAACTAAAATTTCATTACTTACAAATATTTAAACAAAATTTTTTGTACTCCCATACAAAATATTTTATAATTATTCAAAACACCTATTTGCAAGTACTTACAAAATTTATACAAATATTTAAATATAGAAATATTTAAATATACAAGAAGGTACATTCTGCACTATATTTAAATATACAAACAAAGTTTTCATAAAGAAACACAAGAAACACAAGTTATCATATGCAAAATCTGACCATATTAATAAATTTAATCCCTTGACATGAGGCAAATATCATATGCAAATTCTGCTCTGAATTTTTTCATTTCATCCTACCATTTGAAGTGTTGTTTCCAATCTACATCTTCGTCCAACACGACTGTTTTCATGAACTTACAAACGACATCCCACAATCAATGCTGTTCGCTTGTGAGGGTACACCCTGCACTATTGCCTTAGGCCATTTCAGGATTTTAGCTTTGAAAAGATGTCCACAATCCTTAGAGAACATTTCGATCTGCATACAAGAAATAAATAATGAAGTGTTACTTATGTGTTACTATGTGTTGCCTAAGTTTTATTAATTGTTGTATTACTTCTGTGTTACTATGTGTTGCCTAAGTTTTTTTACTTGTTGTTTTATTTATGTGTTATAATGTTTTGCCATAAGTCATACTCTGATTTTGAAATAATATTTGAAATAGTTGAATTTACTTACAACTAGTTCAAAGATAGGACTTATGGGTCGGCTTTGGAAGGGAGTTGTAAATTCTCCATCTTCTGTTATTGATATTGTGCACCAACAAAATCCAGTGATCATTATGCACAATTGGAAACAATATTGTCTTTGTGTCCCTTAAAGTCTCCGTAGTTATGTGGTTAACAAACTGTTTGCTGTTGCCGTTTTTCTTGTGCATCTGCATAACATCATTAGTTTTAGTTTAACCAAATTTATTAAATTTAATACAAAGCAGAGTGACTAAAAATATTACCAAATATGAAAGTGAAACATAGAGGTAAGGCCGGTATAGGTTAGGTCTCCTCAATGTTCGTTCGCGCAATAAAGTAGCAAAAAGATCAATGTGTTCGTTTCTGAGAAACTTATTGAGTAGAAGATCTACTAGGGCTATTCGGTCAATCATAATGCCTCCTCTTAACAACATAATATCGCTACTACATTGATAACATAGCGTTTATGTTAATTTACAACAACACAACTGCAAAAATTGAAAGTGAATGTTCATATTAACTTACGGTCCAGAGTGACTCGCAATGCACTGATCGATCTCTTCCTGCATTTCCTGTGGTATCAAAGATCTACCAGGATAATCAAGAGGTCCAGGTGCAGGACGGCTCTGCAACATCGAACAATGTTTCTGAAGGACATGGAGAATATATAAAGTCTAGTTCAACCTTTATTAAGTACTTACAACTATGGCGAATTGGTCGTCAGTAGAGCTAGGACTAGATATATCAACATTTTCTTCCATAGCTTTGGCTTCTTGGCCATCACCCTCTTGTGCATCAATATGTTCACCTGATGCCACAAGACGCTTCTACAATAGAAAAAATATGTTTTAACTAAACATACAAGGAAGTTAGATCGTATCGTTAAAATAAAATTTAGTACTCACTGACATAGAATCTAACATACTCTTTATTGCTAGGACGACTTCATCGGGGTCTTCTTGCAATGTCGAATCCCCAACAGCTGGGCGACTTCTACATCCTCACTATGCACATCGGCCTCTTGGGTCACTTCCGGATCATCAATCTGCGCATCGACCTCTTGGACCACTTCCGGATCATCAATCTGTACATCGGCCTCTTAGGCCACTGCCGGATCATCACTGTGCACATCGACCTCTTGGGCCACTGCCAGATCATCAATCTGCACATCGGCCTCTTGGGCCGCTGCCGGATCATCAATCTGCACATCAGCCTCTTGGGCCGCTTCCGGATCATCAATCTGTACATCAGCCTCTTGGGCCACTGCCGGATCATCAATCTGTACATCGGCCTCTTGGGCTACTGCCGGATCATCAATCTGTACATCGGCTTCTTGGGCCACTGCCGGATCTACAATAGGTACATCGGCCTCCTGGGCTACTTCCGGAGCAACAATAGCTATATCGGCCTCCTAGGCCAGGACACGATTAGCTATATCGGCCTCCTAGGCCAGGACACGATCAACACTGTATAAATCGGCTTCTTCGGCCTGTTCATCATCAGCGGTATATACAACAATATCTGTATGCCTGTCAGCTAATGTCTGAAAGGGATCATTTATCAGTAAAAGATCCTCTCTATGTATGGTGTCATCTATATCTGCTAGCCTACGTCTTCTTCTGAATTGGTATTGAGTGACAGGTGACTCGAACGACCTCTTCCGGGAACTTCTACTGGACGACTCCTTCTCCACCTTCTTATCAACCCTGGTTTCAACGAACCTGTGTACAAGGTCTGTGATGTTGGAAATAGCATCAGCCATAGTATGTAGCTGTACATTATATGAATCTCCTTTGTCTTGTATATTTAAGCTCACTTGGTGCTGATCTTTCATCAACTCATACAAAACTTCGAGATCAACAGCTCCACTAGTACGGCCAATCACTAGGGTCATCTCACTTGACACTAGTGTACCCGCTCTAGGTGAGGATGGTCCTGTCTCGGTCTCGTGCTGTGGGCGAGGCTTTGGAGGAGTACATGGTTTCTGCTTTGAATTTGAGAGCAGCTGGACTTCATCGTCCCTCAAATCCAAGAACATGTCATTGATTTGCAATGAAATTAAACATGTCATTGTAAATGAGATTCACTTGCAAAACAACTATGAACCATTTAAAATTATTTTAATGTAGTGAATGACAAACCTGTGAAGGATGAAGCCTCTTAAAGGCTTCATGAATTTGTTTCGTAGTCCTCCCGTGACTTGTTGGCCATCTCAGAATACGTGGTCGAGCCTTAGGGGAGGCAGGAGTAACCAGTGATGTCATCTTGTATAACCATAGCTGAGGATGTCATACACCATAACTATTTATGTAACAGTAAAAAACAACAAAACTAAACTTCATAATGAAATGTTTTAAAGAATTGAAGAAATAGATACCGTTAACTTTAATACAAAACCTTGGATATAGCCCAATGATTTATTATCCCTTAATTTCATGTAAGCCTTGCTGTCTTGTTCTACTCTCATATGGCAGCAGACCAATTAAAGGATGAAAAAGCCTGTGCATCAGCAGCAAACGCAGCAAGTTCTGCGTGCACGTGAAAATTACTAGACGAAAAAATAGGTTAGTTAGCAAAAATTTTAAATACAACTGCTCAAAAGGAGTAGATGCTCCTTCTGCAAAAAAATCTGTCATTTGGTTCTTTATAGCTTTGGCATCGTCCGCAGCTAGTCCACTTTTCTTCCATGTGACACGATCTCCTCTGTTAGGCATGCCAAGCAACAAGGCCACGTGGTCAGCATCTAACTTCAGCTCTTTTCCACCCAATCTGAATACCCTCCTCCTATTATCCCAACATCTCAAAACATGCAACGTCAGGACATTGTCTTGGGGATAAGGGGACATGTCAAAAAACGTGTAGACCCTCATTTCCCTTAAATTATTAACCGTCTCCTCGGAAATGCGATCCCTAACTTCATCCAAGATGCACCCTCACCTGCAGATGGACGATATCTACAACTAAAGTCCTTGCGCTTATTATCCTGCAAAATGAAGAAAGTAATACATAAATAACACATCAACGAACTGCTGAAAATTGTATTTCACATGTTAGCACATAAGAATAACTCGTGAACAGAGGTCGCACATCAATAATACAACAGTAATACATGAATAACACAATAATGAAACAGGAATAACACAGAAATAACACATCAAAATACATCAAAACTTTCTTATTGGTGAGTTGTTACTGTAATACATAAATAACACATCAACGAACTGCTGAAAATTGTATTTCACATGTTAGGACATACGAATAACACATGAACAGAGGTCACACATCAATAATACAACAATAATACATGAATAACACAATAATAATACAAGAATAACACAGAAATAACACATCAAAATACATCAAAACTTTATTATTGGTGAGTTATTTCTGTAATGCATAAATAACACATCAACGAACTGCTGAAAATTGTATTTCACATGTTAGGACATAAGAATAACATCTGAACAAAGGTCACACATCAATAATACAACAACAATACATGAATAACACAATAATAATACAGGAATAACACATAAATAACACATCTAAATACATCAAAACTTTCTTATTGGTGAGTTATTTCTGTAATACATAAATAACACATCAACGAACTGCTGAAAATTGTATTTCACATGTTAGAACATAAGAATAACACCTGAACAGAGGTCACACATCAATAATACAACAATAATACATGAATAACACAATAATAATACAGGAATAACACATAAATAACACATCTAAATATATCAAAACTTTCTTATTGGTGAGTTATTTCTGTAAAATTCTTGTATTATTCGTGTATTATTTGTGTATTATTGGATAAGAATAACACAAACACATAAATTACACATCAATTAAAGTAACCAATAACCTAAACACCTAAGAATAATACATGAACACAAGAATAACACATCAACTAAAGTAACACATCAATAATACATGAATTACACATGAATTAAACACTAATAATACGTGAATAACACGGTAATAACACAACAATAACACAATAATAACACATAAAAGCAGTGTTTCATGTATGTTATTGCCTGATAAATAAACCAATAACCAATACCCATAAGAATAATACATGAACACATGAACACAAGCATAACACATCAACTAAATTAACAAATCAATAATACATGAAGTACACAACCCTAAAACATGAATAACACAGTAATAACACGACAATAATACAACAATAACACATAAAAAAACATGTAGTTTTTAGAATGCAATGTACATTATGCCCTTGTCTTGTTTAAGTTTACTAAACCTTAAGACTAACCTATCTTCAAGAATCAAATTTTGGCCATACCTTGATTTAACCGACCGCTCGGACGCCATTGTATCCTCCTTCGCTATCACCGGAAAATGGTTTTGTGTCTCGTGCAGTCGACCGACGAAGGACTTTGGCCGTAGTAGGGTTTTCTTTGCGAGGAGGAACAAAACGAAGATGAAATGGAGGAAGACGTCACGGAAAGATGAAAAGGTTTTTTGAACGAAAGTCGGGTTACGGTTTCGGGCCGGGTCGCAATAAAATCCTAATTAATTATTTTTCTCTTCATTTTCCGCGTGGGGCCCACATTTCCACCTCTTCATTTTCTGGGTGGGACCGAGTTTTCCACGTGGCGGAATCTTACAGGACTCCGCACGTAGCTCTATGTGCGGAGTCCTGATGGAAAAGTTTTCCCTCAGTTTGAGCTGCTTGGTGTTCCGTACATATTAATATGTATGTAGCATGTGCTTATTTCTCAGGACATAAGATCAGACAATGGAGCTTGAGAGGGAGAGGCTTTCGTTTGAGTCGAGAGGAAGATCTTATCTGATTGGTTGCAATATTATTGAATTTTATTGGACATAATATCTTAACATCGTTTGTATTATAGAATATCCTTGCTTATTTCACCTCATCGGCATAGCGTCTCTTCCCCCAATTAGGGTTAGGGTTAGGGATGGAGGATAGGGTAGTTGAATTAAGTTGTGGTTTTTAAGATTAGGAGTAGAAAGTATAAATCTCTAAAAATTTAGGGTTTGACTTGCTCTAATGATAAATTACATTGAACTAGGGTTAGATGGTATGAGGTCATCACTAGAGGGGTTAGGCAAGCTGTAGGACGGGAAAGAAGGGTGAAAAGATGATGACGACTGAGAAGCAGTGCACTTGGTGGCTGGACAGCTAATCAAAATAGAAAAACTGCAGATCGGCTGCAAAACCTGCAGCGTAAAATGTCTTTGGACATCTGGGAGAGGGCACTACTTAGATCCAATCAGGTTACAGGTACACAACCTCTGAAAGATCGAATGATATAAAACTCTGAGAAGAGAAAACCAGTAAAAACAATCTCTATTGCATAATATTAAACCCAAAAGTGTCTCAAATCAGACTACAACAAACATATATATAGTTTTCAAGCAAATTAACATAATACTAGTGCTAACTGAGAAAGAAAACAGACTGAAGGGGCTAGTCACAGCTCTAGGTTGTTGGAGCACGTGAACCCGGGCAGCATGTAAACTGGAGTTTCGAGTTGATGGGAGCTCTGATCCCATCCAGCGTTAGAATCAATGTTAAGGTATTTTTTAAGCTAAAATAATTTTTATTAAATCTATAAACTTGGGAGATAATTTGTCTAAGAAATTTAATGATGAGTTGGGTGGTTGGAGTTTCTTTTTATTACAGCAATTAGGGTGTCAAATTGGGTTAGCAGGTCGGGTTCGAGTCTGACCCAAAATTGACATGGCCCAATATTACTTGGGCCGAACCAGACCCAAGCGTTAAATGAGTCAGAAGATCAAACCTGAACCCTGCCCGACCTCAAACTGTTAATCCAAATTCGACTCATATAACCCATTTAATATATGAATAATAGATATTCAGGTTAAATTTTGGTCGATTTTGAGTCCATTTAGAGTTAGTGGGTCCGTTTTGGGTTGAAGGTTCAATCCGAAGCTGACCAAACAAATTAAACGGGTTAGGATTTCTAACCCAAACTTAAACCTGAAATTATTTGGGTTAAATTGAACTCGGATGTTTTTAGTTGAGCTGATGTTCGGGAAAATTCTTGACATAACTAGTGGTAATTGGCGTGTTAAGATCATTGTCAAAATCAATATTATCTTGTGAATTGATGTTAGGATTTAGGGTGTGGTTTGGGTAGCTGCTACTGTTTCAATAAGCAGCTGCGAAGCTACTTTTAGGATAATTTGCTGTTAGAAAACAATTGATGGTGAAGCAATGTGAATGTTTGGATAATCTGTTCTATCATAACTGTTTGAGAAAAAATATTATAATGTCTTTATGTACATGTGTTAGCTATAAATTTATAATTTTAAAAATAACTCAAACTGAACAACATATATAAATTTTAGCAGTTAAAAAAAAAAAAGAAATCAATTATTATACTATATCAAGAATAATGCATTACATAAAATAGAATAACACAATAATAAAAATTACAATAATAAGTAATGCTGTTATAACATTACTCTCATATCCAAATGATTAGGCCCCACATGCTCATCAGTTCATATTTCGACATACCAAAGCAATCAAAGAAACTGGAGAAACATAGATGCTATAATTTAACACACCAGAACGCACACAAAAGAAATAGAGCCCCATAAGCCCCACTTGCTTATCATATCATATTTCGGCAAACGACAATACAGAAGAAACCAACTCTACAACATAGGAGAGGGAAATCGAAAAATGCATAAACCTTAGCAAAAGGAAAACCTGAATGAGAAGATAAATGATGAATGAACACACCCACTTAGATGAGAGAAGACATGAAATTATGGCTTGCCTGCAATGAAGAATGATCGGCAACAAGAAGATGGAGGAAAGAACCGAATTGAATGGATCTTTGAGACATTGCGAGCATAGAGCTTGGAGAGTTGAGGGAAAACGTAAGTGAAACGGAGGAACACATGGGGCAAATGAGCTAAAAGCAGACGACCGCAACACAAAAAATTCCAGGCCAACGCGGCAAACAGAATCGTAGGGTGGCGGGAACACGCTTCGCAGACATTGATTTTCAAAGAAAAAAATATATTTTTCTTCATTGTCGGTTGAATATTTCTTTTGTTTGAAACAAACAAGCCCTAAATGTGAGCTTTTAGGAAGAAGAATTGATTTTCAAGGGTGATTACATATATGCTGGTGCAATATTTGTTAGTGTTGGGAGAATAATATTTGTATCTTTATTGGTGAGGAGAATAGCCATTTAAATAAACATGTACAATGGAAAAACATCCAAACACTTTTATATGGTGGATATAATTCTATTTGTGCATTAAGTATGGGTGGTGGTTTGATTAGGAATTTTGAATTTTAGAATTCGTGATGGTATTGAATTATGCAATGGTGAGGATGGTCTTCCTTCACTTCCTCATAATATTTAGGATATTGTTAGTGATCATCATTGAATAAGCAACTTCTATCAAGTGTAAATTTTTTTTTTTAAATTATGTCATTTTTTTGAGGATTATGGATTGAAGAAGTTTGGTAAATAATTTCTTTTTAGAGGAGATATTCTTTAAAAATTGAATAAAAATTTTCTTTCTTATTGTTGGTTCAAAGTACTTGAATTTAGGTTTGATTTTGGCCATTAAAAATAAATTTGGTTTCAGACGTTTCCTTCTTGAGGAAGATTTAAGTGGTTCTTAAAATGGTCACCTAAGATGGGCCCCAAATGTCACTGTGGATTGTTGTAAAGGGCTATGAGGCTTTATAGGGATGAGTGGGGTAGGAAGTTTGTATTTAAATAATTGACAAGTTTCGTCTTTGGAAGAATTTTGGATTTTTTATTGATGAAAAGAGAAGGGATTAATTTTTGTAGGTCCGTGAAATTTGAATTACCAAGCCGAAAATGCATGATTATGCTTTTGTAGAGAATGATCCATACCGAGCTTATTTCCTTGCCCTTTAGGATTCTCTTCATAATCTAGTAGATGAAGACCTACATTTTCTTAGCCTTGCTAATTATTCTATTTGAGTGCCTAGATAATGAAAATTAGTAGTTTAGTTTATATTTTTTGATAATTTTGCTAATTGATGATATGTTGCAATAAATCTTAGAGACCATGAGAACCAAATAGCTAGTAGTATTGATAGTCACAATGCCACTTATTTGCGATGTTGATCTACCAACAATTCTAATATTGGAGTCCTTTAAACACGTATAAAGGTTCAAAATAAGGATATACCCTTTATTATATGATCACAGGCTCCAAATTCCGTGATCCAAGCTTCTAGATTTATGCTTTGAACGTTAAAGCCATTCAAAACCTCACATTTTTTGGGCAATTGCATCAATGATGATTTTTCGTGTAAAAACTTAAATTTGATTTGGATAATTGGTGTCTTGGAGATAGTTTTTTAAATATTAGTGTTGCTAGGAGATATTTATTCATTATAGAAGGTTGCACCAAATGAGTATATTCTTTTCAAGGCCATTTTGTGTTCAACCATGAACATGCTTTATTTATAGCTGAAAATAATAATAAAAATAAATAAATAAATAAATAATAAAAGTTTAATTGGTAAGGTTTGTTCGAGCGGACAACCGTCTCAACAGATATGTCTGTAGGAGTTGAGTGTAGAGACCTACGTCTCATTTCAAACCAGAAGCCATTAAAGAAGATAAACAAATAGGCAGAAAGATGAAGGGGGGACGGTGCAAATCCTAGCCGAATTGCAAGCAGTGTTTTGTACCCGACTGTGCTCACATGCGTCTAGGGCACGAAGGAAGTGCTTGCGCGCTCGGGAAGAAGGGAGATGACGCGGAGGGACCCTTGCTTGCGTGATGGAGATTGGTGTGCCGAGGGCTTGATGGCCTACCTCTTTTGTGAGACTTATGTGAGTCCTATGAGCGAATAGAAGAAGGAAAGGAAAAAAAGCTTCGGTTCGGGTCGTTCCGTGTGTATGAAAGAAGAAGAGAAAGAGGGACAGCGAGCTGAACAACTAAGGGGGAGATAGAGCGTCGAAGAACTGTGTATGTGCTTGTGGGGAGAAGGCTCTGCGTGCGGGTAAATAAATCAAACCGAGTTGTAGCATTGATTAAGTATTTATTAGTTTTTTTTAGGATAATAGTAAGTTGAGCATACATGTCAAATGTTAATATTAAGTTTTATTAAATCAGGAAATTATAGATTGAAGAAAATTTTGGATTGGAGGAAGAAGAAACTGGTGAACATAGGGTTAGTGTTTATTTGAAAATTTAGTCAATTAAATAATGAACTATTAAGTGTTAATATGGGTTCATTGCTAAAAAAAAAAATGTCAAAATCTGAGGTGAAAGATAATCAAATAAAAAATCAAGATGAATTGACAACGTTTATCAAGTTAGAGCTTCATGTTGAAGTTACAAGTAGTTGTTTTTAAATTGTTGTTAAAAGTGAATAGTAAATTTTATTCATTAATGTCATATTTTTGGTAATTTCAAATTATTAACCAGAAAATTGAAATGAGTTACTGAATTTTTATGAAGAAAGAGGAGAGCATTTGATTTAAAAGGTGATCGGCGAAAAAATTTTCAAATTAATTAGTCATGTTTAAGTGAGCTATTTTAGAAATAAAATCATTATATATGCACATTTAAGATATTTGTAATAGTCAAATGAAGTAAATTCGAGGAATAAGCTTTTAAAGTGGTCTCTTAAAAGTTAAGGCGAGCAATTATTATTATTTTTACATTAAATTCAAGTTTTTTATTTTCAAAATGTTTCAGTTTTTTGTACATATTAAAGATACTAAATGCATTCTTATAATATAATGAAGATAAATGAAAATAATGACTGCTTTATGATTTCAATTCTTTTATTTTTAGCAATGCATTAAATAAAAAATTAATGGATCTAATGATTGAAAGAAATTAAATATAAGTTTAACGAAAGATAAATGATAAGTTTATCAGAGTTATCCCTTATGATACTAGTTGAAAACGCTATTGTGCTCGTGCACTTTAAATGTAAAAGAAATGATAAAGATTATACATTGATAGTACAAAATGGTATTTGTTATACCTTTATTTGTATCGTACATTGGAAAAGCGTATGCATGAATCTTGAGGAGATCCAATGGCAAAGAGATGAAGAAGTGCAGCTAAGGAGGCCTCGCCAGTGGAAGACCACAGGGCGCGCCAATGAAAGATCAAAGGGCACATTAGTAGAAGTTTAGAGGACCAACTTGACTAGGTGCAATTCTTCTAAACAGGGCTAGAGGCTAATCTAATGCAGGCCATCCGAGCAAAAAATCAAGGCCAATCAAGTTGAACAGAGGCATTGGCCCGCCTCTCGCCACGACCTGACTCAAAAGAGGAGTTTAACATCGATAACTATCTTTCAGACGCTCTTGAGATTTCTTATCAGGAACCGAAAAGTAGTCGTAACTTAATTTACAAAGCTTCTCGAAGGACTCCCCCATGCAGAATGAACTATCTGTCAGATTACGATATTACACTATGCTTGATGGCCTAGTCTCATTCTGTCGACAGGAGCTCCTCACTTGAGGATCAATAGTTGGCAGCGGGACTAGAGCAGCCGGCCCATAATGCCAAGTCGATCGAACCTAGTCTTGCTGACTTGAAGTCCACTAAAGGCCTACCGACCACTCTGATCAGTACAGTCAGACAAATAGGTTTTGCTGAAACATTGATTTCAGCCGACTGAGTCGTATGATAGCCGAGCCGAAGGCTTATACATGTAAAATACTTAAAATATCTTGTAACAACCTTATTAAAACAAAGGTAGACATGTAATTTTTTATATTGCACCGTATTCTCTATAAATAGAGAAACCATTTCCTAAGAAAAGACTAATCAACAATCCAGATTACTGTTCCATAGTGTGATACACATTTTCTTTCTCTCCTATTTTTACACTCTATTTCTTGGGTGCGATTCATGTAACAATAACAGCAACAACTACAACAAAACCTTTATCCCATTAAGTGAGATCGACTACATGAATTTTTTTTCTCCATTGCGTCCTATTTAGTGTCATGTTTTCATTTAATTCTAATAAATTAAGATCATTTTTTATATAATAAGCCCAAGTCTTCTTAGGTCTACCTCTGGCCTTCTTAACATAAGTCGAATCTAAAACATCTTACTCTCTTAATCGGATCGTCAGATAGTCGACGTTTAATGTACCAAACCATCTAAGACAACTCTCTCTAATTTTGTCCGCCACCGGAGCTACACCAACCCTATCACAAATATATTCATTTCACATTTTGTCTCTAAGTGTAAAGCCACTCATCAACCTAATCATTCTCATCTCGACAACACTTAACTTAGTTTTATGCTTCTCTTTTAAAGGCCAACATTTAATGCCATAGAGCATTGCATGTCTTACCACCATCTTATAAAATTTTCCTTTCAGTCTGAGCGATACTTTTCTATCACACAATAGGCCCGAAGCATTCCTCCACTTCAACCAACCAACTTGAATTCTACTAATAACATCCCCATCTATATAACCATCACTTTGAACAATAGACCCAGTATATCTAAATCGTTCACACCTTTTAACAAATTGATCACCCAAAGTTACACTTCTATCACTAGAGCTACTACTACTAAAATTACATTACATATATTCAATTTTATTTCTACACAAACGAAGGCCTTTAAACTCCAATGTTAACCTCCATAATTCAAGTTTTTACTTAGTTTTTTCTTTTGTCTTATCCACGAGAAGGATATCATCAGCAAAAAGCAGACACCAAGGTACATACTCTTGTAAATGTCGAGTAAGACCATTCGGTCAATCCTCCTTCAGTTCGAACACAAGTAATAACTCTAGTATACATACCTTTAATTACTTGTATATAATTCATATCAACACCTTTTTTCTCAAGGACTCTCCAAAGGATATCTCTTGGGACCTTATGGTAAGCTTTTTCTAAATCATAAAAGTCATAGGTAAATCCTCCTTATTTTCTCTGAACCTCTCCATCAAACCTCTCAATAAATGTATAGCTTCCATGGTAGACCTGCTCGACATAAATCCAAATTGATTATGAGAAATCTTTGTAATACGTCTTAATCTATGTTCAATTACCCTCTTTCATAGTTTTTAAGTATGACACATCAAGTTAATTCTTCTATAATTTGCACACTTTTGTGTATCCCATTTATTCTAAAAAATGGGGATAAAAAAACTCTTCCTTAACTCCTCAGGCATCTTTTTAGTTTTTAGAATAATATTAAATAGTTTAGTAAACCAAGAAACTCCCAAATGTCCTAAATATTTCCACACTTCAATTGGGATATCATCAGGTCCTACAGAGTTTCCACCCTTGGTTTTCTTTAAAACCTCATCAACTTCTTTTTTACTAATGCGATAGTAAAAATGAAACGTTTTATTATTAATAATGATATTAATATCACTATGATTGATCATATTTTCAGAAATTTCATTAAAAAGTGTTTTAAAATAACTTACCCACCTATCTTGAATATCTTTTTCTAAAAAAACACTTTTTGATTTTCATCTTTAATACACTTTACTTGAGTTAAATCTTTACTTTTCTTATTCTTTGACTAGTTTATACATATATTTTTCACTCTCCTTATTATCTAATAAGTTATATAGATCACTAAAAGCAGAATTTTTAGCGTCAGATTTATCTCTTAGACACTTTGCTGGCCGTTTGATATTTATCTCAGTCTTCTAAGCTTTTACATTTTATAACATAACTTCTTTTATTTTATATTTTCTTGCACATTATTATTCCACCACTAACTATTTTTATTTATAAAATCTTTTTCTTTTATGTCTCTAAGTACATCTTTTGCCACTTTTTTAATAGTGTTTGATACTTTATCCCGTATAGCATTTGCTTCTTCATGAACATCCTAAATTTTGTTATCTTATATTTTACTAAAAAAAACTAATTTAATTTGTCTTTTAGATTCCTCATCTAATTCTACGACGATGAATCCTAATCACATTATGTGATTTGACTATGGCGACAATAACATTATATTCATGAAGGTAAATTCTATAAATGATTATCATGCTGACAATTTTGTATGAATTCATATTTTAGGAAGTAAAATTTTTATTGATTGTTAAGTTGATTTTCAGTTGTATAGAAAAACGTGGTAGGATGATTGAGAATTATATTAGAGGAATGGTTTGGGGGGTATCTATTGAAGATAAGCTAATTAGAAGTATACTTAGATGGTTTGGCTGTAAAAATCAATTATAGAAAATTTGCCTATTATATGTTTAGATAAAATTAGCATTGGAGCATTATGAAAGTGCATGAGTTGGCCTAACTTGGATAAATGTTTTTCAAAATGATTGCAAAGAGTACATAGCAATCTCAAGTAAGCAACACTCAAGTAGTCTGAATATAAAATGAGGATTCATAATGCTGATTCCAAATTATTGGGATGACGCCAATGATGATATTATGATTTCCTATTAAGGATTCATATGTGGCTCTGACCAACCTCACTTTGTGGTCGTATTTGGTAGACAGTTCTCTTTAGAAGATATATATATTTTTTAAAACATCTCAATTAATTATTTGATAAACAAATTTTATAATCAAATAAATTTTTATGCATTATTTGTTTTATAAATTCCTTTCTTGTGCGACAGGTGACCTCGAATCTTTTTGATCTACCTTCGCGGTCAATCAATTTGCTATATAAAGTAAACTATTCCCTTGTAATTAGAAAGAAACATGTAACAAACCATGAATGCAAATTATGGAATCAAAATAATCTTTTTATGGGGCAACTATATTTTATTTTCTTTGTTTAACGAGGTCCAAGTGATCTAGTATTGAATTTGCAATTTGATCCTAAATATTTCCACTGTTTATTTGCTTATTTTCCTTCTTGATTCTACCTTTTGTTTCTGCAGTGGGGTTATGTTGTCATCAGAACTCCTAATGGCATATTTGATCACGAGGAAGCCCTAAGGCAAAATGTTGGTGGCCAGGTACTGGGTTACTTCCATTAATGCAATTTTAATGAAACATTAAAGTGGAATATCTTCATGACACTTTTTAGCTTTGTTTTGAGGTTATAATTCGTATGTGGCTTTTTAAAGGTGTTGAGGGCTTTTATAAAGTTGCACATTTAACCTTGAATGAATATCATGTTAAAATAATATATTGTAAGTTTTGTAATCAAATAATATTTTGTTGCTTCTTTGAAGGTAGTGTGCGGGTGTTTATGTGGAGGTTCCACTTATAATGTATTTCATTAGGGTTGTTAAAAATTAATCATCAATTTTGATCTTGACTAAAAAATTCTGGTTTTTAGTTGACCCAATTAACTTTTCGATCAGATCCATAATCCAGACCCACATAATATTTGGTTTTGGTTTGGAATACTCTGCCAACTCAAATCAAGTCAAATTTAACATAAAATTAATCTGCCAATCTAAACTTGACTTGATGACTATTAAGTCAAGTTCAAGCCTAGTGTTAAATATATTACTCGAGTCAAGTTCGAGTTAGTCGGTTTGAAGGGTGAGTCATGTTCAAGTCAGGCTTTTTGTTCCACTGAATAGATCGGTCAAGTTCGGGTCATGTAAGTTTGGATCGAGTTATATTCAAGTCAAATCCGAACCCGGCCCATTAATTTGAATTGGCACCCTATTTGTCATGTCTACTTAGTAATCTTCAAAACTTTTTCTCATTTTTCTCAGTCACTTGAGCATATTTTTTTTTATGGTAGTCGTGCATTTTCCCGATAAATAATTAATGATTTATGAGCTTTAAATTCGTATAGAATGTTGATGGACTAACAGTATGTTGATTCTTTCCTTATCAACTTTCTACTTCTTTATCAAAAAATTATTATGCGAGTTATTTCAATTAATTAGTCTTATATGTCATGCTGATATTTCACACAGGTTCTGTTTTGGTTTTTATTTTATTAGAGAGAGAGAGAGAGAGAGAGAGAGAGAGAGAGAGAGAGGTGTCAAGATGGCCCCTTGACTCTTTGGAGGGGGGTAATTTCAGTATGGGTTGAAATAATCCCCAACAAGGATTATTTTGCCCCATTTAAAATAGTCACGGGATTATTTTCAGACTTTTATGAAATCAGGGACTAAAAAGGCCTAATGTAAATAGTCACGGGATTATTTTCAGACTTTATATATATATATATATATATATATATATATATATATATATATATATATATATATATATATATATATATATATAGTATATGCCAAATTATATAAAGGAGCAAATATATAATTTATTTATGTGAAAGATTCATGAAAAAGAAAAATATAATTTGGAGCATAAGCCCCATCACAAGCGTTCCATATGAATTGCCTCTATAGGGGTGTTTGAGATTCAAACAATTTCTCTTTCTCGTCCATATTTAAACCACCCACCGACTCCACAATTATACACATCCTTCTAGCCTCTCATTTTTCGGTGAGGCCTCCTCTTCTCTTTTTTTCTTACACCAGTTCCTCCATTCTCTCCTTAATTCCTTTTACTACTTCTAGATATTAAGTGAAGTATGCGACTTCTCTCATTCGCTTCTCCACCCACCACACATAATCTCCTTAGTATTTTAATGTTCTTTTGATTAATCTCTTTTTTTTCTGTAAAATTATTTTTCTAATATAGTTTCTTTTCTATCATTATTGGCCGTCATGTTTAATCCGGACCAATCTTCTTCATTGTATTATCTCATAGTATACGTGTAATCAGTATCTAATTTTTCTTAAATTTTTTTGCGATGTCAAAATTCTGCTTCAAATTTTTAGTTAAAATTTATATTTTAGAATTAAAATAATTATAATTATTTTACATATTGAAAGTTTCTTTAATAAGATTATTTGAAGAAATAATTTTAATAGTTTAAAGATAGTAGTGATCTATATCTAGTCTGGAAACCCGACAACGCAAGACTAATGATACAGTGGAGGTTGAAATAGTACATCGACTATTTATTATAACAAAGACACACACAAATATAAAATTTTTAATATTTTAGTGTGAATAATTATTATTACTTATCTACGGTGTATTAAATGTCTCTTAGTAAAATTATCCTTAAAATTTTATCTGCATTTGCTCGCATATTTTCTCTACTCAACTTGTTTTGCTTTCAAAAGCTCTACTCAACTTGTTTTGCTTTCAAAAGCTCTACTCCCCCTTACTTTCTCTGTATATTGCAAAATTCTTATAAAAAATTCCTCAATATTCTGCATGATAAATTTTTGGATCTGAGATTTTTATACCTCCTCATTATGAAAGTTCTTGTAGCAATGAATTTACTTTATTTTATTGCATATATCAGGTCAACTGTTCTTAAAATTGCATATATATTTACTGGAAAACTCAATCAAATGTATATATCCAATGGGGGGGGGGGGGGTGATTCTTACCCAAATAAATTATGTAGATGCTCCTTTATATGGCTATATATATATATATATACCGTTTGTCGTGACTCTTTGGTAGTACAACATTGTGTCCCTTGAGGTCACGGGTTTGATCCCGCCTGAGTGCATCGGCCTTGAAGTGTAGGATCGAGTGATTAGGCACATGAGAATGGCTTGGGGCTCGTATCATAGCTTCTATCATTCTTTTTATTATTCTCTGGTCAGCTTTATTTGATCGCTTGCTGTTGTTTGTGTTTATTTTTGTTTGCTCTTCAAGCTTATTGGTGGATTATGCTTGACTAAATTTTTGTGATTTCGAGATAAAGCTGTTATGGTTTCTGATTTTATGTCTACTTGAACACCATCAGCACTACAACATCTGCCTGTTCAAACAAAATTATAAATTATATTAACTGCTATTTTCTTCAATTTGTACTGATCTCAATACGAGATTTAAATCTCTGGTCTCTTTTGTTGGTAAGTTGTTATTTTTAGTCGGATCTCTTCTTATATTTTATGTATTTTACATATCTAACACAGTTTGGTTTTTTTATAATTACAATGCTTTTATATTATAAATCAATGCTTGAAATATGTATTTTATTAATAATAATGATATTTTCATGTGATGTTAAAGATTTGAATGTTATGTATGTAAATATCAAACTTTAGGTGTTAGATATGTAAATATATAAAAACGGTTTTGTATGTATGTAAATGCCCCAAAAATAAATTACAAAATTCATTTACTCCTAAGGTTATATATTCCTTTATGAATAGACCTTACCATTTTGGTTCTCTCGACACATTACTTTCATGGAAGCATGCTGTGTCCATAAAATAACTGAAGAATAAAGTAAAAAAAAGTCTCAAATTAATTTACTTTTAGTAAGCAAACCTGTTAACGATTAATTATTTAAAAACATTTAATCATTATTATGTATTTGTATTTCGAACATTCAAGTTTTTGTTGACATTTATACATCTAAATTTTTATATAATGCTAAAAATAATATTATTTTAATTTTAACGTAAAATGATGTATGTAAATTTGATTTTAGGTGTTAGATATGTAAATAATTAGAAGTTGGTGATATGTACAGTTTTAAAATGGATGAGCAAAGGGGAGTATATCTGTTTTTGTTTTATAGCGGCTAAGGTGCAAAAAAGGCCTTTAAATCAGAATATGATGAGCTTTATTGAGCTGACTCATAACATGGGTGCTAGTTATCGTTCTCTTTTTATCATATAAATTGTGTAATGTCATGTCTCTCTGATCATATGGGACTAAAATAAGTTTGAATATGTTAAAATATGGGTTGTATTGAAGAAATAAAATATTCATAAATTCTTTAATTCTTATTTTTTTATAATATAAATTTTATATTCTTATTAACTATCATAAATTATTTCTTTATAAATTATGTTGTCATTATAAATTATTTATAAATTTTATTATGTTAATCTTGTACTCATAGATTCAAAAGCCTTTAAATCATCATGTGCTTTATTGGGCTAACTCATAGCATTTGCTTAATTTATCAAGTTCTATTTTCTATATAAATTATGGGAATTGAAAATTTTAGAATGTGTCAAAGTCTGGGCTGAACAATGAAGTAATAACATTGTAAAAAGATTGTAATTGAAAATATTTTTATCTAAATTTCAGATTCTTGTTAATTATTATTATTTATTATTTTTTCAAATTATATTTTTATTACAAATTAGAAAATTGATTTAATATCTTAAATATATAATAAGAAAATAAATTGTAATATAATTTTATCTAATTGTTATTAGAATAAATAAACATTTAATTAACATATTAAAACATTTAATGATGTATATTAAATTTATTTAATTTAAAATGTATAGTATGAAACTATATATATATATATATATATATATATAATACATTTAAAATAAAAAAATATATATATAGATAGATAAATATGATTTATAATGATAAATATAATAAGAACATAACTTGTAATATAATTTTAGTGAAATCTTATAATATTAGTAACAAAATAAAATTAAAGAATGATTATACCTGGATTCTGGAATTGGCAATACAACATACCTCATATTTGTGCGGCAAGAAATTAAAAAAAAATAAAAAAAATATTCGTTTTCCTTAAAACTTAGATAAATGCATTATTTATTAAAAATAAGGGAAGAAATAAAAGAAAATTGAGAACTAAATTTTGAGCTCAGATAAAACACCCAACTTCACAAATGATATCATCGTCTATTCACTTTCACTTATAGTTTATAAGAAGTTAATGTATAAAGAGGCAAGAAATAGACATGTAAACTGTGAGAAATGTCCACTAAAAGTTACTAAAATACATGCCAGGAAAATTTAAGTTGAAAGAAATGAACCAATTTGAAACTTCAAATAAAGTGAACTCTTATTAACAATTGGTTGAACGATCCCTTCATTATTGGCTATCATCATCGCTCTTAAATCCGAGCACAATTAACTAGAACAAAGTAGTAGTATCTGAACTATTAAAAAGAAATAGCTAAGTCAATTATGTTAATCCTTCATAAATTGAAAATTCCAATCTAATCAACCATGCTAAATAAATAAAGCAACAAAGCAAAATAAACTGATGAGCCAACACTGTCAGCCATGTCAAGAAAAAAACAAGTAGGCAAAAAAACCAACTGGCTAAAACACTATTAGCTAGAGAAGGATTAACATACACTACCAATCAGTCAAAACACTACCAACCAAACAAACCTAAGCCAAATAAAAAACGGTAAAGCAAAATAAACCAACTTATTACTATTCTCACATATGAGCTTAGAAATTGCTTATGCTAATGTAACCAACTTCGTCCAAAATTATCCGACAAGTTAGTGTGATTTGAAGATACGAATTTACGCATGTATTATTGTCTTACTGATTAATTGATACCCTAAATATAAAACTAAAAATCATAAAATTAAAGACACTCATTTATCCTCCCAAGCCGCAATACGCTTATAAAACAATATTTCAGATAATCGATTGAGTTTATGCGGCTGACTTACATCATTGATCAACCAAAAATAGAATTGAATGCACACAACATCCAACCATGTCACAAAATGAAAAATAAGTGTAGCACACATTCATTATCAATGACACAACCATGAGAGTAAACAAGAAATCGTAAGACTCAACATATAAAGAATATAGTTTTTCATGCTAAAATAAAAGAAATACGTGTTATTCATTATCAATAATATGACAATATGAAAGCAAGACCAAAAAATAATCCATAATCAACAACTAAAACAAGACATAAAATTCAGTTCATAAGCCATTGAATATTAGAGTCCATTCAATGTACTTAAAATGTTAAACTGAAATAAATAGATTTACTATCCCGATTAATAGAAAACTTATTACCATTTTGTTGAAATAACTTTGTCAAATTTGTGACACTCAAGCTTTTTGGAATACACACAATTAAGTTTTCTCTCGTAAGAATGTCACACCAAAGATTGCAAAGAAGATTACACATTTATATAAATTTAAGAAAAAGGCAAATGCAATAGGTATTAAGAAATATATAACAATGTAAATTTTACGAAAAGTTCTTTTGATAATTTGTATGATGCTCTAATCAAATTACCACTAAACACTAATGCATCCAATTTTCTTGGTGAAATTGAGCTCCTATAATCATTAAGCAAACGATCTCCTGCACTGAATGTTGACTAAGAGGCACTTCTTGTGATTGGAACTATAAAAAATCTTGTCATATTTGAAAGAATTTTGTATTTCATGGTTGACATATTCCATCAATTTAAAATCAAACTCTCAATCAAGACATTTAACACAAGCTTCTTCTAAGTATAGCACGAAGTCAGACTTTTGTGAAAGTATAAGCCCAGTTGAATTTATGAAATTATATTATCTAGCCAAATCATGATGGAACAATTATTGCCTTGTGCTGTGATTGATGCCCAACTTGAGAGTTAGAGGTAAAGACTTCACTAACTTCTTTACCAACAAGTCATCTCTCAACAACATAATAGGAATACATCTCAAGAAGTGTTTATTCACACCATTTTTCCTTTAATTCAAAATATCAACATCATAAATTCGAGGGTAATAATAGTAGATGACAAACAATTTCATTCTAGGATCCAAAATACAAGCAATTATAATATGGAATAGTCGGTCTAATATTTATCAAATGTTGACTTCATGATTGTTGTTATGTTAGGTATAAAATGAGTATCAGATAAACATTCTCTATTCAAGATTTTTTTATTAATAAGTATTAGATTTGAAATAAGTCTATTTATTGTAGTATACTTGAACCATAAGAATCTCATTTATTCGATGAAAAATATGAAGCAATTTTTTGATTTTATCAAACTGATTCTAATCATCCTCAGATGACAACTATGCATAATTAAGATCTCACAAAGTAAGTTAGGAAAGATAAATTTATAATAAAATGTAGGGTCTAGCATTTTGTATGCAAAGATCCAACATATTGGCACATTAATGCACAATGACTTTGTTGAAAGCAAATTAATCTGCCTCATAATCTCACCAAATTTATGCAAGCGTCTTGGGGGTCATTTATAAATATGATTGACACTCTGATCTTTTCATTCACTTTATCAATTTCTTCCCATAATGAGAAATACAGACCTACTAGTAAACAATCCTTCAAATTTCTAGCAACCACATCATTAGATGATGCATTGTCTAAAGTAATGGTGCTAACTTTATTCATGCAAACTTTATTGCAAAAAGCCTTCAAAAATTGCTTCAGATATAACAACAGCGCTATGTGGAGGATCTAAATTATTATAATTATCCTGTAATGTAGTTTCAAATCATAACTAAGATAGCGCACAGTAAGACATATATAATCAATCCTCTGACTTGATGCTCAACAATTACTAGTAAGTGAAACTCTCTCAACTAATTTCAAATATTTTTTCTATTTTTTTTCTCAGTTTTATACACCTTCGTTACTCTTCTTTGACAACAAATCATGAAATTGTTCAATTGTTTGGATTCTTTGATTTTGTTAAAATGTTAAACCATAAATGCTCGACTGTCATGAAAGGATGCTTATGCACAATGATCATCTTAACAACAATATTTTTTATTAAATAATGTTCATGTGTAGATGAAAAACCTAAAGTAGAAATAAATTCAGTTTCGTTAATATCTTCGACAATTGGGTCAAAGAGTTTTTGATTTTCATCTCTACCCCCAGTTTTATTAAAGTGATATTTCCTATAATGTCTACTCATTTGAGATGTGATATATTATTTTATTTCACATAACACTTCACACAATAATTGCATTTTCACTTCTATATAATCTTTCCCTTTTCTATAACTTATATTTCAGTAAAGTGGTTTTATACCTCTGATCTTCGTCTTTTATACTTCTTATCTCCATTTGAAGCAATTTCATCCACACTCTCAGTGAGAGTTGGCACTACATCAAAATGGGGCCATTGGCTGGTCAAACAGAAGAAGAAAAAAAGAGGGTTCTAAAGGGTGTGTGGGCTAGTAGGGTTTAGTTTGTGTTAGAGAGAAGAGTCCTTAATTGTGTAAGAAGAGTTTGGATATATCTTGCAAGGAACTTCAAGAATTTCTTGGGGAGTGATGCAGGCAGACTTTATATTATGCAAGAACTTATGAACCCAAATTTATATATATTTAGAATGATTTTTGTAAAGTCCAAACTTCAATGCAAGTATACGTATCGTATCAAGTAATACATTGCTCTAATGAAGTCCTGGTTATCAAGTAATACAGGGCACACTCCTTATAATAAATAGTGTAATACTGAAATCCAATACTCAAATCGCAATTAAAGTTTAAGTTTACTTCTACTAACAAGATGCAGAAAACGGTAACAATTAAGCAAACTACAATTACTTCTAATAACAGAATTAACTAACAGACACACACTAAGCTATGTATTTGAAAGGTTTTGATATATATGAAAAGTGTCATTCCTCTTGCAATGAGTATATGATGTCTGAATGATATGGAATGATTATTTATTGTATTGTGCCAAATAGGAGCATACATATTTCTTTACCCTTAAAAGTGTACCCCCTCTTCCAAGCATGAAAAAAACATTGACATATCCTAAGTTCAGTCACAAAATCTATGACTAGGCTGGGAGGATACTGGCTGTCACTACGGAGCTCCCACTCACCTTTCACCTGAAGGCTAACCTTCGAGTTTAGTTACGATCTTAAGACCAAATTGGGGATCTCAGCCTGTCACCCTGAAACCTCCAATTTGAAGCCCATCAAAACACATTTCCCTATTTATTTGCACTCAATTCCCATGAACTACGCAATTCATCTATGGACATTGAATGGATTCTTCATTATTGTTGTAGGACACTCAATCCTTTCAGAGTAAATGTACAACAATAGATTTTAACAATTCAATTGGCTAGATCAAAAAATAAATTAAGTTCGAAATGAAAAACCATCACAATTTCTTCAATACTTTAAAAGCACTTCAAATCCACATCATCACATCATCACATCTCTATGCAAGAAGAAAGACAAAGGAGACTACTCAGAATTCATAGAGAAGACACAATAAAACATGGATTTTATATATAAAAGAAAAGTCATACAAACCACAAAAGCAAATACAACTTATATCTTTCTCTTTCCCAAGCAAATCCCTTGAAGTTCCTTTGAATCTTTTTCTCTCTTCTTTGCACCACTCAATTCCCTCTTTAGAATGGAAAGAAAGAAGCAATCTCTCACTTTACTCCTTCTCCTTCACTCCTTAGAGAAGAATCACTCTCAAATCTTCACTTCTACACTCTTCTCTTCCAAGCCCTAACTCTCTTCCACTCACACACACACACTAGAACTTCCTAAACTCTACTAGACTCTACCACTACCACCACAAATTTCTTCCAAATATAGTTACATATATGTTATAAACAAAATCTCAAGAGTTTCCTTAAGCATCCCTTCAAAAAGCCACCAAAACTCTTCAAATTTAAATTACACCAACATTGGGTGCCGGCAGCGCTCTATCACCAATTTAATTCTGGGGCTCTCGGGAAAATGTCGCTGGTGGCGCCAGAAGCTATTTTCTCCCATTTTGGTCCTTTTCGCTTCTTTTCGCTCCAATCATCTAAAATCATCATACCTGCAACAAATCATGAAATATACCTTTCTTTAAAGTGCAATATCACAAAAATGATTAAAATTATATAGCAAAAATAGTATATATTTTTGGTGCATTAAAATCCCCCAAACTTAACTATTACTTGTCCTCAAGTAATTCTTTTACTATATAAATATATAACTCAAGGCAATGTACTTTTCACCTGTAGGACAATAAAATTTTTCATTCAAAGGAATATATTGGTAATATTTTTAGAAAGAAATTTAGTAACTTAGGTCAACACTACAGGTATAAGAATATTCAACAATGAAGTCTAAAAGTTCTAGTCTTCTATTTATTTCAAGATAAACCATAATTTGTCACATAAGAGTGCCTTGAAAGATTATATGAAAAAGGAGTTCATGCAAACTTTATCAGAATGTAGGCTAATACTTTAAATATAAATTCATAAATGAAATCAAGTTCTCCCTTAAGGGTGACTCAAGTGAGGCCAATTTTTGATTAGACATCTCCTCAACCTTCTCCTCATAAATATTTTTCTTTATTTTTCTTTTTATTTTTCTTTTTGGGATTGTTTTTCAATCCTTCTTTTCTTTTTTTTTCTCTTTTTTTATATATATGAGGATTACTATATCTGGATAGTCTTTAATGATTTTAAACTTCACTATCCTCTTTCTAAAGTTCAAACTTGAAACACATCCTTACTTTGTAATTAGGTATGAGCTTTATTATTCATCATAAAATAAGAATCTCTTCTTAACACATAATACTTTAAATCATTTAAATTTTCAAAAATACAGTTTCTTTACTTCAAATAGTTAACCATATTCAAATCCTTTCATACCAAATATCTTACCCCTATAAAATTAACCTTTATTACTAAAAAATTTCATCCAAACCTTCCATAATATTCAACTGAAATAAAAAGTTTTAGTTATCTAAAGTGAGGTTCAACTGCCAGAAGTTATGCTAATAACTTCTTTTGAAAAATATAAAAATTGAGAACAAATAAGAGTTAATATTTTTCTACCCTCACCCAAACTTAAATTTTTCAATAAATTTGAAACAATAGAGAGTAAAAGAAACTAACCTTTTTGTGTCGGGATCTTGAAATCTTCAAAAGCTATCTGGTATTAGAAAAATTTACAACTAGCAGGTATGAAACAGTTAGTAACAGTGATATAAAATTTTTAAACATTTGCAGGGTAAAGAGATATCAACTTTAAAAATCTAAACATCTAACAAAACACCACAACTACTAAACAAACTATCACAACACTACACATTTCATATAACAATTTCAACTTTTCATTACAACATAACAGTACATCGACAGGTTCATACATCACATGAAAAATAAATAACTACTACATCACAAAAATACAACACATAAAAAGAAAAACAAAAACAAAAACAGAAAAACTACCACTTTTCATCACCAGTTTCATCAGTAGGGTCAGAAGGATCAGGTCTATACGGTGTATAGCTGGGGCAAGTAAGGAATTGTTCCCCGATAAATATATGTGCTCCAAAAACTTGACTCCACACCAAATATATATGTGCTGATGATTTAGATATGAAAATTATAATTTTATAATATGAGATACTACACAAGTATACGTATCATTTATCAAGTAATATAGAACTTTCTGATTAAGCCCCGAGATATCGAACCCACAGGGAAAATTTGAAAATCTTTAAAGGAATCAGAAAATTATCTTTTTACTTTTTTATGGCTTTTGAAAGTATGTCTTGATTTTGAAAAGTTTTGAAAGTTGATTTGTCTTTTGAAATTTTCTTAATAAAATGTTAAGCAAGAAATTAAAATTATAATAATTAATAACACTGTATGTAAAACACTATTAACTAGAATATCTTTTTCTTTCCTTTTATGAAGTAGTAATAATTGTTAAAGTATTGTTGTGGAAGTATTTAAATTTGTTGTGACAGATAGAAACAAATGTGTTCTTTACCCTTACTTGGTTCTATAAAGAACATAGGTTAATTTGAAATTTTTATCACTTTGAACATGGTTAGGCAGGGAAGATACCAGTCTCTCACTCTAGAGTTACCTCGATTCCCAGGGCTAAGTTCTCATAACAAAACTCAAAACTTCAAACTAAATTAGGGGGTTTTAGCCTGTCACTCTAAAATCCTCTAATTTTACTCCCTTCCATAAAAATATCTTCTAATATTACATTCAATTATATGGACTACAATTCTCACCCATATAATTGCATGTGATTCTTACTAACTTTTATGAGACAATACCGCATTGGATCTTACATAATCTCAAGAAATTCTAAAACTTAACAGGCTAAATTAAGAAGTAAACAAAGTTTTCAGAATCAATCTTCACAACTTCTTCCAACTTTAAACACTTATACTTTCCACAACAATTCTCCATAAACTAATTACTTCTCAATTTAAGAAAGAAAAATATAAAGTAAACTACTCAGAATGCATTGAGAAAATACAAAAACACATTGATTTGAAATTAAAAACCATAAGAAAAACAAAAAACAAAAACAAGTATTAATTAAAAAACTAAATGTAAGAACAAAAATAAACACTTATCTGAAAATTCTCTCCACAAGATTCAGGAAGTTCCTCTGAAACTTTAACTCTTCACTAAACTACTCCTCAAAGCGGATCTCCCAACTCCGATGACTCAGAATAAACTTCAAACTTCAATAAAAACTAAACTAAAAGAAAGAAAAGAAGTGGGAAGAAGAAGACTTCACTCCGACCATTTTCTCCTTTCTACTCTCTACTCCTACTCTTAATAAAAACTCTCGTAAAATAAAAGTAAAATACTATAAAAACTCTCTTCAAAATGCAAGTGGAAGAAAGGAAAAGGAAGAGCTCCTTAATCTTTCCTAAGGCTCTCTTTAAATAGTAAATCAAAAGGTGCCTTGGCGTCTCTTCAAATGTGTCCAGATTCAATGTATCCACCAAAGAATGCACCCCTTTATTAAAACTTTTCAACCAAAGAAATTTATGGAAGTTACCACCAAGAGTTGCATCCCATCCCCTGTTGAAATTGGCGCCAAATTCCTTTAGAATTCGATTTTTAATCGTGGCGGCTAAGCGCCGGTCCAGCGGCGCTTAGCCGCCAGTGCCCAAATTTTCATTTTTCATCTTTTTTTTTCCAAATTTGATCCAATTTTGCTCCTTTCATCATGACCATCCATTTTCATCATACTTGTAAGAAAAAAATAAAATACCTTCCATTAAAGTGCAATATCATTAAAAATAGGTATAAAAATGTGCATAAAAATACTATATATTTTAGGTGTATCAGGAATATCACATCAGTCTCCCCCTCATGAATCTAACCTGGGCGTCATGATAGGCAATATCAAACTCAACTCTTCTTCTCATATAATCCTCATTCACATCACTTCTAGCCTCAAACACATCCATCTTACCATGGAGTCTATCCATACTAGCACTCTGTAATCTTAACTGCTCCATAATATCGGACAATGTAGGGGGCTCAGAAGTAGATGGAATGTCATAGCTCGTAGTAGAAATATCAGTACTCCTACTCTCATCTCGTGCTCCCACATGAGACTCATAAGTACGAATAATAGTCTTGGTAATCGGTCTCAGTGGTATAGCTACCTCCTTAGAACTGTTGAATTCAACTACAGACTGAACACACAGGGTATGAACTAGGGCAGGATGTCCTAATCCTCCAGTGGTCTCTCCTCTAGCAATAGACTGAATGTTCTTGAAGACAATAGCTCCAATATCAATCTTCTTCATATTCTGAATACAATAGTTCAAAATTGCTCTATCTTTTGTAACTTCACTATGGTGATAAGAAGGTAACAAGTCTTGTAGAGATGAAAAAGTGCCAGACTTTAGATGCAACATTTAACTTGGAAGTAGGGAAGTTAATCATCTATTTTTGACTTACTTTCCATTCCCCTTTTCCATCTGTCAGAAAAGTAATCACTTCCTTTAAATTCGCCTCTCGAGTATCAAAATTTTCATATTCACATACAAAAGGTTCCTAAGTCTGATAAAATGCATTGATACGCTGAGGAGTAAATTCAACAATTTTTCCTCTAACTAACACTTATTCAGTCTCAGTCTAAAGCATGTTTGCATAAAACTCTCTCACAACACCCAAAACAGCATTTGCAGTAAAATAACAAAATCTTTCCCATTTTTGCTCGGCAATTAACTGTTCAACAGATCCACTAGGATTGTCAAAAGCTCGATTCTGAATACACTTCTTATTGTAAAGGTAAGAATTAAAATGAAATTGCTCCTTGACATTGACAAATCTTTCTTCATCATAATCAAAATTTCTCTTACCTTTACTCATCCTTGGAGCCATGTGAATTTCTAAAAAAATTGGAAGAAAACTCTAATAAATTTCAAATCCATAATGTAACATACTCCAAATACAATTCTAAACAAGCAAGAGCAAATTTCATCATAGGAAATCCCAAACTTTCTTCAAAAATCCCAAAATTCCAATCTAAGCAATGTGAGAGATTCTTATGGTGAAAATAAAAAATTTTTAACTCAGAGTGAAGCTCTTACCAGGAGAAGTGTAGATCCGGTCTCGAAAATCCTTGAAATCGCTTCAAATCCAAGATCTAGCAAGCCCTAGGTCTTCAAAGTCACGAAAATGGAGGAGAAAGACGAAAGCAAAGGAAAAAATCGCGGGTCCCAGGGTAAAAATCGGGAAACAAAAGGGTCTTGGCCTTTTTTGGTACTCGGGTGCCGACGGCGCTCTATTTTTTTTAATTAGCCAAACTCTCTGTATTTGGGTGCCGACGGCGTCAGTTCAAAATTTTTTCTGGCCAAAATTTTTTTCGTAATTTCAATAATTTCGTCCTCCACAATGAAATTTAACACTTCATTAAGCATCTATTTCATCACACAAGCAATAAATAACACAATTCTTACACAAACAACAAAAAACATCACTTCTATATATGAAATCCACATTACAACATAAACACTAACATATTCATCAAATCAAATCAACAACCATTAGATTTTTAGTGTTGCAAGTCCACTACGATAAGCAAACACTAAAATCTAAGCACACAAAAAAAAATTAAGCATAGTAAATCCAAATGCATACTACAAAGCAAAGCAAAACAAATACTAAACAAACCAAACAAAATTAAGCAATGCAAAGAAAACACACATCAAACACAAGCAAAATCCAGTAGTCACTCCTCATCAGTCTCCGAACTATCTTCCTCTCTGATATCTCCAATAGATTGATGATGCATGAACAAATTATAGAAGAGACGAAATGGGAATTTATCATATGAATCCTCAACAATCACGACATTCTTCTTCATCAGATTAATCAGGCCCATTTCAATCCGACCAGTGTGATCAAATTGTTCCTTCATCCTCCAGTCTATATGATCAACTAAGTCAAAAATATTATTAATGGAATTCAAAACATTCTGTACCTCTTTTTCCAACTGCTTCATTTTCTTCAGTATCACTCTGGAATTTTAAGGAAAGTAAGGCTGAATGGGTTGTGAAGTCTGAGTTGGTTGATCAGCAAGCAGATCCATATCACCTTCATCTCCTACTTTTTGGTAGTCATAAAGATTAGTTGGATCAATAGGCCTTTAGGGAAGAAGAAACTTTTCCCAACTTTCATACGAAACTTGTGATTGACTACACAACAGAAATATGATGGACGGGTGTCCAAGCCCATATTTAGATCCATGAACTATCAATCCCAAAATGGATTTTACAATTATATTTCCAATATCAATCGGCCTTCTAGTTTGAATACAGAAATTCAAAATAACACTTTCCTTGGTTACTTTATTAATCTTCAAAGTTGGAAATAACTTCACC
Source organism: Papilionanthe hookeriana x Papilionanthe teres (assembly GCA_022702705.1). Lineage (NCBI taxonomy): Eukaryota > Viridiplantae > Streptophyta > Magnoliopsida > Asparagales > Orchidaceae > Papilionanthe > Papilionanthe hookeriana x Papilionanthe teres. Next base: position 37,692,229 of record CM040437.1, on the reverse strand, counting down.
GAAATAAATTAATGCCACTGCTTTGACACCAGATTTAAAGATGTAGAAGGGAAACTAATATATCCATTGTCTCTTACTTCTCAATCTTCATTTTCATTCGTCAAATAATGATAAACATCATTCATATTATCGCTTGTCGCATTAAAATTGGAATAGTGAAAAATATGTACATTCTCAATCATAAAAATATCATTAATTCTCGCAGGAGTGAATTGCACAAACCTACCTCGCACAAAGATGAATCCTTGTTTGATCCCATGAAGATTTGCATAGAATTCCTTCACAACCGGAATGACTACGGCAGCGGTAGTGTAACATAGCACTTCCCAACGCTTTTCTTTATTATCTCTTCAACTCTTGTATTAGGATTATCCATACCTTGATTAATAAAGCCTCTCTCCTTAATAATCCTCCTCATCATCATCACCTTAGTGAACAATTGCTGCACCTCGAAACTGATAAACTTCCGTCTGTTGAAAAAGCGAGATCGAGGGGTTTCTATGGAGTAGGAATCCATGAGATGCAAATTAGGAAAGGAAGTTTTCATTTTTCTGGTGGTTAGAGGTTTAAAATGGAGTTTTGGGAGTTATAAGAAAGAAGATCCCGCTAAAAACCGCTAAAAACTGCCAAAAACCGAATTTTAAAACTCCAGAAATTGTCACCAGGATTTGGGCGCTGGCGGCGCTCAAATTTGAAGTTCAGAATGTTCTCTGTATTTGGGCGTCGTTGGCGCCCATTCTGGTGCCGGCGACGCCAGTGGTAAAAAACTTCACCGAACTTCGTTTGGCCCGAAATATTCCAATATCTCAATTCGATCCAATATTTATCAATTTTTAAAAGTATTTAGGAGTGATTTGGATTCCAAGATAAGTATCTAAAAGCACAACTACAAAAAACAAGAAAACACACCACAAAGATACATATGGGTTGCCTCCCATAAAGCGCTTAGTTTAACGTCTTCAGCCCGATAAACCATTTAGTTAATCGAGATGACTCAATATTAAAACCTTTTTGAAGTCAGGTTAAAACCTATCAAAGTACGGCTTTAATCGATGCCCATTAACCTTGAAAATCTTTCCAGTATCAGGATCCTCAATATCAACAGCTCCAAATGAATGAACTTTTACAACTGTAAAAGGTCCCAATCATCTAGACTTGAGCTTTCCAGGAAATAATTTCAATCTTGTGTAATATAACAAAACTTTCTGTCCATATTCAAATTTCATTTTTAATATCTTCTGATCATGCCACAATTTCATTCTCTTTTTATGGATCCTGTCATTGTGATAAGATGCATTTCTAATTCTTCCAATTCATTCAATTGTATAAATCTCTTTTCTTTAGCATTTTTCAAATTAAAATTCAACTCTTTTATAGCCCAATATGCTTTATGCTCCAATTTAACCGATAAATGACAAGTCTTACCAAACACTAATCTATAAGGAGACATTCCAATAGGGGTCTTAAAAGCAGTCCTATAAGCCCATAATGCAGTATCTAATCGAGCAAACTAATCTAATTTGTGACTATCCACAATTTTCTCCAAAATTCTTTTAATTTCATGATTAGACATTTCTGCTAAACCACTAGTCTGAGGATGATAAGTAGTAGAGATTCTATGAATAATATTATATTTCTCAATCAATCTCTTTATTTGATTATTCCTGAAATTGGATCCACCATCAGTTATAATCACTGTCAGCATTTCATATCTCACAAATACATTTTTCTTTAAAAATTTTAAAATACTCCGAGCTTCACATCTAGATAAAACAATAGCTTCAATCCATTTCGAGACATAATTAACTGCAACCAGTATATATAAATTCCCAAATGGAGTAAATGGTCCCATAAAATCTAATCCCCATAAATAAAAAATTTCAACTTCCAAATTATAATTTAGAGGCATTTCATTTCTTCTAGAGATATTACCTACTCTCTAACATCGATCACATGATTTAATATATTTGTATACATCCTTAAAAAGAGTAGGCCAATACAATCCAGATTGTAAAATCTTAAAAACAGTTTTATGAACACCAAAATGACCTCCAAATTCAGAATCATGACATCGTTGAATAATTAAATTAGTTTCTTCCAGTGGCACATATCTCCTAATAATCAGATCCTTACACAGTTTATATAGATAGGGCTCATAATAAAAATAAAATTTTGCATCTTATTTAAACTTCTTTTGTTGTTGCCTTGTTAAATTAGGTGGTACAATATCACTCACAATATAATTCACAATATCAGCATACCAAGGAAAATTTCTTCCCATAATAGTATAAAGTTGTTCATCAGGGAAAGTTTCTGTAACTTCCTTCTCAAATTCAGATAATTTATCATATTCTAATCTCGACAAATGATCAACTATTTGGCTATCAGATCCCTTCCTATCAACTATAATAAAATCAAATTCTTGCAAAAGAAGTATCCATCTAATCAATCGAGGTTTGACATCATTCTTTTGCATTAAATATTTGATAGCTGAATGGTCTGTATGCACAATACTTTTGGATCCAATTAAATAAGGTCTAAAATTTTCAAAAGCAAATACTATAACTAATAACTCTCTTTCAGTAGTGGTATAATTAATCTGAGCTTCATTAAGAGTTTTACTAGCATAGTAAATGACTTTAAAAACTTTATCATGCCTCTGCCCTAAGGCTACTCTGATCACGTAATCACTAGCATCACATATGAGTTCAAATGGTTTCTCCCAATTAGGTGAAACAATTATAGGTGCAGCGATTAATTTCTCTTTCAATAATTCAAAAGCACACAAACATTCATCATTAAATCAAATTTTCTATCATTTTCTAGAAGTCAGCACAAACGTTTCGTAATTTTAGAAAAATCTTTAATATATCGCCTGTAAAATCCAGCATGTCCTAAGAAACTCCTCACCTCTTTCACGGTAGTGGGTGGTGGCAATCTCTCAATCACTCAAATTTTAGCAGGGTCAACCTCAATACCAAATTCAGAAATTTTATGCCCAAGCACAATTCCTCCTGCAACTATAAATTGACCTTTCTCTTAATTCAAAACTAAATTTTTTTTCTCGCAAAGCTCCAAAACTTTTGCTAAGTTTTCCAAACAGATTTCAAATGAAGTCCCGAATATAAAGAAATCATCCATGAAAACTTCTATTCCATTATCTATCATACTACTGAAGATAGACATCATACATCTCTGAAACGTTGCAGATGCATTACACAGTCCAAAATGCATTCTTCGAAACGCAAAGGTTCCGTAAGGGCTAGTAAATGTTGTCTTTTCTTGATCCTCAGGAGCAATAGGTATTTGATGATAACTGGTATATCCATCCAGAAAGCAGTAGTGCTTGTGTCCAGCAAGTCTATCCAACATTTGATCGAGAAAAGGAAGAGGAAAGTGATCTTTTCGGCTGGCGGCATTTAATTTCCTATAGTTAATACAAATTCGCCATCCATTAATTTGTCTCGTGGGTATAATTTCATTAAATTCATTCACTTCAACAGTCACTACTCCCTTTTTTGGTACACAATGTATTGGACTCACCCAAGCACTATCCAAAATAGGATAATTAATTCCAGCATCCAGCCATTTTAAAATCTCCTTCTTAACTACTTCTTTCATTATTGGATTCAATCTCCTCTACGAATCAACTCTCGGTTTATGTTCTTCATCTAATAAAATTCTATGCATACAAATTGAAGGACTAATTCCTTTAATATCCGCTAAAGTCCATCCAAAAGCCTTTTTGTATCTTTTTAAAATTTCCAACAATTTTTGTTCTTGATATTCGTTTAACTCCGAAGATACAATAACTGGTAGGGTAGATGATTCTCCTAAAAACATATACTTCAAATGATTAGGGAGAATTTTCATCTCAAGTTCAGGAGGTTTTATTATAGATGGAATTAAGTTTTTATCTCCACCTTCCATAGTGTCTAATACTTCAAATCTCGCCTGAACATACTCCAAATCTTCATTCTTCTTAATATCTGGATTTTCTTCATTTTCAATTCCTTCTTCAAGCATATTTTCATACTCTGCTTCTTTTTCAAATATATTCTCAACATGATTTTTTCTCAAATATTCACAGACCTCCAGCCTAAAACATCATCGTCTTTTGCTATTGAGGGATACTTCATAGATTTTAAAATATTAAAGGTCACCTCTTGATCATTAACGCTCATAGTTAATTCTCCTTTTTGAACATCAATCACTGCTCTCCCAAGAGCAAGGAATGGTCTTCCCAAAATGATTGGAATTTCTTTATCTTCCTCCATATCAAGTACAATAAAATCCACAGGAAAATTTATCCACTTTCACTAACACATCTTCCACCACTCCTTTAGGGTAAGTAATGGAATGATCGGCTAACCGAAGAGCCACAGATGTTGGAAAAATTTCTCCTATTCCCAACCTTTTGAAAGTTGATAAAGGCATAAGATTAATACTAGCTCCCAGATCACATAAGGCTCTTCTGAAAATTTTTCACCTATCGCACACGGGATAGTGAAACTACCAGGATCTTTAAATTTTTCTGGATGTTTCTTTTGAATAATTGCACTACACTCTCCACTAAGTGCAATAGTTTCATGATGTGTGAACTTTCTTCTCTTTTTGAGAATATCCTTCATAAACTTGGCATAGTCAAGCATCTGTTCTAATGCTTCAACAAAAGGAATATTTATCGTTAATTTCTTAAGGATCTTCAAAAATTTTCCAAATATGTTATCCCTGTTTTGTTGCTTCAATCTTTGAGGAAATGGAGGTGGTGATTTTTCAACAGTACTCTTCATTGGATCAAGAGGATATTCCAAGTATGGATAAATCTTGTTTGAACCTTTTTCAATATCCACCATCTCTTTCTCTATTTCAACTTCTTTTTGTACTCGTCTCCAATTCCTTTCCACTTCTTAATTGAATAGCCTTAAGTTGTTCCTTCTTTTGATTTTTTGGATTGATCTCAACATTACTTGGAAGCATTCCAGAAGGTCTATTATTAAGTTCAGTGAAAATATGCCCCAATTGATTTTTAATATTTTTTATCGCAACACCTTGAGCTTGTATTTGATTTCCCATATTCAGATTCATTTCTTCAGTATACAACTTCTTATCCTTAAATTACGGGTTACTATTGAATCCAGAAGGATAAGAGGATCTAAAATTGATATTTCCTTGATTGTTTGAATTTCTAACTGGATTTATAGAACTGTTCCCCCAATGTGGGTTAACATTAGCATTGCTATTATTCTAGTTGAAATTTGGGTGATTCTTCCAACCAGGATTATAATATTTTGAATAAGGATTATTAGGTCTATTAATAGCATTCAAAATTTCATAAGGTGTCTGATATTCTGTTATCTGTCCAAATGAATTTTCCTCTAACACTTGGGGTGGTTGAGAATAATTCATTCCATACTGATCTATTTTCTTAGAAAGGACTGCAATTTGAGAAACTATCATAGTCATCATATCTGAATCATGAACACTAACTACTCTCTTAGGATTTACCCGCTTAGAGGGCCATTGAAAATTATTAGTAGCCATTTCTTTTATTAATGCGTATGCTTCATCAAAAGGTTTTGACATTAACGATCCACTAGTAGCAGCATCTATAATCGATCGCAATGATCCCACTAATCCATTTTAAAATGTTTGAATTATTAACCAGTCTGGTAAAGCATGATCTGGGTACTTCCTAAGAAGATCTTTAAATCTTTCCCAAGCTTCATATATTGATTCCCCTTCAAACTGACCAAAATATGTGATATAATTTCTTAGCTTAGCAGTCTTTAATGGAGGGAAATATTTTGATAGAAACTTTTGAGAAAGTTCTCTCCAAGTTCTAATAGATCCAGGCACTAACAAATTTAACCATGCCTTAGCTTTATCCTTTAATGAAAAAGGAAAAAGTCTAAATCTGACAGCATCACTCGACACTCCGTCATATTTAAAAGTGGCGCACAGTTCTAGAAAACTAGCGAGATGTAAATTTGGATCCTCATTAAGTGTTCCTCCAAATTGATTATTTTGTACCATTTGGATAATAGCAGGTTTAAGCTCAAATGAATTAGCAGCGACATCAAGATTTTGAATAGTCACATGAATTTCATCTGCTGTTGGGTTAGCTTAATCTCTTAAAGGTCTTGACAAAATTCCAATATCATTTCTCTGATTATCTTGATTATTCACCATTTCACAAGGAATTTTAGTTTGTTTTTGTTGTTTTCGAATTTTTCTAACAGTATGCTCTAACTCTGAATCGTAAGGTACTAAACCTATAGATTGGCCCAATGAAAAAATGTTAAGATTTTAATGCTTATTTTATATTGATTTTGATGATATTGCACTTTAAAGAAGGGTATTTTTGATGATTTATTGCAGATATGAAGATTTAAGGATATTGGAGCAAAAATATGCAAAAAGGAGCAAATTTGGAGCAAAAAAAGGACCAAAATTATGAAAATTTGATCTAGGGCGCTGACGGCGAGATCGACAGCGCCGACGACGTGTTTTTCCCGAGAGTTCAGAACATATTACAAGGGAGCCCACCGACAGTGAAGATCGAGGCCGCTGACAGCGGGGCTTATGTAGAAGGGTCCAAGGCTAAGTATTCTAGAAGGTCGCGAACAACGAGCTCGAGGCAGCCGACGGCGAGATTGACGGTTCTCTCATGAGGTACATAAAATGTGGAAGATTTTTGAAGGGATGCTTGGAAAAATCTTGGAAACTCTTCAACTATTTTAAAAGGAACAATTTGGGGCCGAAAAAAGGGTCCACTAGCGTCCATTTGTGTCCACCACGTGTCCATCTAATCCATTAGAGAGTAAAGTGTGTGAGTCTAGTGAGTCCATAAAGTTTCTAGAGTGTTAATTAGTGAGTTCAAATAGTGATATTTGTGAGGAATTCTTTGAGAGACTGTAAGAGTTGAAGGGAAGTGAGAGATTTCTTCCTCATTGCCGTTTCGAAGGAGAATTCTGCGTACTGTAAAGAAAGGAAGAGATTCAGAGGAACTTTAAGGAATTTGCTTGGGGAGGAATTTAAGATAAGTTGTATTTACTTATTTTAGTTTGTAGAACTTTGCTTTTCTATATGAAATCCAAGTTTTATCATATCCTATCCATGAAATCTGAGTAGTTTTTCTGTCTTTCTCCTTGTTTTGATATTTTTGTGAAATGGTAAATTGAATTAGTGTGCCAAGAAAAGTTTAAAGAAGTTGTGATAATCTTTTACTTAAATCTTAATTTAATTTCTATCTGGCCAATTGATTGGTTAAAATATATTGAGTTTAACAACTAAAGTAAAGATTACATTCAAGATTTAGGGAGGTCAAAGTCCTTGGAAGTAGGGTACAAATAAATAGGAAAATAATATTCATCAGGCGTAGAATTGGAGATTTTAGAGTGACAAACTAAAATTCTCAATTCAGTCTTATTGTTTGGGTGCTAATGTGTAGATGTTAGCCCTCAGACGAGGGGAACGTGGGAGCTCCGAAGTGAGAGCTGGCATCCTCCTGACCTGAGCGCGATTCGATAACCAAGCATAGGATTAGTCAATGTTCTTTATGCCTGGACCAAAGGGTAAAGAATAGGTATACCCCTATTTGACACAACACCGTTTTAACTAATTCTAATTATCCTTTCACTTTAATTTCTTAATGATACACCTAAAATACATAGTATTTTTATGCACATTTTTATACCTATTTTTAATGATATTGCACTTTAATGGAGAGTATTTTATGTTTTTCTTGCAGGTATGATGAAAATGGATGGTCATGATGAAAAGAGCAAAATTGGATCAAATTTGTAGTAGAATAATGAAAAATAAAAAATTTGGCACTGGCGGTTAAGCGCCGCTGGGCCGGCGCTTAGCCGCCACAGTTAAAAATCGAGATTCAAATGGATTTGGCGCCAACTTCAAAGGGGATGAGATGCAACTCTTGGTGGTAACGTCCATAACTTCCTTTGGGTGGTAAGTTTGAATGAAGGGGTGCGTTCCTTGGTAGATACATCGAATCTGGACACATTTTGAAGAAACACCAAGCACCTTTTGGTTTACTATTTAAAAAGAGTCTTACAAAAGATTTAGAGGAGGCAATTTGAGGAGACTCTTCCACTGCATTTTGAAGAGTACTTCCATTGTTCTTTCACTGCATTTTAAAAGTTTTTATTTAGAGTAGGAGTAGAGAGTAGAATGGAGAAAAGGGTCGGAGTGAAGTATTCTTCTTCCCACTTCTTTTCTTTATTTTAGTTTGTTTTTATTGAAGTCTGAAGTCTGTATTATGAGTCAATGGAGTTGGGAGACTTACTCTGAGAAGTAGTTTAGCGAAGATTCAATGTTTCAGAGGAACTTCCTTAGTCTTGTGGAGAGAATTTTCAGATAAGTGTTTACTTTTATTTAGTTTATTAATACTTGTTTTCGTTTATTATTTTTCTTATCGTTGTTTTTAATTTCAAATCAATGTGTTTTTATATTTTCTCAATGGATTATGAGTAGTTTACTTTATCTTTTTCTTTCTTAAATGGAGAAGTATTTAATTTAAAGAGAATTGTTGTGGAAAGTATAAGTGTTTAAAAGTTGGAAGAAGTTGTGAAGATTGATTCTAAAAACTTTGTTTACTTCTTAATTTGGCTCGTTAAGTTGTAAAATTTCTTGAGATTATGTATGATCCAATGCGGTATTGTCTCATAAAAGTTAGTAAGAATCACATGAAATTATATGGGTGAGAATTGTAGTCCATATAATTGAATGTAATATTAGAAGATATTTTGATAAAAGGGAGTAAAATTAGTAGATTTTAGAGTGACATGCTAAAACCCCCTAATTTGGTTTGAAGTTTTGAGTTTTGTTATGAGAAGTTAGCCCCCAGGTGGTGGGAATCGAGGGAACTCTAGAGTGAGAGACTGGTATCTTCCCTGCCTAACCATGTTCAAAATAATATAAATTTCAAATTAACCTATGTTCTTTATAGAACCAAGTAAAGGTAAAGAACACATTTGCTTCTATCTGTCACAACAAAAAATTGAATACTTCCACAACAATACTTTAAGAGTTATTATTACTTCATGAAAGGAAAGAAAAAGATATTCTAGTTAATAGTATTTTACATCCAGTGTTATTAGTTATTGTAATTTTAATTTCTTGCTTTGCATTTTTATTAAGAAAATTTCAAAAGACATATCAACCTTCAAAACTTTTCAAAATCAAGACATACTTTTTCGAAAACAATTAAAGAAAATAAAAAGATAATTTCTCTGATTCCTTTAAAGATTTCACATTTTCCCTGTGGGTTTGATATCTCGGGGCTTAATCAGAAAGTCCTATATTGCTTGATAAACGATACATATACTTGTGTAGTATCCCATATTATAAAATCATTATTTTCATATCTTAAATCATTAGCGCATTTATCTAGCAGAACCAAGTTTCTGGCATCCGTTGCACTTATACTCCTCGCGGCCCAAGTTTTTGACGCCGTTGCCGGGGAAATTTAATTTAAATTGCATTTTAAAGAGAATTAAGAAATTATAAATTTTTACTTTTCTTTATTTTTGTTAGTGTGTTGTATTTTGTTTTGTTTTATTATTGTATGCGTAGTTCAGGTTCTGAAGGACTTGTGCCTTATGATTCTGAATTAGAAAGAACTATCAGAAAAATCAAAAAAATTAAAAATACAGAAAAAGAAAAAAATATTCAAGAAATGACAAATCATCAAAATCAAAATGTTGACATGTCGGCGAATTTTTAATTTAATTTACAGATATATATAATTTGGAAAGTAATGTTTTGATTTTGAAAATAATTTTAAAAATTTTAAGCTATGAAATCAAACTGATCTCACATCTCAAATAGTTTATATAAACGAGCACCGCACCACAAACCGCGTGTCTCTTCCGAAGAATAGGCACACTGCTTGGTGGTGGGGCTCGATTAAATAAACTAAAGGTTTGTGACATCCGTTTGGTCTGCGAAACCATTTTATTTGCCGACAAATTCCCCTGCTTAATATGAAAGCATTAAACAGGGTTTATATTACCTGGGTTCTTAAAATTCCCTATAAGGGCAAGCCCCTATAGGTTAATTACATCTTAAGTGACGGGAATCACCTAAGAAAACTCTCGATAATAATCAGTAGTTCTGCTCTCAAGAATTTCAAAGTTTAAGTTTTCAAGGGATTGAATTTTGGAATTTCAATACGGAATGGATCAAATTTGGAACATTTTATCTTGAGAATTCAAAGGAGGAAAGGTAGGAGAAATCACAGATTCGAAGCGAACTTCGGTAATTTCCCGACTATCCTATTGTTTGGCTTGAATTTAGGAATGCCCTAATGTTTATTTAATGTTTCAATCTTGCCAAATTTTAATTAATTAGGACTTATATTCGTATGATGCGATCACACAAATAGCCTCGAAGATGTGAGGGTTTATGTCGTATCGGACGACTACCTCGGAAACCTAAGACCGGTTAGGGCTTAATTTGCAATGCAAATGCCTAACGAAGAGTTGAGGATTTATGTTGCACTAGGCAAACTACCTCGAAGTCCTATGGCTTGGTTATTTAATTCTAAGAGAGTTTTGTTGATGTAGAGTTGTTTTGCTGACGAAGATGGCCATTCTGCCCACCGTGCTCCAAGCTCCTTGTTGTTGCAGAGGTTTAGTTTTAGAAGTCATAAATCAGGAGATGAGAGAAGTGTTTTGGTTTAGAGAAGGTCTTAATTTCCAAGTGTTTTTTATGTTTTAATTAAAACAAATCTTAAAGTTGGTTATAACAACACCGGTTAAGATCCCACGGTTCCATCCTTCCGGCATCGTTATTTTTATCGGATTCACTTAGTCCAGATGAATTTGCTAAACTCAACTGAATGAGTTCCACACTTTCATTTAGACCGTGGGAAATCCCGTTATCAACACGTAGGTTACATCATCCGAGGTATTCCCGATCATCCAACAAGACGTTTTAATTTAGTTGTAGTTGTAGTTTTGTTGTTCTATTTGTGATTAAATTTTGAGTTGTTTTATATTTTGAAATGTTGTGGCGATGAATTTTATCTTGTAATGAATTTTAATTTAGTTTTGATTTCAGTTTTAGGGACTACCCTAAAGGTTTTGATTTTCATGCAACAGTTGTTTATCATGCAAGAAAAGTAAGTGCGATGCGATTAAGTAAATTGCAATAAAATAAAAGCGTACCTGGAGGGTCTTCCTGTCATTCTAAGCTGCACTTAAACACAATTTAGAATATTTAAGCATTTAAAGCAAGTTCCTAGGTAAAGCTAAAGGAAGGGCTATGGTTTTCTACCAAGTTCCTAATCCTATAGCTAGTCACCTCCTATGACGTCTAGGTTATTGTATTTTGGGTTTGAGGACGATTTTCTTCATCAAAGAACAAGTAAGTTCAATTGTTCTTATAAATATCCTATCATATCGAGGAAGGGCTTAAGACGAGTCTTAAACATCTTTTCAATATTTCTAGGATTATTTTAAGTCCAAGAGAATTTAATTATACAAATGAATTAATCGTCCGGGAGTTCAAGGTTTGTTATCTTGCTCGCTGAACTGAGACATTCTGAATATCCTATGAGTGAAGTAACACTTCACTTAACGCTCCGTTTAGGAGTTATGACAACAAAAAGCTTTCGAGGGCAAATTGATGTTCAAATGGTTTATGATTTAATTTAATTTCAGTTAATGGATTTAAGTTTGGAATATTGTTCAAGTTGTTTTAGATTTATTTTTGAATTCTTTACGCCTTAGGTGATGTTATTTTTAATTCAATTTAATTTAACTTTAATTTAATTTAATATGATTTAATTTAATTTAATTTGATTTAATTTAATTTAATTTAATTTAATTTGATTTGATTTAATTTAATTTAATTTAATATGTTTTGATTTAATTTGATTTAATTTAATATGTTTTAATTTAATTTAATTTAATTTAATTTAATATGTTTTAATTTAATTTAATTTAATTTAATTTAATTTAATTTAATTTAATTTAATTTAATTTAATTTTAGATTTAACTTTTAATTTAATTTAAACTTTTATTTTAATTTAATTTTTATTTTAGATTTTAATTTAAATTTTAATTTAATTTTATTTTTAATTTTAATTTAATATTTTATTTTTTTTTATGTTTTAAAAATGATTTAATTTTAATTGTTAAAATATTAATTTAATTGAAATTTTAAAAGGATTTAATTTAAATAATTTAATTTTAATTTAATGATTAAGTCTTTTAGCATTTTAAATCTTAAATTTGGATTATCATTTTAATTAGGAATTAAATATTATTGAGATGATTAATTTAAGGATTCTTAAATTAAAGAACAAATCTCTTCCTAATAATATCCCTATTTTAATAATTCAAATTTTTCATTATTCTTCCAAATTTAGGTAATTATTTAATTAAGGTTTATTTTAATTATTTTTAAATTATTTGGTAGGTTTCTACCCTTTAATTATTTAAATTTCAATCATCCAAATCAGATTAGGATCAAATATTTTACTATTTAATTTTATTAAGCCTAAAGTTTTAATTAAGGGTTAAAATTTTAATTACCATTTTGCCCTTCAAGCTTACTAATTCCATAACTCACTAAATTGAGCTCAAATGAATTTGAAATTTTTATGTGACTTCACTCATATGTCAATAAAGACATTAGAAAGAAAATGTGATTTTTCTGTATTTAATTTATTTATGTAATTATTTTTGGTGGAAAATAGGGATTTCCAAGGAAAATTTAATAATATGACCAAGGGAAAGTTTCTATCCTTAAGAAAATTTTGAGAAATTCCTAATGACCAGAGAACCACTTGGACCAATTTTGGTGATTTTTTGAATTATATTCTTTTTATTATAATTTTTTTTAGTTTTGGAGTATTAATTAATTTAAAAATAAAATAATGGTTGAAAAATGAATTTTATATTTTTCAAAAATCTCTCTGATATCAAAGAAATCAGAGAACCAATTTTTATAATTTTCTGATTTTTCTTTGATTTATTAGAATTATTTTAGTGGAAATGTTAGAAAATACATTTTTTTAATTTTAAAATTACCTTAGGGCTTTAAAATTTAATATCTCATCATAGAGACTTAAGAAAAATATGGGATTTGTTCCTAAGTGATTAAAATTTAAAATGTGACATTTTGGTGAATTTTATTATTTTTGTGATTTTTATTATTTTTTAATTATTAAAAATATTAAAATAATGCAAAAAAATCAACTTTTTTTAGAAAATTACAATTTTAATTTTCTTAAATTCCCCTGATATCAGAGAGGCTCCAAAACCAATTTGGTGAATTTTTGAAAAGTATTTTGAAAGTTATGAATTTTTTAAGTTTAATTTTGGCTAAATGGCTTAATCAACCCATTTGATAGGGCTAACCAAGTCCAATTGACTTCAAACTTTTATGGTGGGTTCCTCTGATCCTAAGGGTCAGTGGAGAATTGATTTCAAGTCAATTTGATGTTTGATTAGCTCTAATTAATTAAAACTCCATTTTGGGTGTTTAAGCCAATTAGGGCTACTACAAGTGAATTAACTCAAAACCTATTTTTCCTAGGGTCCTCTGGTCATAGTAAACATCACCAAATTTTTCTAGAATTTATTTCACAACATGCTAATTATTGGAATTAAAATACTCAGAATAGTGACCTAGAATTGAAAAATTAGTACTCTTCATAGGGATGGCCTCTGACTTTGGAAAATTCAGGGAATGTTCCCAAATTCAGAGGCTTCAAAAGCCCTATGGTCTCATGCCATGGTGAATTGTATACATGCATGGAGAATTGAAAATGTGCAGAGAGTAAATAAATTATTAAAAATCAAATACTCAATGAAATTAAATGATTTCTTTTTCACATTATTCTCCTCTGTTCACTGAGCAAGAGAGTATTTTTATTTTATTTTTCTGATTTTCCTACACAAAGTTATGTATTTTTGAAGTTTAGGGAATTAAATAAATAGAAAAATAGCCTAATTTCCTACTTATCCACGCGGCGCCAACTCAACCTAGGCATCTCCGAAGCTCCACGCGTCGTCTTCTGATTCGGCGCCGCCATCCGACTCAGCGCTCCAGGGCCCCGCGGTTCATGTTCCGTTGCTCCGTCCGGCGCGATCCTGGCCATCCGCTCGATACACGCGCAATCCGACGGCTCCTGGTCATCGTCTACAACTGGTGTGAACCTGTGACCGTGAACCTTCTAACTCTAATTTCTCACTCGATTCTCAACGAATTTTTGTGTTCTTATGATCTATGGATTCGTCTTGAAGAGACGAACACATCCATACGGTAAACATGTATTTAAATTGACTCAAATTAAATGGAGAATCTCTATAAGCTCGGGAAGAAGAGTGAGTCCATACCTTTGCTCGCAGAAGTGAAGCTTCGATCCGAGAGTTGTGTCACTTTCGATTGGGTCCAAGCAAGCTCCGGATGAAGTCCCTCGGCTCAGTGAATTGTCTGGTAAGATTTCGACCAAGCCCAATCACAAAGCTTGGAGGCTGGAAGCAATGGCCGGCTCGGTGAGGGGACTTTGCCTGGTAAACTTCTTCTCTTAGTCCGGTGAAGGTGTAGGACCAATCAATTTGGGGATTGATCCACTGTGAAGAAGTGTCCCGGTTTTTATGCTGAAATTTGAACTCAAAATTGAGCTCGACTCGGAGGAATTAGGCACTGGAATGCAGTGGGAATCAAATGCTCTATGTGTGGAGAGTGGTCTGGAATGATTTTGGCAGAGTTTCCTTAAGGTTGGTTTAGCACACCCTCCATGGCCGAGAGAGGTGGTGTTTAAATAGGAGAGGCTGGAGGGCCTCCCAGGGGGAGTTAGGGACTGGGATCAGCTGCTCTTGGCAAGGGAAGAACAACTGCAATGGCCACTGGGCATGGGGCAACTCAGCAAGGTGGAATTTCAATGCTTGGCTCTTTCCCATGTCTCGGCCATGGCGTTTTTCGACGGCCCAAGTGGCTGGCCGGCAGGCATGGGTCACCCTCAGGGTCAGGAGGTCCAGGGCTTGAAGTTGGTGAAGGCAATTGGGCTTGGACATGTGTAAAGTGTTTGAATCAAAGTAGAATGGGGTAAGGGTACATTTTGGCTAAATTTGGTCAAATGCATGGATTGGGCTAGGTGCACCTCCCCATGGCTAGTTTGGGCTGAAGAGAAAGTGGTTTAGGTCAGCTTGATTAGTGGGGAAAGGTCACCATCCAAGTACAATTAAGATTAAACATGGTTTAGGGGAGACATGGACATGGTTAATCACCTTTAAGGGAATATGGAAAGGGCCTCCTCCTCTTGCCATCTTGGGTATGGTGAGGTGGAAAGTAGATTCCATGGCTCTCATGGCTCCATTTGGCTCATGCATGGCTTCATGGCTCCATTTGGCTTGGGAAAAGTTAAGTCAACTTTCATGGAGAAGGATTTTGTGAATTTTGGCATTTAGGGGTGATTTGACATGAGGCTTGATTTGGAATCATTTGATGATGGGATTGGAACTTAGGGAATGACTTTGATTAAATGGATTGCAAATGAAAATGTCATATGGGCTTTAGGGTAGATTTTGGGCTCTTTGAAATGGTTTTAGATGGGCTTTTAAAGTGATTTAGGGAAGTGGGTTTTTTTGATTTTAGGATGGGCATTTGGGTGAAAATTTTGTGAAGGACCATGTCAAATAAATGTTGCAATTGGCTTAGGGATGTTTCATGAATGGTTTGGAGTCAATTTGGTGTGATTTGGAATTGAATTGGTTTGAATTTGGGTTCATTTGGTAAGTGGGCCAATGTAGGTCAAATTGGGCTAACTTGGGCCAATGTTGGGCTAGGGTTGAAATTGATGTAAAATTAATGTTGGGAAATGTTTATGGGAGTGTTTCAAAGAGGTTTTGACTTTGGTTGGGTTTTGATTTTGGGATTTGGGCTCATTTGGGTTAGGTTTGGGCTTAGGTCAAAATTGGGCTTTTTGGCTTTGGGTTGAATTTGAGTGGGGCTTGGGTCTAAATTTTGGGCAAATCATGTTAGTGTTTTGTTTGTGGGGATGTTAGGGAAGGTTTAGAAAAAATTTGGGGTTAATTGGAGTTGAATTGGGTGAGTTTGAGCTAAGTTTGGGTCATGGGTCCAAATTGGGCTTTAAGGTCAAAAGTGAAATTGGATTCAAATGTCAATCAAATTGGGCTTGAATTTGGTCTAGATTGGTTTTGGGGATGTTTAATTGAAGTTTAGAATTGAATTGGACCAGAATTTGGGTTAAATGGGTAGGTTTGGTTTGACATTGGGTTCACTTTGGGTTAAAATGGGTCAAATTGGGGATTTTGACAAAAGTGGGGTAAATTGACAAAATTGGCCCATGGTGTAGTTGAACAAAATGAAATTGGGAATATTTGGGATTTTCTGGAATTTTCTGGGAATTTTTGGAATTTTTTGGGTTAAGGGTCAAGAGGGGCATTTTGGGTATTTGGAGGGTATTGGGGGTATTTTTGGAATTTTGGATATTTTAGGTAAAAATGGTCAATTTGAGTGGTGGGAGAATGTTTGGGATTGATTTTGAGGAATTTGGGTGATTTTGGAGAATTTTGAAAAATTTGGGTAATTTCAAGGGTTTTGGGTAGGCTAGGCGGGTGTAGGGTCCCCGGGGTCAAAAATTAAAAATTTGGAAAATTGAAGATTGGGTAAATGTAAGTGGAATGAAATCATTTTGGTTGAGTCATGAAGCCATGTTAAGCCCACATGAACCATGAAGGGACTCATTTGAGGCATTCACTATGTTGTTCCTAACCCTCTTAGCCAAGGGCTTAGGGGTTAAGGACCATCCATGTGAATCACCTTCATGAGTCAGGAGGTCAAGTTAGGTATGGGTGTGGTTTTTAGGAGGTGTGTGAAAGTGTAGTGTATAAGTATAGTGTGTGTGTAAGTCAGCCCCTTCACCAGACCAGGCCACCCAGGGCAGTCCTAAGGCTAAAGAGTCCTATAGGATCACATCCTTTAAACTTCCTCATTTGATTTCAACCCACTAGGTGATTAGGGGTCTACAATCAAGTTTGTGGAGTTTGCAGGAAGTTAAGAGGTGGTTTGAATTTCTAAGTTGTGGGTCCTGATTCTAATCCTCTAGGATAGTCAAAGGAAAAGCTTAAGGCTAGATCCTTAGTACTAAAAAGAAGGAGAGAAGACCTCATCAAAAATGAGGTCAACATGACATCCATCAAGAATTAAGATATTTAAGAGATTATGTTAACCCTACAGTAGATGAACTTCGTGGTAGTATTCAAAACCCTGCTGCAGCTGCTAATTCTTTTGAGCTTAAACCTACTATTATCCAAATGATGTCAAATAATCAGTTTGGGGGAGCAACAACTGAAGATCCTAATTTGAATCTTGCTAATTTTCTAGAGTTGTGTACTACTTTTAAATATGATGGTGTTTCAGATGATGCTATTAGACTTAGACTTTTTCCTTTCTCAGAAAGGGATAAAGCTAAAATGTGGTTACATTCGTTAGCACCTTGATCAATATGAACTTGGGGTGAACTGTCACAAAAATTCATTGCTAAATATTTTCCACCATCTAAGACTACTAAGTTGAGAAATGATATAACATCTTTTTGTCAGTTTGAAGGAGAATCAATATATGAAGCATGAGATAGATTTAAAGATCTCATTAGGAAATGTCCACATCATGCGATACCAGATTGGTTAATAATTCAAACTTTTTATAATGGATTAGTTGTATCTCTTAGATCAATCATCGATGCTGCTGCTGGTGGATCATTAATGTCTAAACAATTTTCTGATGCTTATGTTTTAATTTACGAAATATCTACTAATAATTTTCAATGGCCTTCTGAAAGGTTAAATCCTAAAAAGGTAGCCAGTGTTTATGAAAATGATGCTTTTACAATGTTAGCAAATCAAGTTGCTTCTGTATCAAGGAAGATAGACCAATTTGGGATGAATTTTTCTCAGCCAAATCTCATGATTGAAGAAAATTCATTAGGCCAAATGGTTGATTCTTATTCTTCACCAGAAACTGTGAATGCTATAATCAAACCTAAAAACCCATATTCCTATTATTATAATCCAGGTTGGAAGAATCATCCAAATTTTAACTGGAATAACAATAATCAGGGTGGTGTTAATCAACAATGGGGGAACACTCAAGTAAATCCATTAGGGAATTGGAACAACCAAGGTAAAAATAATAATAGATTAACTTATCCTTCAGGTTATAACAATGCTTTACAAAATAAGGAGAAGAAGTTGTCTATGGAAGAAGTAGTATCACATATGGGAAATCAATTACCAATTCAAGGAGCAACCATCAGAAATATTAAAAAGCAATTAGGACAAATTGTAAATGCCTTAAGTAATAGATCCCAAGGAATGCTTTCAAGTAATACTGAAGTGAATCCAAGAGAAAAGAATAAAGAACAAGTGAAAGCAATTCAACTGAGAAGTGGAAAAGAATTGGAAGGTAGAGTTCAAAAAGAAACTGAAGTAGAGAAAGAATAGATTGAAAGACCTAAAGAGGACGCTCCAAAAGGTTTTGAAAGACCTATTTCTCCACCTAAGGTTGATTTAGAAAAACCACCATCTCCATTTCCTCAGAGACTTCATCAACAAAAGTTGGATAAGCAATTTTCAAAATTCTTGGAAATATTAAAGAAGCTTACCATCAATATTCCATTTGCTGAAGCCCTAAAACAAATGCCAAGCTATGCGGAATTTATGAAGGATATTCTTAATAAAAAGAGGAAGTTTGAAGAAAATGAGACGGCTGCACTTAGTGAGGAGTGCAGTGCGATAATTCAGAAAAAGCTTCCTAAAAAACTTAAAGATCCAAGTAGTTTCACAATTCCATGTGCAAGCAGAGAAAAATTCTGTGGAAAAGCTTTATGTGATTTGGGTGCAAGCATTAACCTTATGCCTTTATCAATATTCAAAAGACTGGGACTAGGAGAAATAACCCCGACTACTGTAACTCTGCAATTAGTAGATCGTTCGATCACATATCCTAAAGGAGTTATAAAAGATGTTTTGGTAAAAGTGGATCAATTTTTTTTTCCTGTGGATTTCATTGTGTTAGATATGGAGGAAGATAAAGAGATACCCATAATTTTGGGGAGACCTTTTCTTGCTACAGGCAGAGCCATGATAGATGTGCAAAAAGGGGAATTAACGATGAGAGTTGATGATCAGACTGTTACAATTAATATTTCAAAATTGATGAAATATCCTGCAAGAGGTAAAGAAGATGAGTATTTTAGGATGGATGTTATCGAATATTTAAGTGAATGTCATTTCAAATCAACTTATGAAGAGAAAGCTGAATGAGAAGAATTTGAATATAAGCAAGAAGAGGAGTTATTTGATTCTGAAGATTTTCAAAAAGAAGATTTAAAGTATGTTCGTGAAAGTTTTGAATTGTTGGATATGACTGAAAAAAGATAAATCTTATGGTCCATCAATTGAAAAACCTCTTGAACTTCACTTAAAAATGCTTCATGATCATTTGAAGTATGTTTTTCTAGGTGAATCCTCAACCTTGCCTGTTATATTTTCCTCTCAATTAACTGAAAAAGAAGAAGAGAGTTTGCTTGAAATTCTGAAGAAGCACAAGAAAGCCTTTAGATGGACAATTGCTGATATTAAAGGAATCAGTCCTTCAATTTGTATGCACAGAATTCTTATGGAAGATCATTGCAAACCACGGGTTGATCCTCAAAGGAGATTAAATCCTATCATGAAATAAGTTGTTAAGAAAGAAATTTTAAAGTGGTTGGATGCTGGAATTATCTACCCTATTTCAGATAGTGCATGGGTTAGTCCTATTCATTGTGTTCCTAAGAAAGGAGGAGTAACTCATGATCGTTAATGAAAAGAATAAAATGATACCAACAAGACAAGTTACAGGGTGGCGAATATGCATTGATTGTAGAAAATTAAACCTTTCCACAAGGAAAGATCATTTTCCACTCCTATTCTAGATCAAATGTTGGATAGACTGGCTGGGCATAAATAATTTTGTTTTCTGGATGGATATACTGGTTACCACCAAATTCAAATTGCTCCTGAGGATCAAGAGAAAACTACGTTTACCAGTCCTTATGGTACGTTTGCTTTTAGAAGAATGTGCTTTGGTTTATGTAATGCCCCTACTACATTTTAGAGATGTATGATGGCTATTTTTTGTGATTTAATTGAAAAAGGGATTGAAGTTTTTATGGATGACTTTTCAGTGTTTGGAATTTCATTTGAATCATGTTTAGAACATCTATCTAAAGTTTTAAAATGCTGTGAAGAAACTAATTTGGTCCTTAATTTATGGTTACCCCTCAATTATATGTTGTAAGTTGAAATATTTGATGTTTGGGGATTAGATTTTATGGGACCATTTACACCATCTTTCAGAAATGTTTATATTTTGATGGCAGTAGACTATGTTTTCAAATGGATTGAAGCTACTGCTTTACCTCGATGTGATGCTCAAAATGTTGCAAAGTTTTTAGAAAAGAATATATTTTGCAGATTTGGAATACCAAGAGTAATCATAACTGATGGGGGAAGTCATTTTAGAAATGCGATTATTGGGAAGTTAGCAAAGAAATATCATATTAATCATCGCATTGCTACCGCTTATCATCCGCGAGACAAGTGATTTGCTTGAATTATCCAATCGTGAAATTAAAAGAATATTGGAAAAGCTCGTTAATCCAAATAGAAAGGATTGGTCAATTAAATCTGGATTATGCTTTGTGGGCCTATAGGATCGCTTACGTAACATCTATAGGAATGTCCCCATATAGGCTGATTTTTGGAAAAGCTTGTCATTTAGCTTTTGAACTTGAGCATAAGGCTTATTGGGCTATTAAAGAGTTCAATTATAATTTGAAAGATGCTGCTGAAAAGAGATTATTGCAATTGAATGAGCTTGAAGAAGTAAGATATGAATCTTATGAAAATGCTAAGATTTATAAGGAAAAGAAGAAGTTATGGCTTGATGGAAGATTCTTATCAAAAATCTTGTACCAGGACAACAAGTTTTGCTGTATAATGCTAGATTGAGAATATTTTCTAGAAAACTTAAGTCTAGGTGGATGGGTCCATTCATTGTGTTAAAAGTTTATTCTTATGGAGCTGTAGATATTCAAGATCCTAAGACTGGAAAAATATTTAAATTTAACGGACATAGACTTAAACCATATTTTTCTATCAATAAATCTAAATCGATGAGAATTTAATGTTGGGTCACTCGGAATGAGTTCGGGTATGTCGAGTCGAAGACGTTAAAACAAGCGTTTTGTGGGAGGCAATCCATATTTATCGGTGTGTTTGCTTTATGTTTGTTTTGTGTGTTTTGTTTGCTTAGTTTGGTTTGTTTTTATGTTTATAGTGGTAGTAATTTGGAGTTTTTAAACTTAAGTGGAGTTTATTTGACCTTAATTGAGTTTAGAAAAGTCAGAATGATAATTTGGACACTTAGCAGACCTGTGCTAAATTGTGCACTGCCGGCTAAGTGCCGACTAGTTGGCGCTTAGGCGCCACAGTTATAAAAAATGTGAAAAATGTGAATTTAGAGCCTAGATCGTGGGGGAGAAGTTGTGGGAATTATTTAGGAGATTCTAAATGTGTTAGAGAATATTCTAGCATCTCCTAAGTCTATAAAAAGGTCCTGACTTAAGGAAAACACTTGCCCCAAGTCCTATTTTCATTTCTGAAGTCTAAGAAGAGAATTTTGAGTGCACCATGTCTTCCTGGGAGAACGAGATGAATAAAAAGCAAGATTCTGACAAAAGTAAGTTCATTAATGATAGTGCTAAGGAGTTATTTAATGGATATCTGGCTGTTAGCATTCAAGGTATTGCAGAGATGATTGCAAAAATTGAAGCACGAGTGACTTCAATGGAAGCAAAGATCAATGATATTACTTTACATCTGGATCACATGGGATGGCAACTCAAGATGCAATTCAATCATCCAAGGTATGTGGAAGAAATAGATAAGGCGATGTTTGTGAAGAACAAATGGATTGAAGAAGATGATATAAGAATGAACAATGAATGCTCGGTCTATCAAATTTATATTCCTGAAGGGTCAAATGAGAATAATAATGGTCCTGGTTATATTCCGCCTAATGGAGAGTGGAATTAAAAGTGTTTTATTTCTATTTGTTTAGTGTCTTATTGTGTTATGTTAGTGTTCTTGTGAGTTCATGTTTGGTGAGTTTAATGTTTTCATATATGCCTGATGATGTGATGGGTACATCTTAGAGATGTACACTTATCAGTTTAAGATTATAATGTCTTGTATTTTGAGAATTTTATCCTTTATGTTTGGATAAAAATTCTAGTATTGTATTGAATGTTATGTTTGTTTTAAAATAAGTTTGTGTTTTTGAGAAATTTGTGTGGAATCAATGGATATTAAATTTTGATTTGGAGTATTAGAAGATTTGTGGGGAGAATTAATTATTTTGGAGTAATTAAGGGTAATTAACAAAGTGATTTAGTGCATATACCTTAATTATAAAAATTTGGGTACTAGCGGCTAAGCGACAAATTGCCGGCGCTTATGCGCCAGATTTTGTGGCTAAGCACCGATAGTTCGCGCTTAGGCGTCAGTTCGCGAAAATTGATTCCCGAAAGTTAAAAACCTGAAAATTGCCATTTTCAACTGCCACATCGTCTTCAACCTTTGCTTTGCCACGAAAGAGGAGCTCAGGGTATCATTTTGTGGATCATTTAAGAGCCGATCTCAACAAAAATTGTTAGATTTGGATTCCTTGAGGTAAGAGCACTACTCGTAAGTAAAAATTTTTTATTTTCACCATGTATTTTGAGTACATTTTAGAAGATCTTAAAATCACTATTCATGGTGAAAATTTGAGGAAAAGCTTGATAAATTGCTTGGATTTAGTGAAAATATCTTTTGGAAGATAATTTAGCAAGTTTAGTTTGATTTTGGAATTTATGGTGAATTTTTAGAGATGGCTCCAAAGTCAAAGCGTGCACGAGAAAATATGAAGTTTGATTCTGACAAATTTGTTAGTTTGAGGGCTGAGGAACGATACGTCGATGCATTGTAATCACGTAAGTTGATTCCTGAGCGAGTGTTTAGTAAGCCAGGAGAGGTGATTAAAGATATGATTGCAAGAAGAAACTGGGAGAATTACTGTTGCTTCACTGCTGTTGCTGTTGTGGTAAGAGAATTTTATGCAAATTTACATGCTGCAGAGGAAAATCAGGTGATGGTTAGGAGGCATGAAGTAAACTTTTCTTCTAGTGCAATCAATAGCTTTTATGGACTACTTCCTGACATGTTCTGTTTTTATTCTAATTATCATCCTTCGGAAGGAGAATTAGATGAGATTATGGAGTTTCTGACTGATGGAAGAGGATTATAGAAAATTACAAATGATAGAAGAGTGAACTTTCCTGCTTCCAAATTGAATGCCATTTCTAAGGCATGACATTATTTTATCTCATCTAAGTTGTTACCTTCAAGTCATACCAGTGAAGTGACGAGAGAAAGAGCGGTGTTGAACCATTGTATTCAGCATGGGAAGCCTAATGATATTGGAAACATAATTTTTGATTATGTTTTGAACTGTGCTAGATCAACCACGACTGCATGTATGGGATTTCCTTCCTTGATTCGTTAACTTTATGAAAGATCCAGAGTGAAATTTGAAACCTGGGAAGAGGTAATTCAGCCATTGAGACCAATTACTAGTGTAAACGTTGGTGCTTACACTGTACATCAGAGTTTGGTTGGAAAGGAGGATTTGGTAGGGCTTCTACTGCTTCTGCTTCTGCTGCTTATGCTTCTCGTGCTACTACTTCACGTGCTTTGTCATCTACTGATTCACAGATTGGTTTATTAAGAAAGATTTTGAAAAAAGTGAGTCTTACTCGAGAGCATGTGAGAGATATGGATGGTAAGCTGGATAATGTTGAGAGATACATTGTAAAACATGATGAATATGAGGACAATTATCAGCAATATTTGGATAGACTGATTAGAGGATATCAAAGTGCTGAGATGCTACCTCATCCATTCTATATACCTTATATGCCATCCAGAGATTGGAACGAGCAAGATGATGATGATGATGAGGATGAAGAGTAGATGTATGTTGTTTGTTTTAAATGTTGTATTGATGTGTTGTGTCACGGTGTACTTTATCTAGTATTTTGTTTGATGATTGTGTTGTAATGTGAACCTTGATAGTATGCAGATTGTAGTTGTACTATTTATCTGTTATGCATATTCAAGTATTGTTGTTGTTTTATTGTTGATTTATATGTTGCTGTGTGGTAGTGTGTAATAGTAAATGTTTTTATGTGTATGTTATGTTAGAGTTTTTAGTAGTATGTTTTTTTAATTTCAAAAACTGTTAGGAAATTATAAACCACTATTAGAAACTTATACTTAGGAAAACTACATGTTTAAAATTCTTCAAATTCCACTATCATCTGTTATCTGTATCAGTGTGTTATTTTAGTTGGTGTGTATTTGCTTTGAAAACCTCCTCTACTGTAGAAGTCTTCTGAAGTTTTACTTTTCTTATTATTATAAAAAAAAGAAGAAAAATGTTTTGAAAAACTAAATTTGATTTCATTTTACTCCTGTATTTAAATTGTTATACTTGCATATTATGATATTAAAAATTCCTGCAAGCATGATATGTCAGTTTTTATTTCTCACTCATGTATCATTTCTTATGCTTAAATGTTTTATCTTAATTAAAAATTTAAAGTTTGGGGGGGGGGGATTTTAAAAACAAAGATTTTCAAAACCTAAAATTTTATTTGATTCTCATGAATACTTAAAAATAAAATTTTATTTTTGATTGAGAACAATTATGTACATGAAGTTATATTAGGGGAACAAAATTTTGAATATAGAAATGAATAAAAGAATTTAGTTAAAATTTATAGTAATCATGAAAAACTTAAAGTTAAAATTTTCTTAATGAAGAGGTGTTAAATAAAGTTAAATTATCTTTAGTAAGAAGTTTTGTATTTTTGGATAAATAGAAGATTTGACTTTTATTCTTCAAAGCTTAAATTTCTTTTATTGAAGAGTAATTTTCAGATACTATTATTATGATTTTTAAATGAAAGATGTATATCTGATCTTTATTTTAAATGGAAAGATGGAATTCAAAATCATTAAAGGTCTATCCAGATATAGTAATCCTTGCCTTATATATAAAAAAAAGTAAAAAATAGTATATGAAAAGGGAGGAGAAGCTTGAGGATTTAAGGGCCTAATCAAAAATTGGTTTCATACCTAAAGTTTAAGATTTAAGTTCAGAAAAAATCTAAAGCTTAAATTTGTAATATAGTAAGTAAAATTATTTTTCAAATAAAGATTTTTAAGTGAGAAAAATAAATGTTTGAATCCTATATTTTGAAAAATCTACAAATATTTCTGAAATAGATAGAGACTTATATTTATCATTTCTTTTACTTAAGAACTTTCTAAACTTTAAGTTGGTTTTAATTACTGAAATTTTTTTTTCTAAATTAGACTATTCCATTTCTAGAAAAAAATTTTGTTATCTTCCTAAGAAACTCATTGCATAATTTGCATGCTAAAATGTTCTACGAGATTAACTGTCACTTGAGGACAAGTAACATTTTAAGTTTGGGGGATTTTGATACACCTAAAATATATAGTATTTTTATGCACATTTTTATACCTATTTTTAATGATATTGCACTTTAATGGAAGGTATTTTGTGTTTTTCTTGCAGTTATGATGAAAATGGATGGTCATGATGAAAGGAGCAAAATTGGATCAAATTTGAAGCAAAAAATGAAAAAATAAAAAATTTGGCACTGGCGGCTAAGCGCCGCTGGGCCGACGCTTAGCCGCCACAGTTAAAAATTGAGATTCAAATGGATTTGGCGCCAATTTCAAAGGAGATGGGATGCAACTCTTGGTGGTTACGTCCATAACTTCCTTTGGGCAACAAGTTTGAATGAAGGGGTGCGTTCCTTGGTAGATACATCAAATCTAGACACATTTTGAAGAGACACCAAAGCACCTTTTGGTTTACTATTTAAAGAGAGTCTTAGGAAAGATTTAGAAGAGACTCTTCCACTGCATTTTGAAGAGTAATTTCATTGTTCTTCCACTGCATTATAAAAGTTTTTATTTAGAGTAGGAGTAGAGAGTAGAAAGGAGAAAAGAGTCGGAGTGAAGTATTCTTCTTCCCACTTCTTTTCTTTCTTTTAGTTTAGTTTTTATTGAAGTCTGAAGTCTGTATTCTGAGTCAACAGAGTTGGGAGACTTGCTCTGAAAAGTAGTTTAGCGACGAGTCAAAGTTTCAGAGGAACTTCCTTAGTCTTCTGGAGAGGATTTTCAGATAAGTGTTTACTTTTATTTAGTTTATTAATACTTGTTTTCGATTATTATTTTTCTTATTGTAGTTTTTAATTTTAAATCAATGTGTTTTTATATTTTCTCAATGCATTCTGAGTAGTTTACTTTATCTTTTTCTTGCTTAAATGGAGAAGTAATTAATTTAAAGAGAATTGTTGTGGAAAGTATAAGTGTTTAAAAGTTGGAAGAAGTTGTGAAGATTGATTCTAAAAACTTTGTTTACTTCTTAATTTGGCCTGTTAAGTTGTAAAATTTCTTGAGATTATGTAAGATCCAATGCGGTATTGTGTCATATAAGTTAGTAAGAATCACATGAAATTATATGGGTGAGAACTGTAGTCCATATAATTAAATGTAATATTAGAAGATATTTTGATAAAAGGGAGTAAAATTAGAGGATTTTAGAGTGACAGGCTAAAACCCCCTAATTTGGTTTGAAGTTTTGAGTTTTGTTATAAGAAGTTAGCCCCTAGGTGGTGGGAATCAAGGGAACTCTAGAGTGAGAGACTGGTATCTTCCATACCTAACCATGTTCAAAATAATATAAATTTCAAATTAACCTATGTTCTTTATAGAACCAAGTAAGGGTAAAGAACACATTTGCTTCTATCTATCACAAAAAAAATTTGAATACTTCCACAACAATACTTTAAGAATTATTACTACTTCATGAAAGGAAAGAAAAAGATATTCTAGTTAATAGTATTTTACATCCAGAGTTATTAGTTATTGTAATTTTAATTTCTTTCTTTGCATTTTTATTAAAAAAATTTCAAAAGACATATCAACCTTCAAAACTTTTCAAAATCAAGACATACTTTTTCGAAAATGATTAAAGAAAATAAAAAGATAATTTCTCTGATTCCTTTAAAGATTTCACATTTTCCCTGTGGGTTCGTTATCTCGGGGCTTAATCAGAAAGTCCTATATTACTTGATAAACGATACGTATACTTGCGTAGTATCCTATATTATAAAATCATTATTTTCATATCTTAAATCATCAGCACATTTATCTAGCAGAACCAAGTTTTTAGCATCCGTTGCACTTATATCTATCGGGGATCACTTAACAATGGAGAAAGATTCTTGCTTATATATTTGAACTTCACTTTATTAGTAGAATTAGTTGTTTGTTAGTAGAACTAGTTTATTAAAGCTTAATATTATTTTCATTTGCATATTAGTGATAGACAGGCAATTTCAATTTCGAAGTTGTGATTCTGAATTGATTTCTATAATCCTAGTTCGTAGCCTCTAAAATATTCCTTGTAGGATCGATATCCAGGACTCCACTAGAGCCCTATATTACTTGAGTGATACGTATACTTGCGTTGAATAGTAACTCTGCGATTAAAGAATATATTATATACTTGTTACAAAAAAAATTATAATTATGCTAAGTGCGCGGAGTGGTTCAAGTTTTTGGCGCTGTTGCCGGGGAATATAATATAATTAGAGTAACTGACAATTTAGAACTGTTAGAAAACTTTTTAATAGAATTGCAACTTTTTTAGTTAACTATTTTTCTGTGGACTGATTTCGATTGTATGCATAAATTTGGATTTGAAAATCTTATAACCTATGATTCAGAATTAGAACGCACTGTTAGGAGAATTAGAAAACTCAGAAAAGAACCTAGAAATTATGAAACAATGGAAAACAACGTAAACAACCAAAGAATAGAAAATGAACATCAATCTAGACCACTAAGAGATTACACTAACCCTACATTAGATGAAATTCACTTAACTATCCAAAATCCTGATGTAGCTACTAATTCATTTGAGCTTAAACCTGCAATTATCCAAATGGTACAAAACAATCAATTTGGCAGAACTTCAAATGAAGATCCTAATTTACATCTTGCAAGTTTTATAGAACTTTGTGCTACTTTTAAATATGACAGAGTGTCTGATGATGCTG
Organism: Papilionanthe hookeriana x Papilionanthe teres; assembly: GCA_022702705.1. NCBI lineage: Eukaryota > Viridiplantae > Streptophyta > Magnoliopsida > Asparagales > Orchidaceae > Papilionanthe > Papilionanthe hookeriana x Papilionanthe teres. Next base: position 37,663,919 of record CM040437.1, on the reverse strand, counting down.
TCAGACTTAGACTTTTTCCTTTTTCATTAAGGGATAAGGCTAAGGCTTGGTTAAATACGTTAGCACCTAGATCTATTAGAACTTGGGGAGAACTGTCACAAAAATTCTTATCAAAATATTTTCCACCATCTAAGACTGCTAAGCTTAGAAATGATATTAAATCTTTCAGTTAGTATGAGGGAGAATCAATATATGAATCTTGAGAAAGATTTAAAGAACTTCTTAGAAGATGCCCACACCATGCTCTACCAGATTGGTTAATTATTAAAACTTTTTATAATGGATTAGTAGGATCTCTTAGGTCCATCATTGACGCTGCTGCTGGTGGATGACTAATGTCTAAACCTTTTGAAGAAGCCTATGCTTTAATTGAAGAAACGACTAACAATAATTTTCAATGGCCTGCTGAAAGGGTAAATCCTAAGAGAGTAGCCAGTATTCATGATTCAGATGCTTTAACTATGATAGTTTCTCAAATTACTGCTTTTTCAAAGAAAATAGATCAATACGGAGTGAATCGTTCTCAAACACCTCCAGTGTTAGAAGAAAATTCATTAGGACAAATTATAGATTCTCAATCTTCATATGAAACTATAAATTTGATAAATAATAGACAAAATAACCCTTATTCAAACTATTATAATCGTTAGATGCTGGAATTATATATCCTATTTCGGATAGTACTTGGGTAAGTCCAATTCATTGTGTTCCTAAGAAAGGAGGAGTAAATGTTGAAACAAATGAAAATAATGAATTAATATCTATCAGACAAGTTTCCGGATGGCTTATTTGTATTGATTATAGAAAATTAAATGTCGCCACTAGAAAAGATTACTTTCCTCTTCCTTTTCTAGATAAAATGCTAGATAGACTTACTGGAAACAAGTACTACTACTTTATGGATGGATATACCAGTTACCATCAAATACCTATTGCTCCTGAGGATCTAGAGAAAACAACATTTACTAGTCCTTATGGAACTTATGCTTTTAGAAGAATGCCTTTCAGACTATGAAATGCATCTGAAACATTCCAAAGATGTATGATGTCTATATTTAGTTAGTTAATTGATAATGGAATATAAGTATTTATGGATGATTTCTCTGTGTTTGGAACATCATTTGACACATTCTTAAATCATCTTGAAAAAGTTTTTGAGCTATGCGAAAAAACTTTGTTTTAAATTGGGAGAAATGTCAATTTATGGTTGTAGGAGGAATTGTATTAGGGCATAAAATTTCAGAAAATGACATGGAAGTAGACCCTATAAAAATTCAAGTAATAGCTAATTTACTACCTCCTACTACAGTGAGAGGGGTAAGAAGTTTTCTTGGACATGCTGGTTTTTACAGGCGTTATATTAAAGATTTTTAAAAAATTTACCAAACCTCTATGCCAACGTCCATAAAAGGACAAGAAATTTAAATTTACTGAAGACTGCTTGAATGCCTTTGAGTTATTAAAGGAAAAATTAATCACAACACTTGTAATAGTTTCACTTGACTGGGAGAAACCATTTGAATTAATGTGCGATGCTAATGATTATGCTATTGGAGCTGTTCTTGGTCAAAGATATGATAAAATTTTTAAAGTTATATACTATGCTAGTAGAACTCTTGATGATGTTCAGATTAACTATACAGTTACTGAAAAAGAGTTACTGGCTATTGTATATGATTTTGATAAATTTTGATCTTTTTTAATTGAGACTAAATGTATTGTGCATACTGATCACTTTGCTATTAAATATCTGATGCAAACGAAGGATACTAAGCCAAGATTAATTAGATGGGTACTTTTAAGGCAAGAATTCGATTTTGTGGTAATTGATAGAAATGGAATGATAATCAAATTGCTGTTCATTTGTCGAGATTAGAATATCATGAATCATCTGACACTGACAATGAAATAACAGACAGTTTCCCTGATGAACAACATTATAATATTAATGAGTGGAAAATAACTTGGTATGCTGATATAGTTAACTATATAGTAAGTGATATTTTGCCACCTATGTTAACACTGCAACAACAGAAAAAAATCATTCATGATGTAAAAAGATATTTTTTAGATGAACCATATTTATATAAGAAATGTTACAATCTTATTATTAGGAGATGTGTGTCTTTTGAGGAAACTGAACTGATTATTCAAAAATATCATGATTTTGAATTTGGAGGATATTTTGGGATTGACAAAACTGAGCATAAAATTTTGCAAGCTGGATTTTATTGGCCTACTCTCTTTAGAGATGTTTACAGATATATCAAAACTTGTGATAGATGCCAATGAGTAGGTAATATATCTAGAAGAAATGAAATGCCTCTGAATTTTATGTTAGAAGTTGAGATTTTTGATGTTTGGGGTTTAGATTTCATGGGACCATTTATTCCTTCATTTAGGAACTTATATATTTTGATTGCAGTTGATTATGTATCAAAGTGGATTGAAGCACAAGCTTTACCTCGTTGTGATGCTAAAAGTGTTTCAAAATTCTTAATGAAAAATATTTTCACAAGATACGGTATGTCGAGAGTGATTATCACTGACGGAGGATCCCATTTTAGGAATAAATACATTCAGAGAATGGCACAAAATTTTTATATTATTCATAGATTCTCTATTGCTTATCATCCTCAAACCAGTGGTTTTGCTGAAGTTTCTAATCGTGAGATTAAACAAATTTTAGAAAAGACTGTAAATCCAAGTAGAGTAGATTGGTCTACGAGACTGGATACTGCATTATGAGCATACATGACTGCTTATAAAACTCCTATTGGTATGACTCCTTACAGACTTATTTATGGAAAAACTTGTCACTTACCAGTAGAATTGTAGCATAAAGCATATTGGGTGATTAAAGAATTCAACTATAATTTGAAAAATGCTGGTGAGAAGAGATTGTTACAATTGAATGAAGTAGAAGAATTAAGAAATGAATCTTATGATAACGACGAAATTTATAATAAAAAACTGAAGATAAGACGTGATCAAAAGATTAATCAAAAGAATTTTGAACCAGGACAAGAAGTTTTGCTTTACAATACAACGTTAAAGTTATTTCCTAGGAAATTAATGTCTCGTTGGTTAGGACCCTTTACTGTGACTCAAGTTTATACTTATGGAGCTGTCGATTGAAGATCCAAAGACTGGAAATAGATTTAAAGTAAATGGACATAGATTAAAACCATATTTTGCGGGTAAAAGATTGAATTTTAAAGAGGTTTTAATGCTCAGTCAACCTGAATAATACCTGAATAGGTTGGGCTGACGACGTTAAACCAAACGCTTTATGGGAGGCAACCCATAGTTATCTTTATTTGTTTGAGTGTTTGTTTGAATTTATCATTAGTTTGTTGTAATATTGAATTCTACTACTTGTATTTGCCCTTTGATTATCAAGAATTTGGATCCGTAGAGAAAATTTGTAACGTATTTGACCACAACGCTTTTGTGCCAAATTTTGCCTAGGGCGCCGACGGCACGCTCGACGCCGCCGATGGTGGGTTTTTCGCGAGGTCCCTGACATTTAATTTCATAAGGCTCGCCGACGACACCATCGAGGCCGCTGACAGTGAGATCGGCGTGTGGGCAGTTTTTTGAGTTTGAAATTACGGTTTTTGGCAGTTTTTAGCGAAATTGTCCCCTATAAACTTCCTTGGATGGTTCCTAAACACTCCAATTCCTCAAAAATGAATGGAAACTCCTTTGAATTCCTCTCTAATGGCTTCCAACTCAGTAGGTTACCCTCAGTGCCGATGCACAACGACTTTTCAACAAGGTGATGTCAAAGAGAAGGCTAATCAAGGAAAGAGGATTTGTCAATCGAGGATTAAGTAATTCTTCGTCAACAATTGAAGAAATGATAGTGCGGTAATGATGGGAAGTAATTTGCTATACTACTCCCGCAGTAGTCGTTCCAGTGGTGAAGGTGTTCTACTCCAATCTGCATGGAATCAATCAAGGAAGCATCTATGTACGAGGTAGGTGGATAACATTTAATTCTAGATGAATTAATGAATTATACATGCTTGAGAATGTTCCTGTCTACCATTATTCAAATTTTGTGCCGATGAGAGATAAGATGAATGAAATTTACCAATATTTGACGGACGAAACTGAAGACTGGGAAGTTAAAGAAAATGGGTACGTTAGTTTTTCTGCAACACTTTTAAATCTGATTTCGAAACATTGACCATTTTTTCATATCTGTGAAGTTATTACCGACAATGAAAATTGGTAAAGTCACCAAAGAGAGTGCTATATGTAACTACTGCATTCAAATGGGATGGCTAATTGATATTGGATCAATTATTGTGAAGTCTGTATTTGGCCTGATTGTTCAAGGATCATCTCAAAGGCTTGGACATCCTTCAACAATTTTCTCAATATGCAGCCTGTTTCAAGTATCGTACGAGATTAGGGAAAATGTACTACTACCTTGGAAACCTTTAGACCCAACCCGTATGTTCCCAGCCAATGATTAAGAGAATGATATGGGCGTGATTATGGATCAAGCATCACAAAATTCTACTCCTATTCGACTTCTAGTAGCGGACAAGACACCGATGATCTTATACAGAATCAAGAATTTAGAGAAGCAGGTACAAAATTTAATGAGTACAGTTAACAATATGTCTGATTTCTTTGATCATATCAATTGGAGGATGAAAGAATATTTTATCATACTGGGCATTTTGAAGCGAGTTTGATACGCTTAATGAGGAGGATGAGATGGATTGAAGAAGATTCAACTGAAGAATTCCCATTCCAACCTTTTTATAACCTGTTCATCCATGTTTAAACGATGGGTGATATCAGAGGAGAAAACAACACTGATTCAGAAGAGTAGTAAAATTGCTTTACTTTATTTGTTTCTTTATGTTGAACTTGATTTGAACAATGTTTATGTGTTTGCTTTCTTAGTTTGCTTTTTAATCTCAGTATAGTTAATATTATGTTTGAAATATTTGTTTTCAGCATTTTGAGTGTTGTGGTTTGGATTGCGACGCTGATTAGATGAATTTAGGTTGAGTAAATACCTGCTTATGTGTGTTATGTAATGTGTATTGTAAACACTTGAATTTTATATATAATTGTGAAGTTTTGTTGTGTGTATGTTTATTAGTATTAATACATCACTTAATCACTTAAAATATATGATTAAAATGATCGAATGGAACACGAAAAGGCTTAAAATTGATCGAAATCACAAAAATTTGAAAAATGATCAATATTTGAGAATCTCGCCGACGACGCGCTCGAGGCTGCCGACGGCTTGCTCGAGGCTGCCGACGGCTTGATTTTCCCGAGGCTATTGAAATTAAATTCAATTGAGTCCGCCAACGGCGTGAACGACTGACCACAAGAAAATATATTGCAAATTTTATACCAATTTTATATGAAATTGCACTTTAAAGAAAGGTATTTTCTTTATTTTATTGCAGGAATGAAGCATTATAAGTACTAAAAGCAAAAAGCACAAAAGAAGCGGATTTGAAGCAAAAAGAACTAAAAATAATGAAAATTGAACTGTCCCGCTGACGGCAAGATTTAAGCTGCCGACGGCGAGATTTTCCCGAGAGTTTTTGAATATATTATAAAGAGCCCGCCGACAGCGAGATCGAGCCCGCCGACAGCGAGATCGGCGCGGTTAGCCCACCTTCTAGAAGCCCACCAATGGCGAGATCGAGCCCGCCGACGGCGAGACAGTTGAAAAGAGCCAGATACAATGAACCTGGACGCTTTTTGAAGAGGTGCTTAAGCAACCTTTGAAGATTTGACTCCTTCTATAAATAGAGACAATTTCTGTCCCTTAAGTGTGTCATTTTTTGGTGTCTGTTGGTGTTGTTTTAAAGTCAATTAGTGTTCATTTGTGTTGGAGTGTAAATCAGAGAGTCTTAGTGAGTTTAATTAAGTGTGCTGTACTGGAAGGAAGAGTCAAAGGAACTTCAAGGAGTCTGCTTGGGGAGAAGAATTGAGATAAGTATATTTGTTGTTGTTTATTAACTTTAATGAAATCAATGCTTTGTATTATTTTTCCCATGCTTTCTGAGTAGTTTCCTTAGTCTTTTTCCTTGTTGTTGAGATTATGTGAAGTGACGAATCAAAGTAACTGTGCCAAAAATTATTAAATAAAAATTGTGATAATCATTTAATTAAAACTTAATTTACTTTCAATTTGGCCAATTGATTTGTTAACATATGTTGAATTATCAACTATAGTAAAGATTACATCCGAGATTCAAGGAAGTCAAAAGCCTTGGAAGGAGGGTGCAAATAAATAGGGAAATATTAACTATCGAGCGTAGAATTGGACATTTTAGTGTGACAGACTAAAATATTCAATCCGGTCCTATTGTTTGAGAGCTGAAGTGTAGATGTTTGCCCTCCGACGAGGGGAACGTGGGAGCTTTGAAGTGGCAGCTGGTATCCTCCCAGCCTACCCACAGATTCAGTAATCAAACATAGGACTAGTAAATGTTCTTTGCACCTGGACCAAAGGGTAAAGAATAGGAATGCTCCTATTTGGCACAATACAAACTCTAAACTACTTTAATTCATCATTCACTTAATTCTCTCAACAAGGAGAAAGATGCTTTTCTAAATTAGAATCTTACATTTAAACCTTTTTGAGCAATAATTTTAGTATAAGTGTTCTTAATTTTTGTATACTAGTTTAGTAAGTAAGTCTACTTTATTTTGTCTTTGAAATTCTCTAACTTCCTTGTGGGATCGATATCTTGGACTCCATTAGAGCCCTTTATTACTTGATAACGATACGTACACTTGCGTAGTATCCACATTATAAATCATAATTTTCATAAAAGAATCATCAGTATAAATACATATATTTGGTGCGGGATCAAGTTTTTGGTGTCGTTGCCAATATCAATAACATATTTTTGTAAGTATAAATATCAAAAGTGGGTCAAGTTTTTGGCGCCGTTGTCGGGGAAGTAAAGTAATTATTAAGGTAATTAATAGAATTATTAGAAGTAATTACTAGAGTAACAAACTATTTTAAATTTTACTTAAAAATTGTATGCGCAAATTTAGAAACGAAAATTTAATACCTTATGATTCATAATTAGAGCGTACTATTAAAAAAATCAGAAAATAAAAAAAAGAAAATTTAAATTTAACACAAATGGCAAATAATCCAGAAATTGAAAATATAAACCAACAAATACCATTAAGAGATTATGCCAACCCTACATTAGATGAAATTCACCCAACTATTCAAAACCCTAACGTAGCTGCTAACTCATTCGAACTTAAACCTGCAATTATCCAAATGGTACAGAATAATCAATTTAGTGGTTCACTTAATGAAGATCCTAATTTACATCTTGCTAGTTTTTTGGAACTATGTGCTACTTTTAAATATGAAGGAGTATCTAATGATGCTATTAGACTTAGGCTTTTTCCTTTTTCTTTAAGGGATAAGGCTAAGATATGGTTAAATTCATTAGCACTTGGATCTATTAAAACTTGGGGAGAATTATCACAAAAATTTCTATCCAAATATTTTCCTCCTTCGAAAACTCGCAAAACTTAGAAATGATATAACATCTTTTGGTTAATTTGATGGAGAATCCATATATGAAGCTTCGAGAGAGATTTAAAGAACTTCTTAGGAAATGCCCACATCATGCGTTACCGTATTGGTTAATTATACAAACTTTTTACAATGGATTAGTAGGATCTCTTAGATCAATCATTGATGCTGCTGCTGGAGGTTCATTAATGTCAAAACCATTTGATGAAGCCTATGCGTTAATCAAAGAAATGGCTACTAATAATTTTCAATGGCCTGCTGAAAGGATAAACCCTAAAAAGATAGCCAGTGTTCATGAAAATGATGCAATATCTATGTTAGCTTCTCAAATTGCTGCTATATCAAAGAAATTAGATCATTTTGGAATGAATTATTCTCCTACTATATTAGAAGAAAGCTCATCTGGACAAATTATAGATTCTCAATCTCCTTATGAAACTATAAATGCTATTAATAATAGACCCAATAATCCTTATGTGAATTATTATAATCCTGGTTGAAAGAATCATCCAAATTTTAATTGGAATAACAATACAACTAATCAACAATGGATGAACAACTCTATAGGAAATCTACCTAATCAAGGAAATACGAATTATAAACCTTCTTATCCACCTGGATTTAATAACACTCAATTTAAAGATAAAAAGTTATCTATAGAAGAAATAATATTAAGTATGGGTCAGCACTTGCAAAATCAAGGAAATCAATTACAAATTCAAGGAAATCAATTACAAAATCAAGGAGCAACAATTAAAAATATTGAAATTCAACTTGGACATATCGCTACCGCGCTTAACGATAGAATTCCTGGAACTTTTCCTAGTAATGTGGAAATAAATCCTAAAGACCAAGGAAAAGAACAAATTAAAGCGATACTATTACGAAGTGGAAAAGAGTTAGAAACTAAAATTCAAAAAGAAATAGAAAGTAAAAACGAGGAAGTGGAAATCGAAAAAGAAAAGGATCAGCAAGATCAAAACTTAGAATATCCATTGATCCCTATGAAAATATCTATAGAAAAACCACCACCACCATTTCCTCAACGACTAAAGCAATATAAAAAAGATAAGCAATTTGCTAAATTCCTTGAAATTTTAAAAAATTAATGGTAAATATTCCTTTTGTAGAAGCATTAGAACAAATGCCTAATTATGTAAAATTTATGAAAGATATTTTAAATAAAAAAAGAAAATTCACAGATAATGAAACTGTTGTACTTAGCGAAGAGTGTAGTGCAATTATTCAGAAAAAACTTCTTGAAAAATTAAAAGATCCTGGTAGTTTCACTATACCTTGCGCTATTGGAGAAAATTTTTATGGAAAAGCTTTGTGTGACATAGGAGCAAGCATTAATCTAATGCCTCTATCAATTTTTAAAAGATTAGAATTAGGAGAAATTTCACCTACTTCAGTAACTCTTCGGCTAAGTCGATCGTTCGTGACTTATCCTAAGGGAGTTATTGAAGATGTGTTAGTAAAAGTGGATAAATTTATCTTCCCGGTAGATTTTATTGTTCTAGATATGGAAGAAGATAAAGAAATTCCAATAATATTAGGAAGACCCTTTTTAGCCACTGGAAAAGCTATGATTGATGTTCAGAAAGGAGAATTGACTATGAGAGTAAACAATCAAAAAGTAATTTTAACATAGCAAAATCAATGAAATATCTCGCTTTAGAAAAAGATGATGAATGTTTTTGAATGGAAATACTTGAACGATTTGCAAAATGAACATTTTAAAGAATATTATGAAGAAAAGTTAGAAAAAGAAAATACTGAATTAATTGAAGAAGCAGATAATGAAGAACTGGATTATATACAAGAAAAATTTGAAATGTTGGATAATACTGAAAACGTTGAAAATAATATAGTTCCGTCAATTATTAGACCTCCTGAAATCGAATTAAAAATTTTACCTAATCATTTAAAATATGCTTACTTAGGTAAATATTCAACCCTACCAGTTATTATATCGAATTTGAATCGAATGAATCACAAGAACAAAAACTTTTAGACACATTAAAAAAATATAAGAAAACTTTTGGTTGGACTTTAGCAGATATTAAAGGAATTAGTCCTTCAATCTGTATGCACAAAATTAATTTAGATAATGAACATAAGCCAATAGTAGATCCCTAAAGGAGATTAAACCCAATAATGAAAGAAGTAGTCAAGAAAGAAATATTAAAATGGTTAGATAATTGTATTATATATCGTATTTCGGACAGTGCTTGGGAAAGCCCAATTCACTGTGTTCCTAAGAAAGGAGGAGTGACCGTTAAAGCTAATGAAAATAATGATTTAATACCTATAAAAAATTCATTCATGATGCTAAAACATATTTTTGGGATGAACCATATTTATATAAGCAATGTAAAGATCTTATAATTAGAAGATGCGTGCCTTATGAAGAAACATAACAAATCATTCAGAAATGTCATGATTCTGATTTTGGAGGACATTTTGGAACAGATAAAACTGCTTATAAAATTTTACAATCTGGATTTTATTTGCCTACTCTTTTTAGAGATGTTTATAGATATATCAGAACTTGCGACAAATGCCAACGAGTAGGTAATATGTCTAGAAGAAATGAAATTCCTCTAAATTTTATATTAGAAGTTGAGATTTTTGATGTTTGGGGATTAGATTTTATGGGACCATTTGTTCCTTCATTTGGAAACTCATATATATTAGTTGTTGTTGATTATGTTTCTAAATGGATTGAAGCACAAGCTTTACCTCGATGTGATGCTAAGAGTGTTTCAAAGTTTCTAATGCACAATATTTTTACTAGATTTGGAATGCCGAGAGTGATTATCACTGACGGAGGATCTCACTTTAGAAATAAATATATTCACAAACTAGTAGAAAAATTTAACATTATTCATAAGATATCAACTGCTTATCATCCACAAACCAGTGGATTAGCTGAAGTTTCTAATCGAGAAATTAAAGGTATGTTAGAAAAGACTGTAAACCCTAATAAATTGGATTGGTCTATAAGACTAGACACTGCATTGGGCATATAGGACTGCTTATAAAACTCTGATTGGAATGACTCCTTACAGGCTTATTTATGGAAAGACTTGCCACTTACTAGTTGAAATAGAATATAAAGCTTATTGGGCAATTAAAGAATTTAATTACAACATGAAAGAAGCTGGTGAGAAGAGATTATTGCAAATGAATGAATTAGAATAATTAAGAAATGAATCTTATCATAATGATAGAATTTATAAAGAAAAAATGAAATTATGGCATGATCGGAAGATTAACCTGAAGAATTTTGAGCCAGGACAAGAAGTTTTGCTTTATAATACAAGATTGAAATTATTTTCTGGGAAATTGAAATCTCAATGGTTAGGGCCTTTTACTATAACTCAAATATTTTCATACGGAACTATAGAAATTGAAGATCCAAAAACTGGGCATAGATTTTAAGTAAACGGACACAGATTAAAACCTTATTTTGAAGGGAGAAGACCAAATTTTAAAGAGGTTTTAATGCCCAGTCAACCTGATTACTAACTAAATTAGGTTGGACTGACGGCGCTAAACCAAGCGCTTTATGGGAGGCAACCCATAGTAGTTATTAATTATGATCTATTTACTAATGTTATTAAAAGTTAAAATATAGAATAAATTCTACTACTCATTTTACTTTTTTATATCATCACAAATTTGAATCTATACGAAGAAATCAGAAAATATTTGGACCGGAGCAAAAATTGGGCAATTTACCTAGTCTCGCCAACGACGAGATCGTTACCGCCGACAGCGAGATCGGCGCTCCCAAATTCAGTTTAAAGTATTAACTAGCTTGCTGACGGCGAGATCGTTACCGCCGACGGCGAGATAGTTAAAAAGTGGTTTTTAAGAGTTATTTTACGGTTTTGGGCGGTTCTAACCTATAATATTCACTACAAAACTTTTAGAACTCATTATTTACACCATTCCTTCACTAGAAACGAATAGAGCCCCTCCAAAACAATCCATAATGGCCCCCAACCCATTAGAAACCACAAAATCCGGAGTGTTTAACCGATGAAAGTTTGTCAGTTCTGAGGCTCAGCGACTATTCAACAAAGTTTTGATGAAGAAGCGACTGATTAAAGAAAGAGGATTCGTAAACAGAGGAGCGGAGAATTCAACGACAACAATTGAAGAAATGATTGTTCAGCGACATTGGGAGGTTTTATGCTACACAACATCTGCTATTGTATTCCAGTAGTCAAGGAATTCTACTCTAATCTGCATGCGATCCATAATGGAAGTGTTTACGTAAGAGGCAGATGGGTAACTTTCACTCCTTCTAGAATCAATGAATTATACTCGATTGAAAATACCCCTACTTGCCGCTATTCAAATTTTTTTCGACAAGATACAACTTGAACAAGATATATCGATATCTGACCGACGAACCTGATGACTGGGAAATACAAGAAGACGGGTATGTAAGTTTTTCTGCATCACTTCTTAACCCCGTCTCAAAGCATTGGCATTTCTTTATTTCGTCAAAGTTATTACCCACTATGAGGGTAAACAAAGTCTCGAAGGAATGCATAATTTTAAATTACTGTATTCAATCTGGATTACCTATCGATGTTGGATCTATCATTGTGAAGTCTGCATTAGGATTAATTGTGAATGGATCGATTCAAGGACTTGGACACCCATCAACAATTTTTGCTTTATGTAGTCAGTACCAAGTTTCCTACGAAGTTTGGGAAAAAGTATTGTTACCCTGGAAACCATTAGATCCGACAGATATGTTTCCTACTTTGGATAACAATGATGATATAACAATTATCTCAGATCAAGCATCTCAAAACAATCCTTTAATCAGGCCTTTAACTGAAAGAACTAACCTGATTCTACGAAAAATTAAAGGATTAGAGAAGGAATTAAAGAATGTGATGAATTCTTTTGATAATATCTCTGATTTATTCGATCACATAGACTGGAGAATGAAGGAGCATTTCGATCATTCAGGACATTTAGAGGCAAGTTTCATATGACTGTTGAGACAGAAGGGATGGATTGAAGAAGATTCTACAGAAGAATTCCCCTTCAGGCCTTTCTACAATCTATTTGTGCACCGATGATCTATTGGGAATATCAGGGAAGAAGTTAGTTCAGATTCCAATGAGTAGCAGAGATTTATCCTTATTTTATTTATGTGTGTTGATTTGAACTTAGTTTTTAATATAATTTGGATTTTAAGAAGTTAATCTCTGTTTATATGAGATTATATATTGTTTGTTTAGTCTCAGCATTTAGAGTATTGTGGTATGGATTGCAATGCCGAGTTAGATGTGTTTTGGTTAATTTGCTAAGTCAATTGTTAGTTTTGTGGTATTTGAAGTTTGTAAGTTCATGGATTTCATTTATAAAAGTTATAATGTTTGTGTTGTGTAAACCTTATATGAGTTAGTAGAATATCTAATCTTAGAAAAATATAGTAAATTAAGTGACCAAACATTAGAAGAAGGCTTAATTAAATTGAACATAATTGAAAATATAAAAATTTTTAAAAAATTCAGAAATCCCACCGACGGCAAGATCGACCCCGCCGACGGTGAGATTTTCCCGAAACTTTGGCCTTGGTGAATTAATTAGCTCGCCTACGGCTAGAAATTTCTCGCCGATAGCAAGATCGCGAAATGTACTATATTTTGACCGGTCAACCGACACTATTCATCATCCCCTTCCTCAAAACTTTGAAAAACCGACCTAGGGCTTGATAGATATGGGATTTGGTGCGATTTCAAGAAATTTTAACGCCAGATTTCATCTTCCCTTGGTAAGAGCTTCACTCCCATGTAAAAATTTTTGATTTTCACCATGAATTTCTTCTACATTGAGGATTTTTGGAAAAATTTTAAAATGTGAAGAAAAGACTTGGAAGAAATTTATGGAATTTGATTTAGATTGATTTTAGTAACATTAGAAAGCCATTTTAGTAATATTTTGGAGATTAGTTAAGATTTTTGTGAATTTCATAGATCGAAAAAAATGGCTCCGTGACAAAGAAGACGATTGGATTACGACGAAAACCGATTTGTGAATGCAAGGGCACAGTCAAGATATTTTCACAACATTCAAGCCAGGAAATGCATTCAAGATCGAGTTTTTAAAAATCCAGGAGGAGAAGTGGAACGAATAATCAAGGAAAGAGGATGGGAGAACTTCTGTTACACCACAAATAGAGCTGCAGTGGAAGTAGTTAAAGAATTCTATGCCAATTTGACAGCGATAGAAGATGCACCAATCAAGGTGAGAGGATTTTTGGTTGATTTCAGTGCTGCTAGAATCAATTCATTTTATGAAGTACGAGAATTACACACCAGCGAGTATGATACTTTTGGAACAATGGAAGGACCACTGGAAGAAGTAATCAACTTTCTCACTGATGGGAAAGGAGTTTGGAAAATCAAGCAGCGTGAACGGGTAAACTTCCCTCTTTCTATGCTGAATGCAATATCTAAAGCTTGGCACTATTTTATCTGTTCTACTCTGTTACCCACGTATCACCATAGTGAGGTAACAAGAGATAGAGCAGTTCTGAATTTCTGTATTCAGAACCAAAGGAGTATTAATGTGGGAAATGTAATTTACAAGAATATATTAGCCACTGCAAGAAGTGAGAGTGGAGGAGGACTAGGACACCCTGGTCTGATTTATGCACTCTACCACTTATCTGGGGTAGAGGCGAGAGATGATGAGGAATGGGTGGAGCCTATGAAACCCATTACTTCGGCTAATATTAAGACTTATGAATCCCACAAAGGATGGAGATCTGGAACTAGGAGTTACGTACCTTCAACTAGTAGAGATATTCCCTCCACCAGTTATGATCCTCCTACTTATAGTTCTCCTACCCTTCATGATTTGATGAATGAGATGACCCTGCAGAGAAAGAGTTTTGAGAAGATAGAAGAAAAATTGGAGCATATTGATCAAAGGATTGGAGGTTTGGAGAGGTGACATGATTATGACAGTGAGTATCTCCAGAGACACTCTGATTATGAGAGAGCTTATTACGATGCTGAGAGTCACTACATGAGAGGAAAACTCGATGTTGTATTCCCTGAGTGCCCTCGATACATTCAATATCAGCCTACTCCACCTGCAGATCAAGGAGGCGATGACGTGGCTTGGGATTTTGATTTAGGAGATTAGATTTTAGATTTAATGTTTATTTTTATTTGTTTAAGTTGTTTTAATTATGAACTTTAATTGTTCTGTTGGATGATTGTTTATGTGATTTCTGTGAAACTTTAAAATGGATGTTTAGTTTATGAACTGATTGCGTGTAATATTAAATTGTGGAATTTTGTTGTTGAAATTAGTTAGTTTATTTTAATATTTCAAACTGTTATTGTAATTTCTAAATAGAATAGCAATTGTATGTTTAGTAGTAGATTAAATATAAGTTGTGTTAGTATTTTGTACTTATTTCAAAAACTTCTTTACCCAGCAATTTCTTTAATATTATGTGTGTAGAAAGTTATTAACAGTACAGGTAATTAAGTGATGAAAAGAACTTGTAGAACTTCAAAAAGAAGAAATACCTAAAGCACAAAGGTATGATTTAAATTTACAGTTTATTTCTTTTTCACCCTATATAGATAGATAGAAAAATTTAAGTTTGGGGGAGGGAAAAATACAAAATTAATTATTAAATTGTTCTCAATTTATATTTTCAAAAATTATTATAAAATGATTTTTCTGTAGTAATTTTAATTCACTAAACTAGAATTAATTTATTTAATTGTTATAGAAAGTTAAGTGAAATACTTTTAATGATTAACTAATTTTTTAGATTAAGGATATTTAGTATAAGAAAATAAGATTATAATTAACTATTTATATTAAAGAAAACTATATTTTCAAATATAAAATTCTTAGGCATTTAGTTGAGAAAGAAAAGATTGAAACTCAATGAAGTAAAAACTTTGAAATACATATAAGAGAAGTAAATGTTTCCAATTTCAAATTTAGGAAGAGGAAAATGAAGTTCAAAATTATTAACAGGCTAACCAAAAATAATGATCCTCACTTAAACAAAAAGTAAAGAAAAAGGGATTGAAAATCAATCCAGAAAGAAAAGAAAAAGAAAAAAAAAAATATATATATAAAGTGAGGAGAAGCTTGAGGAGATGCCTTTTCAAAAATTGGCTTCATTTGAATCAACCTAAAGGGTAAACTTCAATTACATTTCTGAACTTATATATATGGATTAGTATTTTAATAAGTAGTGCTTTCATGAAATTCCTATCATCCGAATATCTTAACTAATTTAATATTGAAAAGTATAGTCATTCTCGAAATAAATGAAGACTAGAAATCCTAAACTCGAGAACTAAATAGCTCTTATATCTATAGATTTAGTTTAATTATTTTAAAATATTTCTAGAAAACTTTACCGTAATACTTATTCGAATCAAATTCATAGTAATTCCGAATTAAAACTTTACTACAAATAATCATTACTTTTATGTAGTATCTAAATTACTTGAGGACAAGTAATAATTAAGTTTGGGGGATTTTGACCACAAGAAAATATATTACAAATTTTATACCAATTTTATATGAAATTGCACTTTAAAGAAATGTATTTTCTTTGTTTTATCGCAAGAATGAAGAATTATAAGTACTAAAAACAAAAAGCACAAAAGAAGCGGATTTGGAGCAAAAAGAACTAAAAATGATGAAAATTGAACTGTCCCGCTGACGGTGAGATTTAAGCCGCTGACAGCGAGATTTTCCCGAGAGTTTTTGAATATATTATAAAGAGCCCACCGAAGGCGAGATCGAGCTCGCCGACAGCGAGATTGGCGCCGTTAGGCCACCTTCTAGAAGCCCACCGACGGCGAGTTCGAGCCCGCCGACAGCGAGACAGTTGAAAAGAGCCAGAAACAATGAACCTGGACGCTTTTTGAAGAGGTGCTTAAGCAACCTTTGAAGATTTGACTCTTTCTATAAATAGAGACGATTTCTGTCCCTTTAGTGTGTCATTTTTTGGTGTCTGTTGGTGTTTTTTTAAAGTCAGTTAGTGTTCATTTGTGTTGTAGTGTAAATCAGAGAGTCTTAGTGAGTTTAATTAAGTGTGATGTACTAGAAGGAAGAGTCAAAGGAACTTCAAGGAGTCTGCTTGGGGAGAAGAATTGAGATAAGTATATTTGTTGTTGTTTGTTAACTTTAATGAAATCCATGCTTTCGTATTATTTTTCCCATGCTTTTCGAGTAGTTTCCTTAGCTTTTTCCTCGTTGTCGAGATTATGTGAAGTGACGAATCAAAGTAATCGTGCCAAAAATTATTAAATAAAAATTGTGATAATCATTTAATTAAAACTTAATTTACTTTCAATTTGGCCAATTGATTTGTTAACATATGTCGAATTATCAACTATAGTAAAGATTGCATCCGAGATTCAAGGAAGTCAAAAGCCTTGGAAGGAGGGTGCAAATAAATAGGAAAATATTAACTATCGGGCGTAGAATTGGACATTTTAGTGTGACAGACTAAAATATTTAATTCGGTCCTATTGTTTGAGAACTGAAGTGTAGATGTTAGCCCTCAGGCGAGGGGAACGTGAGAGCTCAAGTGCGAACGCGTATCCTCCCAGCTTAGCCGCAGATTCAATAATCAAACATAGGACTAGTCAATGTTCTTCGCACTCGGACTAAAGGGTAAAGAATAGGAATGCTCCTATTTGACACAATACAAACTCTAAACTACTTTAATTCATCATTCACTTAATTCTCTCAACAAGGAGAAATATGCTTTTCTAAATTAGAATCTTACATTAAAACCTTTTTGAGCAATAATTTTAGTATAAGTGTTCTTAATTTCCGTATACTAGTTTAGTAAGTAAGTCTACTTTTAATTTGTCTTCGAAATTCTCTAACTTCCCTGCGGGATCGATATCTCGGACTCCATTGTGAGCCCTTTATTACTTGATAACGATACGTATACTTGCGTAGTATCCACATTATAAATCATAATTTTCATAAAAGAATCATCAGTATAAATACATATATTTTGTGCGGGATTAAGTTTTTGGTGTCGTTGCCAATATCAATAACATATTTTTGTAAGTTTAAATATCAAAAGTGGGTCAACGACCCCGCCGACAGTGAGATCCAAAAAATTACCTTTTAACCGTGATTTTGCCCGGTCAACCACCACTATTCATATTCTTCTTCTCCGATTTACCGAAAATTTCTACCTAGGGCTTGATAGATCTTGGATTTGGAGCAATTTCAACACATTTTAACACCCGATTTCATCTTCCCTTGGTAAGAGCTTCCCTCCTATGTAAAAAGTTTTTCATTTTCACCATAAATTTCTTCCACATTAGGAAATTTTAGAAAATTTAAAAATGTGGATAAAATACTTGAAAGGAATTCATGGAACTTGATTTAGATTGCTTTAAACCGCCTTTAGAAGCCATTGTATTATTATTATGGAGTTTAGTTTGGATTTTTGTAATTTTGATAGATCAAAAAAATGCTTCACATTAAAAGAGGAGACTTAAATTCGATGAGACTCGATTTATAAATTCTAAAGCTCAATCAAGATACACTTCAATCTTCCAAGGAAAGAAGTGTATTCAAGATCGAGTTTTTAATAATCCCGGAGGAGATGTGGAACGAGTCATTAGAGAAAGGAGATGGGAGAACTTCTGTTACATTATGAATAAAGCTGCTATTGAAGTTGTAAGAGAGTTTTATGCCAATCTGACTCAACTTGAGGACGAGTCTGTCCAAGTAAGAGGATTTTCTGTTGATTTTAATGCTACCCACATTAATTCTTTTTACGAGCTTCATGATTATTATTCTAGCGATTATGAAACATTTGGAGCTATGGAAGGTCCGTTAGAAGATCTTATTGACTTTGTGACTGATGGGAAAGGAACTTGGAAAATTAATAATCGTAAATAGATTAACTTTCCTCTTTCTATGATGAATGCCACAGCTAAGGCTTGGCATTATTTCATTTGTTCGACTCTGCTACCCACCTATCACCATAGTGAAGTCTTGAGAGAGAAAGAGTTGTTCTAAATTTCTGTATTCAGAATAATAGAAGTATAAATGTGGGGAGATTAATTTACAAGAATATTATGGCTACGACGAAGAGTGAATCAAGTGGATTTTTAGGACATCCTGGCCTAATTTATGCACTTTGTCAATTATCTAGAGTAGAAGCTAGAGATGATGAAGAATGGGTGTACCCTATGAAACCCATTAGTAAAGAAAATTTGAAAACTTATGAATCCCACAAGGAATGGAGATCTGGGAGTAGGAGTAAAGCACCTTCTACTAGTAGAGACATCCCTTCTACTAGTTATGACCCTCCATCCTCTAGCTCTCATACTCTTTATGATTTGATGAATGAGATGACCCTGCAGTGGAAAAGTTTTGAGAAATTTGATGAAATACTTGGGAGAATTGATTAAAGGATTGAAGGTTTAGAGGGGAGACATGATCACGATAGTGAGTATCTTCAGCGGCACTCTGATTTTGAGATTGCTTATTATGATGCTCAGGCTAGATACTACAGAGATGAGCCTGATGTTACTTTTCCAGAATGCCCCCGGTATACTTGCTATCAACCCAATCTACCTGCTGACCAGGGAGATGAAGACATAGTATGAGATTTTGAAGACTGATCTTTATGATGTGATGTGATGTATGTGTTTGTCTTGTTATAGTACTTCCATTTTTATTGTTTGTATTCTGTGAACTATGATTTGTTTCTGAGATATGTGTTTAGTTTTGTAGTTTGTATTTTCATTTCTGAATGTTTGTGATGGATTGTGATTGTAATTGTAATTGTGAACTTTTAAGTTAAAAATAGTAGACTTTTTGTTTTGTATTGTGAAATGCATATGTCCTGTGTATTTAACTGTGGTAGTTAAATGTTTTATTTTATATACTTGTTTGAAAATTTCATTACCCCAGCAAATTCTCTAAACTGTTATATACGTAGAAAGGTTTTTAATATTACAGGTCAGTTGAAGTGAAAATTTTTTAGAAGGACCTGCAAAATTTCAAAAAGACAAAAATGCCTAAAGTGCAAAGGTATGATTTATATTCACAATGTTTCTTTCCGCCCTGTATTATTTCTATTATGGAAAAATTTAAGTTTGGGGGGTGGGGGAGAAAATTATTAACTATTATGTGTTCTCAATTAAAATATTTTCAAAATTTATAAACATGATTTTTGTGATAAAATTTAGTTGAGATAACTATATTTAGATTTTATCTAAATATTATAGAAGATTCAAAGAAATATTTTTGGTAATGAAAATTAACTTTATAAGTTAAGATATTTAGTATAAGAGGATAAGAATATAATTAACTATTTAAAGTAAAGAAAACTATATTTTGAAATATTAATAAATTTAGTAATTTAGTTGAGGAAGAAAAAATTGGGATTCAATGATGTAAAAACTATGAATTACGTATAAGGTAAAAAATGTTTTATAGTTTCAAATTTAGAAATAGAAGTGTGAAGGTCAAAATAAATAACAGACTATCCAGATATAGTAATCCTCACTTGAAAAAAAAGAAAAGAAAATGATTGACAAATAATCCATGAAAATAAAAGAAAAATATATAGGATTGAAAAGAAATCCAAATAAAAAAAAGAAAAAGTAAGTGAGGAGAAGCTTGAGGAGATATTATCAAAAATTAGCTTCACTTGAATTAATCTAAAGGGAAAACTAAAAACATTTCTGAACTTATTTTTATGACTAGTTTCTTTACTAGTAGTGTCCTCGTGAATTTCCTATCTTCTAAATATTCTATGTGAATTGATATTGCAACATATAGTCATTCTTGAAATGAATAGAAGACTAAAACTCTTAGATTTGATGTCTAGATAGCCTTACATTTGCAGAGTTAATCTAATTACTTGAAAATCGTTCTAAGAAGTCTTACTATGATATTTATTTAAATCAAAATTATAGTATTTCTGAATTAAAATTTTACCACAATAAATCATAACTTTTATGTAGTACTAAAGATTACTTGAGGACAAGTAATAGTTACCTTTGGGGGATTTTGTCCCAATGAAAAAATGTTAAGATTTTCATGCTTATATTATATTGATTTTGATGATATTGCACTTTAAAGAAGGGAATTTTTGATGATTTTTTGCAAATATGAAGATTTAAGGACATTGGAGCAAAAATATGCAAAAAAGAGCGAATTTGGAGCAAAAGGACCAAAATTATGAAACTTTGATCTTGGGCACCAACGACGAGATCGACAGCGCTGACAACATGCTTTTCCCAAGAGTTCATAATATATTATAAGGGAACCTGCCAACGGCGAAGATCGAGGCCACTGACAGTGGGGCTTATGCAGAAGGGTCCAAGGCTAAGTATTCTAGAAGGCCGCCGACGGCGTGATCGAGGCCGCCGACGGTGAGATCGATGGTTCTCTCACAAGGTACATTGAATGTATATGATTTTTGAAGGGATGCTTGGAAAACTCATGGAAACTCTTCAACTATTTTAAAAGGAACAATTTGGGGCCGAAAAAAGGGTCCACTAGCTTTCATTTGTGTCTACCACGTGTCCATCGAATCCATTAGAGAGTCAAGTGTGTGAGTCTAGTGAGTCCATAAAGTTTCTAGAGTGTTAATTAGTGAGTTCAAATAGTGATATTTGTGAGGAATTCTTCGAGAGATTGTAAGAGTGGAAGGGAAGTGAGAGATTTCTTTTCCATTGTCGTTTCGAAGGAGAATTCTGCATTCTGTAAAGGAAGGAAGAGATTCAGAGGAACTTCAATGAGTTTGCTTGGGGAGGAATTTAGGATAAGTTGTATTTACTTATTTTAATTTGTAGAACTTTGCTTTTATATATGAAATCCAAGTTTTATAGTATCCTCTTCATGAAATCGAGTAGTTTTTTTGTCTTTCTCCTTATTTTGATATTTTTATGAAATGGTAAATTAAATTAGTGTGCCAAGAAAAGTTTAAAGAAGTTGTGATAATCTTTTACTTAAATATTAATTTACTATCAATCTGGCCAATTGATTAGTTAAAATATGTTGAGTTTAACAACTAAAGTAAATATTACATCCGAGATTCAGGGATGTCAAAGTCCTTAGAAGTAGGGTGCAAATAAATAAGGGAATAATATTCATCGGGCGTAGAATTGGAGATTATAGAGTGACAAACTAAAATTCTCAATTCGGTCCTATCGTTGGGGTGCTGAAGTGTAGAAGTTAGCCTCAGACGAGGGGAATGTGGGAGATTCGAAGTGAGAGCCGGTATCCTCCCAGCCTAGCCGCAGATTTAGTAACCAAGCATAGAATTAGTCAATGTTCTTTATGCTTGGATCAAAGGGTAAAGAATAGGTATGCTCCTATTTGGCACAATACCGTTTTAACTGATTCTAATTATCCAATCACTTAAATTTCTTAACAATGGAGAAAGATTTTTACTTATATATTTGAACTTCAATTTATTAGTAGAATTAGTTATTTGTTAGAAGAAATAGTTTATTAAAACTTAATATTATTTTTTATTGGATATTAGTGACAGATAGGCAATTTTGATTTCCAAGTTGTGATTCTGAATTGATTTCTATAATCCTAGTTCGTAGCCTCTAAAATATTCCCTGTGGGATCGATATCCAGGACTTTACTAGAGCCCTGCATTACTTGAGGGATATGTTTACTTGCGTTGAATGGTAACTCTGCGATTAAAGAATTTATTATATACTTATTACAAAAAAATTAAAATTACGTTAAATGCGTGGAGTGGTTCATAGATCCACTAATAAACATATATAATCACATAAATACTCTAAGAAGTAAATAAAGACATAATTACACACTACAAAGTAAAAGTTTTTAGTTACTATATTATCATAAGATACCGTTTATACCTTCCCCGACAGTGGCGCCAAAAACTTGATGCGGTCCGACTTTATATTATGCAATAACTTATGAACCCAAATTTATATATATTTATAATGATTTTTGTAAAGTCCGAACTTCAACCCAAGTATTCGTATCATATCAAGTAATAAAAAGCTTTAATGGAGTCTTGGTTATCGATCCCGCAGAGAAGGAACATTCCTTATAATAAATAGTGTAATACTGAAATCCAATAGTCAAATCGCAATTAAAGTTTAAGTTTACTTCTACTAACAAGATACAGAAAATGGTAACAGTTAAGCAAACTACAATTACTTCTAAAATCCTTAAACAAAATTAACTAACTGATACACACTAAGCTATGTATTTGAAAGGTTTTGATATATATGAAAAGTGTCCTTCCTCTTGCAATGAGTATATAATGTGTGGATGATATGAAATGATCATTTATTGTATTGTGCCAAATAGGAGCATAAATGTTTCTTTACCCTCCACAGAGTACCCTTCTTCCATGCATGAAAAGAACAATGACATATCCTAAGTTCAGTCACTAAATCTAAGGCTAGGCTAGGAGGATACCGGTTGTCACTACATAGCTCCCACTTAACCTTCAATTGAAGGCTAACCTTCGAGTTTAGTTACCAATCTTAGGACCAAATTGGGGATCTCAGCCTGTCACCCTGAAACCTCCAATTTGAAGCCCATCAAAACACATTTTCCAAAAAGAGCATCCTTTTCATATAAAATCTCCTTTAGGAAATAGTAACGAAATGGCTAGTAATAAGTTATATGATTTTAAAACAACAAATTGAGTTAGGAATTTACTCAGAAAATATACAAAATACCGAGATTCTTAATATATGGAATTAAATCAAGAACAATTAGAAAAAATTAAAATGTTTAAAAATTTAACTAAAAATTGATTTAAGAGTTTGATTAATACAGAAAGCACTTCTAATATTTTTGAATTAGGATAAAAAATAATTCAGAATCAACAAATTTTAAATAATAATATAGCTACAACAGCAATCTTTGCTGAATGTTGTAATTTAAAAAGGCAAGAAAACAATACTGAAATTCTTAACTGGAGTAATATAAATAAAATTTGCCTACAAGGAAATTTACAAGGAGCTATTAGAATAAATGAAATTATCCATATTGATGAACCTTCCCCTTTTGAAAACAAAATACGAGATTTAATAGATGTTTTAACTAAACATCAGTTTATGGCAGGACAAGTCAATTATCCTTCTATAGATGCACCAAGCACATCTACCAATCAACCTCTAAGTATAACTTCCAGTATACCTTCCTTAGAAACAAATCAAGCAAGCAATAACCAGAACCACAACTCTTCTGTACGATATCTACCTCCTAGCGTCAAACGTATACCTACCAATAAACCAGAAAAGAAAAATAATATACCAGAACCTATTAGTGGTCATGGAATCTATTTAAATATAGATTGTGCAAAGGATGTAACTGAAATAATAGATTGATGGATAATAGAAAACAGTCTAGAAATTTATAATTGTAATCTAAAAGGAGAAGATGCTTATGCATTTATTGAAAACACATTAACAAGTATAGCCAGAAAATGGTTCATTGGACTTGAAGCTGATAAAAAACGTACTATTAGAGAAATATGTCAAGCTCAAGAAACAATTAATACTCCAGGACGATGGCCAAATGTTTATGGAAGTTTTCTAAAAAGTGAATTTTTAGGATATTTAGCTCATAATACGTAATATGAAAAGAGAAAGCTTTAAGCAGTATATAGCTAAACAAAAGATAACAACTTTAAATATCTCGCAACATCTCGCTACCTAAACGAATATAGTTGTGATTATAAAAAATTCTTTTATGATATATTAGATAAAGATAAACCATTATATTTAGATTCATATTTTTATAAATTACCTGAACTTTATAATATGCTATGGAGTCAAGAATTTAAAAAGGCTTATCCTAACGATACATCTTTAGGGAGTCGCATACAATTTGCTTACGAAAAATTGACACAAGCATGTCAATATATCGACCTACATAAACAAAATAAAAATTATAAACAATCTCTATGTTGCGAAAAATCCGATTTGATTATTCAAAGAATGGGGATGTTCAACCTCTAAAGATAGCTGTCATTGTTTTGTAAAAGATAAAAAGAAAAAAATTCTTCAGAAAAATAAACAAAAAATATTTTAATCCTAACAAAAGAACCTTTAGAAAAAGAAATAATTATTCAAATAATAAAACTAAAAATAATAAATGCTGGATCTGCAAAAAAGAAGGGCATTATGCTAATAAATGTCCCCAAAAAAATAAATTAAGCCATGTCACATCTGTCTCAATTATCAACGAACACGAGTTAGGAACTATCTTTAATTTCACAGATATCGAAACCGATGAAGAATTAAATCAATTATCGAAAACAGAAAACAATTTAATAGAAATGATTAATTCAGATAATTAAATAGACGAATATTTGTATTCTGATTAGATGGAAGAACATTCTCAAATTGATATATCAAATGATGATTCAATCGAATATGGAAGACATATTACTTTATCTGAAGAATCATATAATAAAATACGAATAAGAAAGTTATCTTTAGGAACTAAAGACTGTTTTGATATGCCTGTATTCTTATGGACGAGATCAATACATTATAGCATCAGGCAAGGTGAACACCCTATAAATATAATCCACATAGAAGGGAAAACTAAAATACCACTCTATAATCAACAAATAAAAATACAGGACTTATAAAGAATAAAAGGCCCTGAAAAATACAAACATATATTTTTTGGAGGTATCCAAATATTAATTAAAGCATATTTTAGAAAAAAGAATAGATAGCCCAATTACAATCTGGATATATGATGATCAAATATTACATTCTAAAAAAGATGCCTTATTAGGAGTCTTACAAGGAAATCTATGTTACCAGACTTTAATATTCAATTTACATCTAAACTATGCTATTAATATAAATGATAGACACATTGGCCGCTCTCTAACCTTAAGACACAAATTAGATAGAGTAAAAATGTGAGAAGGCAGCGCTGTATATAGTATAACCTATCAAGCTGCTTATGCTTACAACAACCAACACAATACTGTAGCATTCAAAACACACACAATACCCCTTCATGTAGACCCCATTTTTTCTCACATAGGACAAACTATTCAACCAGAAAAAATCAATGATTTAGACATTACACCACCATCAACTAACATACTCTTAAACTTTGATGAAGGATCAAGCACAAATCAAAGATTTCCAAAGCTCACATATTTAGAACATAACAGTTCATTGTCAATAACACCTAGAAAATCTTTAGATCATTACAAACCGACAATTCACAGACCAAGCCTCGACATAAAAGAATATAACAACAACCAATTATTAGTTCTAGGATATTGCATCACTCCAGACAATAAATGCAAAATACTTTTAGATACAGGATCCCGCAAATCACATATAGACCAAAATTTAATTCCACAAAACTTAAAAATCTTAAAAGAAAAAACATAAATTTACCTGGATTACTTACAACAACAACAACATGTTTGTAGTTACGAAACAAATATTCTTTTTGGATTCTGGGATATAAATAACTCTAGAATTGATTTTTAACATACATTTTTAATAGACGAACATAAATTCTAATCGAATTTTAGTAGGAATGGATTTTCTACAACAAAGATACAATAACATTTACATACGACTATGCTAATATAGACAATTATATCTTACCCAGAAATACGGTTCCATAGTTACATTAAAATAGACCTATATATTCCCACATACGAACTTATACCCGTACAAGCTCTAGCGACATAGGAAGCAACATCACTGTATGAAAAAAATTCCTAATTCCAACACATACCACACCATTCACAAAAATTACTCCTTCAAACATTCAATGGAACCACAACCATTAACGAATATTGGCAAAATCAATTACTCCACCTTGAATCAACCTTAATAAAAATAGAAAAACTATGGTGCCTCATAGATGATCGTCGGATATAATACTAGGAAATAACTTTTTTAAATCATTTTCATCCTTCACACAAACAGAAAACTCAATAATCCTAGTTACACCTCAAGGTTACTCAATTAATTGTCCAATAATACAAAACCCAAACTCCTATTTAAATCAACCAACATTTCGCAACCAGCGTGGTGGTTACCCAATAGACCAAAGTATGAGAAAGTCCTCTCCCAATCTATTTACAAACAAATTAAGCATAAATAACATCGATTCATCCTCCTCTAAACTTGAACAACTTAGATCATTTGCCAATTATTTGTTCAAAACATTTTCAGAAAACCCACTAGAATTTTGGAAAAATGATGAACCATTTACGTCTATAGAACCTAGTAATCATGCTCTTATCATTCGAGTAAAACCAATGAAATACACTTTAGAAGACAAAAGCGAATTCCAAATATAGATTAAAGAATTATTAAATCATAAATTAATAGAATCTAGTAAGAGTCCACATAGCAGTCCAGCCTTTTTGGTTAAAAACCATGCCGAACAAGTTAGAGGAAAAGCAAGGTTAGTTATAAATTACAAAAAAATAATTGATAGCACTAAATTTGATGGATATTACTTACCCAAAAAAGAAGTATTAATTAATCTTATTAAAAATGCTAAATGCTTTTCTAAACTAGATTGTAAATCAGGATTCTGGCAAGTAAAAATGCACCCGGAGAGCAAAGGATATACTGCATTTAGTACTCCACAAGGACATTATCAATGGAATGTAATGCCATTTAGATTAAAAAACGCACCTCAAATATTCCAAAGAAGGATGGATAATATATTTAAAGATTTATCTCATTTCAGTCTTATTTACATTGACGATATTCTAATATTCAGTGAAAATATCACCGAACATTTAAAGTATCTATCCATACTTGTTCAAAAAGCACAAAAACATGGAATTGTACTAAGTAAAAAGAAAGCCGTGTTTTCAGTTAACACTATTAAATTCCTAGGTGTTATCATTAATCAAGGATCTATTGAACTACAAGAACATATTCTAACAAAAATAAGTTATTTTAAGCAGATCAATAATCAGAAAGATTTACAGCGCTTCTTAGGATGTGTTAATTATGCAGAAGCATTTGTAAAAAATCTAGCCGAACAAAGATCACCATTACAGAAAAAATTAAAGAAAAATACGGCATGGAATTGGAACGATAATGATACTAACGCCTTAAATCAGATTAAAAAAGGTTGCAAAAGCTTACCAAAATTACTCTTACCAATACATGGAGATTATCTAATTATAGAAACTGATAGTACTGAAATATCATGGGGAGCTATTCTTAAAGCAAAAAGAGAAAAAATAGAATTATTATGTAGATATGCATCCGGAACGTAAACACAAACTGAACAAAATTATCATATCAATGAAAAAGAGTTATTAGCCATTAAAAAAGCAAGTATAAAATTTGAAATATTTTTAAAGGAAACATTTTTAA
Source organism: Papilionanthe hookeriana x Papilionanthe teres (assembly GCA_022702705.1). Taxonomy (NCBI): domain Eukaryota; kingdom Viridiplantae; phylum Streptophyta; class Magnoliopsida; order Asparagales; family Orchidaceae; genus Papilionanthe; species Papilionanthe hookeriana x Papilionanthe teres. The sequence continues at coordinate 37,635,947 of CM040437.1, read as the reverse complement.
TACGAACAGATAATTAAACAGCCATTTCCTTTATAAAAGGAAAAATTGTTGATTCTCTACCTAATAAGAGACTCATTCGATGGAAAAGCTGGTTTTCTGCTTATAATTTTGATATAGAATATATAGAAGGAAGTAAAAATAATCTGGCTGACATTTTGTCTCATGAATTATGTAGGAAAGACACATGGAAATAGAAAATACAGATGTATTAAGCGAGAATGATGACAAGCTCAGTCTTGAACTAAATACTTATTTAGAGACTGTGGAATTACAAATATGGAAAATTGAATGTGAAATAGCTCTTGCCAGTAATGTTCTCATCGAATTAAGAAAGCTAAAAAATTATCTTTTGGAGAAAATATCAAAGAAGAAGTTCCTTCTCTCGCAGAATTAAAAGATCAGAGATTTTGCAGATCTCTTAATTAGCAAAAATAAAGATTCATCTATTAGCAAAACTGACGAAACCTCAAATATTGGAGAGATTACTCCCAGTTATTCCAAAGTACTTCAAGAAAATTACAAGAAAGTTACTGATATAGCAGATGAATGACAGCAATTATCACTATATGAAGAACTAATAAATCCTCAAATTTATTTCCATACTGCTGGAAGAACCCAAGTGGTATATATTTATGGTAATACTGATGTAAAATTGGTATCAGAATTATACAAATGTGGTCTTATCCGAATGATTTACCTGGAAGATGACAGTCTTCTCAGAGAATTACCCAAACCTATAATTGAAGCAACTGAGGCTTTTCATTAAATATTAAAACATTGGAATTTATATTTAAAATTATATCAGACTTATCCAGATGGAGGAGTCATCTCACTTGCTCAGATTGGAATTAGCAGTGAACCTTTCACTCCTAAGTATAAGCCAGCTGAAATTGTGCATTCTCGATCAACAGCTGAAGATTTATATCAAATATAGATAGAAACCAAGAAAATTGATGCAACCAACATCTGGGTATATCATTCTTCTGACAAATTATTCATTTACAACCATAGTAAGCAACCAACGAAGAAGGTACATGAAATTCTTTATCTGAAATGGATTAATACACTTAAGAGAAATAATGCTGTAGTTAACAAAGAAACCAAAAAATTATTCTGTGAAAAAATGCAAAAAACAAGTCGCATAAATGCCCTTATTGTCAGAAAAAGGAAACTATGGAAGAAATATGTATGAAACTACAAGCAGGTAGAATACAATTATAATACAAGAGATATTAGGGCAAGAAATACTTCCCACCGACAACGGTTCAATTATTCCACAGATACAGGTACAATTATGGTAACTTTTCCAGCTCAAAAGATATGTAACTGTACAATCCGTGACAATTTTGCACAAATGAAGGTACAATTATGGGGCTCTTTCCAGCTCAAAAGATTTTGAATTAGTGAAGCTTTGTAGCGGAAATAATGCAATACTATCACTACTCTGTGCCTATATATAAACTCTCTCTATTGTAATTCGCTCATCTCTCTGAACTCCCTCACTTCATTTCTCTTCTATTGTAATGGTTTGCAGCCTGCACGGCTAAATATCTTTTTCCTGGTGTCTATGTCTGTAAGTCTGTATTAATATATGTTATATTATGCTTTCATTATGATATTGTATTGAAATTTTATTATTGTTACCCTTATTCTCTTAGCTACGCTTTAAGGTAGGAAACGAATTAAAACTGTGTTTTGCGTCTCTGAAGTAGTCATAGAACGTTGTGGTCTTATTGTTCGAACGCTTATTGTCTTTAGAAAGCCACGAAGATGAATGTGACCTGAACCAGAGACGTATGGATCAAACCCTAAGAGAAGAATAGTAATAATAATATGAAGTCAATATAATATTATAATAGGAAGCGTAATGGACCCTTATTAAAATAATCATACAAGACATAGATACCGGAAGATTTTTACGTATAACATGGAACATGATACTATAGAAACATCTAGAAATAGAAATATCAAAAGAAATAAAAAATGTCCAAAAGTTGTTTAGGTCTGATGTAGGTTAGACCCAAGGAAGTTTGAATTAAATCTAATGTTGATTAGACTTAAGATTTAGGTTCAATGTCAGTTGAACCTAGAGAAATTTGGTTAAGTTAGACTTAAGGTTTAGGTTTAGTGTCAGTTGATCCTAAGAGAAAATGATTAAGTCTAATGTAGGTTAGACTTAAGGTTTAGGTTGGCATGGATTGATTTAGGTTCAATTTGGATTGAACTTAAGATTTAGGGTGACTTTGGTTCTATTTAGGTTTAACTTAAGGTTTAGTTTGAGTTAAGTTCAATTTGGATTGAACCTAAAGTTAAATTAACTTAGGTTGAATTTGGAATGAACCTAAGATTTATATGGACTTAGATTCAATTTGGGTTGAACTTAAGGTTTAGGTTGAGTTAAGTTCATTTTGGATTTAACCTAAAGTTAAATTGACTTCGGTTTAATTTAGATTGAACTTAAGGTTTAGATTGACTTAGGCTCAGTTTGGGTTGAACCTAAGAATTTAGATTAATTAAATCTTAAACTTCATGTAGATACAACTTAAGATCTAATTAAGTCTAATTATGGTTTAGGCTTAATTAAAGTTTAAGTTGGTTTACGCCTAATGTAAGTAAGGCTTAAGATTTAATTAAGTCTAATAAGGATTATACTTAATTAGGGTTTAAAGGTCACTTATGCCTAATGTAAGTAAGGCTTAAGGGTTAATTAAGTCTAATTAGGGTTTGACTTAATTAGAGTTTAAATTTGATTAAGCCTAATGTAAATAAGGCTTAATAAGATTAATTAAGTCTAATTAGGTTTTAATTTTAACTAAGCCTAATTTTGTGAGCCGTTAAAAATTTATTCTTCTTTCCTTCTTTTCTTTTTCTTGATTGGGTATGGTGGTGTTAATGAGGTATTTAGGATTTTTAAAAAATGGTTTTTTCTAAAAATATAATTTTTATGAAGTAATTTTTTTTATTTAGTTTAATATATATAGATTTTTGAAATAACATTTTAATTTTGAAGAATACGAAATCAGACCGATCTCATATAAATAACAGTTTAATTAATCAAGCATTTCACCACAAGACATGTATTTATCCCGAAGAATAAATACATTGCTTGAGGTGAGGCTTGATCAAATAAACCAAAGAATTTATGACACCCGTTTGGTTTGCAAACCATTGTTGACCGAAAATTTTCGTATCTAATATGAAGGAATTATATAGGGTTTATATTAATATAGGGTCTTTAAGTTTCCTATAAGGGCAAGCCCCTATAGTTAATTACATCATGGATGACCGAAGTCACCTAAGAAAACTCTTGATATAGATCAGGAAATATTTATATTCACGACTTCCAAAGGTAAGGTTTTCAAAGAGAATGTGATAGTCGGGAACTCAATAGGTGAATGGCTCAAGTTTTGGAAAATTTCATTTTATCAGAATCCAAAGAAGGGAAGGCTAGGGGAGGGACATAGATTCAAGAAAATTCTTGATGTATTCCCTAACTATCTTATGGTTTGGCTTTGATTTAGGATATTTATTTGGTGTTTCATCGTGTCAATTTTATTATTTAGGACTTACATTCACCTGATACTGATCATGTGAATGACATGAGAGAGGATGATTTATATTACACCTAATGACAACCTTGGAATCCTAAGACGAGTTAGGGCTTATGTTGCACAACATGGTTATGCTAGGGCCTAAATGAAAGGTGAGGATTTATGCTGCACTAGGCAGGCTACCTCAAAGTCCTATGGTTTGTTTTCTTTAATTTCTAAGGAATTTTGCTGTTGAAGATGGTCGTGCTGCCCACCATGCATGCTCCAAGCTCCTCGTCGTAGCAGGTTTAGTTTAAAGAAGTGTTAATTGGAGAGAAAATAGAAGTATCATATTTTAGAAATATTTAAAATTGAGATGTCTTAATATTTTATAAGGGGAACATTAAATTTGATTATAGTGACACCGGTTAAGATCACACAGTTCCATCATTCCGACACCACAATTTTTATCAGATTCACTTAGTCCAAATGAATTTACTAAACTCAACTTAATGAGTTCCATACTTTCATTTAAACCGTGGGAAACCCCGTTAGCAACATGTAGGTTACCTCCTCCGAGGGATTCCTGATCATCAAACGAGACATTTTAATTTAGTTGCAATTATGGTTTTTGTCTTATTTGTAATTAAATTTTAAGTTGTTTTATATTTTGAATGTTGTGGCGGTGAATTTTATCTTGTCTTGATTTTTAATTTTGATTTTAGTTTTGGTTTTATGACTATCATAAAGGTACATTGTTGTTTAGTATGCAAATTTGCAAGAAAAGAAAATGCAGTGGAATGCAGGTAAGTAAATTGTATTAAAATAAAAACATACGTGGTAGGTCTTCTCGTCCTCTCCACCTGAAACTTTAGTATTATTGCAATAAACATTTATATTTGCAGGGAAGTAAAAACCTATGGATAGGTTCGTCACAGGTCTATAAAGTCCTAGGTCATAACCTGGTGGGTCCTATTTGTTCATTTGAGAGATATTTCTTCATTTAATAAATGTGATAGATCTAATTATCCTATAAGGTTTCCAGAAAAATTGTGAAGGATCTAAGCGAGACCCAGATACTTTACATTCCTTTTGAGCTTCCTTGAGGTATTTTGAACTTATCATAATTATTAAATGATTTATCTGTTTCATACCCTTATGCTCAGAAGCCAATGTTTTAGTCATCCTGAAAGGCGGGGTAGTTATCATTTGATACTTTACTTTGGAATTATGTGAGCGAGCCTTTAGAGGCAAACTTAACTTATGGAAGAACATAACAAATTTTGATGGGCTTGTAATGTTTCAAAAGGTAGTCTAAGATTAATTATGTATTCTTTTCTAATTCTCACCAGTTAATTTCCTTAATTAAGCCTAGCTCACTACTAAGCCCTTAGGATTTTAATGGGTATTTTCAAGTCTTTAAAAGAAATTTAATGACCTTCATGATTTTGATTCTTATCAAAATGTTGAATTATCATTTAAACATCAAATGAAGGGGTATTAAATTAGTGGAATATTAACTTCCAAAATCAACCCCTAACCTTAAAACTCTTTTAATTTGATTTTCTTCCAAATTATGATAATTAAGAAAATTTAAATATTCAAATTTCGTGTGACAAAATTGCAATGGGTTTCTACCATTTATCCCTTGATGTTTCAGTGATTTAACATAATAATTAAGGACATTTATTGCCCTTTTCCCATTTTGATTAAGCCTATATATTGATTAAGGCTAAATTTTCCAAAATTACAATTTTACCCCTAAAGGCCTTTATCACTTCATAATTCATTAAATTTAGCTTAGATGACTTTAAAATTTTTATGTGAGCCCACTTATGGGTTAATTAAAACATTAGAGGAGAAAGATGTGTTTTTTCAAATTTTAATTTAATATATATATTTATTTTAATTCAAAATAGAGGTTTTCAATGAAAATTAAATGATTTGTCCAAAACAAGACATATGACTTTGAAATTTTTATTGGAGGCAGGCCTAGATCAGAGGACCACTTTGACCAAATTTCATGATTTTTTTAGTTTCAATTTAATTATTAGAAATAATTTAAATTCTGGAGTTTTAATTAATTATAAAATATTTTAAAGGTTGAAAATTTAATTTTATATTTTTCTTAAATTCCTCTAAGGTCAGGGAACCCAGAGAAACAAATTTTATATTTTTCTATTTTTTTAATTACTAGAATTATATTAGTGAAAAATTAAGGAAATTCATTTTTAGCCTTTTAAAAATTAATTTAAGCCTTTAAAAATTAATATTTTGATTTTGAAGCTTAGGAAAATTATGTGAAGGATTCCCTAGTGTTTAGGAAACAAAATGTGAAAATTTGGTTATTTTTAATAATTTTGTGATTTTTATTATTATTTAATTATTTAAATATTTAAAATATGATTAAAAATGAAAACTTTATTAAAATCCCATTATTTAATTTTAGAAAAATCCTTCGATTATAGAGAACTCTCAAAACTAATTTTATAATTTTTTGAGTTGTATTTTAATTATTAAAATTAGTTTAATGTTCAAAATTATTATTTCAATTATTATTATTAAATAAACTCCAAATGCCATGAAATTTTCATGAGGAGTTCTCTGACTTTTAGAGTACAGTGGAGAATTATTTTTGGGTTATTTACATTTTTATTTATTCCAATGTATTTTTATATATGTTTTAGGTCTTAATTACCATAAATGTTATACTCATTGAATTAAGCTAAGTTTTCATTTTTTCTAGGGTCCTCTGGTCATAGGAAACCTACCAAAATTTACTTTGCATTTTTTTTATCATTATTTTATTATTATACTTTTTATACCAAAACAGGCATAATAACTTGAAAAATAGAGATTTCCTTACAAAGATTTCCCTTGACCTTGGAATAATCAGGGAAGGTCCCTTATAACAGATAGAACAAGAACACCAAAGCTCAAGGCATGGTGAAATATCTACCCTAATGGAGAATTAAAGATTCAAATCAGTATTTAATTTATTAAAAATAAAATATTCATCAAATAAAATTCAAACCAATTCCACATTATTTTCCTCTATTCATTGAGCATGATAATATTTTTCTTTTATTTTTATGATTTTTCTACACCAAGTTATGGATTTTTAATGTTATGGTAATTTAATTAATTCAAAAATCTCCTATTTTTTACTTAAACACGCGATGTTGACTGGATCCTGGCCGTTCCAAAGGACCACACAGCGCGCTAATATTCGACGCTGCCATCTGACTGGCTGTCCATGCGGGCGCACTTTATGTATTTGATCTCTGTCTAACTCTATCATGGTCGTCCAAGCAATACACACGCAATCGAATGACGCTCCTTCATCGTCTTCGACTGGTTCATCTTGAGAGCCGTCCACCTTCTAGACCTAAGATCTCTCTCGATACTCAACCAAATCACTTGGGGTTTGTTTCTAAAGCTTCATCTAGCCTAGACGAACCTATCCATATTGCTTATACGGTATGAAATACAGTGTACAATTATGGAGGATGAAGAATAGCTTGGGAGGAAGAGTGAGCTCAATACCATTGTCTGAGAGGGGAGGCCTCAATCAGATGGTTGTGACAGCATTGATTGGTCCTAACAAACCTCCAGATGGAGCCTTGCACTGTGGTGAAATGCCAGGACCTAAATTTGATCAGAGCCATTTTCAGGTGTTGATCAAAGTATGGTGCAGAGGCCTTCTGTGATGGGGCTTTAATGGGGGATCTTGTTCTTTCACTACTCTGAAGGTGTGGGGGCAGTTAATTGAACTTTGGTGCACTATGGAGCAGTGGTGAAATTTATCCTAGTTTCTGGCCAAGTTTGAGCTCTGAAATTGAGCTCGGTCAGTGGGAATCAGAAGGGAAAAGTGGCTGAAATGATCTTAGGGAGGTCTGGAGAGGCTCTAGTGAAGTTTTGGCAGAGTTTTGTTAGGAAATTTCTAGCACCTGGATTTTGGCTGTGAGGGGTGGTTTTTAAAGCTATGGCCAATTAGTTGAGCTCAACACATGACTTTGGGTGTATTCAACTGCTTAGGTGGAGGCAGATCAGCTCCAATGGCCAGTCAAAGCTAGACAGCTTGGGAGGTGAGTTTGTGTTCAATTGAAGAGGGGGATGGCTCTTGTTTTAGCATTTTCCAGCCACTAGGCCGGTCAGCCAGGCTAGGGAAGGTGGCCATGGGTTGGGTGGTAAGGTGGGTTGGCCATCAAGTGCCATGAGTTTAAATGGTGATGGGATAATGCAAATATATCTTGATTTAGCCATTTAAAGGAGGAGATCTCCTAATTTGAGGGACCTTTGGTCCATGAATCAAGTCGAGTAGGCTAGGTGGGTCTAAAGTGGTTCCTAGGGGTCACTTGGTGGCTGAGGTGGACCTATGTTGGTCACATTTGGGATGATTTGGTCACATTGAGCCATATGTTCAATTTAGGTTATTTGGGTTCAAGTTGAGCTAGCTTGGGTTTGAGCTTGGGTTAGACCCAAATGATTGTTCATAATGGTGTGTATGATTTTCATGAAGTGTTTAGAAGAGGTTTAGAGTGGTGTTGAATTGATTTGGTAGGTCAATTTGGCTTGGTTCAGTATTTTGGTCAATTTGGGGTAAGTTGGCTAAGCTTGGGTTTAGGTTGGGCTAGAGTGTGGTTTAGGCCCAATAGAAGGTTCCAAATGATTTAAGCGAATTTCATGAAGAGTTCCCAACAAAAATTGGGAGGAGATTTGAGGTTTAGGGGAATCAATTTGGTGAGATTTGGTCATGTGTTCAATTTGGGTTAAAATTGGGTAACCTTGGTTCAAGTGGACTTGAATGGGGCTAAGATGCAAATTAGGGTCAATTGAATGTTGCATGTGGTTCATAGGAGTGTTATGGGAAGTCTAGAATTCAAATTGGGGAGAAATTGATTGGTGTTAGGTAAATTTAAGGGATTTGGGTCACTTAGGCAAAATTGAGGATTTTGGATTTTAAGTGAAATTGAACTCAAATGTGGGTCAAATTGGGCTTGGATTTGGTTTATATTGACATTGGAGGTGTTGAATTAAAGTTTGGAATTAAAATTGCGCAATATTGGGATTAATTGGGTAGACATTGGGTTTTAATTTGGGCACTTGTGGGTTAAATGGGTCAAATTGGGGATTTTAGTCAAATTAGGCTAAATTGGCCAAATTGGGTCATGTGGTAGTTGAGAGAAATGAAATTGGGAATATTTGGGAGGTTTTGGGAATTTATGGGAATTTTTGGAATTTTGGGCTAAGAGGGGCATTTTGGGGATTATTTTTGGAAAATTTGGCAATTTTGGGTAATTTTGGTTAGTTTGAGTGGTAGGGAGTATTTTAGAATGATTTTGGGAGAATTATGAGTAATTTGGGTGATTTTGGAAATTTTGAGGAATTTTATGGTTCTGGGATATTTTGGGTATTTTGGGTATTTTGGGGCAAAGGGGGTTAAAAAATTTGAAATCTTTAGAAAAGTTAGGATTGGTTGAAGGTGAGTAATATGACATTGTTTAGGTTGAGGGATGTTCCAAGGGTCACCTCATTTGGTCCTCCGTGTGTTGGTACTAGCCAAACTCTAGCTTGGGGCTAAAGGCTTGGGAAAACCAATTACATGAGTTTCCAAAGAGTTATGGGATCAAAGGTGATGTGCCTTGCTTAGGGTTGTGAGTGTGTAGTTTAAGTGTGGTGTAAGCTCCAAACGTACTAGGGTAGATCCTAAGTTCTGACTACCTATAGGAAACTTCCCCTGGGTTTTCTTATGCTTGGTCTCTTCCTCGCAAAAGCTGGAGGTTAGGCCTTAAGCATATGAAAACTCCTAGTGAAGTGAGAAAAGTTTGAATTTCTATGGGGAGGGGTTCCATGACTAGTCTTCTAAGAAAGTCACCAGGAGAGTCCTGTGGCTAGACCCTAGGCTATTCTAAACACAGACTAGACCTCAACCAAAAATGAGGTCAACAAATTGATCCCCAATAGTTGTGGTGAGCTAGGCAAGCACACTGCACGTATTGGTGTTGACCGACGAGATTAACAAAACCAACACCACTGTCCGAGTCAAAACTCAAGACAAACACATAATTTAGTGAGGAAATTTTTGCTTGGGATTATCTGGTTGAAACCTTTCAAATCCCAGAAAATTCTGCTGGGGAAGGAAAATGGAATACCTTCATGAGAGAAGCTATGGATTTCAAGCCTTCAAACTTTGAAGGAGTCTGATCTGAATTGATTATGATGTTGGGATTTGGATTTAGAATTTGAATTTGATTTCCATTTAAATTTTGAATTTGAATTTTAATTTAATTTTGAGTTATAATTTTAATTTTGAGTTTTAATTTTAATTTTAAGTTTTATGAAATTTATGGAAATGTTAGAATTTAAGGAATTTTGAATTCATAAATATTAATCTTGTAAGGAATTTTGAGTTAGAATTGAGTGCAGTGGGGAAATCAAAATTTCAGTACCGATCTCGGAAGGTGGGAGTCAGAATTTAAGTACTGATCCCGCAAGGTGAGAACTGGAATTTAGGTACCAGCCTCAGAAATGAGAATCGAAATTTTGATACAGACCTCATGATTTTATGAGTGCGGGAAATTTCTCAAAAGGGAGATGGAAAATTAGGGAATTTTGGGGGAATTAGACTACTAAGCACTGTTCCCAAAATTTCATGGAAGGCGGAAAATTTCTCGGATAGGATGTGGAGAATTAGGGAGTTTTGGGGGAATCAGACAACTAAGTTCCATTCTCGAAATTTCATGGAAGGCGGAAAATTTCTCGGTAAGGAAATGGAAAATTAGAGAATTTTGGGGAAATCGGACGACTAAGTTCTGTTCTCAAAATTTCATGGAAGGCGGAAAGTTTCTCGGATAGGATGTGGAAAATTAGGGAGTTTTGGGGGAATCAGATGACTAAGCTCTGTTCCCAGAATTTCATGGAAGGCAAAAAATTTCTCGGATAGTAGGATGTGGAAAATTTGGGAGTTTTGGGGGAATCAGACGACTAAGTTCTATTCCCGGAATTTCATGGAAGGCAGAAAAATTCTCTGATAGGATGTGGAAAATTAGAGAGTTTTGGGGGAATCAGACGACTAAGTTCCGTTCCCGAAATTTCATGGAAGACAAAAAATTTCTCGGATAAGATGTGTCAAAATTAGGTAGTTTTGGGGGAATCAGACGACTAAGTTCTGTTCCCGAAATTTCATGGAAGACGGAAAATTTCTCGTATATGATGTGTAAAATTAGGTAGTTTTGGGGGACTCGGATGACTAAGCTCCGTTCCAGAAAGTTCATGGAAGGCGGAAAATTTATCAGATAGGATGTGGAAAACTAATGAATTTTGGGGGAATCGGACAACTTAGTTTTGTTCTCGGAATTTCATGGAAGGCGGAAAATTTCTTGGATATGATGTGGAAAATTAGAGAAATTTTTAGAAATCTTGGGGAGAAAAACTCAAGGACTCACATCTGGCCCAAGGGGTAACAGGAGGGATTCAGAACACAAGTACTGATTCTGAAATTTCATTTGAGGGTATTTTGGTAAAACTTGGTATTGAATTTCAAGAAAGAAATTATGGTACAATTCGGCCGAGACCGGTAGCCATTGCAAGATTTGTAGAATTTCATGATATTTTGAATTTTTGAGAAGTGGCGCTGTGTGAAAAGTGCCAAATTTTGCAGAGTTCCTGCAAAAGCGAAGTATTTGAAGATGAGCGCAAGGACTCAAATTCTGGAGAGAGAGAGAGAATTATCATTTGTTTGTTTCAATTCATCATTTTCATTCAATTTGCTTTGTTTTATTTCAATATGCTTTATTTGATTTCATTTGGTTTAAAATTCAATTTTTGATTTTGATTTCATTTTGATTTTATTTGACTTAAGTTTTGAGTTCATTTTGACTTTAATTTTTATTTGCATTTGACTTAAGTTTCAAGTTCATTTTGACTTTAATTTCATTTAATTTCATTTGACTTAAGTTTGAAGTTCATTTTGATGTCATTTTATTCTTTTCTTCTACATCGTTCTTTTGTATTTTTCATTTGGAACCAACACATGGTCCTACGACTTTCGAGTGTCGTGCTGAAAAAAAGTATTTTTGCAAATAGAAATCTTCATTAATTTTGCTGAAAGTAGTATAACCGATCATATGCTAACAGACATTCAAAAGTCGATCATGTGTACAAAACAGAACTGACATATCATATCATCCGACCGTTGCAAAAGTGGTGACAACAACTGACATGACTCGTTGTGAGGGGTAGTAAATTTCTGCCGCCTGAGGATGTTGCGGGGATGAGCCAACCTGCCAAAGTTACGCTCTGGAACAAAAGTCCCCTCGCGAACACCTACCGTCATAGTGGCAAAGGATGAAGGTTCTCCAATTTCGGATCCGACTCGTAGTAAAAAGATGCTTTATTTTCATCCATTCTTATGAAGGTGACTGACGCCCTGTTTCTTATAACTCCTGGGATGCAGTGTTCTGCTAAATTTGCTCCATTTCCTTTTAGTACTAGTACTGACCCGACTGGTTGGGGAATTTCAACAGAACCTCGGAATTCTCTTGGTTCGAAAATTTTGATTTCTCGTCCAAACAAGATATTACTTTCACTTATAAAAGAGACCATACAGAAGGGTCTCACGAAGTCATGGTGGTCGATATGAGGTAGGATACAGTCCCCGTCCTCATAAATATTTATGATTCACCGTTGGGAACACAGTCTGTAGGCAACACGTGCCACTCAACCATCCTCTTTATCATCTTCTTGATTTGCGGTGACATCGGATCCACCTCATCATGCTGTAGGATCCCCGGGGGATTGCCTTGTCGATCTTTAGCGAAGTTGTAGCAGCGGCCACACTGGATGGTGAATCTGCCCTTTCCTCTTTTCCTTTTTGATGGCTCTGTATATGTTCTCGGCCTCAAGTCACCAGCTCTGCCCAAAGTCTGAAGAGCGTCAATGCAGTACATAATTCCTTATTCGTCTTTCTTTGAGAATACATCGGAGTCCTTCCAGGATATTGACAAATTTCCCTTATATTTCTTCATAGTGTTGAAATTCCTTCTTTTTGATCCTTTTGATTTTTTTCCATCACGTAGTCTGGAACTCCTCGCAGCGGTGGTGTCGGTAGGATGAACTGTGGTACATATGGCTCTACATTAGGATATTCCTGGCTCCTGAGTAGCTTTGAAACAGCTGCATATGTCTCAAATGTGCATACTCCTCTAGTTGTAAAATGTGACATTCCAGGCACTCTGAAAATGCTCCTATCACTAAAGGCAGTCTGGGTAAACCTGAGTTGCAAGTCGGACACCCAGTCAAGATTTCTTCCATCGGATCGAATGTCGGCGCGGGATCCTCTGTAGTCTCTGGCTCAGTATCGGTGCGCGATGCAGTCATCGGTTTCTTTCATTTCAGGATCATAAGAATCTTCTGGAATGGGTGATAGTCCGGTGGCTAGCTCCCGAGCTTGTCTCCTCTCCATCCTGTCTAAGAGGCGACGCTTGCGGTGATTTGCATTTCTTCTTTTTGTACGTACCAACGGCACATCTGGAATTATTTCAGCTGAAGCAGCAATAAGATCACCCTCTAGAGTAGTAATCATATACGAGACCTGACCGTGTCTTGTGGCGAGGAGGTGTGAGTCAACGAACCCTCCAATTTCTCCATATCCTGATGTTTGTCCAGTCTCTTTACGACCAATCTTCTTTATTGAATTCATATATGTAGTCTTCTTTTATGTGTTTCTTTTCAGGACGGGAAGTCCAAGCTGTGTATGGAAGCAAACACCAACTCGCAACCCTACACCTCCTGCGCAAGTAAACAGGGGGAAATGTCAGTGGGTACTGTTGTGCATGAACAAGAACAAGGACAAACTAAATATCTTTATTTCAATAAGTTTTATAATTGTTTTAATGCCATTATCTTATTTAATATGATTTTATAGAATTTAGATTTAGAAATTTCAACAAGTGTATTTTATTTTTGTGAGAAAATTTACTTTATTTTAGTACAAGACTTGGACCCGATCACAAATGCTGGCCCTATTCTACATCAGAATGAAAATCTTTCTTCAGATTCCTCATGTCACATAGTACTTCTTAAGATATCGTCCATTTATTGCCAACATGGTTCTATCCCCTTGAGAGTCCACCATTTGGTACGACCCTCCAGAGTAAACCTTTTCCACCACGAATGGTCCATAATGGATTGGTTCAAATTTTCCACCTATCTTGAGATGTGCAAGGATAGGCCTTTTGAGAACGAGAACGAGGTCACCAATTTTGAATGACCTCGGGCGGACCAATTTATCATGGGCTTGAATCATTTTTTCTTGATAGAGTTCCAAATTCTGCTGTGCAAGCAACCTTTTCCCTTCCAGATTTTCTAATTATGTCAGCCGAAGTTTGGCATTCTCTTCTGTCGTAATTTGATTGGCGATGGTGACCGGGAGCGATGATAGCTAAACTTCTAGCGGAAGGACTACCTCGAACCCATTCACAAGTGTATAAGGTGTGGACTGTGTCGGCATTCTGACTGTCAACCTGAAAGCCCACAAAGCTTCTAACAATTTCTCGTGCCATCCTTTTTTATTATCGTCAAGCCTTTTCTTTAGAATTTGATCGAGCATCTTGTTGAAGGCTTCTGCCAAGCCATTTGCTTTGGGGTAGTAGATTGTCGAGTATCTCCAATCTATCCCATGTCTTCTGAAGAAGTTGTTGATTTTCATGCTCTTGAAGGCGAACCCATTGTCATAAATAATCCTTTATGGCACACCAAAGTGGTAGAAAACCTAATTCTTGAAGAACTGTAGAACTTGCTGTGTTGTAACTTCCCATAGCGAAGTTGCCTCTGCCCACTTGGAGAAGTAGTCTATAGCTGCGAGTATGAACTTGTGTCCTTTTGAAGATGGAGAGTCTATTGGACCCACTATATCCATTCCCCAACACTCGAATGGCCACGAGGCAATCGTGGGGTGTAGAACATTCAAAGGTTGGTGAAAGACCACTCCGTGCACTTTTCATTGATGACATTTCTTTGCAATATCCATGCAGTCTGTCATCATTGCAGGCCAGTAGTATCCGAGTCTTTTGATTTTCATCTTCATCTTTGGTTCTGACTGGTGAGTTTCACACAATCTGGCATGTACTACTTTGATGATTTTCTCTGCTTCTGCTTTGCTCAGACATCTTAGTCACCTCTGATCGAAGGATCTTCTGTACAAAACAGTGTCAATTAAGGTATATGAGAGAGCTCTATTCTGAATTTGATGCACTGCTGATGCTCGAGTTTATATTTTGCAAGAATTTATGAACTTAGATTTATAGATTTATAATAATTTTGTTAATTCCAAGCATTCAACGCAAGTATACGTATTGTATCAAGTAATACAGGGCTCTAATGGAGTCCTAGATATCTATCGCACAAGGAAATGTTGAAGTTTTAAGAAAGAGTTACACAATGTGTAATAAGCACTGAAGTTAAAGTTTACTAATTACTACTACAATGCAGGAAACAGTAAGAACAACAAAATAGTTACAATTAACTAACTATGATTACTTCTAATAACTTTAAGAATAGGATTAACTAACAGACACACTAAATTAAGTATTTGAAAGGTTTTTGATATATGAGAAAAGTATCTTTCCTCTCACAATGAGAATATGATGTGTGGATTGATATGGAATAATTATATATTTTATTGTGCGAAATAGGAGCATAGATGATTCTTTACCCTTAAAAGAGTACCCCCTCATCAAAGTAAGAAAATAACATTGACATATTCTAAGTTTAGTCACTAACTCTAAGACTAGGCTGGGAGGATACAGGCTCTCACTTCGGAGCTCCCACTTACCCTTCACCCGAAGGCTAACCTTTGATATTAATTACTAATCTTAGAACCAAATTGGGGATTTCAGTCTGCCACCCTGAAATCTCTACATTGAAGTCCATCAAAACACATTTCCCCATGCATTTGCACTCAATTCCCATGAACTACGCAATTCATCCATAGAAATTGAATGGATCTTTCATTATTGTTATACGACATTAAATATTTTCAAACTTAATGTTTAACAACATATTTTGAACATTTCAATTGGCCAAATCAAAAGTAAATTAAGTTCTAAATGAAAAACCGTCACAACTTCTTCATTACATTAAAAGCACATCAAATCCACATCAAGCCATCATCACATCTCTATGCAAGAAGAAAGACAAGGGAGACTACTCAGAATTTATGGAGAAGATATAATAAAACATGGATTTTATATATAAAAGAAAATTCATACAAAGCATAAAATAAAATAGAACTTATCTCTTTCTCTTCTCCAATGCAATTCCCTTGAAGTTCCTTTGAATCCTCTTCTCTCTTCTTTACAACACTTGATTCTGTCCTTAGAATGGAAAGGAAGAAGCAATCTCTCACTTTACATCTTCTCTCGCCTCCTTAGTGAAGAATCCCTCTCAAATCTTCACTTTACACCCTCTACTCCTAAACCCTAACGCTCTAGAAGACACAAGACACTCCCTAGACACTTTTTCCACAGCACGTTTTATCCAAAAGTAGTTACCTATAAGATAGGGACGAAATCCCAAGAGTTTCCATAGGCATCCCTTCAAAAAGTTTCCAAAACTTTTCAAATTTGGACTCCACCAACTTCGGGGGCTGGCGCCACCCGATAGGGCACCTGCGGCACTCTATCGTGCCATTTAATTGTTGTGCTCTTTGGATTTGGGCGCCGGCGGCGCTAGAACACTTTTTCACCTTGTTGCTCCTTTTTGCTCCAGATTTGTTCCTTTTTCCTTATTTTCAGTCCAATCACCCAAAATCATCATACCTGCAGCAAATCATGAAAAATAAATTTCTTTAAAGTGCAATATCACCAACAATGGGTAAAATTAGATAGCAAAAACTGTATATATTTTTAGTGCATCAGAATTTTCCAAACTTTAACTATTACTTATCCTCAAGTAATATTTTTACTACATAAAATATAACTCTAGGCTATGTACTTTTCAACTGTAAGACACTAAAATTTTTCATTCAAAAGAATATGTTTGTTAGATTTTTAGAAAGAAATTTAGTAACTCAGGTCAACACTACAGGTATAAGGATATTCAGTAATTAAGTTTAAGAGTTCTAGTCTTCTATTTATTTCAAGATAAACTATAATTTGTCACATTAATAGTGCCTCAAAAGATTATGTGAGAAAGGAGTTCATGTAGAATTCATTAGAATGTAAACCAGCACTTGTGACATAAATTCAGAAATAAAATCAAGTTCTCCCTTTAGGGTAATTCAAGTGAAGCCAATTTTTGATTAGTCATCTCCTCAAACTTCTCCTCATAAACATTTTTCTTTCTTTTTCTTTTCTTTTATTTTTCTCTCTTTCTTTTTCTCTTTTATTAGGGATTGTTTTTTAATCCTTCTTTTCTTTTCTTTTTTTATTGAGGATTACTATATCTGGATAGCCCTTTAATGATTTTGAACTTCACTCTCCTCTTTCTAAAGTTCAAACCTAAAATATCTCCTTGCTTTATAGTTAAGTATAAGTTTTATTATTCATCACAAAGTTATAGTCTCTTCTTAACACACAAATCTTTAAGTCCCTTAACTTTTCAAAAATACAGTTTTCTTTACTTTAAATAGTTGACTATAATCAAATCCCTATATACAAAATATCTTACTTCTATAAAATCAACCTTTATCACTAAAAATTTTTCATCTTGTCCTTCCTTAATATTCAATTGAAATAAAAAGTTTTAGTTATCTTATAATGAGGTTCAACTGCCAGAAGTTATGCTAATTATTTTTTATAATATAATAATTGAAAACTGTCGGCATATTTTTAGGTTAAGTTGTATTTTAAAAAGGGGGTCGCCTACAGAAGTTGTCGGCAAATTTTAGATTTTAAATTTAATTTAAATATATATAATTTAGAAAGTAGTATTTGATTTTGAAAATAATTTTAAGTTTGAAAATTTTAAGATATGAAATCAAACCGATCTCATATCCCAAATAATTTATATAAACGAGCACCGCACCACAAACTGTATATCTATCCTGAAGGATAGACACACTGTTTGATGATGGGGCTCGATTAAATGAACTAGAAGATTTGTGACATCCGTTTGGTCTGCGAACCAATTTTATAAGCCGACAAAGTTCCCTCGCTTAATATAAATGAATTATGCGGGGTTTATATTACCCAGGTTCTTAAAGTTCCCTATAAGGGCAAGCCCCTATAGTTAATTACATCTTAAATGACGGGAATCATTTAAGAAAACTCTCGATAATGATCAGTGGTTTTGCTCTCAAGAATTTCAAAGTTTAAGGTTTTCAAAGGATTGAGTTTTGGAATTTTCATAGGGAATGGATCAAATTTGGAACAATTATTTCAAGAGTCCAAAGGAAGAGAAGTAGGAGAAGCTAGGGATCCAAGAAGAATCTTGACAACTTCCCAAACTATCCTATTGCTTGGCTTCAATTTGAGAGTTTGTTTAATGTTGTAATCCTGCCTATTTTAATTAATTAGGACTTATATTTGTATGACATGATCATACAAACAGCCTGGAAGATGTGAGGGTTTATGTCGTACCAAACGACTACCTCGGAGTCCTAAGGCCGGTTAGGGCTTAATTTGCATAACATGATTATGCAAATGCCTAACAGAGAATTGAGGATTTATGTTGCACTAGGCAAACTACCTCAAAGTCCTATGGCTTGGTTATTTAATTCTAAGGAATGTTTTGCTGAAGTAGACTCAGGTTTTACTGAAGACGATGGCCGTGCTGCCCACTATGCTCCAAGCTCCTTGTTGTTGCAGAGGTTTAGTTTTAGAAGTCATAAATCAGGAGATGAGAGAAGTGTTTTGGTTTAGAGAAAATCTTAAAATCCAAGTGCTTTTAATATTTTAATTAAAACAAATCTTAAAGTTGTTTAAACAGAACTGATTAAGATCCCACGGTTCCGTCATCCCGGCACTGTTATTTTCATTGAATTCACTTAGTGCAGATGAATTTGCTAAACTCAACTGAATGAGTTCCACACTTTCATTTAGACCGTGGGAAATCCCGTTAGCAACACGTGGGTTACATCATCCGAGGTATTCCTGATCATTCAACGAGACGTTTTAATTTAGTTGTAATTGTAGTTTTGTTGTTCTGTTTATGATTAAATTTTTAGTTATTTTATATTTTGGAATGTTGTGGCGGTGAATTTTATCTTGCAATGACTTTTTAATTTAGTTTTGGTTTCAATTTAGGAACTATCCTAAAGGTTTTGGTTTTCATGCAACAGTTGTTTATCATGCAAGAAAAGTAAAGTACAACGCATGTAAGTAAATTGCAATAAAATAAAAGCGTAACTGGAGGGTCTTCCCGTCATCCCAAGCTGCACTTAAAACACATATTAGGACATTTAAATGTTTCAACAAGTACCTAGGCAAAGCTAAGGGAAAGGATTTGGTTGTCTACCAAAGCCCTAATCCTATAGCTAGTCATCTCCTATGACGTCTACGTTCTTGTGTTTTGGTTTAAGGATGATTTTCTTCACCAAAGAACAATTAAGTTCAATTGTTCTTATAAACATCCCATCATATTGAGGAAGTGCTTAAGACGAGTCTTAAACCTCTTTTCAATACCTCTAGGATTGTTTTAAGTCCAAGAGAATTTAATTATACAAGTGAATTAATCATCCAGGAGTTTAAGTTTTGTTTTCTTGCTTCGATGAACTAGGACATTTGAATATCCTATAAGTGAAGTAACACTTCACTTGATACCTCATTTAAGAGTTATAATAATAAGAGCTTTAAAAGGGCAAATCAACTTATTAAGTATTTTAATGATTTAAACTTAATGATTTAATTTTAATTTTGACTTAATTATAAAAAAAAATAGTTTAAGTTTGGAATAGTGTTCAAGTTATTTTAGATTTAATTCTTAATGATTTCATTTAGGTTTGTTGTTACATGATTTTAATTTAATTTAACTCAATTTAATTTTAATTCAATTTAATTTAATTTTAATTTAATTTGATTTGATTTTAATTTAATTTAATTTAATTTAATTTAATTTAATTTAATTTAATTTTAATTTAATTTAATTTTAATTTAATTTTAATTTAATTTTAATTTAATTTAATTTTAATTTGGATTATTATTTTAATTTTTAATTAAGAATTAAGTATTATTGAAGTGATTTATTTAGGGATTTTTAAATTAAAGACTAAATATCCTATTAATAATATCCCTACTTTAATAATTCCAATTTATATTATTCTTCCAAAATTTCAATTACTTAATTAATTAAAGTTTTATTTTAATTATATTTGAAATGGTTAGTAGGTTTCTACCCTCAATCATTTAAGTTTCAATCATCCAAAATCAGTTTAAAATCAAATATTTTACCCTCCCTTTTTGATTAATCCTAATGTTTTAATTAAGGGTTGAAATTTTTAATTACCCTTTTGCCCTTCAAGCTTAATAATTCTATAACTCACTAAATTAAGCTCAAATGAACTTGAAATTTTTATGTAACCTCACTCACATGTCAATTAAGATATTAGAGGAAAAAAATGTAATATTTTTGTATTTAATTTATTTATGTAATTATTTTTAATGGAAAATAGGGGTTTTAAAAAAAAATTCAATAACATGACCAAGGAAATGTTTCTATCTTAAGAAAATTATGGGATGTTCCTAATGACTAGAGGACCATTTGGACCAATTTTAGTGATTTTTTGAATTATATTTTATTTATTAGAATTATTTTGCTTTTTGGAGTATTAATTAATTTTAAAATAAAATTAAAGTTGAAAAATGGATTTTATATTTTTATTAAGTCTCTCTAACCTCAAGGAGTCTAGAGAAACAAATTTTATATTTTTCTAATTTTTCTTTGATTTATTAGAATTATTTTAATGAAAAGGTTGGAAAATACATTTTTTTAATATTAAAAATTACATTAACCCTTTAAAATTCAATATCTTATCCTAGGGACTTAAAAAAAATATTTGGTTTGTTCCTAAGTGATTAGAATTCAAAATGTGACATTTTGGTGATTTTTAATATTTTTATGATTTTTATTATTTTTTAATTATTAAAAATATTAAAATAATGATAAAAATCAACTTTTTTAGAAAATTACAATTTTAGTTTTCCTAAGTTCCTCTAATATCAGAGATGGTCCAAAACCATTTTTGTGAACTTTTTGAAAAGTATTTTATGAGTTATGAATTTTTAAAATTTAATTTTATCTATTTTGCTTAAGAGGCTTAATCAACCCATTTGGTGGGGTTAATCAAGTCCAATTGACTTAAAATTTTTATGTGATGTTCTTCTGATCCTAAAGATCAGTGGAGAATTGTTTTCAAGTTAATTTGATGTGTAGTTAACCCTAATTAATTAAAGTTCAATTTTGGGTATTTAGGCCAATTAGGGTTGTTCCAAGTGAATTAACTTAAAACCTATTTTTTTGAGGTTCCTCTGGTCATAAGAAACATTACCAAATTTTCCTAGGATTTATTTCTCAACATGCTAATTATTGGAATTAAAATACTCAAAACAGTAACATGAACTTGGAAAATCAATAACTTCTCATAGGGAAGGCCTCTGACCTTGGAAAATTCAAGGAATGTTCCCTAGATCAGAGGCTTCAAAAGCCCTATGGTCTCATGCCATGGTGAATTGTCTATGCAAATAGAGAATTAAAATACCACAGAGAGTAAATAAATCATTAAAAATAAAATACTTGATGAAATGACTTGATTTCGTTTTCACATTATTCTCCTCTGTTCACTGAGCAAGAGGATATTTTTTATTTTATTTATAGGATTTTTCTACACAAAGTTATGCATTTTTGATGTTCTGGGTATTTAATAAATAGGAAAATAACCCTATTTTTTTACTTATCCACGCGACGCCGCGTCAACCTCGGCGGCTCCGAAGGGGTGCGTGTCGGGCTGTGATTGGGCGCCGCCATCTGAGTCAGCCATCCCGGGGCCCGCCTTTCACGTAACATCTTCCAGTCCGACGCAATCCTAGCCCTCCATCCGATACACGCGCGATCCAACGGCTCTTGGTCATCATCTACGACTGGTGTGCACCCATGACCGTTCACACTAAAACCCTAAGAACTCACTCGATTCTCAACGGATTTTTGTATTCTTATGCTCTATGGATTCGTCTTGAAGAGACGAACACATCCATACGGTAAACATGCATTGAAATTGATTCATATCAAATGGAGAATCTCCAGAAGCTCGGGAGGAAGAGAGAGCTCATACCTTTGCTCAGAGAAGTGAAGCTTCAATATGAGAGTTGTTTCACGTTCGATTGGGTCCAAGCAAGCTCCAGATGAAGTCCCTTGTCCTGGTGAATTGCCTAGGTACAAAAGTGACCACAGTCGATCACAAAGCTTGGAGGCTGGAAGCAATGGCCGGCCCGGTGAGGGGGCTTTTACCGGGAAACTTCTCCTCTTGGTCCGGTGAAGGTGTAGAGTCAATCAATTTCGAGGATTGACTCACCGTGGTGAAGTGTCCTGGTTTTGGGCTTGAATTTCAACTCTGAAATTGAGCTCACAGGGAGGAAATGACAGGGGGATTTCAGTGGGGATCAAGTTCTCCAAGTGTGGGGGAGAGTTTGGAATGATTTTGGCAGAGTTTCTGTATGGTTTTGTTTCAATGCCTCCTTTGGCCGAGAGGAGGTGGTGTTTAAATAGGAGTGGCTGGAGGGCCTCCCAAGGGGGTTTAATGGTTTAGATCAGCTGCTTAGGTCAAGGGAAGAACAGTCATGGCAACCATTGGGCATGGGGCAGCTCAGCAAGATGGAATTTCAATGTTGGGCTCCTCCCAAGGTCTCGGCCATGGGGTTTTCCGGCTGGCTGTGGTGGCCGGCCGGCCGAGGTCGAGTCACCATCTCGACCGGTGAGGGCAGGGCTTGGCAATGGTGAAGTCAATTGGAGTTGGCCATGTGTAAAGGTGGTGAATTGATATGGAATGGGGAGAGGCTCATTTTAGGTTCAATTTGGTCAACCCATGTATTTGGGCTTGGTTCACCTTCCTATGGTCTGATTTTGGGCCAGGGGGATCAGTTGGGTCAGCTGCCATGGAGTGGTGAAGTCCCCATCCATGGTGAGGTGGCTAAACTTGGTTTAGTGTGTGACATGGTTATGGTTAAAAAGGCTTAATGAAGGATTAGGAAAGGGGGCCCTCCTCTTGCCATTAATGGCTTGGTCACATGTCAAACCTTCCATGACTTCATATGGCTTGTAAATGGCTTGCTCATGGCTCCATGTGGCTTCGGGACAAAGCTTGGTTATTTACATGAAAGAAGGTTTTGAATTTTTGGGATTTTATGGGTGATTTTGGCATGAGGCCTAATTTAGGATTATTTGATGATTGATTTAGGTCTTAAGGGATGATATCAATTAATGGGGTGATGAAAAGAATGTCATGTGGGCTTTAGCACGAAGTTTGGGCCTTTAAAATTTAGTGGAGATGGGCTTTTAAAATGGTCTAGGGAAGTGGGCTTTTGAATTTTAAAATGGATTTTAGGATGAAAGTTTGGTAAAGGCTTGGGCCAAACTAGTGTTGGGTTTAGTTTAGGGATGTGTCATGAATGATTTGGAATTGGTTTGGAATAATTTGGAGTTGAATTGGGTTTAATTTGGGACTTTTCGTAAAGGGGCCAAAGTGGGTCAAATTGGGTTAACTTGGGCTAAGGTTGGGCTAATGTTGGGTTTGATGTAAAATTAATGTTGAGAAATGTTCATAGGAGTGTCACAAAGAGTTTTCAACTTTGGTTGGGCTCTAATTTTGGGATTTGGGCCTATTTGGATTTGGTTTGGGTGTAGGCCCATTTAGGAAATTTTAGTTTTAGGTTGAAATTGAGTAGGGCTTGGGTCCAAATTTTGGGTAAATTATGTTAGTGTTTTGTTTGTGGGGATGTTAGGGAAGGTTTAGAAAAGGTTTGGGGTTAATTGGAGTTGAATTGGGTGGGTTTGAGCTAGGTTTAGGTCATGGGCCAAAATTGGGCCTTAAGCTTCAAATTGAAATTGGGCCCAAATGTCAATCAAATTGGACTTGGATTTGGTCTAAATTGATATTGGGGATATTGAATTGAAGTTTAGAATTGAATTAGACCAAAATTGAGGTCAATTGGGGTGATTTGGTTTGAAATTGGGTTCATTTGGGTTAAAAATGGGCTAAATTGGGGTTTTTGGTAAAAGTAGGGTAAATTGACAAAATTGGCCCATGGTGTAGCTGAACAAAATGAAATTGTGAATATTTGGGATTTTCTGAATTTTCTGGGAATTTTTGGAATTTATGGATTTTTTTGGTTAAGAAGGGCATTTTGGGTATTTGGAGGGTATTGGGGGGTGTTTTTGGAAATTTTGGTGTATTTGGCTATGGATGATCATTTTAAGTGGTGGGAAATGTTTAGGACTGATTTTGAGGAATTTTGGGTAATTTAGGCAATTTTGCAAATTTTGGATAGTTTCAAGGGCATTTGGTAGGTTTAGCGGGTGTAGGGCCCCGGGGGTCAAAAATTGAAATTTTGGGAAAATGAAGATTGATTAAGTGTGAGTGAAATGAAATCATTCTGGTTGAGCCATGAAGCCATATTAAGCTCACAAAAGTCATGAGAAGACTCATTTTAGACATTCACTATGCTGTTCCTAACCCTCTTAGCCAGAGGCTTAGGGGTTAAGGACCATCCATATGAATTACCTACATGAGTCAGGAAGTCAAGTTGGGTGAGAGTGTGGTTTTAGGACTTGGAATGTGTGTGGGAGTGTAGTGTATGTGCAAGTCAACCCTCACTGGACCAGTGCCACCTGTGGTACTCCTAAGGCCAAAAAGTCCCATAGGAACTCATCCTTTAAACCTCCACATTTGATCTCAACCCTCTAGGTGATTAGGGGTCTACAATCAAGCTTGTGGGGTTTGCAGGGAGTTAAGAGGTGTTTGAATTTCTAAGTGGTGGGTTCCATTTCTAGTCCTCTAAGACTAGTCAAAGGAAAAGCCTAAGGCTAGATCCTAAGTACTAAAGAGAGAAGCAAAAGACCTCATCAAAAATGAGGTCAACAAATGAGAACAAATAAAAGTTAGTATTTCTCTACTTTTCCCCAAACTTAAATTTTTTAGTAAATTTGAAACAATTCAGAGTAGAAGAAAACTAACCTCTCTATGCTGGGATTTTGAAATCTTCAACCGCTATCTGGTATCAATCAGAATTTACAACTAGCAGACATGAAACAATTAGTAGCATTGATATAACAATTTTAAATATCTGCATGGGTAAAGAGAAATTAACATTAAACATCTAAACATCCAACAAAACACTAAAACATAAAACAAACTATCACACTACTAACAGTACAACCAATAGTTTTAATGTCTCAGTACAACATAACAATACAACATAAAAAGTAAATAACACTTCATCACAGTAGTACAACATAGGGTTACACATCATATGAAAAGTAAATATCCACTACATCACATCAGTAAAATACAATAGAATAAGAACAACAGAAATAAAACAAACAATCTACCAGTCTCCATCACCAGGATCAGTAGGGTCATCAATAAGGTCATCAGCAGGGTCAGGTCTATATGGTGTATAGCTGGGGCAAGAAGGAAATATCACATCAGACTCCCCCCTCATAAATCTAACATGAGCATCATAATAAGCAATAATCTGCATCATAAATATCAGATTGGACTCCTTGGTCAGATGGAAATATCACATCGGACTCCTCTGCAAATAATCTTCATTCACATCACTCCTCGCCTCAAATACATCCATCTGACCAAGGAGTCTATCTATACTAGAACTCTGTAGTCTCAGATGCTCCATAATATCAGATAAGGTAGGCGGCTCAGAAGTAGATGGAACATCATAACTAGTAGTAGGAATATCAATACTCCTACGCTCAGCTCTGGCTCCTACATGAGACTCATAAGAACATATAATATTATTTGTAATAGGTCTCAATTGAATAGCCACTTCTTCAGAACTACTGAACTCCACTTCAGACTGAACACAGAGGGCATGAACTAAAGCAGGATGTCCTAATCCCACGGTGTTCTCACCTCTAGTAATCGTCTGAATATTCTTGTACATAATAGATTTAATATCAATCTTTTTCATCTTATGAATGTAGTAGTTTAGAATTAATCTATCTCTAGTAACTTCACTGTGGTGATAAGATGGTAACAGTCTTGCAGAAATGAAATAATGACAAACTTTTGAAGCAACATTCAAAGTGGAGGTGGGGAAATTTATCAACTGTTTTTGACTTCTTTCCATTGTCCTCTCCCGTCAGCCAGAAAAGTAATAACTTCTCTCATATTCTCCCTTCCAGTGTCAAAGTTTTCGTATTCACACATGAATGGTTCCCGAGTCTAATAGAAAGCATTAATACGTTGAGGAGTAAACTCAACCACTCCCCTCTAACAAGCACATACTCAGTCTCAGTTCAGGGTATGTTAGAATAGAATTATCTAACAACTCCCATAACAACATTCACAGTGAAATGACAGAATCGCTCCCAGTTTTGCTATGCAATTAGTTGTTCTACAGATTCGCCAGGACTATCAAAAGCTTGATCCTGTATACACTTCTTGTTGTGAAGGATAGAGTTATAGCGAAATTAGGCTTTGAAGTTAACAAACCTCTCCTCATCAAAATCCAATTTCCTCTTCCCTTTTGGAGCCATGTGAATTTCTAAAATTTGCAAGAAAATTCCAATAAATCCCAAATTTAAAATGTAGCAAACTCCAAACATTATTCTAAACAAGTAAGAGCAAATTTCATCATGGAAATCTCAAAATTTCTTTAAAACTCCAAAAATTTCCACTATAGACAATGTAAGAAATTTCCATGTTGAAAATCCAAAAAATTTAACTTAAAGTGAAGCTCTTACCAAGAGATGTGCAAATCTGGTGTTGAAAAGCCTTGAAATTTCCTTAAATCTTAGATCTAGCAAGCCCTAGATCTTCAAAATCGTGAAAATGGAGAAGGAAGACGAAGGAAATGGAAAAATTTTGCGGGTCCCAGGGCATAAATTGTGAAATAGTGGGTTTTAGGATTTTTTTGGGTTCGGGCACCGGTGGCGCTCGATAGGGCAGTGGCGGCGCTCTATTTAAAATTATTAGCCAACTCTCTAAATTTGGGCGCCGGCGGCGCCAGTTCAAAATATTTTCTGGGTCCGAATATTTTTTCATAATTTTGATCGTTTCGATGTCCACAAAGTTGTTTAACACTTCAATAGGCATTTACATCATCCCATAAGAAATAATTAACACAAATTTTCACACAAACAATACACAACAAACTTATATTTATAAAATCCAAGTTACATCATAGACACTAAATATGCTAATTCAAACCAACTATTCGTAGATGTTTAGTGCAGCAAGTACTCTATGGTAGGCAAGCACTAAGATCTAAGCACACAATAAAAGTAAACACATCTAAATCCAAATTCAAATCTCAAAGCAAATACTAAACAAACCAAACATGACTAAGCAAAGCAAACTAAACACGCAACAAACATAAGTAGAATCTATCAATTACTCCACATATGTTTCAGAACTATCCTCTCCTCTAATGTCTCTAATTGATTGCTGATGCATAAACAAGTTATAGAATGGACAAAATGGAAATTTGTCAGATGATTCTTCAGCAATCACCGTGTTCTTCTTCATAAGATTGATCAAGCCCATCTCAATTCGACCAGTGTGATCAAATTGCTCTTTCATTCTCCAATCTATATGATCGATTAAATCAAAAATGTTATTGATCACATTGATAACGTTTCGTACCTCTTTCTCTAATTGTTTGATCCTCTTTAATATCATTCTGTAACCTTCAGGAAAATAGGGTTGAATCAGCTGTGAAGTCTGTGTTGGTTGATCTGCAAGTAAATTCATGTCATCTTCATCTCCAACTATGGTAGTCGTAGAGATTAGTTGGATCAATACGCCTCCATGGAAGAAGAACCTTTTCCCAACTTTCATAAGAAACCTGTGACTGACTACATAACAAAAATATGGTGGACGGGTGTTCAAGCCCATATTTGATGCACAACTAATCCAAGTACTGATTTCACAATAATATTATCAATGTCAACCAGCCTTCCAGTTTGAATACAGAAATTCAAAATGGCACTTTCCTTGGTTACCTTGCTAATCTTCAATGTCGAAAGTAACTTTGCCGAAATAAAGTAATGCCACTGCTTTGATATTGGATTGAGAGATGCAGATAGGAAACTCATGTATCCATTCTCTCTAACTTCCCATTCTTCATTCTCATCCTTTAGATATCGATATACATCATTCATATTATCCCTTATGACATTGAAATTAGAGTAATGGCAAATAGGTACGTTCTCAATCATAAAGAGATTGTTGATTTGTACAGAAGTGAATTAAACAAATCTACCCACACAAATATGAACCCTTGGTTGATCACGTGAAGATTTGCATAAAACTCTTTCACAACGGGAACAACAACGGCAGTGGTAGTGTAACAAAGCACTTCCCAACGTCTCTCTTTAATAATTTCTTCAATTCTAGTAGTAGAATTATCCATACCTCATTTTATGAAGGCTCTTTCCTTGATAATCCTTCTTTTCATCATCACTTTGTTGAACAAATGCTGCGCTTCAAAACTTATGAACTTCCTTCAGTTGAAAACACGAAATCGAGGGGTTTCAATGGGAAAGGAATCCATAGGATACGAGTTGGGATAGGTGGTTTTCATTTTTCTGGAGTTAATAAGTCAAAAATGGAGTTTAGGGAGTTATAAGGACGAAGATCCCGCCAAAAACTGCCAAAACTAGCATTTTGAAAGTAAAAAATCATCAAGCAGATTTTGGGCACTGGGAGTGCTCGATAGGGCTCCGGTGGCGCTCAAACAGTCAAGTTCAGTTGTAGGAAAATAATAGGGTGCCGGCGGTGCCAGTGGTCAAAAATTCTCACCGAACTTTGTTTGATCCAAAATATTCCAATATCTTGATTCGATCCATCATTTATCAATTTTTAAAGTATTTAGGAGAAATTAGGATTCAAAAACAACTATATAAAAAAACACAACTACAACAAACAAGTAAACAAACCAAAAAGATACATATGGGTTGCCTCCCATAAAGTGCTTGGTTTAACGTCGTCAGCCCGACAAACCATTCAGTTAATCAAGATGACTCAACATTAAAACCTCTTTGAAGTCAGTTGAAACCCGTCAAAGCAAGGCTTTAATCGATGCCCATTAATTTTGAAAATGTTTCCAGTATCAGGATCTTTAATATCAACAGCTCCAAAAGAATGAACTTTTACAACTGTAAAAGGTCTTAACCATCTAGACTTGAGCTTTCCAGGAAATAATTTCAATCTTGGGTTGTATAATCAAACTTTTTGTCCATTTTCTAAGTTATTTTTCAGTATATTTCGATCATGCCATAATTTCCTTTTCTCTTTATGGATCCTATCATTGTGATAAGATGCATTTATAATTCTTCCAATTCATTCAATTGCATAAATCTTTTCTCTCCAGCAATTTTCAAATTAAAGTTTAACTCTTTTATCGCCCAATATGCTTTATGCTCCAATTCAACTGGTAAATGATAAGTCTTACCAAACACTAGTCTATAAGGAGACATTCCAATAGGGGTTTTAAAAGCGCTCTATATGCCCATAAAGCTGATATCTAATCGAGTAGACCAATCCAATTTAAGATTATCCACGGCTTTGTCCAAAATTCTTTTAATTTCACGATTAAACACTTCTGCTAAACCACTAGTCTGGGGATGATAAACAGTAGAGATTCTATGAATGATATTATATTTCTCAATTAATCTCTTAATTCGATTATTCCTGAATGAGATCCACCATTAGTTATGATTACTCTCGGCATTCCATATCTTGTAAATATGTTTTTCTTTAAAAACTTTGAAACACTCTGAGCATCACATCAGCTTCAATCCATTTGAGACATAATCAACAACAACATAAATATAAAGATTTCCAAATGATGGAGTAAATGGCCCCATAACATCTAATCCCCATACATAAAAAATTTCAACTTTCAAATTATAATTTAGAGGCATTTCATTTCTTCTAGAGATATTACCAACTCTCTGACATCGATCACATGATTTAATATATCTATAAAAATCTCTAAAAAAAGTGGGCCAATAAAATCTTGATTGTAAAATTTTATAAGCAGTTTTATCAACACCAAAATGACCTCCAAATTCAGAATCGTGACAACGTTGAATAATCAAATCTGTTTCTTTTTGTGGCACACATTTTGTAATAATCAGATCCTTACACTGTTTACATTGATAGGGCTCATCCCAAAAATAGAATTTTGCATCATATTTAAACTTCTTTTGTTGTAGCCTTTATAAATCAGGTGGTTCAATATCACTTACTATATAATTCACTATAACAGCATACCAAGGAAAATTATTTCCCATATAGTATAGAGTTGCTCATTAGGGAAAATTTCGGTAATTTCTTTTTCAAATTCGGATAATTTTTCATAATTACATTCTGGATAGATGATCGGCTATTTGATTATTGTCGGCATACTTTTTTAGGTTTTAATTTAAATATATATATAATTTAGAAAGTAGGATTTGATTTCGAAAATAATTTGAAAATTTAGAGATATGAAGTCAAACCGATCTCACATCCCAAATAGTTGATATAAACGAGCACTACACCACAAACCGCGTATCTATCCCGGAGAATAGACACACTACTTGATGATGAGACTCGATTAAATAAACTAGAAGATTTGTGACATCCGTTTGGTCTGCAAACCAATTTTATAAGCCGACAAGTTCCCCTGCTTAATATAAATGAATTAAGCAGGGTTTATATTACCTGGGTTCTTAAAGTTCCCTATAAGGACAAGCCCCTATAGTTAATTACATCTTAAATGACGGGAATAATTTAAGAAAACACTCGATAATGATCAGTGGTTTTGCTCTCGAAGAATTCAAAGTTTAAGGTTTCAAAGGATTGAGTTTTGGAAATTTCAATAAGGAATAGCTCAAATTTGGAACAGTTTATTTTAGGAGTCCAAAGGAAGAGAAGTAGGAGAAGCTGAGGATCCAAGAAGAATCTTGGCAACTTCCCAAACTATCCTATCGTTTGGCTTCAATTTAGGAATTTACTTAATGTTTCAATCTTATCAATTTTAATTAATTAGGACTTATATTTATATGATATAATCACACAAGTAGTCTCGAAGATGTGTGGGTTTATGTCTTACCAAACAACTACCTCGGAGTCCTAAGACCGGCTAGGGCTGAATTTACATATTATGATTATGCAAATGCCTAACAAAAAGTTGAGGATTTATATTGCACTAGGAAAACTACCTCGAAATCCTATGGATTAGTTATTTAATTCTAAGGAAAGTTTAGCTGATGTAGATTTAAGTTTTGCTGATGACAATGGCTGTGCTGTTCACTGTGCTCCAAACTTCTTATTGTTGCAGAGGTTTAGTTTTAGAAGGTGAAAATCAGGAGATGAGAGAAGTGTTTTGGTTTAGAAATCTTAAAGTACAAATTTTTTTAATATTTTAATTAAAACAAATCTTAAAGTTGTTTAAACAGAACCAATTAAGATCCCATGGTTCCGTCATCCCGGCACCGTTATTTTCATCGAATTCACTTAGTCCAGATGAATTTGCTAAACTCAACTGAATGAGTTCCACACTTTCTTTTAGACCGTGGAAAATCCCGTTAGCAACACGTGGGTTACATCATCCGAGGTATTACCGATCATTCAAAGAGACGTTTTAATTTAGTTGCAATTGTAGTTTTGTTGTTCTGTTTGTGATTAAATTTTGAGTTGTTTTATATTTTGGAATGATGTGGCGGTGATTTTTATCTTATGGTGACTTTTAATTTAGTTTTGGTTTCAGTTTTGTGGCTATTCTAAAGGTTTTAGTTTTCATGCAACAATCTTGTTTAACATGCAAGAAAAAGTAAAGTGCAGTGCATGTAAGTAAATTGCAATAAAATAAAAGCGTACTTGGAGGGTCTTCTCGTCATTCCAAGCTGCACTTAAAACACATGTTAAGGCATTTAAATATTTATAACAGGTACCTAGGTAAAGCTAAGGGAAAGGTTTTGGTTGTCTACCAAATTCCTAATCCTATTGCTAGTCATCTCCTATGAAGTCTTGGTTCTTGTATTTTGTTTAAGGATGATTTTCTTCATCAAAGAACAATTAAATTCAATTGTTCTTCTAAAACATCTCATCATATTGAGAAAGTGCTTAGGACGTGTCCTAAACATCTTTTCAATACTTTCGAGATTATTTTGAGTCCAAGTAAATTTAATTGCACAGGTAAATTAATCATCCAGGAGTTTAGTTAAGCTTTGTCTCTTGCTCAGTGAACTTGGGCATTTGATTAACTGATGAATGAAGTGACATCTCACTTAATACTCTATTTAAGAGTTATAATAATTAAAGCTTTTAGGGGCAAGTTGGTTTGTTGAGAATTTTAATCATTCTTAATTTGAAGTTTGAGTTAATGGTTTAAAGTGATTTGAGCTAAACTTTCCTTAGAATTAAATAACTAATACATAGGATTTCGAGGTAGTTTGCCTAGTGCAATATAAATCCTCAACTTTTTGTTAGGCATTTGCATAATCATATTTTGTAAATTCAGCCCTAGCTGGTCTTAGGACTCTGAGGTAGTTGTTTGGTACGACATAAACCCTCACATCTTCGAGGCTACTTGTGTGATTATATCATGTAAATATAAGTCCTAATTAATTAAAATTGATAAGATTGAAACATTAAGCAAATTCCTAAATTGAAGCCAAAAGATAGGATAGTTTGGAAAGTTGCCAAGATTCTTCTTGGATCCTCAGCTTCTCCTACTTCTCTTCCTTTGGACTCCTAAAATAAACTGTTCCAAATTTGAGCTATTCCTTATTGAAATTTCCAAAACTCAATCCTTTGAAACCTTAAACTTTGAAATTCTTGAGAGCAAAACCACTGATCATTATCGAGTGGTTTCTTAAATTATTCCCGTCATTTAAGATGTAATTAACTATAGGGGCTTGCCCTTATAGGGAACATTAAGAACCCAGGTAATATAAACCCTGCTTAATTCATTTATATTAAGGAGGGGAACTTGTCGGCTTATAAAATTGGTTTGCAGACCAAACGGATGTCACAAATGTTCTAGTTTATTTAATCGAGCCTCATCATCAAGTAGTGTGTCTATTCTCCGGGATAGATACGCGGTTTGTGGTGTGGTGCTCGTTTATATAAACTATTTGGGATGTGAGATCGGTTTGACTTCATATCTCTAAATTTTTAAATTATTTTCGAAATCAAATGCTACTTTCTAAATTATATATATATTTAAATTAAAACCTAAAAAAGTATGCCGACAATAATCAAATAGCTGATCATCTATCCAGAATAGACTATGAAAAATTATCTGAATTTGAAAAAGAAATTACTGAAATTTTCCCTAATGAGCAACTCTATACTATATGGGAAATAACTTTCCTTGGTATGCTGATATAGTGAATTATATAGTAAGTGATATTGAACCACCTGATTTAACAAGGCAACAACAAAAGAAGTTTAAATATGATGCAAAATTCTATTTTTAGGATGAGCCCTATCAATATAAACAGTGTAAGGATCTGATTATTACAAAATGTGTGCCACAAGAAGAAACAAATTTGATTATTCAACGTTGTCACGATTCTGAATTTGGAGGTCATTTTGGTGTTGATAAAACTGCTTTTAAAATTTTACAATCTAGATTTTATTGGCCCACTTTTTTTAGAGATTTGCATAGATATATTAAATCATGTGATCGATGTCAGAGAGTAGGTAATATCTCTAGAAGAAATGAAATGCCTCTAAATTATAATTTGGAAGTTGAAATTTTTGATGTATGGGGATTAAATGTTATGGGGCCATTTACTCCATCATTTGGAAATCTTTATATTTATGTTGTTGTTGATTATGTCTCAAATGGATTGAAGCTGATGTGATGCTCAGAGTGTTTCAAAATTTTTAAAGAAAAACATATTTACAAGATATGGAATGCCGAGAGTAATCATAACTAATGGTGGATCTCAATTCAGGAATAATCGAATTAAGAGATTAATTGAGAAATATAATATCATTCATAGAATCTCTACTGTTTATCATCCCCAGACTAGTGGTTTAGCAGAAGTGTTTAATCGTGAAATTAAAAGAATTTTGGACAAAACTGTGGATAATCTTAAATTGGATTGGTCTACTCGATTAGATACTGCTTTATGGGCATATAGAACTGCTTTTAAAACCCCTATTGGAATGTCTCCTTATAGACTAGTGTTTGGTAAGACTTGTCATTTACCAGTTAAATTGGAGCATAAAGCATATTGGGCGATAAAAGAGTTAAACTTTAATTTGAAAAATGCTGGAGAGAAAAGATTTATGCAATTGAATGAATTGGAAGAATTATAAATGCATCTTATCACAATGATAGGATCCATAAAGAGAAATGGAAATTATGGCATGATCAAAATATACTGAAAAATAACTTAGAAAATGGACAAAAAGTTTGATTATACAACCCAAGATTGAAATTATTTCTTGGAAAGCTCAAGTCTAGATGGTTAAGACCTTTTACAGTTGTAAAAGTTCATTCTTTTGGAGCTATTGATATTAAAGATCCTGATACTGGAAACATTTTCAAAATGAATGGGCATCGATTAAAGCCTTGCTTTGACGGGTTTCAACCTGACTTCAAAGTGGTTTTAATGTTGAGTCATCTTGATTAACTGAATGGTTTGTCGGGCTGACGACGTTAAACCAAGCACTTTATGGGAGGCAACCCATATGTATCTTTGTGGTGTGTTTACTTGTTTGTTGTAGTTGTGTTTTTTTATAAAGTTGTTTTTAATCCTAATTACTCCTAAATACTTTAAAAATTGATAAATGATGGATCGAATCAAGATATTGGAATATTTAGGATCAAACAAAGTTCGGTGAGAATTTTTTACCACTGGCACCGCCTGCGCCCTATTATTTTCCTACAACTGAACTTGACTATTTGAGCGCCGTGTTGACCTCATTTTTGATGAGGTCTTCTCTTCTTCTTAAGCAGATTCTCAGGATCTAGCCTTAGCTTTTCCTTCGACTATCCTAGAGGATTAGAATTGGGACCCACCATTTAGAAATTCAAACCACTTCTTAACTCCCTCGCAAACTCCACAAACTTGATTGTAGACCCCTAATCACCTAGAGGGTTGAAATCAAATGCGGAAGTTTAAAGGATGAGTTCCTATAGGACTCTTTGGCCTTAGGACCGCTCAGGTGGCATGGTCGCAGTGAAGGGCCGATTTACACACACTACACCTATACACTACACTTTCACACACCTCCTAAAACCACACCCACACCCAACTCGACCTCCCGACTCATGAAGGTGATTCACGTGGATGGTCCTTAACCCCTAAGCCCTCGGCTAAGCAGGGTTAGGAACAACATAGTGGGTGTCTCAAATGAGTCCCTTCATGACTCATGTGGGCTTGATATGGCTTCATGGCTCAACCAAAATGATTTCATTCCACTTACATTCACCCAATCTTCAATTTTCCAAATTTTCAATTTTTGACCCCCGGGACCCTACACCCGCCTAGCCTACCCAAAACCCTTGAAATTACCCAAATTTCACAAAATTTCCAAATCACCCAAAATTCCTCAAAAAACAATCCCAAACATTCCCACATTACTCAAATTGATCATTCATAGTCAAAAGTACTAAAAATTCCAAAAATACCTCTCAATACCCTCCAAATACCCAAAATGCCCCTCTTAGCCAAAAAATCCAAAAATTCAGAAAATTCCCAGAATATTCCAAAAAATCCCAAATATTCCCAATTTCATTTTGTTGAACTACACCATGGGCCAATTTTGTCAATTTACCCCACCTTTATCAAAACCCCCAATTTGACCCATTTTAACCCAAAGTGAACCCAATGTCAAACCAAACCTACCCAATTGACTCAAATTCTGGTCCAATTCAATTCTAGACTTCAAGTCAACATCCCCAACACCAATCTAGACCAAATCCAAGCCCAATTTGATTGGCATTGGGATCCAATTTCACTTTTGGCCTTAAAGCCCAATTTGGACCCATGACCCAAACCTAACCCAAACTAACCCAATTCAACTCCAATTAACTCCAAATCTTTTCTAAACCTTCCTTAACATTCCCACAAACAAAACACTAACATGATTTGCCCAAAATTTGGACCCAAACCCCACTCAAATTCAACCCAAAGCTAAAAGGCCCCAATTTTGACCTAAACCCAAACCTAACCCAAATAAGCCCAAACCCCAAAATCAAAACCCAAACAAAGCCAAAACCTCTTTGAAACACTCCCATAAACATTTCTCAACATTTATTTTACATCAATTACAACCCTAGCCCAACATTGGCCCAAGTTAGCCCAATTTGTCCTATATTGGCCCTTTCACCAAAGAGGCCCAAATTCAACCCAATTCAAACCCAAACCACCTCAAATCTATTTCAAATCACTCATGACACATCCATGAGCTAAACTCAACATATTTTTGGCCCAATCCTTCACAAAATTCCCATCCATAAATTTATTTTCAAACCAAAAGCCCATTTTCTTAAACCTTCCTAAAAGCCCAAACTTCATGCTAAAGCCCATATGACAAATTCTTCTCATCATACCCTTAATTAAAATCATCCCTAAGTTCAAATCAATCATCAAATGGTTCCAAATCAAGCCATGTGCCAAATTCCATCAAATCACTCCTAAATTACCAAAATTCATAAAAACCTCTTTCATGAAAGTTGACTTAGCTTTTTCCAAGCCAAAGGCAAGCCATGAAGCCATGCATGAGCCACATCGAAGCCATGAAAGCCCTTTACATGTCACCATGCTATCTTGGGCAAATGGAGGGGGTCCTTTCCATATTCCCTTAAGGTGATTAACCATGTTCATGTCTCCCCTAAACCATGTTTGATCTTAATTGTACTTGGATGGTGACCTTTCCTCACTAATCAAGCTGACCTAAACCACTTTCTCTTCAGCCCAAACTAGCCATGGGGAGGTGCACCTAGCCCAAAAGGATGAGTTGACCCAAATCAAGCCAAAATGGCCTCTCCCCCATACCATTTTAATCCAAGCCCTTTACACATGTCCATGGCCAATTGACAGCACAAACTTCCAGCCTTGACCCACCTGGACCTGAGGGTGACCCATGCTCGCCGGCCAGCCGCCTGGGTCGCCGGAAAACACCATGGCCAAGACCTTGGGAGGAGCCGAACTTTGGAATTCCACCTTGCCTGAGTTGCCTCATGCCCGATGGCTACCATGGCTGTTCTTCCCTTGACCTAAGCAGCTGATCCCAAGCCCTAACTCCCCTCAGGAGGCCCTCCACCCTCTCCCTATTTAAACACCACCCCCTCTCGGCCATGGGAAGTGGCTGAACCAAACCTTAAGAAAACTCGCCAAAATCATTCCGGATCACTCTCCACACATAGAGCACTTGATTCCCACTCGAATTCCAGCCCCAATTCCTCCAACTTGAGCTCAATTTTGAGTTCAAACTTCAACACAAAAACCGGGACACTTCTTCACGAGTGGATCAATCTTCAAATTGACTCGGTCCTACACCTTTACCGGACCAAGAGGAGAAGTTTCCCACCGAAAGCCCCATCTCCAGGGCCACCCGGTTGTTCCAACCTCCGAGCTTTGTGATCGAGCGTGGTCACTTTCATAGCTAGACGATTCACCGGAGCCGAGGACTTCATCCGGAGCTTGCTTGGACCCAATCGAAGGTGACACAACTCTCGGATCGAAG
This sequence comes from Papilionanthe hookeriana x Papilionanthe teres, assembly GCA_022702705.1. Classification (NCBI taxonomy): domain Eukaryota; kingdom Viridiplantae; phylum Streptophyta; class Magnoliopsida; order Asparagales; family Orchidaceae; genus Papilionanthe; species Papilionanthe hookeriana x Papilionanthe teres. Next base: position 37,598,546 of record CM040437.1, on the reverse strand, counting down.
CTTCACTTCTCCGAGCAAAGGTATGGACTCACTCTTCTTCTCGAGCTTACGGAGATTCTCCATTTAATTTGAGTCAATTTAAATACATGTTTACCGTATGGATGTGTTCGTCTCCTCAAGACGAGTCCATAGAGCATAAGAACACGAAAATCCGTTGAGAATCGAGTGAGAAATTAGGGTTAGAAGGTTGACGGTCACGGGTGCACACCAGTCGTAGACGATGACCATGAGCCGTCAGATCGAGCGTGTATCGAGTGGACGGTCTGGATCGAGTCCGGACAGCCGCGTTGGTACGTGACCCGCGGGGCCCTGGAGCGCTGAGTCGGATGGCGGCGCCGAATCAGGAGACGCCGCGTGGTCGTTCGGAGATGCCGAGGATGACAGGGCGCCGCGTGGATAAGTAGGAAATTAGGTTATTTTCCTATTTATTTAATTCCCTAAACTTCAAAAATGCATAACTTTGTGTAGAAAAATCGGAAAAATAAAATAAAAATACCCTCTTACTCGGTGAACAGAGGAAAATAATGTGGAAAAGAAATCATTTAATTTCATTAAGTATTTTATTTTTAATGATTTATTTACCCTCTCGCATTGTTTTAATTCTCCATGCATATAGGAAATTCACCATGGCATGAGACCATAGGGCTTTTGAAGCCTCCGAATTTGGGAACATTCCCTGAATTTTCCAAAGTCAGAGGCCATCCCTATGAGAAGTTATTGATTTTTCAAATTCATGTTACTATTTTGAGTATTTTAAATCCAATAATTAGCATGTTGTGAAATAAATTCTAGAAAAATTTGGTGATGTTTCTTATGACCAGAGGACCCTAGGAAAAATAGGTTTTGAATTAATTCACTTGGAATAACCCTAATTGGCTTAAACACCCTAAATAGGTCTTTAATTAATTAGAGCTAATCATACATCAAATTGACTTGAAATCAATTCTCCACTGACCTTTAGGATCAGAGAAACCCACTATAAAAGTTTGAAGTAAATTGGACTTGGTTAACCCTACTAAATGGGTTGATTAAGCCATTTAGCCAATTTAAACTTTAAAAATCCATAACTTTCAAAATACTTTTCAAAAATTCACCAAATTGTTTTTGGAGCCTCTCTGATATAAGGGGAATTTAAGAAAATTAAAATTTCAATTTTCTAAAAAAGTTGATTTTTTGTATTATTTTAATATTTTAATAATTAATAAAATAATAAAAATCACAAAAATAATAAAATTCACCAAAATGTCACATTTTGAATTTTAGTCACTTAGGAACAAACCCCATATTTTTCTTAAGTCTCTATGATGAGATATTAAATTTTAAAGCCCTAGGGTAATTTTAAAATTAAAAAAAATGTATTTTCTAGCATTTACACTAAAATAATTCTAATAAATCAAAGAAAAATCAGAAAATTATAAAAATTGATTCTTTGATTTCCTTGATATCAGAGAGATTTTTGAAAAATATAAAATTCATTTTTCAAACTTTATTTTATTTTTAAATTAATTAATACTCCAAAAGTCAAAATAATTATAATAAAAATAATATAATTCAAAAAATCACCAAAATTGGTCCAAGTGGTCCTCTGGTCATTAGGAATGTCCCATAATTTTCTTAAGGATAGAAACTTTCCCTTGGTCATGTTGTTGAATTTTCCTTGAAAATCCTTATTTTCCACAAAAAATAATTATATAAATAAATTAAATACAGAAAAATCACATTTTCTCCCCTAATGTCTTTATTGACATATGAGTGAAGTCACATAAAAATTTCAAATTTATTTAAGCTCAATTTAGTGAGTTGTGAAATTATTAAGCTTGAAGGGAAAAATGGTAATTAAAATTTTAACCCTTAATTAAAACTTTAGGTTTAATAAAATTAAAGAGTAAAATATTTGATCCTAATCTGACTTGGATGATTGAAATTTAATAATTAAAGGGTAGAAACCTATTAAACAATTTAAAAATAATTAAAATAAACCTTAATAAAATAATTAAGTAAATTTGGAAGAATAATAAAATTGGAATTATTAAAATAGGGATATTATTAGGAAGAGATTTGTTCTTTAATTTAAGAATCCCTAAATTAATCATCTCAATAATATTTAATTCCTAATTAAAATGATAATTCAAATTTAAGATTTAAAATGCTAAAAGACTTAATCATTAAATTGAATTAAATTAAATTATGTAAATTAAACCCTTTTAAAATAAAATATTAAATTAAAATTAAAAATAAAATCAAATTAAAATTTAAATTAAATTAAATTAAATTAAATTAAATTAAAACATATTAAATTAAATTAAATTAAAACACAGTAAATTAAATTAAATTAAATCAAATTAAAATTTAATTTAATTAAATTAAATTAAATTAAATTAAATTAAATTAAATTAAATCAAATCAAATTAAATTAAATTAAATCATATTATATTAAATTAACTTAAATTAAATTAAATTAAACCACATTAAATTAAATTACATCAAATTAAATTAAATTAAATATAACATCACCTAAGACATAAAGAATTCAAAAATAAATCTAAAACAACTCGAACACTATTCCAAACTTAAATCCATTAACTCGAAATTAAATCAAATCATAAGTCACTTGAACATCAATTTGCCCTCGAAAGCTTTTGTCGTCATAACTCCTAAACGGAACGTTAAGTGAAGTGTTACTTCACTTATGGGATATTCAAATGTCCTAGTTCACCGAGCAAGATAACAAAACTTGAACTCCCGGACGATTAATTCATTTGTATAATTAAATTCTCTTGGACTTAGAATAATCCTAGAAATATTGAAAAGATGTTTAAGATTCGTCTTAAGCACTTCCTCGATATGATATGATATTTATAAGAACAATTGAACTTAATTGTTCTTTGATGAAGAAAATCGTCCTCAAACCAAAATACAAGAACCTAGACGTCATAGGAGATGACTAGCATATAGGATTAGGAACTTGGTAGAAAACCATAACCCTTCCCTTAGCCTTTACCTAGGAATCTGTTTTAAATGCTTAAATATTCTAATTGCGCTTTAAGTGCAGCTTGGGATGATGGGAAGACCCTCCAGGTACGCTTTTATTTTATTGCAATTTACCTTATTGCAATTTATTTAATCGCATCGCACTTACTTTTCTTGCATGATAAACAACTGTTGCATGAAAGCCCACACCTTTAGGATAGTCCCTAAAACTGAAACTAAAACTAAATTAAAAGTCATTACAAGATAAAATTCACCTCCACAACATTTCAAAATATAAAACAACTCAAAATTTAATCACAAACAGAACAACAAAACTACAACTACAACTAAATTAAAACGTCTTGTTGGATGATCGGGAATACCTCGGATGATGTAACCTACGTGTTGCTAACGGGATTTCCACGGCCTAAATGAAAGTGTGGAACTCATTCGATTGAGTTTAGCAAATTCATCTGGACTAAGTGAATCCGATAAAAATAATGATGCCAGAAGGATGGAATCGTGGGATCTTAACCGGTGTTGTTATAATCAACTTTAAGATTTGTTTTAACTAAAACACTAAAAACACTTGGATTTTAAGACTTCTCTAAACCAAAACACTTCTCTCATCTCCTGATTTATGATTTCTAAAACTAAACCTCTGCAACAACAAGGAGCTTGGAGCACGGTGGGTAGCACGACCATCTTCGTCAGCAAAACAACTCTACATCAGCTAAACATTCCTAGAATTAAATAACCAAGCCATAGGATTTCGAGGTAGTTTGCCTAGTGCAACATAAATCCTCAACTTTTCGTTAGGCATTTGCATAATCATGTTATGCAAATTAAGCCCTAACTCGGTTTTAGGATTCCGAGGTAGTTGTTTGGTACGACATAAACCCTCACATTTCCGAGGCTATTTGTATGATTTCGTCATACTAATATAAGTCCTAATTAATTAAAATTGGCAAGATCAAAACATTAAATAAACATTAGGACTTTCCTAAATTCAAGCCAAACAATAGGATAGTCGGGAAATTACCGAAGTTCGCTTCGAATCCGTAATTTCTCCTACCTTTCTTCCTTTGAATTCCCAAAACAAAATGTTCCAAACTTGATCCATTCCCTATCGAAATTCTAAAATTCAATCCTCGAAAACTTAAACTTTGAAATTCTTGAGAGCAGAACTACCGATTATTATCGAGAGTTTTCTTAGGTGATTCCCGTCACTTAAGATGTAATTAACTATAGGGCTTGCCCTTATATGGAATTTTAAGAACCTGAGTAATATAAACCCCGCTTAATTCATTTATATTAAGCTGGGAACTTGTCGGCTTATAAAATTGGTTCGCAGTATCAAGTAGATGTCACAAACCTTCCTAGTTTATTTAATCGAGCCCCATTATCAAGCAGGTGTGTCTATTCTTCGGGATAGATACACGGCTTGTGGTGCGGCGCTCGTTTATATAAACTATTCGGGATGTGAGATCGGCTTGATTTCATATCTTAAAATTTTCAAATTTAAAATTATTTTCAAAATCAAATACTACTTTTCAAATTATTTATTTAAATTAAATTAAAAATTCGCCGACAATTTCTGTAGGCGACCTCTTTTCAAAAATAAAACACATAACCTAAAAATATGCCGACACGCCGCCGGAGCCCTATCGAGCGGTGCCGGTGCCCAAAATCTGCTTGATGATTTTTTACTTTCAAAATGCTAGTTTTGGCAGTTTTTGGCAGGATCTTCGTCCTTATAACTCCATAAACTCCATTTTTGACTTATTAACTCCAGAAAAATGAAAACCACCTATCCCAACTCGTATCCTATGGATTCCTTTCCCATTGAAACCCCTCGATTTCGTGTTTTCAACTGAAGGAAGTTCATAAGTTTTGAAGCGCAGCATTTTTTCAACAAAGTGATGATGAAAAGAAGGATTATCAATGAAAGAGCCTTCATAAACTGAGGTATGGATAATTCTACTACTAGAATTGAAGAAATTATTAAAGAGAGACGTTGGGAAGTGCTTTGTTACACTACCACTACCGTTGTTGTTCCCGTTGTGAAAGAGTTTTATGCAAATCTTCACGTGCTCAACCAAGGGTTCATATTTGTGTGGGTAGATTTGTTTAATTCACTTCTGCACAAATCAACAATCTCTTTATGATTGAGAACGTACCTATTTGCCATTACTCTAATTTCAATGTCATAAGGGATAATATGAATGATGTATATCGATATCTAAAGGATGAGAATGAAGAATGGGAAGTTAGAAAGAATGGATACATGAGTTTCCTATCTGCATCTCTCAATCCAATATCAAAGAAGTGGCATTACTTTATTTCGGCAAAGTTACTTTCGACATTGAAGATTAGCAAGGTAACCAAGGAAAGTGCCATTTTGATTTTCTGTATTCAAACTGGAAGGCTGGTTGACATTGATAGTATTATTGTGAAATCAGTACTTGGATTAGTTGTGCATCAAATATGGGCTTGAACACCCGTCCACCATATTTCGTTATGTAGTCAACATGTGTTTCTTATGAAAGTTGGGAAAAGGTTCTTCTTCCATGAGAGCTATCGATCCAACTAATCTCTACGACTACCATAGTTGGAGATGAAGATGACATGAATTTACTTGCAGATCAACCAACACAGACTTCACAGCCGATTCAACCCTATTTTCCTGAAGGTTCCAGAATGATATTAAAGAGGATCAAACAATTGGAGAAAGAGGTACGGAACGTTATCAATGTGATCAATAACATTTTTGATTTAATCGATCATATAGATTGGAGAATGAAAGAGCAATTTGATCACACTGGTCGAATTGAGATGGGCTTGATCAATCTTATGAAGAAGAACGTGGTGATTGCTGAAGACTCATCTGACAATTTTCCATTTTGTCCATTCTATAACTTGTTTATGCATTGTCGACATATTTTTAGTGTTTGAGTGTTGTATTTTGAAAAGGGGGTCACCTACAGAAATTGTCTGCGAATTTTTATATTTTAAATTTAATTTAAATATATATATAGTTTAAAAGATAACATTTGATTTTGAAAGTAATTTTAAGTTTAATAGTTTTAAGATATGGAATCAAATCGATCTCACATCCCAAATAGTTTATATAAATGAGCACCGCACCAAAAACCGTGTATCTATCCCGAAGAATAGACACACTGCTTGATGATGGGGCTCGATTAAACAAACTAGAAGATTTGTGACATCCGTTTGGTTTGCGAACCAATTTTATAAGCCGACAAGTTCTCCTGCTTAATATAAAGGAATTAGCTGTGGTTTATATTACTCCGGGTTCTTAAAGTTCCCTATAAGGGCAAGCCCTATAGCTTAATTACATCTTAAATGACGGGAATCACTTAAGAAAACTCTCGATAATGATCAGTGGTTTTGCTCTCAAGAATTTCAAAGTTTAAGGTTTTCAAAGGATTGAATTTTGGAAATTCAAAAGGGAATGGATCAAATTTCGAACAATTTATTTCAGGAGTTCAAAGGAAGAAAAGTAGGAGAAGTTGAGGATACAAGAAGAATCTTGGCAACTTCTCAAACTATCCTATTGTTTGGCTTCAATTTGGGGATTCATTTAATGTTTTGATCCTGCCAATTTTAATTAATTAGGACTTAAATTTGTATGACGCAGTCATGCAAATAGCCTCGAAGATGTGAGGGTTTATGTCGTACCGAACGATCACCTCGGAGTACTAAGACCGGTTAGGGCTTAATTTACATGATATGATCATGCAAATGTCTAACGAAGAGTTGAGGATTTATGTTGCACTAGGCAAACTACCTCGAAGTCCTATGGCTTGGTTATTTAATTCTAAGAAAGTTTTGTTGATGTAGGTTCAAGTTTTGCTGACGACGATGGCCGTGCTGCCCACCATGCTCCGAGCTCCTTGTTGTTGCAGAGGTTTAGTTTTAGAAATCATAAATCAAGAGATGAGAGAAGTGTTCTGGTTTAGAGAAGTCTTAATTTCCAAGTGTTTTTTTTGTGTTTTAATTAAAACAAATCTTAAAGTTGATTATAACGACACCGGTTAAGATCCCACTGGCTCCATCCTTCCGGCATCATTATTTTTATCGGATTCACTTAGTCCGTATGAATTTGCTAAACTCAACTCGAATGAGTTCCACACTTTCATTTAGCACCGTGGGAAATCCCGTTAGCAACACGTAGGTTACATCATCCGAGGTATTCCCGATCATCCAACAAGACGTTTTAATTTAGTTGTAATTGTAGTTTTGTGTTCTGTTTGTGATTAAATTTTGAGTTGTCTTATATTTTGAAATGTCGTGGAGGTGAATTTTATCTTGTAGTGTCTTTTAATTTAGTTATGGGTTTCAGCTTTTGGTTTCATCCTAAAGGTGTCGGTTTTCATGCAACTCGTTGTTTATCATGCAAGAAAAATAAAGTGCATTTCGCAATAGAATAAACCGTAATAAAATAAAAGCGTACCCTGAGGGTCTTCCCGTCATTCCAAGCTCGCACTTAAAACACAATTAGAATATTTAAGCAAGTTCCTAGGTAAAGCTAAGGAAAGGTTTATGGTTTTCTACCAAATTCCTAATCCTATAGCTAGTCATTTCCTATGACGTCTAGGTTCTCATGTTTTTAGTTTCAAGACGATTTTCTTCATCAAAGAACAATTAAGTTCAATCGTTCTTATCAATATCCTATCATATCGAGGAAGTGCTTAGGAAGGGTCCTAAACATCTTTTCAATATTTCTAGGATTGTTTTAAGTCCAAATGAATTTAATTGTGTAAGTGAATCGATCGTCCGAGGTTTTCAAATTTTGTTAACTTGCTTCAGTGAACTAGGACATTTGAATGTCCTATAAGTGAAGTAACATTTCATTTTAATGTTCTATTTAGGAGTTATGATAACTAAAGCTCCTAAAGGCAAAATGATATTTAATGATTTGTGATTCAAATTTAAGTTCAAATTAATGATTTAAGTTTCGAATAGTTGTTCAAGTTATTTTAGATTTATTTCTTCATGTCTTAAGTGAGGTTATTTAATTCAATTTAATTTAATTTAATTTAATTTAATTTAATTCAATTTAATTCAATTTAGTTTGATTTGATTTAATTTAATTCAATTCAATTTAGTTTATTTAATTTCTTAATTTAATTTAATTTAATTTTTAATTTAATTTAATTTAATTTATTTAATTTAATTTAATTTATTTAATTTAATTTAATTTAATTTAATTTATTTAATTCATTTAATTTAATTTAATTCAACTTTTAATCTTAATTTAATTTAATTTAATTTTAATTTAATTTACTTAATTTAATTTAATTTTTAATTTAATTTAATTTAATTTTAATTGAAATTTTTTTGAAAGAGTTTAATGATTTAATTTTAGTTTAATGATTAAGTCTTTTAATATTTTAAATTTGAGTTATCATTTTAATTAAGAGTTGAATATTAATGGGATGATTAAATTTAGGAGTTTTAAATTAAAGAATAAATCTCTTCCTAATAATATCCCTATTTTAATAATTCCAATTTTATTATTCTTCCAAATTCAATTAATTATTTAATTAAGGTTTAATCATTTTAAATTACTTAATGGGTTTCTACCCTTCAATTATTTAAATTTCAATCATCCAAATCAGATTAGGATCAAATATTTTACTTGTTAATTTTTATTAAACCTAAAGTTTTAATTAAGGGTTAAAATTTTAATTACCATTTTGCCCTTTAAGCCTAATAATTTCATAACTCACTAAATTGAACTCAAATGAACTTGAAATTTTTATGTGACTTCACTTATGTGTCAATAAAGACATGAGAGGAGAAAATGTGATTTTTCTGTATTTAATTTATTTATATAATTATTTTTTTGTAGAAAATAGAAATTTCCAAGGAAAATTCAATAATATGACCAAGGGAAAGTTTCTGTCCTTAAGAAAATTAGGGAACATTCCTAATGACAAGAGGACCACTTGGACCAAATTTTGTAATTTTTTGAATTATATTTTATTTATTAGAATTATTTTAAGTTCGGAGTATTAATTAATTTAAAAATAAAATAAATGTTGAAAAATAAATTTTATAATTTTTAAAATTCTCTCTGATATCAAGGATTCCAGAGAACCAAACTTCACAATTTTCTGACTTTTTCTTGATTTATTATAATTATTTTGGTGAAAATGCTAGAAAATATATTTTTTTTTAATTTTTAAAATTACCCTGGAGCTTTAAAAATTAATATCTCACTAAATAGACCTAGGAAAAATATGGGACTTGTTCCTAAGTGATTAAAATTCAAAATATGACATTTTGGTGAATTTTATTATTTTTGTGATTTTTATTATTTTTTAATTATTGAAAATATTAAAATAATATTAAAAATCAACTTTTTTAGAAAATTGAAATTTTAATTTTCTTAAACTCCCCGATATCAGAGAGACTCCAAAACCAATTTGGTGAATTTTTGAAAGATATTTTGAAAGTTATGAATTTTTAAAGTTTAAAATGACTAAGTGGCTTAATCAACCCAATTAGTGAGGCTAACCAAGTCCAATCGACCTCAAATTTTTATGATGGGTTCCTCCGATCCTAAAGGTCAGTGGAGAATTGATTTCAAGTCAATTTGATCTATAGTTAACTCTAATTAATTAGAGATCTATTTTGGGTGTTTAAGCCGATTAGGGTTAATCTAAGTGAATTAACCCAAATCCTATTTTTCCTAGGGTTCTCCGGTCATATGGAACATCACCAAATTTTCCTAGAATTTATTTTACAACATGCTAATTTTTGGAATTAAAATACTTAAAATAGCAACATGCATTTGAAAAATCAATAACTTTTCATAGGGATGGCCTCGACTTTGGAAAATTCAGGGAATGTTCCGAAATTCGAGGCTTCAAAAGCCCTATGGTCTCATGCCATAGTGAATTGTATGAATGCATGGAGAATTAAATGTATGCAGAGAGTAAATAAATTACAAAAAATAAAATACTGGACAAAATTGAATGATTTCTTTTCCACATTATTCTCCTCTCGTTCACCGAGCAAGAGGGTATTTTTATTTTATTTTTGTGATTTTTCTACACGAAGATATGAATTTTCCAAGTTTAGGGAATTAAATAAATAGGAAAATACCCTATTTTTCTATTTATCCACGCGGCGCCGCGTCAACCTCGGCGACTCACGAATGCACACGCGGCGCGCTCCCATTCGACGCCGCCATCCGAGTCGACGACCGGGCCCCGCGGTTCTCGTACCGTCTCCTCGGTCCGACGCCATCCGAGCCGTCCGTCCGCGCGTGTATTAAATGGACGGCATCCGTTCATCATCCCCAAGTGTCCTCGCTCGAGAGCGCGTCCACACTAAATCCTTAAGATCTCGCTCGATACTCAACGATTTTTATGTTCTTATGCTGCATGGATTCGTCTTGAAGAGACGAACACATCTATACGGTTATCATGCATTGAAATTAAGGCATTTGAAATGGAGAATCTCCGGAAGCTCGGGATGAAGAATTAATTCATACCTTAGCTCCGAGAGGTGAAGCCTCGATCGGAGATGCTTGGCACGTTCGTTGGAGCTGCGGGAGGCTAGGGATGAAGCTCGGGGATGTGGTGAATTGCTCAGGTGTGATTTCCACCAAAGGCGATCACAACCTTTGGAGTGCGGAACAACCGGGTGACACGGAGATGGGGCTTTTGCTGGTGGATACCTTCCCTTGACTCAGTGCGGGTGTAGGACCAATCGATTTGGGGATTGGCTCGGCGTGGAGAAGTGTCCTGGTTTTGGGTGAAATTTCGACTCCGAAATTGAGCTCGCAGAGAAGAAATGGCGGGGGGATCTTCACTGGGGATCAAGTGCTCTTGTGTGTGGGGAGGAGTACGGAACAATTTTGGCGAGTTTCGGTAAGGTACGGTTCGGCACTTCTCATGGCCGAGAAGGTGAGGGGTTTAAATAGGAGATGTTGGAGGGCCTCCCGGGGAGTTGAGGGCTGGGATCGGCTGCTCTTGGCATGTGAAGAACGAGCCATGGTGGCCGCTAGGCATGGGGCGGCTCGGCGAGGGAGAATTCCAAAGTTTGGCTCCTCCCGAGGTTTCGGCCATGGTGTTTTCCGGCGGCACGGTGGCTGGCCGGCCGGGCATTGGTCACCATCTTGTTCGAGTGGGTCGGGGCTGGGGTTTAGTGTAGGCGATTGGCAAATGCCATGTGTAAAAGGCTTGGATTAGAATGGAATGGGAGAGGGCTTATTTTGGCTCAAATTGGTCAACCCCTCCACTTGGGCTAGGTGCACCACCCGAGGCTTGGTTTTGGTCGAGGGAAAAGTGATTTGGCTCGGCATAATCGGTAGGGTCAAGTCACCATCCAAGCACGATTAGGCATAAGCATGGTTAAGGGGAATCATGGGAGTGGTTAATCACCTTTAGGAATTAAGGAAAGAGCCTCCTCCTTTTGCCCAAAATGGCATGGTGACATGTAAAGAGGCTCTCATGGCTTGCATATGGCTTGTGCATGGCTCCATGGCTCCATTTGGCTTGGGAAAAGGTTGGGTCGATTTCATAAAAATGGGTTTTAAGAATTTTGGATATTTTGGTGTGAATTTGTATGGGGCTTGATTTGGAATTGTTTGATGATGGAATTATAACTTAGGGAATGGCTTTGATTAAATGGATGGCAAATGGAAATGTCATGTGGGCTTTAGGGCCAAATTTGGGCTCATTGAAATGGTTTTAGATGGGCTTTTAAATGGTTTAGGAAAGTGGGCTTTTGAATTTTAAAATGGATTTTGGGATGAAATTTTGGTAAAGGCTTGGGCCAAATAATTGTTGAGTTTGGTTTAGGGATGCTTCATGAGTGGTTTGAAACAAATTTGAGGTGATTTGGGTTTGAATTGGGTTGGATATGGGCTTTTTGGTAAAGAGGCTAAAGTGGGCCAAAATGAGCTACCATGGGCCAAAGTTGGGCTAGAGTTGAAATTGATGTAAAATTAATGTTGGGAAATGTTTTTGGGAGTGTTTCAAAGAGGTTTTGGCTTTGGTTGGGTTTTGATTTTGGGGTTTGGGCTCATTTGGGCTAGGTTTAGGTTTAGGTCAAAATTGGGCCTTTTGATTTTGGGTTGAATTTGAGTGGGGTTTGGGTCTAAATTTTGAGCAAATCATGTTAGTGTTTTGTTCATGGGGATGTTAAGAAAGGTTTGGAAAATATTTGGGGTTAATTGGAGTTGAATTGGGTGAGTTTGGGTTAGGTTTGGGTCATAGGTCCAAATTGGGCTTTAAGGCCAAAAGTGAAATTGGATCCCAATGCCAATCAAATTGGGCTTGGATTTGGTCTAGATTGGTGTTGGGATGTTGAATTGAAGTTTAGAATTGAATTGGACCAGAATTTGGGTCAATTGGGTAGGTTAGGTTTGACATTGGGTTTACTTTGGGTTAAAATGGGTCAAATTGGGGGTTTCGACAAAAGTGGGGTAAATTGACAAAATTGGCCCATGGTGTAGTTGAACAAAATGAAATTGGGAATATTTGGGATTTTCTGGAATTTTCTGGGAATTTTCTGAATTTTTGGATTTTTGGGTCAAAAGGGGTATTTTGGGTATTTGGAAGGTATTGGGGGGTATTTTTGGAATTTTTGATATTTTTGGATATGGATGATCAATTTGAGTGATGTGGAAATGTTTGGGATTGATTTTGGAGAATTTTGGGTAATTTGGAAATTTTTGAGAAATTTGGCTATTCGGGGCTTTGGGTAGGTTGGCGGGTGTTGGGTCCGGGGGTCGAAAATTGAAAATTTGGAAAATTGAAGATTGGGTGGATGTAAGTGGAATGAAATCATTTTTGTTGAGCCATGAAGCCATATCAAGCCCACATGAGCCATGAAGAGACTCATTTGAGGCATTCATCTATGTTGTTCCTAACCCTCTTAGCCAGGGCTTAGGGGTTAAGGACCATCCATGTGAATCACTTACATGAGTCAGGAAGTTAAGTTGGGTATGGGTGTGTTTTTAGGAAGTGTGTGAAAGTGTAGTGCATAGGTGTAGTGTATGTGTAAGTCAGCCCTTTACTGTACCGAGCCACCTGTAGGCGGTCCCAGGCGAAGAGTCCTATAGGAACTCATCCTTTAAACTTCCACATTTGATTTCAACCCTCTAGGTGATTAGGGTCTATAGTCAAGTTTGTGGAGTTTGCAGGGAGTTAAGAAGTGGTTTGAATTTCTAAAAGGTGGGTCCCAATTCTAGTCCTCTAAGATAGTCAAAGGAAAAGCCTAAGGCTAGATCCTAAGTACTAAAGAGAAGAAGAGAAGACCTCATCAAAAATGAGGTCAACATGCATCAGCAATCAATTGGAGACATTAGAGGAGAGGATAGTTCTGAAACAGATGTGGAGTAATTGATGGATTCTACTTATGTTTGTTGCGTGTTTAGTTTGCTTTGCTTAGTCATGTTTGGTTTGTTTAGTATTTGCTTTGAGATTTGAATTTGGATTTAGATGTGTTTACTTTTATTGTGTGCTTAGATCTTAGTGCTTGCCTACCATAGTAGTACTTGTCGCATTAAACATCTACGAATAGTTGGTTTGAATTAGCATATTTAGTGTCTATAATGTAACTTGGATTTTATATATATAAGTTTGTTGTGTATTGTTTGTGTGAAAATTTGTGTTAATTATTTCTTATGGGATGATGTAAATGCCTATTGAAGTGTTAAACAACTTTGTGGACATCGAAACGATCAAAATTATGAAAAAATTTTCAGACCCAGAAAATATTTTGAACTGGCGCCGCCGGCGCCCAAATTTAGAGAGTTGGCTAATAATTTTAAATAGAGCGCCGCCATCGCCCTATCGAGCGCCACCGGTGCCCGAACCCAAAAAAAGCCTAAAACCCTCGATTTCACAATTTATGCCCTGGGACCCGCAAAATTTTTCCATTTCCTTCGTCTTCCTTCTCCATTTTCACGATTTTGAAGATCTAGGGCTTGCTAGATCTCAGATTTAAGGAAATTTCAAGGCTTTTCAACACCAGATTTGCACATCTCTTGGTAAGAGCTTCACTTTAAGTTAAATTTTTTGGATTTTCAACATGGAAATTTCTTACATTGTCTATAGTGGAATTTTTTGGAGTTTAAACGAAATTTTGAGATTTCCATGATGAAATTTGCTCTTACTTGTTTAGAATAATGTTTGGAGTTTGCTACATTTTAAATTTGGGATTTATTGGAATTTTCTTGCAAATTTTAGAAATTCACATGGCTCCAAAAGGGAAGAGGAAATTGGATTTTGATGAGGAGAGGTTTGTTAACTTCAAAGCCTAATTTCTCTATAACTCTATCCTTCACAACAAGAAGTGTATACAGGATCAAGCTTTTGATAGTCCTGGCGAATCTGTAGAACAACTAATTGCATAGCGAAACTGGGAGCGATTCTGTCATTTCACTGTGAATGTTGTTATGGGAGTTGTTAGAGAATTCTATTCTAACATACCCTGAACTGAGACTGAGTATGTGCTTGTTAGAGGGGAGTGGTTGAATTTACTCCTCAACGTATCAATGCTTTCTATTAGACTCGGGAACCATTCATGTGTGAATACAAAAACTTTGACACTGGAAGGGAGAATATGAGAGAAGTTATTACTTTTCTGACTGACGGGAGAGGAGAATGGAAAGTAAGTCAAAAATAGTTGATAAATTTCCCCACCTCCACTTTGAATGTTGCTTCAAAAGTTTGGCATTATTTCATTTCTGCAAGACTGTTACCATCTTATCACCACAGTGAAGTTACTAGAGATAGATTAATTCTAAACTACTACATTCATAACATGAAAAAGAATGATATTGAATCTATTATCTACAAGAATATTCAGACGATTGCTAGAGGTGAGAACACCGTGGGATTAGGACATCCTGCTTTAGTTCATGCCCTCTGTGTTCAGTCTGGAGTGGAGTTCAGTAGTTCTGAGGAAGTGGCTATTCAATTGAGACCTATTACAAAGAATATTATATGTTCTTAAGAGTCTCATGTAGGAGCCATAGCTGAGCATATGAGTATTGATATTCCTACTACTAGTTATGATGTTCCATCTACTTATGAGCCGCCTACCTTATCTGATATTATGGAGCATCTGAGACTACAGAGTTCTAGTATAGATAGACTCCTTGGTCAGATGGATGTATTTGAGACTCAAAATAATCTCGGAAGTATTAAAAAGATGTTTAGGACTCGTCCTAAGCACTTCCTCAATATGATGGGATGTTTTAGAAGAACAATTGAATTTAATTGTTCTTTGGTGAAGAAAATCATCCATTAACAAAACACAAGAACCTAGACATCATAGGAAATGACTAGTTATAGGATTATGATCTTGGTAGACAACCAGAACCTTCCCTTAGCTTTACCTAGGTACTTATTGAAATATTTAAATGCCTTAACATGTGTTTTAAGTGCAGCTTGGGATGACGGGAAGAACCTCCAGGTATGCTTTTATTTTATTACAATTTACTTTATTGCAATTTACTTACATGCACTGCACTTTACTTTTTCTTGCATGTTAAACAAGATTGTTGCATGAAAACTGAAACCTTTAGGATAGTCACAAAACTGAAACCCAAAACTAAATTAAAAGTCACCACAAGATAAAATTCACCGCCACAACATTCAAAAATATAAAACAACTCAAAATTTAATCACAAACAGAATAACAAAACTACAATTGCAACTAAATTAAAACGTCTCGTTGAATGATCGGGAGTACCTCTGATGATGTAACCCATGTGTTGCTAACGGGATTTCCCACGGTCTAAATGAAAGTGTGGAACTCATTCAGGTGAGTTTAGCAAATTCATCTGGACTAAGTGAATTCAATGAAAATAATGTTGCCGGGATGACGGAACCGTGGGATCTTAATCAGTTCTGTTTAAACAACTTTAAGATTTGTTTTAATTAAAATATTAAAAATATTTGGACTTTAAGATTTCTAAACCAAAACACTTATCTCATCTCCTGATTTTCACCTTCTAAAGCTAAACCTCTACAACAACAAGGAGCTCGGAGCATGGTGGGCGGCACGGCCATCGTCATCAGCAAAACTCGGGTCTACTTCAACAAAACTTTCCTTAGAATTAAATAACCAAGCCATAAGATTTCGAGGTAGTTTTGCTAGTGCAACATAAATCCTCAACTATTTGTTAGGCATTTGCATAATCATATTATGCAAATTAAGTTCTGACTCGTCTTAGGATTCTGAGGTAGTCGTTTGGTACGACATAAACCCTCACATCTTCGAGGCTACTTGTGTGATTATATCATACAATTATAAGTCCTAATTAACTAAAATTGGCAGGATTATAACATCAAATAAACTCCCAAATTGAAGCCAAACAATAGGATAGTTTGGGAAGTTGCCAAGATTCTTCTTTGATCCTCAGCTTCTCCTACCTCTCTTCCTTTGGACTCCTAAAATAAATCGTTCCAAATTTGAGCTAATCCCTTTTGAAATTTCCAAAATCTAATCCTTTGAAAACCTTAAACTTTGAAATTCTTGAGAGCAAAACCACTGATCATTATCGAGAGTTTTCTTAAATGATTCCCGTCATTTAAGATGTAATTAACTATAGGGGCTTGCCCTTATAGGGAACTTTAAGAACCTAGGTAATATAAACCCTTCTTAATTTCTTTATATTAAGCAGGGGAACTTGTCGGCTTATAAAATTGGTTCGCAGACCAAATGGATGTCACAAATCTTCTAGTTTATTTAATCGAGCCCCATCATCAAGTAGTGTGTCTATTCTTCGGGATAGATACGTGGTTTCTGGTGTGGTGCTAGTTTATATGAACTATTCGGGATGTGACATCGGTTTGATTTCATATCTTTAAATTTTCAAACTTAAAATTATTTTCAAAATCAAATGCTACTTTTCAAATTATATATAAATTAAATTTAAAATATAAAAATTCGCCGACAATTTCTGTGGGCGACCTCCTTTTCAAAACACATAACCTAAAAATATGCCGACAGTATATCCATCCAAAAAGCAATAATAATTGTGTCCAGCAAGTCTGTCTAACATTTGTTCTAAGAAAGGTAAAGGGAAATGATCTTTTCTGGTGGCGGTATTTAAATTTCTATAATCAATACATATTCGCCAACCAGTGACTTATCTTTTTAGTATGATTTCATTTCGTTCATTTACATCAACAGTCACTCCTTTCTTAGGAACACAATGAATTGGAATTACCCAAACACTATTAGAAATGGGTTATATAATTCCAACATCTAACCACTTTAAATTCTCTTTTTTATCCACTTCTTTCATCATTAGGTTTAGTCTCCTTTGAGGATCAGCTCTAGGTTTATGTTGTTCATCCAACAAATTCCGGGCATACAGATCGTAGGACTGATTCCTTTAATATCTGCTAAGAACCAACCAAAAGCCTTTTTGTATATTTTTAAGGTATCCAACAATTTTTTTTCTTTATATTCATTTAAATCCGAAGATACAATGACTGGTAAGGTAGATAATTATGCTAAAAACATATACTTCAAATGATTAGGTAGAATTTTCATCTCAAGTTCAAGAGGTTTTATGATAGATGGAATTAAACTTGTATCTCCACTTTTCATAGTATCCAATCTTTCTAATCTTTCCTGAACAAATTCTATCTCTTCATTCTTCATATCATCCAAATCATCTTCACTTTCACTTTCATCCTCACATTCCAAATTCTCTTTAAACACTTCTTTTAAAATGATCTTCTTTCACATAATTGACGATTTCCATTTGAAAGCACTCATCATCCTTTTCAGCTGAAGGGTATTTCATAGATTTCAGAATATTAAAAGTCACCTCTTCATCATTAACTCTCATAATTAATTCTCCTTTTTGGACATCGATCATAGCTCTCCTACTAGCAAGGAATGGTCTTCCCAAAATAATTGGAATTTCTTTATCTTCCTCCATATCTAATACAATAAAGCCACAAGAAAGATAAATTTATCCACCTTCACTAATACATCTTCCACAACTCCTTTAGGATAAGTAATAGAACCATCAGATAATTGAAGAGTCACAGATGTAGATGAAATTTCTCCTATTCCCAATCTTTTAAAAGTTGATAAAGGCATAAAATTAATACTAGCTCCCAGATCACATAAAGCTCTTCCGAAAAATTTCTCACCTATAGCACACGAGATAGTGAAACTTCTAGGGTCTTTAAGTTTTTCAGGAAGCTTCTTCTGAATAATTGCACTACACTCACTGCTAAGTGCAACAGTCTCGTGGTCTTTGAACATTCTTTTCTTTTTAAGAATATCCTTCATAAACTTTGTATAATCAGACATCTGCTCTAATGCTTCTACATGAGGAATATTAATCGTTAATTTCTTAAGGATTTCTAAAAATATTGCAAATCTGTTATCCCTGTTCTATTTTTTAGTCTTTGAGGAAATGAAGGAGGTGGTTTTTCAACAGTAATCTTCATTAGTTCAATCAGATATTCTAAGTTCGGTTATCTCTTATTAGAACCTTTTTCAAAGTCCACTTCCTCTCTCTCTCAACTTCAACTTCTTTTTGTACACTTGTTTCTAATTCTTTTCCACTCCTTAATTGAATAGCCTTAATTTGCTCCTTGTTTGAGCTTTTGGGTTGATTTCAAAATTGCTAGGAAGATTTCTAGAGGGTCTATTATTAAGTGAAGTGAAAATATGGCCCAATTGATTCTCAATGTTCTTCATCGCAACATTTTGAGCTTGTATTTGATTACCCATATTCAGAATTATTTCTTCGGTAGACAACTTCTTTTCTTTAAATTGTGGGTTACTATTAAAACCAGGAGGATAAGAAGGTTTATAATTGGTATTTCCTTGGTTTTTTAGATTTCCAACTGGATTCATAGAATTGTTTCCCCATTGCGGGTTAACAACATTATTGTTATTATTCCAATTGAAATTTGGGTGATTCTTCCAACAAGGATTATAATAATTCGAATAAGAATTGTTGAGTTTATTATTTATAGCATTCAAGGTTTCATAAAGTGTTTGAGATTCTATCATCTGTCCTGATGAATATTCCTTTAACACTGGGGGCGTTTGAAAATAATTAATTCCATATTGATCTATTTTCTTCGAAAGGGCAGCAATTTGCGAGACTATCATAGTTATCGCATCAGAATCATGAATACTAGCTACTCTCTTAGGATTTACCTGCTCAGAGGGCCATTGAAAACTATTAGTAGCCATCTCTTCTATTAACATATATGCTTCATCAAAAGGTTTTAACATTAATGACCCACCAGCAGCAACATCTATAATCGATCTTAAAGATCCCACTAATCCAATATAAAATGTTTGAATTATAAACCAGTCTGGTAAAGCATGATGTGGACACTTTCTCAGAAGATCTTTAAATCTTTCCCAAGCTTCACATATAGATTCTCCATCAAACTGACTAAAAGATGTGGTATCATTCCTCAGTTTAGCAGTTTTTGAAGGAGGAAAATATTTTGATAGAAACTTTTGTGAAAGTTCTCCCCAAGTTCTGATAGATCCTGGTGCTAACGAATTTAACCACGCTTTAGCCTTATCCCTTAATGAAAAAGGAAAAAGTCTAAGCCTAACAGCATCATTCGACACTCCATCGTATTTAAAGGTAGCACACAGTTCTATAAAACTAGCAAGATGCAAGTTAGGATGTTCATTTGGTGTACACTCAAATTAATTATTTTGTACCATTTGGATAATAGCAGGTTTAAGCTCAAATGAATTAGCAGCAACATCAGGGTTTTGGATAGTTAAATGAATTTCATTTTCTGTTGGATTAGCATAGTCTCTTAAAGGTCTTAGAATATATTCATTTTGATTGTTTTGATTTTTCAAGTTGTGAGGATTTTTATATTATTTTTGTTGTTTTCGAATTTTCCTAATAGTATGCTCAAATTCAGAGTTGTAAGGCACGAAACCTATAGATGCGATACTACACATACAATCACAATAAGCACACTAAAAATAAACAAACACACACATATATGACTTGTAAATCGAATATAAGTTTTCAAATACAACCGAATTAAATTTTACAATTACCTCCCTAACAACGGCACCAAAATCTTGGTGCGACTTTTTTAAATTGCCAAAATTTATGAAGTCAGATTTATATATATATTGATTTAGTTTTTTATGGAGTCACACAATTAAATGCAAGTTTACGTATCACTTAAGTAATGCAGGGCTCTAATGGAGTCCTGGTTATCAATCCTACGAGGAGGTATTTAATTCTATAATGGAGCACATAAATCACTACACAATCACAACACAATTGCAGTAATTACTAATAATAAAAAGATGAATAAACAGTTGCAGTTACTAATTCTACCAATGTACGTTCTGACTTCCTAACAAAGTTAACTAACATAAGACTAAATTTATAACAAAAGTTCAAATGTAAGAAAGAATCCTCCTCCTCTCTAATCATAATGTGATGATTTAGTGACATAGATGAGTGATGCAATAGTATTGTGCCAAATAGGAGCATTCCTATTCTTTACCCTCTTTCGAGCGATATAAAGGACATTGGCTAATCCTAAGTTTAGTCCCCCAATTCCGTGGTTAGACTGGGAGGATACCGGCTCCCACTTCCCTTCACTTGAAGGCTAACTCTCGCATTGGTTTCCAAACCCTAAGTCCAAATTGGGGATTTCAGTTTGTCACTCTAAAATCTCCAATTCGACTACCATCATAATATATTTCCCTATTTATTTTCACCCAACCTCCATGAACTATGTCACTCATTCATGGACATTGAATGTGTCCTTCACTTTTGTTGTGGAACTCATAATCCTTTCAGAACAAATGCTTCTCAACAAGTTTTAACAATTCAATTGACTAGATCAAAAATTAAATTAAGTATGATGTCAAAAGGTCATCACAAATTCTCCATAATAAATTGACACATCATTTTCATATCATAACATCAACACATCACATGAAAAGGAGGAAGACAAAGAAATATACTCAAGACTCATGAGGAAAAGACGACAAAAGATGGATTATATATATAAAAATAATGTCATACAAATAGAATAAAGAAAATACAACTTATCTCAAACTCCTCCCCAACCGAATCTCAAGCAATTCCTTTGACTTCTCTTCTTTCTCCATAAAAACACACAATTCTCTCTTTAGATAAGTAAGGAAGAAGAAATCTCTCACTTTTCCTCTTCTCCTACACTCCTTAGAAGAGAACACACACAAACCCTAGATTTTCTCTAATGGACTCTTTACACTAGAAGTCCCACTCTCTTCACTCACACACTCAAAAGACTCTCTCTCCCCCTCAATTTCGTACGTAACTGATTTCCCAAGAGTTTATTTGAGCCACACCTTTCCAAAATTTGGCCAAATACATCAAATCTGGAATTAAATCAAGATAGGGCACTAACTGGACTATTTACGGACTTTTATATTGCAAGAATTTATGAAATCAAATTTATATATGTTTATAATGATTTTATAAATTCCAAGCATTCAACGCAAGTATACGTATCATATCAAGTATTACAGGGCTCTAAGGGAGTCCTAGTTATCTATCCCACAAGGAAGCTATGAAGTAGAAGAAAGTGTTTCACAATAGGTAATGTAGCACTGAAATCCAATACTCAAATTGCAATTAAAGTTTAATGTTTACTTCTACTACCACTATGGAGAAAACAGTAACAATTAATCAAACTACAATTACTTCTAATAACTTTTAAAACATAATTAACTAGCAGACGCACACTAAGATATATATTTGAATGGTTTTTGATATATAAGAAAAATATCTTTCCTCTTACAACGAGAATATGATGTGTGGATGATATGGAATGATTATCTATGTTATTGTGCCAAATAGGAGCATAAATATTTCTTTACCCTTAAAAAAATACCCCCTCTTCCAAGCATGGAAAGAACATTGACATATCCTAAGTTTAGTCACTAAATCTAAGGCTAGGCTGGGAGGATACCGGCTCTCACTATGGAGCTCCTACTCACCCTTCACCTGAAGGCTAACCTTCGAATTTAGTTAATAATCTTAGGACCAAATTGAGGATCTCAGCCTGTCACCTTGAAACCTCCAATTTAAAGTCTATCAAAACACATTTCCCTATTTATTTGCACTCATTTCCCAGGAACTACGTAATTCATCCATGGAAATTGAATGGATTCTTCATTATTGTTGTATGACACTAAATCCTTTTAGAATTAATGTTCAATAACATATTTTAAAAATTCAATTGGTCAGATCAACAAGTAAATTATGTTTGAAATGAAAAACCATCACAATCTCTTCAATACATTAAAAGCACTTCAAATCCACATCAATCCATCATCACATCTCTATGCAAGAAGAAAGACAAAGGAGACTACTCAGAATTCATGAAGAAGATACAATAAAACATGGATTTTATATATAAAACAAAAGTCATACAAACCACAAAAGAAAATACAACTTATCTCTTTCTCTTCCCTATTGCAATTCCCTTGAAGTTCCTTTAAATCCTTTTCTCTCTTTTTTGCAACACTTAATTTCCTCTTTAGAATGGAAAGGAAGAAGCAATCTCTCACTTTACTTCTTCTCCTTCACTCCTTAGAGAAGAATTCCTCTCAAATTCTTACTTCTACACACTTTTCTCCTAAGCCCTAACACTCAATACACACTCTCCCTCTCTAGAACCACACTTAAACTTCAGAACACACACTAAGACCACTCCATTTTTGTCCAAAAACAATTATTTATAAGTTAGAAATGAAATCCCAAGAGTTTCCATAGGCATCCCTTCAAAAAGTCACCAAAACTCTTAAAATTTGAATTCCACCAACATTAGGTGTCGGCGGTGCTCTATCGTCGAATTAATTGTTGAGATCTCTGGAAAATGGCGCCAGCAGCGGCCATTCTGGCGCCGGCGGTGCCAGAATCTGTTTTCCTCATTTTTGCTCCTTTTTGCTCCAAATTCATTCATTTTTGCTTCTTTTCACTCCAATCACCTAAAATCATCATACCTGCAACAAATCATGAAAAATACATTTCTTTAAAGTGCAATATCACCAAAAATGGGTAAACTTATATAGCAAAAACAGTATATATTTTTGGTGCATCAGGCACGGTCCGCAGGATAGGGCGTCGTCCAGTGCTATTTTCTGGAAAATAGCCCAAACTCTCTGTAATTTGGCGCGGTCCGGCGCTGGTAGCTACGTCCTTCAACGCTCCAGGTCAAAAAGTGCATTTTGCTCTAAATTTGCTCCTTTTGCTTCCTTTTTCTCCAAAGACCTAAAATCATTGTACCTGCATGAAATCATGAAAAAATACCATTCTTTAAAGTGCAATATCATCAAAAATAGGCATGAAATAGACATTAAAAAACTATCAAATTTTTAGCGAATCAGTATTTTGACCGGGTTGTCCTAACTAAAATAAATAACAATCAAATAAAAATATTTGTGCTAACTCTGTTTTGTAAAGCAGCTGAAGATAAAGGGCAGGACGCCACTTTAGACTTACTTTACATATTTTTTGGGTGCCCTAACTCTATTTTTGCAGGGACGATAAATTACATGAAGCCTTAGATTTACTTTACATGTTATCTAGAGTGTGCTACCTATGTTTTGCAGAGTTGACATAAATGATGTGGCAACCTATGTTCTTTTCCTTTGAGCCTTCATTTCTTTTGTAAAGTTAGGATGTATTGTGTTTGAATGACTATATACATTTGAACTATCCAAAGGAAGATGAAACACGAAGTGAAGGATGAATCCAACTAAACCAATAATGGTGGCTCAGATGATGTTTCTTGATGAGTCTGATATATGCTAGTGTTTGTATACTTTGCCCTAAGACCTCAAGTTGTTCTTGTAGTTACGATGTAAATCCTCTCTTTTAGGCTTTTGCATGATTGTGACCCGACCCGCATTACGTGTATATTTAATCTAAAAAATTTTGCCAAAAACTTGTCCCAAATTATATTTAGTGACTAGTGTGAATAAATGTAATGATTTCAAAAATATATAGTAAATTTTTACACTAGGCGTACTACGGAAGTATACATATCATTTCAAGTAATATAGGATTTTTCTTAAAACCCCAGTATCGATCCCATAGGGTAAGCTATAACACTTAAAATAAACTTGAAAATTTTCTACCTAAATTGTAGATAAAATTAATAAAAGAACAATGTCGATATGTTTGTAAAAAGTTACTACCAATTGTAAATAGAATGTAACAACTAATTTTAAAAGTTTAATAAAGTAAATTGATGAGTTTAGATAATAAGAAAAGATATTTCTCCTTGGACGGAGATGTTAACTTGTGTAGGATTTGAATGATTTAAAATACAAAATGTTGTATTGTGACAAATAGAAGCATTCCCATTCTTTACACCCTATCGGTGCCAGCAAAGAATATTGGCTAATTTTGAGTATTTCATCAGCTTGGGTAGTAATTTTGAGTAGATTCTGGCCTTTCACTTCAAGATTACCCACTATGCCCTCTCGATAGAACCTACTAAGGACCTTTACAGTCCAAACTCTAAGCCAAATTGATAAAATAATCTAGTCTGTCACCCTAGAAAAATCAAATCTACGCCCATCAAAACTTATCTCTCTATTTATTTGCACTCCCCCTTAGTTGATCACAATGACTCTACCTAAAATGAAGTGTGGTATTCACTAGTTCGGTGAAATCACAGCCCTCCCAATTTATTATGTTTCTCAATGGATTTTAACCTCATAAGCGGCCATATCGCAAATTCAATGAAATGACACTAAAATGACACTAAGCTATCCAAAAATTCTCTTTTTTTCGGCCAAAATGTTTCCATTTAATAGATCTCTGAAAATCACAAAGGGTTTCTTCAAGCAAAATTTTAAAATTTGGCCAAATTCATTGAATATTCTTGAAAGTTGGTTACTGGCACTACAACGGCAGGATGCGGCGTTACAGCGCCGAACTTGCTCGCAAGTGGCACAATGGCACTGAAGGTGGCGCTATAGCACCATACAAAGTAGCTCAATTTTGCTATATATTTCCTTCATGTTCTCTAAATATTTATTCCATGTACCTGTAACCAAAAATATGCAAAATACCCTCCTTTAATGTGCAATATCATAAAAAATGTACATAAAATGTTTATAAAAAGTACACTAAAAATATGTAATTTTTAGGTGGATCAATTCCCCCAAACATAAATGTTTCTTTTTCTCTAGTAACGCATTATACTATATAAAAATTTATAACTTGTAGTAGTGAGTTTAACTTAAATACATCTATAGTTTTTGCTTGATAAATGCTATAGTGAAACTTTAGAAAAATTATTAATAACTCAAGTTAAAAACTAAAATATAAGAATGTCTAGCAGTTAAGTCTAAAAGTTTTGATTTTCTATTCATTTCAAGAATAACTATAATTTGTCATACTGTGGACACTTAGAAGAACTACAAGAGAAAGAATTTCATGAGAAATTTGTTAGTAAAGGTACTAATTCTTTAAGTTTAAGTTTAGAAATGTAATTAAGTTTCAATCTTTAAGATGATTCAAGTGGAGCCAATTTTTGATTAGGCATCTCCTTAAGCTTCTCCTCAAATATTTTTCTATTTTTCCTTTTTGTCTTTTAATTTTTCTTCTCTTCTTCTTTTAGGTTCATTTTCAACCGTTTCTCTATTTTTGAACTCCAACATCCTCTACTTAAAGTTAAAAACATCCCACATTTCCTTACTTTAAAAAATATGCATTAGCTTTGAAATTTTTTTTCATAAAGTCTCAATTCTTTTTTTTTAAGTGCAAAAACATAACCTTATACTTTTATACGAAATATCTTAATTCTAGAACTAACCTTTATGATTAAAAAATTTTACGTGAGTCTTTTATGACATTTTTAAAATAAAAAATATAGTTATCTAAAGTTAATCCTACATACTACAGGTTATGTTAAAATAACTTTAAAAATACACTTCCCGAGGACTAATAAAGCTTAGTTTTTAAAAAGGTTTTTCTCTCTTCCCCAAAACATAAAATTTCATTTAATTTAAAATAGGAAAGTTCATGAAGAAAGAGAAAAAATTTAAAATTTAAAACAAGAGAATCAGTGCAAGTACAAGTAGTAAAGACAGGTGTTGAGTAATAGTAAATACTAGATTAGGATGTATAACAATAAAAACATAGAGTAAAATACTACTCTAGCATTTAAAATGGAGCAATTGGTAAACAATAGAACAATATAACTAAAAGGTCCAAGAAAACAGTTGAATATATAATACAAAATACAAACACCACACTCCAACATACATATAACTAAGCACAAACATAAGAAAGTCCAAATATACAAACAGATCAAAAGGAAGAAATCAACAGACTACACATCATCTTCCTCTTCATCATCTACATCATCATCATCATCATCATCAACTAAATATTACATTCAACCTTCTCATGAGACTGATATGGTGTAAAACTGGGGCAAGTAGGAAATTTTATGGAATTGTCACCCGTCATGTATCTCAACATAGCCTCATTAAAAGAAAAATCATACTCAACTTTCCTCAGTGTAAAATCATCATTATGCAACATGTGAGCTTCAATGCGCTTTACATGATTATGTAAGGATAGGATACCTCCTTGCTGTATAAATAATTGCTTCAAAATAGAATCCAAAGGAGTAGTATCAGAAGTAGATGGTCTAGAAGCAGAAGCAGGAGAAGAAGCTGAAGTAGAGGGTATGTCAGATCCTCCAGTCCTACGTCTTGTCCTAAAATGTTTTCCATACATTCCCATTTTTTCTTCCCATTAGGCTTATGCGATGATAAAATTTAATCCCAAGTCTCATACTTAACACCAGAATCAACACACGGGGTGGTAATGAGAGAAGGGTAACCTATAACTCTAGTAGTTCCTCCTCTTGAGAAAATAAGCATGTTCTTATAAATTAAAGAGCCAATGTCAATCAGCATATTCATCTAAATACAATAGTTTAAAGTGGCTCTCTCATGGGTTAGCTCACTGAAATAGTTAGTTTGAAGCAATCTACCAGATACAAAATAATGCATAGCACGAGAACAAACATTAAGCTGAGAAAATGAAAAGTTTACCCGATGTCCATTCTTAATCTTCTAAACTCCATTTTCATCAGTTAAAAATCCCATAATCTCATCCAATTAATCATGAGTAGGATGAAACTCAGTAAAGAGGAGGGTAGGGACACTGTGTAGCTTGAAAATTTAGTCAATGCAAAGAGAACTGATATTCACATACTTCCCTCTCACAAATACCAGATCATCCGAATCATCCGACATATTAGCATAGAACTATAGAACAACTGAAATCACAGTGATGAAAAATTGAAATCACAGTGACAGTAGTAAAAGAACATAAGTTTTCCCACTGTCGCTTCACAATCAGGTATTCGATCGTTCCACTAGGACGAAGAAAACTACATTCTGCCAAATTTTTTTGATTTTAGATCTACATATATCATGTGCCTTTGTACTAGTGATCTTATCAGAATCAAATGTGACCTTTCCCTGGCCTTTGTTCATTTTAGGAGCCATGATCAATAAAAAATTTCCAAGAAAAATAAAAAAAATCACAAATTCAATTTTATTGTGCTCCTACAAACACATTCTAAACTAAGAAAATCATTCAACCATGGATTTCACACTATTTTCATCAAATTTTATGATTTTTGGCCTAATCAAAATGTAGAAGCAATCTAAGGGGAAATAAAAAATTTCAAAGCCAAGATGAAGATCTTACCTAAAGATGATGAAATCTAGAGTTTGAAGCCCTAACTCCAAGTTAATCAAGCACAAATTCAAGCCCAAGGGGAGCGAAATGTGAAAAAATGGAGGAAGGAGACAAACTAGGGGCAAATATGGCAAAAACTGTTGGTCTAATATCTTAAAATAACTCACACGATAGTTCAACGCTATAGCGTCAAGCCGTGGTGCTATAGCGCCATACATCCTGGTGAGTGGCACATTGGCACCCAATAATGGCGCTATAGTGCCATTCAAACAAATCTAGATTTCTAAAATTTCTTATAACACTGCCATTGCAGGTCCCAAGCCTGGATGTGAAAAGTGGAGAGTTGCGTTAGGTAGTCGACAACCATCGTAAAAATTGTCAAAAAAATCAAGACATGTCCTTTTGATCATTGTGTAAGTGCTAGGGCATTCTCTGGAAGTAACGTGATGTATGGCCTTAATACAGTGGAAAGTGTGTAAGGGCCGCTACACTGGCACCTTGGTGTAGTGTCAAATAAGCAAGGGTTCTCACAATAAGGACAGATGCAGGTAAAAAATTTAGCCCATAATATTAGTATTCCGATAGGATATTGGAATATAGGCACTCTCATTAGTAAATTAATGGAATTAGTTGATATTATGTATTATAAAAATATAAATATCTTATGTATTCAAGAAACAAAATGGGTTGGATAAAAAGCTAATGATATTGATAACTTAGGTTTTAAACTTTGGTATTCTTGTAAGGGTCGTACTAGAAATTGTGTAGGTATAATTATAGATAAAAGTTTAAACGATAATGTTGTAAAATTATTAGAGTTAGAGGTAGAATTATAGCAATTAAGATTATTATTGATACTCAGATTTTTAATATTATAAGTGCTTATGCTCATCAAGTAGGTTTAGATATATGTTATAAAGATAAATTCTGAAATAACTTAGAAGATTTATACACTTGATACTGTTGACCTCATTTTTGATGAGGTCTTCTCTTCTTCTTTGTAGTACTTAGGATCTAGCCTTAGGCTTTTCCTTTGACTATCCTAGAGGATTAGAATTGGGACCCACCATTTAGAAATTCAAACCACTTCTTAACTCCCTGCAAACTCCCCAAACTTGATTGTAGACCCCTAATCACCTAGAGGGTTGGAATCGAATGTGGAAGTTTAAAGGATGAGTTCCTATAGGACTCTTTGGCCTTAGGACCGCCACAGGTGGCACAGTGCAGTGAAGGGCTGATTTACACACACTACACCTATACACTACACTTTCACACACCTCCTAAAACCACACCCACACCCAACTTGACCTCCTGACTCATAAAGGTGATTCACATGGATGGTCCTTAACCCACTAAAGCCCTTGGGCAAGAGGGTTAGGAACAACATAGTAAGAGCCTCAAATGAGTCCCTTCATGACTCATGTGGGCTTGATATGGCTTCATGGCTCAACCAAAATGATTTCATTCCACTTACATTCACCCAATCTTCAATTTTCCAAATTTTCAATTTTGGACCCCGAGACCCTACACCCACTTTAGCTTACCCAAAACCCTCGAAATTACCCAAATTTCTCAAAATTTCCAAATCACCCAAAATTCCTCAAAAACAATCCCAAACATTCCCACATTACACAAATTGATCATTCATAGTCAAAAGTACCAAAAATTCCAAAAATACCTCTCAATACCCTCCAAATACCCAAAATGCCCCTCTTAGCCAAAAAATCAAAAAATTCAGAAAATTCCTAGAAAATTCCAGAAAATCCTAAATATTCCCAATTTCATTTTGGTCAACTACACCATGAGCCAATTTTGTCAATTTACCCC
Organism: Papilionanthe hookeriana x Papilionanthe teres; assembly: GCA_022702705.1. NCBI lineage: Eukaryota > Viridiplantae > Streptophyta > Magnoliopsida > Asparagales > Orchidaceae > Papilionanthe > Papilionanthe hookeriana x Papilionanthe teres. The sequence continues at coordinate 37,568,992 of CM040437.1, read as the reverse complement.
ACTTTTATCAAAATCCCCAATTTGACCCATTTTAACCCAAAGTGAACCCAATGTCAAACCAAACCTACCCAATTGACTCAAATTCTGGTCCAATTCAATTCTAGACTTCAATTCAACATCCCCAAAACCAATCTAGACCAAATCCAAGCCCAATTTGATTGGAATTTGGATCCAATTTCACTTTTGGCCTTAAAGCCCAATTTGGACCCATGACCCAAACCTAACCCAAACTAACCCAATTCAACTCCAATTAACTCCAAATCTTTTCTAAACCTTCCTTAACATTCCCAAAAACAAAACACTAACATGATTTGCCCAAAATTTGGACCCAAACCCCACTCAAATTCAACCCAAAGCTAAAAGGCCCAATTTTGACCTAAACCCAAACCTAACCCAAATAAGCCCAAACCCCAAAATCAAAACCCAACCAAAGCCAAAACCTCTTTGAAACACTCCCATAAACATTTCCCAACATTTATTTTACATCAATTTCAACCCTAGCCCAACATTGGCCCAAGTTAGCCCAATTTGACCTATATTGGCCCATTCACCAAGGAAGCCCAAATTCGACCCGATTCAAACCCAAATCACTCCCGACTTGCTTCAAATCACTCAAGACACACCCATGAGCTAAACCCAACATTTGTTTGGCCCAATCCTTCACAAAATTCCCATCCATAAATTTATTTTCAAACCAAAAGCCCATTTTCTTAAACCTTCCTAAAAGCCCGAACTTCATGCTAAAGCCCATATGACAAATTCTTCTCATCATACCCTTAATTAAAATCATCCCTAAGTTCAAATCAATCATCAAATGGTTCCAAATCAAGCCATGTGCCAAATTCCATCAAATCACTCCTAAATTACCAAAATTCATAAAAACCTCTTTCATGAAAGTTGACTTAGCTTTTTCCAAGCCAAAGGCGAGCCATGAAGCCATGCATGAGCCACATGGAAGCCATGAAAGCCCTTTACATGTCACCATGCTATCTTGGGCAAATGGAGGGGTCATTTCCATATTCCCTTAAGGTGATTAACCATGTTCATGTCTCCCCTAAACCATGTTTGATCTTAATTGTACTTGGATGGTGACCTTTCCCCACTAATCAAGCTGACCTAAACCACTTTCTCTTCGGCCCAAACTAGCCATGGGGAGGTGCACCTAGCCCAAAGGATGGGTTGATCCAAATCAAGCCAAAATGGCCTCTCCACCATACCATTTTAATCCGAGCCCTTTACACATGTCCATGGCCAATTGACAACACAAACTTCCAGCCACGACCCACTGGACACGAGGGTGACCCATACTGCTCAGGCCAGTAGCACAGGTCATCGGAAAACACCATGGCCGCTTGGGTGGAGCCAAACTTTGGAATTCCACCTTGCTTGAGTTGCCCCATGCCCGATGGCCACCATGGCTCGTTCCGCCCTTGACCTAGCGAGTGATCCCAAGCCCCAACTCCCCCGGGAGGCCCTCCACCCTCTCTATTTAAACACCACCCCCTCTCGGCCATAAGAGGTGCTCGAACCGGACCTTCTTGAAACTGCGCAAAATTGCTCCAGATCACTCTCCATACTTAGAGCGGTTGATCCCTAGTGCCAATTTGCCCTAATCCCCACTAACGGAGCCCGATTTCTCGGCCAAAATTCCACCCAAAACCGGGACACTTCTCCACGGTGGATCGATCCTTAAATTGATTGGTCCTACACCTTCACCGGACCGAGGAAGAAGTCCGCCGGCAAAAGCCACCTCTCCGGGCCACCCGTCGTTCCGGACTCCGAGCTTTGTGATCGGGCTTGGTCGAAATCATAGCTAGAGCGATTCACCGAGACCGGGAGACTTCATGCTGGAGCTTGCTGGGATCCAATCGAAGGTGACACAACCCTCGGATTGAAGCCACACTTCTCGAGCAAAGGTATGAGCTAACTCTTTATCCCGAGCTACGGAGATTCTCCATTTCAAATGCCTTAATTTCAATGCATGATCACCGTATAGATGTGTTCGTCTCTTCAAGACAAATCCATAGAGCACAAGAACACGAAAATCCGTTAAGTATTGAGTGAGATATTAGGGATTTAGTGTGGACGGTTCTCGGGTTAGGAGGCTTGGGGACGATGAATGGATGTCGTTCATTTAATACACGCGCGGACGGACGGCCAGGATCGCGCCGGATGAGGAGACGGAACGATACGGCGGGCCCCGGAGAGCGCGAGTCGGTTGGCGGCGTCGAATCGAAAGAGCCACGCGGCGCTTCGGGCTGCACTAGGATGAGTCGGCGCCGCCGTTTTAAATAGAAAATTAGGGTATTTTCTTATTTATTTAATTCCCTAAACTTCAAAAATGCATAACTTTGTGTAGAAAAATCGAGAAAAATAAAATAAAAATACCCTCTTTCTCGGTGAACGAGAGGAGAATAATGTGGAAAAGAAATCATTTAATTTCATCGAAGTATTTTATTTTTAATGATTTATTTACCCTCTGCATTGTTTTAATTCTCCATGCATATAGGAAATTCACCATGGCATGAGACCATAGGGCTTTTGAAGCCTACGAATTTGGGAACATTCCCTAAATTTTCCAAAGTCGAGGCCATCCTATGAGAAGTTATTGATTTTTCAAATTCATGTTACTATTTTGAGTATTTTAAATCCAATAATTAGCATGTTGTGAAATAAATTCTAGGAAAATTTTGTGATGTTTCTTATGACCAGAGGACCCTAGGAAAAATAGGTTTTGAATTAATTCACTTGGAATAACCCTAATTGGCTTAAACACCCTAAATAGGTCTTTAATTAATTAGAGCTAATCATACACCAATTTGACTTCAAATCAATTCTCCACTGACCTTTAGGATTAGAGGAACCCACCATAAAAATTTGAAGTCAATTGGACTTGGTTAGCCCTACTAAATGGGTTGATTAAGCCATTTAGCCAATTTAAACTTTAAAAATTCATAACTTTCAAAATACTTTTCAAAAATTCACCAAATTGGTTTTCGAGCCTCTCGATATTAGGGAATTTAAGAAAATTAAAATTTTAATTTTCTAAAAAGTTGATTTTTTGTACTATTTTAATATTTTAATAATTAATAAAATAATAAAAATCACAAAAATAATAAAATTCACCAAAATGTCACATTTTGAATTTTAGTCACTTAGGAACAAACCCCATATTTTTCTTAAAGTCTCTATGATGAGATATTAAATTTTAAAGCCCTAGGGTAATTTTAAAATTAAAAAAATATATTTTCTAGCATTTCCACTAAAATAATTCTAATAAATCAAAGAAAAATCAGAAAATTATAAAAAGTGATTCTCTGATTTCTTTGATATCAGAGAGATTTTTTAAAAATATAAAATTTATTTTTCAAACTTTATTTTATTTTTAAATTAATTAATACTCCAAAACTCAAAATAATTATAATAAAAATACTATAATTCAAAAAATCACCAAAATTGGTCCAAGTGGTCCTCTGGTCATTAGGAATGTCCCATAATTTTCTTAAGGACAGAAACTTTCCCTTGGTCATGTTATTGAATTTTCCTTGGAAATCCCTATTTTCCACCAAAAATAAATACATAAATAAATTAAATACAGAAAAATCACATTTTCTCCTCTCATGTCTTTATTGACATATGAGTGAAGTCATATAAAAATTTCAAGTTCATTTAAGCTCAATTTAGTGAGTTATGAAATTATTAAGCTTGAAGGGCAAAATGATAATTAAAATTTTAACCCTTAATTAAAACTTTAGGTTTAATAAAATTAAAGAGTAAAATATTTGATCCTAATCTGACTTGGATGATTGAAATTTAATAATTAAAGGGTAGAAACCTATTAAACAATTCAAAAATAATTAAAATAAACCTTAATAAAATAATTAATTAAATTTGGAAAAATAATAAAATTGGAATTATTAAAATAGGGATATTATTAGGAAGAGATTTGTTCTTTAATTTAAGAATCCCTAAATTAATCATCTCAATAATATTTAATTCCTAATTAAAATGATAATTCAAATTTAAGATTTAAAATGCTAAAAGACTTAATCATTAAATTGAATTAAATTAAATTATGTAAATTAAACCCTTTTAAAATAAAATATTAAATTAAAATTAAAAATAAAATCAAATTAAAATTAAAATTAAATTAAATTAAATTAAATTAAATTAAATTAAATTAAAACATATTAAATTAAATTAAATTAAAACACATTAAATTAAATTAAATTAAGTCAAATTAAAATTTAATTTAAATTAAATTAAATTAAATTAAATTAAATTAGATTAAATTAAATTAAATTAAATTAAATTAAATTAAATTAAATTAAATTAAATTAAATTAAATTAAATTAAATTAAATTAAATTAAATTAAATTAAATTAAATTAAATTAAATTAAATCGTATAATATTAAATTAACTTAAATTAAATTAAATTAAACCACATTAAATTAAATTACATCAAATTAAATTAAATTAAATATAACATCACCTAAGACATAAAGAATTCAAAAATAAATCTAAAACAACTTGAACACTATTCCGAACTTAAATCCATTAAGCGAAATTAAATCGAATCATAAGTCACTTGAACATCAATTTGCCCTCGAAAGCTTTTGTCGTCGTAACTCCTAAACGGAACGTTAAGTGAAGTGTTACTTCACTTATGGGATATTCAAATGTCCTAGTTCAACGAGCGAAGATAACAAAACTTGAACTCCGGACGATTAATTCATTTGTATAATTAAATTCTCTTGGACTTAAAATAATCCTAGAAATATTGAAAAGATGTTTAAGATTTGTCTTAAGCACTTCCTCGATATGATAGGATGTTTATAAGAACAATTGAACTTAATTGTTCTTTGAATAAGAAAATCGTCCTCAAACCAAAATACAAGAATCTAGACGCCATAGGAGATGACTAGCTATAGGATTAGAAACTTGGTAGAAAACCATAACCCTTCCCTTAGCTTTACCTAGGAATCTGTTTTAAATGCTTAAATATTCTAATTGCGCTTTAAGTGCGGCTTAGGATGACGGGAAGACCCTCCGGGTACGCTTTTATTTTATTGCAATTTACCTTATTGCAATTTATTTAATCGCATCACACTTACTTTTCTTGCATGATAAACAACTGTTGCATGAAAACCCACACCTTCAGGATAGTCCCTAAAACTGAAACAAAAACTAAAGTAAAAGTCATTGCAAGATAAAATTCACCGCCACAACATTTCAAAATATAAAACAACTCAAAATTTAATCACAAACAGAACACAAAACTACAACTACAACTAAATTAAAACGTATTGTTGGATGATCGGGAATACCTCGGATGATGTAACCTACGTGTTGCTAACGGGATTTCCCACGGTCTAAATGAAAGTGTGGAACTCATTCGGTTGAGTTTAGCAAATTCATACGGGCTAAGTGAATCGATAAAAATAACGATGCGGAAGGATGGAGCCAGTGGGATCTTAGCTTAGGTGTTATTATAATCAACTTTAAGATTTGTTTTAATTAAAACATAAAAAACACTTGGAAATTAAGACTTTCTCTAAACCAGAACACTTCTCTCATCTCTGAATTATGATTTCTAAAACTAAACCTCTGCAACAACAAGGAGCTCGGAGCATGGTGGGCGGCACGGCCATTGTCATCGGCAAAGCTCGAAGTCTACTTCGACAAAACTTTCTTAGAATTAAATAACCAAGCTATAGGACTTCGAGGTAGTTTGCACTAGTGCAACATAAATCCTCGACCTTTTGTTAGGCATTTGCATATCGTCAAATTAAGCCCTAACTTGGTCTTAGGACTACGAGGTAGTCGTTCGACACGACATAAACCCTCGCATCTTCGAGGTCTGTTTGTATGATTGTGTCATACGAATATAAGTCCTAATTAATTAAAATTGGCAAGATCAAAACATTAAATAAACATTAGGACTTTCCTAAATTCAAGCCAAACAATAGGATAGTCGAGAAATTACCGAAGTTCGCTTCGAATCTGTAATTTCTCCTACCTTTCTTCCTTTGAATTCCCAAAACAAAATATTCCAAACTTGATCCATTCCCTATTGAAATTCTAAAATTCAATCCCTTGAAAACTTAAACTTTGAAATTCTTGAGAGCGAGAACTACGATTATTATCGAGAGTTTTCTTAGGTGATTCCGTCACTTAAGATGTAATTAACTATAGGGGCTTGCCCTTATAGGGAATTTTAAGAACCCGAGGTAATATAAACCACTGCTTAATTCATTTATATTAAGCGGGGAACTTGTCGGCTTATAAAATTGGTTCGCGAGATCAAACGGATGTCACAAATCTCCTAGTTTATTTAATCGAGCCCCATCATCGAAGCAGTGTGTCTATTCTTCGGGATAGATACACGGTTTGTGGTGTGGTGCTCGTTTATATAAACTATTTGGGATGTGAGATCAGTTTGATTTCATATCTCAAAACTTTTAAACTTAAAATTACTTTCAAAATCAAATGTTATCTTTTAAACTATATATATTTAAATTATATTTAAAATATAAAAATTCGCCGACAATTTCTGTAGGTGACCCCCCTTTTCAAAATAAAACACATAACCTAAAAATATGCCGACAATTTCGGCGACTCATTTGAGGATAATTCCTCTCTCCATTTTTTAATCGGATAGTTACGCTTTCAAAAATCGGTAGTGTATCCATGTCCACTAGTGGATCAAACTACCCTTCTTTCAGTTGGAATACTATGTTCATTTCTACCTTGAACGAGTATAGCCGACATTCTCTCGGATTTAGGAGCCATTTGTTTAGACACCCCTAAACGGAGAGGTTCGAGATCCTTTTACCTCATTTACGAGGTGGGGTGGACCCCGATAGGTGTTAGTTTAGGAGTGATCCTCCGAGTCGAGAAGTCTTGCATAAGACTTTCTTTTCCTTTCCAAACTCTGAATCAGATTCATTACCTTCTCTACACCTTTGAACATTCCGTTCTAAATAAACAAACCCTCTAATGAATGATTATTTTAACAAATATACATGAACAAGAATGTGTTCGGACTCTTTTCGATTCCTTTCTTTTAGTCCTGATGAGAAAAAGCATAACTTGGGACTGACAATCAGAATCTACCCTGCAAAAATGGAAGCCCCAAAGCTGATTTTCTCCTTCACCAATGGACTAGACTTCACTGTTTACAAGGATGAGCTGCCCGACAATGGGATCATTCGGTTTGGACAAGGATTCGAGAACACGAATGTCGAGATCGCCGACGTTACCCTCTTCGCGCCGACAAATAAAGTATACGAGCGAAAGACCCCTGATCGAGTTCGACCTTAAGTCAACTCGAGAGTTTCCTCCCCTGCGAAGGGTTCCAGTGAAAGGAGTACCTGCTGTCCATAGAAGGACCGTTATCTCTACCCCACGCTGGTCTAGTCGTCTCTGCACTTACCCGGCTCCGCCAAGCGAAGAGGAAGGAAGTTCGAATTTGTAACGAGCATGTTACGAGTGGAGGGTACGGATTTCCGTGCGAGACCTTCGTTTTTGAAATTGGGTCCGGCTCGAGGGTTCCCCCCAACACGGACTCGGAGAAGAAACGAGAGGTAGGAAGATTGCTAGGAAGGCCAGAGCTGCTGAAGTCGCTTTCTTAGAAGAAATCCCTGAGTACACACCATTACCTGAATACATACCATTGCCTGAATATACACCCCTTTTGGAAGGAAGTAGATTCCATCCCCTTTCCGCCGCGGTGACGAGGAAAATGTCCGCGAGGATTGCCTCCACATTACCTCGACACCGCATACTTATAGCAACAACAGAAAGAAAAGGGCAAGGATTACACCATTTGCCCGACTACGGTATCGTGATTGAGAAGTTAGCAAAAAAGAAAAATGCCTGTATCGGAAATTTTAAGAAGGATAGGGCGGGTGCTGGCCAAATCCCGTCTTGGGCTACGAGTAGAACATCGCTAACGCTACGGAAGAGCCGAATAAGAAGATGAAAGCTAGTCCACCTGTCGTTGTTTCAGGACTACAGATTAGGGAGGATACCACCTTCCAGCATTTCGCTGACAGACCATCCGGTCCTAAATCTTCTGCTGCTAGAAGGATGGTATGGCGTCCCACTACTGGACAATTAAGATTGAAACAACAACCTGAGAAGGAAAGTCTCGTCAGGAGACTTGAATCCGAAGAAAGTGCTACTTGCGAGTAAAGGAGACTCATGAGAAGGAAACCCGACGGTTATCACATGACAAGCTGCGAGGATGTATAGAAAAGACCACTAGAAGATGCTTATGGAAAAGTTAAGGATCGATATTCGACGATTAGCGAGGGAGAGAAAAGAGAAATTCGGAGATGAGATTGACTCGTCGAGTTCATGGATGATGAGTATGCGAGAAATTAACATGGTTGAAACACGAGCTTCGTCGGCTTCACGAGGTGCTCCTGCGGCGGCGAGAAGAGAGGAGCCGGAAGTAATGAGGAGGCGGCTTCAAGAGAAAGATGATACGATCGCCCAAATGGCAAAAAGGATGGAAGAGATGGGCCGTAGCCCTAGCCACTCTCCGGAGTCGAGTTCAACCCCGAAGAGAGACACCCCGAGAGGTCATTCACATCGTAGACGGAGGAAAGGAGATTACATCCGTCAACGGGGATGAACGATTAAAGAAGGATGCAACACTGAAAGCATGATTCCGGAAAAGGATATCAAGAGCTTGGTGGAACGGCGGAGTGCGAGAAGCCTTGACACAATCGAAGAGCGGGACATCCATTCGGACGAGTAGACCTTACCCGAAGAATTCGACGCTGTCCAATATCCGAAAGGCTTTGTACCACCTTTGTTCAAGACCTTTGATGGAACAGGAAACCCTCGGCAGCATGTTGCACATTTTCGTGCCAGTTGTTGCAATGCTGGCGGAAGTGATGCCTTACTCTTCAGACAATTTGTCAGCAGCCTGTCAGGGATCGCCTTTGATTGATATGCAGAATTACCGAACGGTTTGGTGAAGACATTTTCAGAACTAGAGAACCTCTTCATCAAGCGATTTGCCGGAGCTCAGCACCACATCACTATAGGTGATTTAGTGGTAGAGAAACAGAAACCGAACGAAACATTGGTGGACTACATACTTCGATGGAGGAACCTAAGTATGAAGTGAGCCGTAGCTACAAGAACAACATGCAGTCGGCATTTTACTAAAAAGCATCCATGGCCCGATAGCACTTCTCCTCGAGGATTTACTTATTAAGACTTTCGAGAAGTTGTTAAGCGAGGCCGGAAGCACTGCAAGAGGAGGCGAAGCAATTAAGTTTCACGCAGACAAAACGGACAAACGAAGCCCGTGAAAACTTTTGAAAAGAAGTCCGGGATCGTTGCGAGCGGTCGACGAAGGCAAGCAACCAATACAAATATCGTTAGAACGGCGCGGCAACCTCAACGGAATTACCGGCAACCCCGACCCGGCTATCACTCATCTCGACGGTATGAACAACCGCCTCGTCCGCAACGTACGTTAAGGGAACTTCCGAGCGAGGAGTATCCGTTCAAGAATGAGGCGATGCCAAAAATGTTCCGCGGTCGATGAAGACTCCGGATTTCCAAGCTGCCCGAGCCTAAAAGACCGGAAGAAGTCGACAAGAAAGGTGATCCCAACTTTTGCCCTTACCACCGGATTCTTGGACACAAGATAGAAGATTGTATTACCTTGAAAAGTTGGCTCGACGACGATCTTCGGAAAGGGAACATAACAATCCCGAAGGAATACATGAAGGAACCCCGAAAGGAGGTTCCGTCAATGTTATCTCGATGGATCTCATTGTTCCGATAGATCCCTATACGATTGATGATGGATGGACTACTGCTTGGACAAAGTCTTCGAAGAAGATTTTGGATCACATCCAAACCGCTTCAGTGCAAGCCTTAATTCAGAGTTCGAAACCTGTCAAGTCGACACTATCACTTGCGATAGAAGAACCACCTCAACAAGAGACGACTGAAGAAAAGAAGAAAATTGACGAAGAGGAAAAGACCGAGGCTCTTAAGGCTAGACTAGGGGCTGCTTATCCTAGGATAGTTATTTCCGATTCGGGGGAGAAATCCCTCGAACCTCTGACTCTGTATGGTTATTTGCTCACTCCGGTGGGATCTTATAATGATGAGGGTTATGGCGTTGGCTACGTTTTGTTTGTTTCTAACGATTACGTAACTAGCGACAATCAACCTAATCCGGACGTCGATTCCGATACAAATGACAATTCTCGAATCATACACAATCTCGACGATCACGATGACAAAGAAGACATCCACCAAGGAGGCTACGAGAGTTCGACAAGCAACGAATCTATTTGCGAGTTTCGGGGAGCTCCGGTCACGATAGAGTTAGAGCCTTCGGACTCCGAAGCTAATCCGGAGAAGAACTGTCATTCCGATTCGGAAGGAGACATCGGCAAACTCAATACTAGATTCGAAGAAATCACGAAGTCGACTTAAGAAGTGGAAGAGTTCTACCTCCGAGAATGGGTCCGAAGGATAAGGAAAGCGGTGGTTGTTCGGGAAGAACCAACCCGGCGGAAGAAATACCCATTCGGGAAGAAACCGAGACACATGGAAATAAAGTGGACTACAACGTGCTAGCCCATCTTAGGAAACTACCGCCGAGTCGAGCATCTACGACGCTCTCATTTTATCGAAAGGAGATGAGAGAAGCTCGATCGAGGCCTTACTTGATCCAGAAATTTGCTTAGCTCGAAATGGCCGAGAGATTCCTTAGATGAGGTTTGTTCGTTAAAAGAACGGCGAGGTGTCACCTTCACGGACAATGACCTACTACTTGGGACAGCAGACCACAACCGATCGTTGTACATTTCAGTTACAATTGGGAAGTTTACACTCTCCAGAGTATTGGTGGATCCAGGAGCATCAATTAATATAATGAATCTCCGAACTCTAGCATACTTGGAAATTGATGCTCGCGAGCTCGAAGCAGACAAAATGTTATTAAGAGGATTCAACCAGAAAGGAGAAAGAGCCCTCGGATCGATAACACTGCTAATGAAGACCGGTGACTTGGCAAAGACAACCGCGAAATTTCACACAATTGATTCGAAACGTCGTTCGACGCTCTGCTGGGCCGACCGTGGATACATGAAAACCGGATGGTACCATCATCTCTACATCGATGCATCAAATACTACGATGGAGGGGAACGATTGCATCAAAGGTGACTTACGACCATTCTCCGTACATGAAATTGGAATCCATGAAGATGCGGCTTATTACGCACCCCGAAGAAAACAATCTTCTCCGAGAGATACCATAACAAATGAAGCAAAGGAAATTTGGGACGACGAAGAACCGAAGTTCTAGTCCAACGAGTCACTCACCACTCCCTTACGGCGAGATGGTGAAGGTTTCTCCACAACTCGCATCCGAGGTCGAGGCCGGGGACGAGGTCGTGGCGAGAGACGTTAGGACGATTGGACGAGAGAAAACCAGCCATCAATGTTGAATGGGAAGATAGTTCCGAAGAAGAAAAAGAAATCAAGCAAGAAGCGACGACAATAAGTCGGAAGAAGCCGCAATTCGGGATCTCTCTCGAAGATGAAAAGAACGAAGAATATAAATCGATGTACGAGAAGATTAACCACTATGTACATACTATGACCACGACCCCGATCCATTCTAATAAGATCGAGGGTATGGTGGTCAAAGAGGTACGCGAGCGGCGGTACAAAGCCCATCGAGTTCTACCGTGGTGCTCCTTCCTCCGAGCCGAAAACAATGTACAATTTGAAGATGCTACTTCATCGGAATTAATGGAATTACCTTTTGAGTGGTACTCTCCCTGTGTTCGAAATTTAATTCGAGCGTGGTTTCTTACCTCGACAATGGACAAAAGGTCAATCACAACATTTTGAAAATTTATGGAATAACTCCGGTCGTCCACCCGATTCAAAGCATGGTCTCGGATTCGGCACGGTAGGATCGGTTGACGATGCGAATTTTGCTTGGTTGTCACTTGCGAGTCTAATGAAGCTGCATGGAAGCTACGAGAAGAACTTGAAGATTTACAAATTGGAAACGCTCCACCAGAGTTCGAAGAAGAGATCAAATCTACAATAGATGAGTTAACGGAAGTTAACTTAGGTACTAGCGAAGAACCTAGACCTACCTTTGTTAGCTCCTTACTCAATAAAGAAGACTCCGAAGAAATAATCAAGTTATTGATGGAATTTAAAGACTTGTTTTGCTTGGAACTACGATGAGATGCCGGGATTAGCTCCGGAGGTCGCGATCCATAAGCTAGGAGTGGATCCTACTACATTCCGGTCGGACGAGGTCCCGGAAGAATGCGTCCAGAAATCGAACAACAAGTCATAAGCTGAAGTTAAAAAGCTAATAGATGCTAAATTTATCAAGTGAAGAACAATACCCGACTTGGTTAGCCGATGTGGTACCGGTCGGGAAGAAGAATGGTCGGATCAGAATTTGTGTGGATTTCGGAGATTTAAACAAGGCATGTCCAGAAAGATGAATTCCCTCTACCGATCCCGAATTAATGATCGACATTGCTTAACACATGAAATATTCTCATTCATGGATGGATCTTCGGGATACAACCGGATAAAAATGGCTCCGAGAAGATGAAAAGCTTACAACATTCGGAACGCCGATCGGAGTATATTGCTACACGGTGATGCCATTCGGATCGAAGAACGCGGGAGCGACCTACCGAAGAGCGATGACAAAAATTTTTGATGATCTCATGCACAATCAAGTCGAATGCTACGTGGACGATGTGGTCATCAAAAGCAAAGTAAAGGACAACCACCTATATGATTTGAGAATTGTTTTCGAACGATTAAGATAATTTAACCTTAAGATGAATCCCTTAAAATGCGCCTTCGGCCTCACTTCCGGGAAATTCTTAGGATTCGTTGTCCGACATTGTGGAATTGAGATCGACCCGGAAAAGATTAAAGCTATCTTAGAAATGCCACCTCCCAAAACCTTAAAACAACTACGATCTTTTCAAGGGAAGTTGGCACATCTTCGACGCTTTATCTCGAACTTGTCAGGTAGGTGTCAGCCTTTCTCGGCACTAGTTAAAAAGGACGCCAAATTTATCTGGGAAGAGAAATGCCAGAGGGCCTTTGAGGTCATTAAGCAATATTTAATGACACCTCCTGTCTTAGCGACCCCGGTCTCGAGTAGACCGGCGATACTTTATACCGCGGCTTTAGACGACTCTCTCGGAGCACTGTTAGCCAGGGTCGATGATGAGGGTAAAGAAAATGCTCTTTACTACCTAAGCCGTCGTTTACTTCCGACGGAAATAAGGTATCCCGCAATTGAAAAGCATTGTTTGGCCACGATCTTCGCCGCTCAAAAGCTCGGGCACTACATGCTTTCTCATAAGGTCAACACGATCTCGAAATTTAATCCATTGCAATACTTGATGACCCGTCCAATGCTTTCCGGCAGACTTGCCGGATGGTCGATGATATTATTGCAATTCGATATAACTTTCGTGCCTCTTCGTCTTTGATAAGGGACAAATCATAGCGAGACTTCCTCGCGGCACACCCATTGCGGTAGAATCTCCTCTCAATGACGACTTGCCGGACGAACAAATAATTAGCTTAGAAGACCACGATGATCGACGTTGGGAATTATATTTCGACGGAGCATCTTCAGCACACAAAGACGAAGAATCACAAGTGATAGTGCCGTAAGGCGGGGATCGGACTAATCTTTATAACACCGGAGCGGGGGATGTTAAGATACTCCTACCACTTAACGAGCCATGTACAAACAACGAAGCAGAATACGAAGCCCTCATAACGGGATTGGAATTAACTATTCGAATGGGGATAACAAACATCAACATCTACGGGGATTCGCAATTAATCATTCAACAGATCGCCAGACAGTACAGAATTTTAAAACCAAGACTCGAGCAGTATTTCCAGTATGCCATACAGTTGTTGGAACAAATTTCGAATGTGACAATCTAAAAAATTCCCAGAAAAGAAAACGCTTTAGCAGATGTGTTAGCCCGCCTCGCAAAAGAATTTGCCTGCTTGCAAGATGAATCAATGGAAGTGTCAGTTCACGGACGTCAGGTCCTATCACAGCTCGACATAGACACAATACACAAATCGGAAAAGAAGAAGAATCGGTTGCAACGGTGACGGAAAACACATAAGATTGGCGACGGCCATTAATAGACTACCCGCGAACGAGGAAAACTACCGGACGATGGGTCGTTAGCCCATCGGATCAAGAAAAGAACTGCGTCCTACGCATTAATAAACGATACGTTATACGGAAGGTCTTTCGATCGAATGTGGCCGAGGTGCCTAAGCGGGTCCGAGAGCTCGTGAAATCGTTAAAGAGGTGCATTCGGGGCCGAGTCGGGTCCGAAGATGAAAATGAAAATTAAAAGACTAGAGATACTACTTGGCCCTCGATGATGACCGGCTGCATGAAAATCGCCAAGAGTCGTCACCAATGCCAAGTGCACGGAGTGGTTCTACACCAACCTCCAAATGTGCTACATCCGACAATTGCGTCGTGGCCGTTTGAATGTTGGGGCACGGATATAGTGGGTCCGATAGAACCACCATCTTCGAAAGGACATCGCTTCATTCTTGCGGCTACGGATTACTTTTCGAAGTGGGCGAGAGCGGTTCCACTCGGAGAAGTGAAAGCACACCACGTGCTACTGGTTTTCAAGAACCAAGTTGTCTACCGTTTCGGAGTGTCGCGCGAGATCATCTCGGATAATGGGTCGGCATTCGAAGCACACAAATCAACAATTTTGTCGGGAGACACGGAATCGGCGGCGCTATTCAACAATTTACTACCGAGAGCAAACGGCACTGGCTGAGGCTTTTAATAAAACTCTCGTTCAAATCTTAAAGAAAACCTTGGACGATAATAAGAGAAATTGGCACGAGAAGTTGTTAGAAGCCTTGTGGGCCTACGGACAACCTTCGAACTCCTACTCGAAGCTACACCTTACGCTATGGTATATGGGTCCGAGGCGGTGTTACCTTTAGAGGTCCGGCTTCCTTCACTCGGAATTGCGGTTGCGAAACAAAATCACGACGAAGAGAATGCCAAATTACGACTAGAAGAATTGGAAAGCACTGGAAGGGAAAAGACTTGCGGCGCGGCGGAATTTAGAACTATACCAAGCTAAGATGGTTCGAAGCTCATGACGGAGCTGGTCCGCCCGAGAACCTTGAAAGTTGGTGACTTAGTTCTCGTTCTCGAGAGACTATCCTTGCACACCACAAGATAGGAGGAAAATTTGAACACACTTGGGAAGGACCGTTTGTTGTTGAGGCGATCTACTCGGGAGGCTCCTACCGGCTAGTGAGCTGCCGAGGGAACGACATATGCTTCCGATCGACGGACGATACTTGAAAAGTATTACGCTACCTGATGTTTCGAAGGAATGAATTCTTCATCCACTAGAAGCACGGGCGAAGTAGTTACTTATGGTAGGTCCGAACCCAAAAATAATAAAAAATATGCTAAAATAAATAAAATCATGATAATAAAGTTTTCCTTGTTTTCTTTTCCAAATCAAAATCTCTTTCCTAATCTTATCCCACTTCATTCATGTTGAATTTAAAAATATAAAAGGAATAATAATAAAAAAAAAACTGTCTATAATAAACATTTTCTTAATGTTCTTGTTCTTAGTACAGCCCCTGATCCTTTTCCTTGTCTTTTTGTAGGGAAATGTCGAACGGGCGGTTGGTCCTGAACTTTAGAAATGGCGTAAGCCTTGCACTCGACGAAAGAGGGTGAAAGATGGAGCGATAATCGAGATTGACTCGGACTTCGCACCGGCGGGCACTGCGATACGAGGAAAGTGACTAGGTCCCGAGTTGACGAGAGGAGCGCCAGTTAGACGATAATGAAAGTGGGTGGCCCGAGCCACCGATCCGACGACAGAAAAGGAAAACGAAGCCGCGAAGAAGACGAGAGAATCGAGTACGTAGTCGCTACGGCGAGAAGGCGGGCTTGTCGGCACCACGCCCGCGAAGTCGGGAAGTACGAAGAGCTACTCTCACGACAACTCGGCGAAGAAACAAAAATCGCCGTATCCGCAAGATGTTAACTAAACTAGCGGCGGACCGGCGCGACGAGGCGATTCGTCTACGCCGGTGCATATACTTCGAGGATGCCGGTTCGCCGGGAACTCGAAGAAGAAGGCCGGCTCAGAGGATAACGGAAGAGACCGGGGAAGTCTCAAGAAGAACGAGAGGAAAGAAGGCTACAACGCCACCGAGACAAAGCCACCGGTAATGCATAACCTTGTTGCGAAGCAACCCGGAGGATGTCCCGACGGACACCATCCCAGAGGAGCCGAGGTATGCGGGGAGAACGTGAAGGGATTGAACCATATATCCCACAATACGTCACCGGGCCTCGCCATTTGCAAATTATTCCAGAATACGAGCTAGAAAGGATGCGGAATGTCGAGAAGAAAACTTTGAATACTTCGAGAGAATCGGAGGCGGGGAGGATCGATATCTTAAAAGGCCTCGAGCTACACACGGACGTGTTCTCGGAGCACGAACAACAACAAATCGTAGGCGCATCCGGGATTTGAAAAGAATGGGCCGAGCGGGCCGCCTAAGAGAAAACACTTACTCGGAACCCGGAGATGGATGCCGGGGAAAGGTAGAATTACCATACGGTGTGGAGTCTTGCTACAGACTTCGCGAGAAGACGGGGAAGGAAACCCGCCGGGAATACTCCGTCATGGCCGGGTGGATCCGATGCCATTAGTCATCGAAAAGGATGGTAAAAAGAATGATAACATGGAGAGTGCTGCCGGCGGATTGCATACCCAGACGGTTGCATCATTAACATTTATAAGAAGGGTAGTTGCATACCCCGCACATAGATCACCACGATTTTGTCGGACCTTTACGCACGGTTTCTTTTACGAACGAATGTAATATCATGTTCGGATCGACCTCCGGATAGCGAGGCCGGGTGAGTTCCGAGGGCCGGTAAAGATACCATTACCGGTAGGTTCCGTCATGATGCGAAGGGCAACGGAGCGGATGTCGCTAAACATTGCATACCGGGAGTACCGGTGAAGCGGATCTCGGTTAATTTCGGAAGGATGGACGACGGGAAAGCACCTTACCACTTCCGGCCGGACCGGAGCTAGAGAGCCTCCGGCCTTACGAGCTGTGAGTTACATGGAAAGTATCACACCTCCGACGTACATCCATACGGCATCCTTGCGAGGATGGCTTGGAAGGTGATGTTATTGACCATGTACCTCACTATTCGGACTATGGATTTTTGACGAGATGCCTTTTTGGATAGATCGACAAAGATCATACATAGTCCGTTTTGAGTCTATATGGATTGTATGAGATGTATTCCGGATCGAGTTGTATGATGTATCTTCGACATGATTGGAATGAAAGTGACCATGTCACATTTTTGGCCTTCACCTCTTTTGTGCGAAGTGGCGAAAACGCCATTAAAGTTAAATGAACTTCGAACAAAGAACGAGAAAAGAAACAAAAAGAATAAAAGAAAACTTTCCTTGAAAATCTAAAAAATAATAAACTCCAAATTCACGATTAAATAAAATTTGAATCGTTAAAGGACAAACAAAATGACCACAAATTTTAAATCAAATTTCAAATTCAATCTTTCCAGATCTCAAATCAAATCTCAATCAAATTTCAAATTCAATCTTTCCAAATCTCAAATCAAATCTCCATCAAAATTCAAACTTTTGGGGTTGAGGATTTTACATCCGAGAGCTTGCATTGCTTTAGGATTCTTTCCACTATTGCAATGAAATAAATCAAAATCAAATTTTTGGGGTTGAGGATTTTACATCCGAGACTCGCATTGCTTTAGATTCTTTCCATATCGCAATGAAATACATCAAATTCGAGCTTTTGGGGTTGAGGATTTTACATCAGAGACTTGCATTGCTTTATGTTCTTTCCCTATTGCAATGAAATACATCAAAATCAAATTTTTGGGGTTGAGGATTTTACATCCGAGACTGCATTGCTTTAGGATTCTTTCCTTGTGCAATGAAATACATCAAAATCAAATTTTTGAGGTTGAGGATTTTACATCAGAGCACTTGCTTGCTTTAGATTCTTTCCCTATCGCAATGAAATACATCAAATCCAAACTTTTGGGGTTGAGGATTTTACATCCGAGACTGCATTGCTTTAGGTTCTTTCCCTATTGCAATGAAATACATCAAAATCAAATTTTTGGGGTTGAGGATTTTACATCAGAGACTGCATTGCTTTAGGTTCTTTCCATATTGCAATGAAATACATCAAATTCAAACTTTTGGGGTTGAGGATTTTACATCCAGCTTGCATTGCTTTAGGATTCTTTCCCTATTGCAATGAAATACATCAAAATCAAATTTTTGGGGTTGAGGATTTTACATCCAATACCGCATTGCTTTAGATTCTCTTCCTATTGCAATGAAGCACACCAAATCAAACTCTTGAGGTTAAGGATTTTACACCCAATACTGAATTGCTCTGAGATCTCTCCTCATTGTAATGATTCGATCCAATCAATCGATTTTCTTTTGAGGTTGAAGATGTTACATCTAAAACCACAAAATTCCAATTTTCATTTCAAGTTCAAATCCCTTCAAATTAATTTTGACAAAACTTTAATCTAAATTAAAACTCCAAATTGAAATCTAAGCTCACACATCAAAACTTAAACCGAAACAAAATGAAATCTAAATCAAAATTCCCCCAGATCATGTGATTTGGAATTCACCTCCTTTTCCTTTCCCCAGCGAGAATTCAAGAATCTCCGGTCCAGGAGATATACTTGACACTCCCAGGCGGAAATTCTTCTACTTTGTCCTAAGTTTGTCACTTGGACATCTCGTGTTGGTTTTGTTGATCTTTTCGGTCAGCGCCGATACGCGCGGTGTGCTTTGTTAGCACACCACACCTATTGGGGGTCCATTTGTTGACCTCATTTTTGATGAGGTCTTCTCTTCTTCTTTGTAGTACTTAGGATCTAGCCTTAGGCTTTTCCTTTGACTATCCTAGAGGATTAGAATTGGGACCCACCATTTAGAAATTCAAACCACTTCTTAACTCCCTGCAAACTCCACAAACTTGATTGTAGACCCCTAATCACCTAGAGGGTTGGAATCGAATGTGGAAGTTTAAAAGATGAGTTCCTATGGGACTCTTTGGCCTTAGGGCCCTTACCAGGTGGCACAGTGCAGTGAAGGGCTGATTTACACACACTACACCTATACACTACACTTTCACACACCTCCTAAAACCACACCCACACCCAGACTTGACCTCCGACTCATAAAGGTGATTCACGTGGATGGTCGTTAACCCCTAAAGCCCTTAGGTAAGAGGGTTAGGAACAACATAGTGGGAGCCTCGAAATGACTCCTTCATGACTCATGTGGGCTTGATATGGCTTCATGGCTCAACCAAAATGATTTCATTCCACTTACATTCACCCGATCTTCGATTTTCCAAATTTTCGATTTTTGACCCAGGGACCTACACCGCTTGCTCTACTCAAAACCGCTGAAATTACCCAAATTTCTCAAAATTTCCAAATCACCCAAAATTCCTCAAAAACAATCCCAAACATTCCCACATTACTCAAATTGATCATTCATAGTCAAAAGTACCAAAAATTCCAAAAATACCTCTCAATACCCTCCGAATACCCAAAATGCCCCTCTTAGCCAAAAAATCCAAAAATTCAGAAAATTCCCAGAAAATTCCAGAAAATCCCAAATATTCCCAATTTCATTTTGTTCAACTACACCATGGGCCAATTTTGTCAATTTACCCCACTTTTATGAAAATCCCCAATTTGACCCATTTTAACCCGAAAGTGAACCCGATGTCGAACCAAACCTACCCAATTGACTCAAATTCTGGTCCAATTCAATTCTAGACTTCAATTCAACATCCCCAACACCAATCTAGACCAAATCCAAGCCCAATTTGATTGGAATTTGGATCCAATTTCACTTTTGGCCTTAAAGCCCGATTTGGACCCATGACCCGAGCCTAACCCGAACTAACCCAATTCAACTCCAATTAACTCCAAATCTTTTCTAAACCTTCCTTAACATTCCCAAAAACAAAACACTAACATGATTTGCCCAAAATTTGGACCCAAACCCCACTCAAATTCAACCCAAAGCTAAAAGGCCCAATTTTGACCTAAACCCATACCTAACCCAAATAAGCCCGAACCCCAAAATCAAAACCCAACCAAAGCCAAAACCTCTTTGAAACACTCCCATAAACATTTCCCAACATTTATTTTACATCAATTTCAACCCTAGCCCAACATTGGCCCAAGTTAGCCCAATTTGACCTATATTGGCCCATTCACCAGGAAGCCCGAATTCGACCCAATTCAAACCCAAATCACTCCCAACTTGCTTCAAATCACTCATGACACACCCATGAGCTAAACCCAACATTTGTTTGGCCCAATCCTTCACAAAATTCCCATCCATAAATTTATTTTCAAACCAAAAGCCCATTTTCTTAAACCTTCCTAAAAGCCCAAACTTCATGCTAAAGCCCATATGACAAATTCTTCTCATCATACCCTTAATTAAAATCATCCCTAAGTTCAAATCAATCATCAAATGGTTCCAAATCAAGCCATGTGCCAAATTCCATCAAATCACTCCTGAATTACCAAAATTCATAAAAAACTCTTTCATGAAAGTTGACTTAGCTTTTTCCAAGCCAAAGGCAAGCCATGAAGCCATGCATGAGCCACATGGAAGCCATGAAAGCCCTTTACATGTCACCATGCTATCTTGGGCAAATGGAGGGGTCCTTTCCATATTCCCTTAAGGCGATTAACCATGTTCATGTCTCCACTAAACCATGTTTGATCTTAATTGTACTTGGATGGTGACCTTTCCCACTAATCAGTGACCTAAACCACTTTCTCTTCAGCCCAAACTAGCCATGGGGAGGTGCACCTAGCCCAAAAGGATGGGTTGACCCAAATCAAGCCAAAATGGCCTCTCCCCATACCATTTTAATCCGAGCCCTTTACACATGTCCATGGCCGATTGACGAGCACAAACTTCCGGCCACGACCCGCTGGACACGAGGGTGACCCATGCTGCTCGGCCGGCCGCTCGGGTCGCGGGAAAACACCATGGCCGAGACCTTGGGAGGAGCCGAACTTTGGAATTCCACCTTGCTTGAGTTGCCTCGTGCCCGATGGCCACCATGGGCTGTTCCGCCCTTGACTCAGCTGGTGATCCCGAGCCCCAACTCCCCACAGGAGGCCCTCGCCCTCTCTGTTTAAACACCGCCCCCTCTCGGCCATAAGGAGGTGCTTGAACCGGACCTTCGCGAAACTGCGCAAAATTGCTCTAGATCACTCTCCATATTTAGAGCGAGTTGATCCCACGTGCCGATTTGCCCTAATCCCCACTAACGAGCCCGATTTCTCGACCGAAATTCCACCCAAAACCGGGACACTTCTCCGCGGTGGATCAATCCTTAAATTGATTGGTCCTACACCTTCACTGAGACCGAGGGAAGAAGTCCGCGGCAAAAGCCCCCTCTCCGGAGCCACCCATCCGTTCCGGACTCCGAAGCTTTGTGATCGGGCTTGGTCGAAATCATACCTAGGCAATTCACTGGACCGGGAGACTTCATGCTGGAGCTTGTCGGGATCCGATCGAAGGTGACACGACCCTCGGATTGAAGCCGCACTTCTGCGAGCAAAGGTATGAGCTAACTCTTTATCCGGAGCTTACGGAGATTCTCCATTTCAAATGCCTTAATTTCGATGCATGATCACCGTATAGATGTGTTCGTCTCTTGAAGACGAATCCATAGAGCACGAGAACACAAAAATCCATTAAGTATTGAGTGAGATATTAGGGATTTAGTGTGGACGGTTCTCGGGTTAGGAGGCTTGGGGACGATGAACGGATGTCGTTCATTTAATACACGCGCGGACGGACGGCCGGGATCGCGCGGATGAGGAGACGGAACGATACGGCGGGCCCACAGGAGCGCGAGTTGGATGGCGGCGTCGAATCGAAAGCGCCACGCGGCGCTTTGGAGGCTACTAGGATGAGTCGGCGCGCGTCGTTTTAAATAGAAAATTAGGGTATTTTCTTATTTATTTAATTCCCTAAACTTCAAAAATGCATAACTTTGTGTAGAAAAATCGGAAAAATAAAATAAAAATACCCTCTTGCTCGGTGAACGAGAGGAGAATAATGTGGAAAAGAAATCATTTAATTTCATCGAGTATTTTATTTTTAATGATTTATTTACCCTCTGCATTATTTTAATTCTCCATGCATATAGGAAATTCACCACGACATGAGACCATAGGGCTTTTGAAGCCTCTAAATTTGGGAACATTCCCTGAATTTTCCAAAGTCAAAGGCCATCCCTATGAGAAGTTATTGATTTTTCAAATTCATGTTACTGTTTTGAGTATTACAAATCCAATAATTAGCATGTTGTGAAATAAATTTTAGGAAAATTTGGTGATGTTTCTTATGACTAGAGGACCTTAGGAAAAATAGGTTTTGAATTAATTCACTTGGAATAACCCTAATTGGCTTAAACACCCTAAATAGGTCTTTAATTAATTAGAGCTAATCATACACAAATTGACTTGAAATCAATTCTCCACTGACCTTTAGGATTAGAGGAACCCACCATAAAAATTTGAAGTCGATTGGACTTGGTTAGCCCTACTAAATGGGTTGATTAAGCCGATTTAGCCAATTTAAACTTTAAAAATTCATAACTTTCAAAATACTTTTCAAAAATTCACCAAATTGGTTTTGGAGCCTCTCTGATATTAGGGAATTTAAGAAAATTAAAATTTTAATTTTCTAAAAAGTTGATTTTTTGTATTATTTTAATATTTTAATAATTAATAAAATAATAAAAATCACAAAAATAATAAAATTCACCAAAATGTCACATTTTGAATTTTAGTCACTTAGGAACAAACCCCATATTTTTCTTAAAGTCTCTATGATGAGATATTAAATTTTAAAGCCCTAGGGTAATTTTAAAATTAAAAAAATATATTTTCTAGGATTTCCACTAAAATAATTCTAATAAATCAAAGAAAAATAAGAAAATTATAAAAATTGATTCTCTGATTTCCTTGATATCAGAGAGATTTTTGAAAAATATAAAATTCATTTTTCAAACTTTATTTTATTTTTAAATTAATTAATACTCCAAAACTCAAAATAATTATAATAAAAATAATATAATTCAAAAAATCACCAACATTTTTCCAAGTGGTCCTCTGGTCATTAGGAATGTCCCATAATTTTCTTAAGGACAGAAACTTTCCCTTGGTCATGTTATTGAATTTTCCTTGGAAATCCCTATTTTCCACCATAAATAATTACATAAATAAATTAAATACAGAAAAATCACATTCTCTCCTCTCATGTCTTTATTGACATATGAGTGAAGTCACATAAAAATTTCATGTTCATTTAAGCTCAATTTAGTGAGTTATGAAATTATTAAGCTTGAAGGGCAAAATGGTAATTAAAATTTTAACCCTTAATTAAAACTTTAGGTTTAATAAAATTAAAAGTAAAATATTTGATCCTAATCTGACTTGGATGATTGAAATTTAATAATTAAAGGGTAGAAACCTATTAAACAATTCAAAAATAATTAAAATAAACCTTAATAAAATAATTAATTAAATTTGGAAAAATAATAAAATTGGAATTATTAAAATAGGGATATTATTAGGAAGAGATTTGTTTTTTTAATTTAAGAATCCCTAAATTAATCATCTCAATAATATTTAATTCCTAATTAAAATGATAATTCAAATTTAAGATTTAAAATCCTAAAAGACTTAATCATTAAATTGAATTAAATTAAATTATGTAAATTAAACCCTTTTAAAATAAAATATTAAATTAAAATTAAAAATAAAATCAAATTAAAATTTAAATTAAATTAAATTAAATTAAATTAAATTAAATTAAATTAAAACATATTAAATTAAATTAAATTAAAACACATTAAATTAAATTAAATTAAGTCAAATTAAAATTTAATTAATTAAATTAAATTAAATTAAATTAAATTAAATTAAATTAAATCAAATTAAATTAAATCAAATTAAATCATATTATATTAAATTAACTTAAATTAAATTAAATTAAACCACATTAAATTAAATTACATCAAATTAAATTAAATTAAATATAACATCACTTTAAGACATAAAGAATTCGAAAATAAATCTAAAACAACTTGAACAACTATTCGAACTTAAATCCATTAGCTGAAATTAAATCGAATCATAAGTCACTTGAACATCGATTTGCCCTCGAAAGCTTTTGTCGTCATAACTCACAAACGGAACATTAAGTGAAGTGTTACTTCACTATTGGATATTCAGATGTCTACAGATTCTTGAGCGAAGATAACAAAACTTAAACTCCAGGACGATTAATTCATTTGTATAATTAAATTCTCTTGGACTTAAAATAATCCTAGAAATATTGAAAAGATGTTTAAGATTTGTCTTAAGCACTTCCTCGATATGATAGGATGTTTATAAGAACAATTGAACTTAATTGTTCTTTGATGAAGAAAATCGTCCTCGAACAGAAATACGAGAACCTAGACGTCATAGGAGATGACTAGGCTATAGGATTAGGAACTTGGTAGAAAACCATAACCCTTCCCTTAGCTTTACCTAGGAATGCATTTTAAATGCTTAAATATTCTAATTGCGCTTTAAGTGCGGCTTGGGATGATGGGAAGACCCTCCAGTGTACGCTTTTATTTTATTGCGATTTACCTTATTGCAATTTATTTAATCGCATCGCACTTACTTTTCTTGCATGATAAACAATCTGTTGCATGAAAACCCACACCTTTAGGATAGTCCACTAAAGCTGAAACCAAAACTAAAGTAAAAGTCATTGCAAGATAAAATTCACCGCCACGACATTTCGAAAATATAAAACAACTCAAAATTTAATCACAAACAGAACACAAAACTACAACTACAACTAAATTAAAACGTCTTGTTGGATGATCGGGAATACCTCGGATGATGTAACCTACGTGTTGCTAACGGGATTTCACGCGGTCTAAATAAAAGTGTGGAACTCATTCGGTTGAGTTTAGCGAATTCATACGGACTAAGTGAATCCGATAAAAATAACGATCTTTGGAAGGATGGAGCAGTGGGATCTTAACGGTGTTATTATAATCAACTTTAAGATTTGTTTTAATTAAAACATAAAAAACACTTGGAAAATTAAGACTTTCTCTAAACGAACACTTCTCTCATCTCCAGATTTATGATTTCTAAAACTAAACCTCTGCGACAACGAGGAGCTTGGAGCATGGTGGGCGGCACGACCATTGTCATCGGCAAAACTGAAGTCTACTTCGACAAAATTTTCTTAGAATTAAATAACCAAGCTATAGGACTTCGAGGTAGTTTGCACTAGTGCGACATAAATCCTCGACCTTTTGTTAGGCATTTGCATTGCAAATTAAGCCCTAGCTAGGTCTTAGAGACTACGAGGTAGTCGTTCGACACGACATAAACCCTCGCATCTTCGAAGTTTGTTTGTATGATTGTGACATACGAATATAAGTCCTAATTAATTAAAATTGGCGAAGATCAAAACATTAAATAAACATTAGGACTTTCCTAAATTCAAACGAAGCAATAGGATAGTCGGGAAATTACCGAAGTTCGCTTCGAATGCAGTAATTTCTCCTACCTTTCTTCCTTTGAATTCCCAAAACAAAATGTTCCAAACTTGATCCATTCCTTATTGAAATTCTAAAATTCAATCCCTTGAAAACTTAAACTTTGAAATTCTTGAGAGCAGAACTACTGATTATTATCGAGAGTTTTCTTAGGTGATTCCGTCACTTAAGATGTAATTAAGCTATAGGGGCTTGCCCTTATAGGGAATTTTAAGAACCCGAGGTAATATAAACCTACGCTTAATTCATTTATATTAAGCGGGGGAACTTGTCGGCTTATAAAATTGGTTCGCGGATCGAACGGATGTCATAAATCTCCTAGTTTATTTAATCGAGCCCCATCATCGAGCGAGTGTGTCTATTCTTCGGGATAGATACACGGTTTGTGGTGTGGTGCTCGTTTATATAAGCTATTTGGGATGTGAGATCGGTTTGATTTCATATCTTAAAACTTTTAAACTTAAAATTACTTTCAAAATCAAATGTTATCTTTTAAACTATATATATATTTAAATTAAATTTAAAATATAAAAAATTCGTCGACAATTTACGTAGGTGACCCCCCTTTTCAAAATAAAACACATAACCTAAAAATATGCCGACAGATACCTCTTGAAGAAAGAATTTTTATTGGAGGATATTTAAATGGACATGTCTGTAGAGTGATAGAAGATTTCAGAAATATTCATGGTGGCTATGGTTATGGAACGATTAATGAAAAAGATAAAGCCATATTAGATTTTACTTTAGCGTATGATTTGAAAATTACTAATACTTTATTTAAGAAAAGAAATGAGCATATTATTACTTATAGGAATGGATCTAACAAAATAAAAATTTATTATTTTTTTATGAGAAGAAGAGATTGTCGAGATTGTAAGGATTGTAAGATCATTCCAAGTGAGGATTATGTACCCAACATCGATTATTTGTTCTAGATTTTAATATGAAGAGTTGTAAAATAAAGAATACTATGAGTCATCACTTTAGAATGAGATGGGGGTACCAAAAAGACAAAAAAAATTATTTTTATGTGTAAAATTTAGGATTTAAAAATTTGCGATGTTCATGAAGAAGCAAATGTTATGTGGGACAAAGTAACAACTACTATTGAACAACTGTCAAAAGATATACTTGGAGAATCAAAAGAAAAAAAATCTATAAATAAAAATAGTTGGTGGTGGAATTCTAATGTGCAAAAAAGATAAAATGTAAGAAGTTATGGTATAACAATTTGTTTAAATGTAAAAGCTTAGAGAACTGGGAAAGTTATAAAATGGCCCGAAGGGAATTTACTAGAACAACCTGTGATGCTTAAAATTATGCGTTTAGCGATCTTTATAACAGATTGGATACTAAAGAGGGTGAAAAATATATGTATAAATTGGCCAAACAAAGAGAAAAGAAAAGTAAAGATTTAACTTAAGTAAAATGTATTAAAGATGAAAAATCAAAAAGTGTTTTTCATTATGTAATGTCATAAATTTAAATTCAATTTAGGGTTATTTCCATATAATTCTTTTCCTAATTAATTATGTAATTAGTTAGAAATGTAGGAAATTATAATATTAACCCATAAATTAATCAAAATGATTTTGTGAATTAATCATTTAGCTAATTTTATTGATTTGGTTCAAACTTGAATATTTTGATAGAATTTGACTTTGGTTGACCATGGTTGACCTTGGTGAGTCATGGTTAACCAGTCTTCATCCAGGGTTGACTCAGATAATCTACTTAACCTTGTCATGGTTAATTAAATCATGGGGTCATTAATTTTGGTAATGTGACCTAGGTTTGACTAAGTTTAACCAAATAATGTTATTTGATAATTTTAAAGTCTTAAATTGATCAGATGGATCAAATTTGACCAATTTGGTGTTTGGGCTAACTTAGTGGTCAATGAGGTTGGTATTCGGTCAAAGTAATGGTCGTTGGTGTAATGAATTGACCATTTTTACCAAATTTAACGATTGAGGTCAAAAGTTGACCAGTTTGGTCAAAGGTTGACTTATTAGGTCAAGTGGTGGTCATTGGGTTATGAATTGACCATTTTAACTATTTTAACCCTTTGGGTCAAGGGTTGACTTGTTTGGTCAATAGGGTGGTCATAGGGTCATGGATTGACCATTTGGGTCAAAAGGTGACCTGTTTTGTTAGCAGGGCAGTCATAGGGTCATGGATTGACCATTTTGACCTAGCTTGACCATTTGGGTCAAAGGTTGACCAGTTTAGTCAATGGAGAGGTCATTGGATCATGGATTGAGCATTTTGACCTAATTTGACCATTTGGGTCAACGGTTAATCTGTTTGTTCAGTAGGGTAGTCATTGGGTCATGGATTGACCATTTTGACCTAATTTGACCATTTGGGTCAAAGGTTGACTAGTTTGGTCAATGGGTAGGTCATTTGGTCATAGAATGACCATTTTGACCTAATTTGACCATTTGGGTCAAAGGTTGACTAGTTTGGTTAATAGGGTGATCATTGGGTTATGGATTAACCATTTTGACCTAGTTTGACCATTTGGGTCAAAGGTTGACCAGTTTGGTCAATGTGGTGGCCATTGGGTGGTCAAGTATTGACCAGTTTGACCAATGTTGACCGTTTGGGTCAAAGATTAACCAGTTTGGTCAATAGTTGATCAGATCAGGGTTTGTGATTGCTGATTTGATCATTTTAAGATGTCATTAAAATTTGAGTTAAAAAGGCTTCATAAGATTCACCCTAGACATATATGGTTTTTTGTCAATTAGTGAGATATAAGGAGTTAATATTGGTAGACTTCCTGTCTCAACATGGTTTAGAAATGATCCTCTCAAAAGTGAGGTCAACACCCTGGTTGTTTAAATTTCCTAATGGGTTCACTGAATTATTCCTCCGTTACGGGTTAACAGTAGTAGTGTTATTATTATTCCATTTTAAGTTCGGGTAGTTTTTCCAACCGGGATTATAATAATTTGAATAAGGATTATTGAGTGTACTATTTATAACAATCAAGGTCTATAAGATGTTTGAGATTCTTTTATATATCCTAATGTTGTGGTTGTTTGAGAGTAGTTCATTCTGTATTGATCTATTTTCTTAGAGAGGGTAGAATTTGAGAGACTATCATAGTTATAGCATTAGAATCATGAATATTAGCTACTCTCTTAGGATTTACCCATTCAAAGGGCCATTGAAAATTGTTAGTAGGCATCTCTTCTATTAAAGAATATGCCTCATTAAGAGGTTTTGACATTTTTGATCCACCAATTGCATCATCTATAATCGATCTAAGAGATCCCACTAATCCATTATAAAACGTTTGAATTATTAATCAATTAGGTAAAGCATGGTATGGGCATGTCCTAAGAAGATCTTTAAATCTTTCCCAAGCTTCATATATTGATTCCCCTTCAAACTGAACAAAGGATGTAATATCAACTCTAAGCTTAACAGTTTTCGATGGAGGAAAATATTTTGACAAAATTTTTTGTGAAAGTTCTTCCCAAGTTCTGATAGATCTAGGAGCTAACAAATTTAACTACGGCTTAGTTTTATCCCTTAATGAAAAAAGAAAATGTTTAAGTCTGACAGCGTCATTCGACACTCCATCATATTTAAAAATAGCACAAAATTCTAGAAAACTAGCAAGATATAAATTATTATCTTCATTCAGTGTTCCACCAAATTGATTATTTTGTACTATTTGGATAATAATAGGTTTAAGTTCAAATGAATTAGCAACAACATCAGGATTTTGAATAGTTAAGTGAATTTCATCAGTTATAGGGTTTGCATATTCTCTTAGAGGTCTAGGTTAATGTTCATTTTCATTTCTTTGATTATCTAAATTGTTTGCCATTTTGTTCAGATTTTTAGATTCTTTTTGTTATTTTTGAATTATTCTAATAGTACATTCTAATTTTTAATTGTAAGGCACTAAACCTATGGATCTAATTCTTTGCATATAAAATTACACCAAACACACTTAAAAGTAAGCAAGCACACACAAATGCAAATTATAATATAAAGGTTTTCAAGCACTTAAATAGACTGTTACCGTATTTATAGATTTCCCAGAAATGATGCCAAAAACTTGACCAGATGTGCTGCCACTCAGATAAATATTTAAAAGGTTTTTTCAGTTCAGTTTCAAATAAAGTTGATTTAATAATTAAGCAGCCGCTCGTATACGCAAATATACGTATCTTTCAAGTAATACAGAGTTCTAGTGAAGTCTTGGTTATTGATCCCACGATGAAGATTGTAACTTTATTAAGTTTAGTACAGAAATCAAATACTTAATTCACAATGCACGTTCAAGAAATATTAAAGTTGCTAGTGTAAAGATGACTAAATACTAAGTTTATTAAAGTTACTTTCTCAATTTTTAGACAGAATTAACTAACCCAGACTAAGTTTTATATTGAAAGGTTCAAATATGGAAAAGCATCTTCCCCCTTACAATGATACTATGATGGGTGAATGATAAAGATTGATAAATACTTGTATTGTGCCAAATAGGAGCATTTACATTCTTTACCCTCTTCAGAGTACCTCCTCTTCTGAGTTATGTAAAGAACATTAGCTAATCTAGACTTAGTTCCTAAATCCATGGTTAGCATGGGAGGATATTGGCTGTCATTTCGAGTTCCCACTTCACTTCACCTGACCCTAAAATCTTGAATTCTGCGCCCATCAAACTACATTTCTCTATTTATTTGCACTCAACCCCCATGAACTACATAACTCATTCATGGACATTGAATGCATTCTCCACTTTTGTTGTAGAGCACTTAGTCCTCTCGGATCATATGTTTTACAACAAGTTTTAACAATTCAATTGGCCAGATCGAAAAGTAAATGAAGAAAAATGAAAAATCATCACAATTTCTTAACATTAAATGGCACATCAAATCTACATCATCACTTCACCATATCTCATTGCATGGAGAAAGACAAAGAAGTATACTCAGAATTCATGAGGAAGATACGATAAATCATGGATTATATATATAAAAGCAAAGTTATACATATAATAATAAGTAAATACAATTTATATCAATTTCTTCCCCAAGCAAATCCCTTGAAGTTCCTGTGAATCCTTTTCTCTCTTTACAACAACACTTAATTCCCTCTTAGAAATGCAAGGATGAAGCAATCTCTCACTTTTCTTCTTCTCCTACACTGTTTAGAGAAGAACCCCTCTCGAAACAAGACTCTCACATGCACTAAACCTAGGCTTCTACACACTTTCACACAATAGAACACTTACTCTCCAATAACCTTAACACACTCCACCTTCACCAAAAGACACCTCCTCCTTTATTTTCTCACTTTTTTGGCATCCAAATATGTTTAAAATAGTTTATAAACAATATCTCTAAGAGATTCCTCAAGCAACCCTTCAAAAGTTGTCCAAATGCATTGAATTTGGTCTCCATTGACTTTAGGCACCGGCGATGCTGGATAGGTCACCGTTGGCGCTGGTATGCTTCAATAATTCTGATCTCTATGGAATTAGGTGTTGGCGGTGTTGGATAGGGCGTCGTCGGCGTCAGTAGGATGGATTTGCTATTTTGCCTCTTTTTGCTCCGAATTCTTTTCTTTTTGCTTCCTTTTGCTCCAAACACCTAAAATCATCATATTTGGAGAAAAACATGAAAAATAACTTCCTTTAAAATACAATATCTCTGAAAATAATTTCAATATATATGAAAAATCTAGCATATATTTGGTGCATCAGCACCAAAACTGTTCCATAGGCACCAGTTCCTATGGTTTTTACACTCATAACTAGTGTGTGGGTGCCAGATCAGCTAATTTAGAGTCCTTTTGTTTCCCAAGATACCTAATCGCCTGTGCATTACATATACATGGAATCGGTTTTGAACCTCATCGGGGTCCAGCTTCGACAATTTCTTTGGAAATTCATTCTCCAAAAACTTCTTTACCATCTTGTTCTTTTTATTCTTCATTCTGCATTGTTTGGGGACTCTCGTGTCTCTTCTTCTGGGGCGTATGGCATGTCATTATCATTTTCATTTTATAATGTTAGAGCTAGTATCTTCTTTCTCTTGCTAGGCATCCCCTCTTGGTGCCTGATCTCTTTGTTCTTCTTATTTTTGTGTCATTGATCCTGACAATCAAGTATGATTTCTCAAACAGCATTTTGAATTGATTCATGACACTTATTGCCTAAATCCTTATACTTTTATTCATTTGTTCTCTGAGTTTCTTCATTTTTTGCAGCACAAATTCTTTAATATAATATTTCATTGCTCTTCTTCTGAGAAAATTATCTAAATTTTAAAAATGAGTTCCACACTCACTGTACCTTTTAGAATTTTAAACCCTTTTGAGATGTATAATCCCTTACGATTAGTAAACTTATATAATATGGGATAGAACTTGTAAAAGAAGTGGAAAGAAACTAAGGGACTTATTAGAGAGAATAAGAGAGATTTTGAGAGAGAGAGAGAAAAGGGAAGAGCTAGCAGTAGCATTTTTCCTCCTTCGCTTTCGATTTTGTTTTTTTACAAACCATAGAGCTTATGTATCCATGCAGAGGTCTAAAGAATAAATAAATACTATATCATAGCTTGTACTATATATTGCTCGATAATCTCATCGTTGATAATAGCATAAATGTCAGGTGATCAATAAATGATATGTAGTTGATGATGGATTGAAGTTCCCTATTTTCACCTAAGAAAACTATTCACCAAGCTCGGTGGTGCAACAATGTGGCTACCGATAAGTTTGGTGGGAGGACTCAATTAATATAGAAAAGATTGGAAAAAAAACTTTAAAAAAGTGAGTGAACTCAGCTAGAGGAACTCACTGTTGAATTCACTTTTGTTGAGGTCTAGTCTGTCTTTCATAGAAACCTAGGTTCTAGTCATAGGACATTCTTGTTGACTATCCTAGACGACTAGTGATAAAACTCCACCCCATTAGAAATTTTAAACACCTCTTTACTCTTCTTGGAGTTCCATATGTTGGTTTTGACCTCTGGCACTTAGTGGGATGAAGCCAAACATAAGGGAGCTTAAAGAGAGTCCCAATAAGTTTGTCAGGACTTAGGCTTAGACCTGGGTGTTCTGGTCTTGGTTAGGCTTACACACACAAACTTGAGCCCCTCACTTTCACTCGCAACTTAAAACCCTAAACCAATCATGCTTAGCTTGGTTCCTCACTCTTTTGGGAACTCATGTGGGTGGTCCCCCAAATCCTTGGCCTTTGGCTTGGGTGGCTAGGACCAACACATGGAGGATCCGAGATGGGGATATTGTTATTCTTATGGCTTAAGAAGGGTAATTTTATGATTATCATCTCCAATGGATCCTAATTTTAACAAAATCCACAACTTTATCCTTCAACCCTAAAACTTTTCAAAATTACCAAAATATCCTTGAAACTCTAAGTTACCCAAATTCTTAAATTCTATCCAAAAATCATGCCAAACCACTCCAAACCAATGAAATTGACCAAAATCCCTCATTTTCCTCAAAATTCCTAAAATACCCCAAATTTACTATAATACCCCTCATGCCCTAAAAATCTCTAAAATATTGAAATCCACTCCAAACATCCTCAATATCAATTATAACCATCAATTGACCCCAATTGTGCCCAAATCAACCATAATTGGCCAACATTCCAAATTGCCCCTAAATGCCTAAAATCCCCAAATCACCCCCAATTTCTACTAAATTGATCTCAAACTTCCTTAATTTCAATTGTACATCAAAATTCATCATGTCCAAGACCAATTGAAACTAAATCAAAGCCCAATTGAACCCAATTCCAAACCCTAATTTAAAGTTCAAACCTATTAGCCAAAAATTGACCCAAAGTCCAAAATTCATCAAATTGAGCTCCATGACCAATCTAATTCCCCCAATTTCAAATCCTAAATTCCTCATGATAATTTTCTAAACCAAATTAAGCCTTCACTTCACCCAAATATAAACCCAAACCTAGAACAAATACAATTCTTAGCCCAATTCTTAATCTTAAACCTAAAAACCAAATTAGCCCAAAAATTTTGAATTAACTAAATCCTAATCTTCTCTGCCACTCCTAAGCCTCTTAGAATGCTAATCAAATCATCTAAGGAGCTCAATTTGAGCCATCGACTAAGGGTTCCCCAAATCATGGGACCATCTTCCTTAATTTGGCTAAACTCTCCACCCCATGACATCAGCATCAAGCCTCCAAACTAATCACCAATAAAACTTCTTTAACCTTCCCTGAACCAGCTAGGCACTTGCCTTATCCTAGCTGGCTGCCCTAGTGGCCGGAGAACCAAAAACCAAGAAGGTCACCCATGGTTTGAACCCAAAATTGAAATAATCCTCTGTGGTAATTTCCAATTGGTCACTGGTGCCATTCAACCATCCACATAAGCTTATCAAGACCATCCAATCGGTGCCATAGGCCTCCCCCTTCGCCATGAATATAACAACTCCCCCACCTAACCGGCAGCTGCTACATATAAGAAGTAATAAAATTTTCAAATAGTTCAATTTAGTCACAGATTGCAATCAGTTTAATAAGGTAGAAACATATCTATACACAAGTATACATATTGTTCAAGTAATATAGGGCTTTAGCGGAGTCTTGGTTATCGATCCTACTAGAAGGAAGCAAACCTTAAAGCGTAGCACAAAAATTCAATAATTAATTTGCAAAGCACTTATGTTTTACCACAAATGCTACAGTTTAACGATGCTAGAAATTTTTAAAATTTCTAAAGTACTACTAAAATTCAAATTAAAGTAACTACTACTATAATAAGTTTTTGTAATGCAAGATTCAAATTTAGAGAAATTGTCCTTCCCATTATAATGATATTTTGGTGAGTGAATAATATAGATTACTTTAGTATTTGTATTGTGCCAAATAGGAGCATTCCTATGCTTTACCCTTTTTCGAGTGCTATAAAGAACATTGGCTAATCATAGGTTTAGTCCCTAAATCCGTGGTTAGACTAGGAGGATACTGGCTCTAAGTCCAGAGCTCCCACTTCCCTTCCTCTGAAAGCTAACTCTCACTTTAGTTTTCAAACACTAGGACTAAATTGGGGATTTTAGTGTGTCACCCTAAAATCTCCAACTCTACGTCGAAAAAACATATTTCCCTATTTATTTGGACTCAACCCCAATTAATTTCACCATCCATGGAGTTTGAATGTAATATCCACTTTTGTTGTAGAATGCAAAGCCCTTTTGGATCGTATGTTTCACAACATATTTTAGCAAATCAATTTTCTAGATTGAGAAGTAAATTAAGAACGAAGTGGAAAATCATCATAATTTCTATTATTTTATATGGCACATCCAATTTAAACTATCACATCACCATTTAACATTGCAAAGAGAAATAAAAAGAAATATACTCAGAATTCATGGAGAAGATATGACACAACAAAGACTTTATATATAAAAATAATGTCATACAAACAGTAAGAAGTAAATACAATTTATCTGGTTTTCTTCCGCAA
The DNA here is from genome assembly GCA_022702705.1 of Papilionanthe hookeriana x Papilionanthe teres. Taxonomy (NCBI): domain Eukaryota; kingdom Viridiplantae; phylum Streptophyta; class Magnoliopsida; order Asparagales; family Orchidaceae; genus Papilionanthe; species Papilionanthe hookeriana x Papilionanthe teres. The sequence continues at coordinate 37,533,702 of CM040437.1, read as the reverse complement.
GCAAATCCCTTGAAGATCCCTTAGATCTCCTTCTCTCTTTTCAACAACACACAATTCCCTCATGGAATAGTAGTGATGAAGCAATCTTTCGCTTTCTCTCTCCTCCTACAACACTTTTGAAAAGAATCCCTCACAGAACAATACTAACCAGCAAACCCTAGACTCTAAACACTCACTAAAGACTTCCTCTTCACTCACACACACTCCACACTAACTCTACAATGATTCCCCACACACATTTCTGCCACCCAAAATAGTTTAAATATGTCTAGGAACAAATTTCCTAAATGTTGCCTCAAGAATCCCTTCAAAATGTGTCCAAATACATTGAATCTAGCCTGAACCGACATTGGTCACCGTCGGCGGGCAATAGGGTGTCGTCGGAGCCCTATCCCGACTTTTAATTCTGGTCTCTCTAGAAAAACGCACCGTCGGTGCCAGACTTCTAAAAAACTGGTTTTTGTCTTTTTTCGCTTCAAATTCGTTTCTTTTCGCTTCTTTTTGCCCCTATTACCTAAAATCATTATACCTACAGCAAATCATTAAAAATATCTTCCATTAAAGTGCAATATCACCAAAAATGAGTATAAAATATATATGAAAAATCAAACATATTGTCGGTGTATCAAAATCCCTCAAACTTAACTATTACTTATCCTCAAGTAATCCTTTTACTACATAAAAATATGGCTCTTAGTAGTGAACTTTACTTAATGATTTCTATGAATATAATAGCAAAAATTTCAGAAAGATTTTCAATAACTTAGGTTAAAATTATAGGTATAAGAACATTTGGTAATCAAGTCTAGGAGTTCTAGTCTCCAATTTATTTCAAGAATAATTATAATTTGTCACGTTAAGGGTGCTTTGAAGTATCATATGAAAAAGAATTTCATGAAAACTTTATTAGTAATGATGCTAATACTTTACTATAAATTTAGAAATGAAATTGAGCTCTTCCTTTAAGTCGATTCAAGTGAAGCTAATTTTTTATTAGGTATATCTTCAAGCTTCTCCTCACATATATTTTTTCCTTTTTCCTTTATTATTCTTTTTGTGATTACTTTTCAATCCTCCATTTCCTTTTGTTTCATGTGAGGATTACTATATCTGGATAACCTTTAATAATTTTGAACTTCACTCTCCTCTTCTTAAAGTTGGAACTTGAAACATTTCTTTGCTTTATAGATATATTAGTTTTTTAATGATTCATCATAGGGTCACAATCCTTTCTCCTCACATAAACCTCTAAGACTCTTAACATTTCAAAACTACAATTTTTCTTTATTTGAAATACTTAACAATAATCTAATTCTCTCATACTAAATATCTTAACCCATAAAGTTAACTTTCATTACTAAAAAAATTCATTCAAATCTTCTATGATATTTAAATAAAATAAAAAATTTAGTGATATAAAGTTAAACTCAACTACTTTAAGTCATTTTAAAACAATTTTGAAAATATATTTTAATTGAGAACAAATAAAAGTTATTTTTTTCCTCCCCCAAACTTAAATTTTTCAATGTATAACAGATTACCAAATGAGAGAGAAAAAAAACAAAAAGTAAGCTAACCTGTTTGTTTCGGGCTTTTGATTCTTCTGAAGTATGCAGGTATTGAATAAAATTTAACAACAGACATAAAATGGTTAGAAGCATTGATTATATATATATATATATTAGAGATTTGTAGGGTAAAGAAAATCTATAACTACATAAAAAACTTTAAACAACATCCATTACAATTTCACTGCAACAGTAACAATCTACAGCAGCTTTAATACAACATAACTAAATTAAAAGTACAATCCACTACACATAACTGCTACTATCAAGAAAATAACAAACATAAAGAGCACATAACAATAACAAACTAAAGAATACTAAACTACCAATCATCATGTCTTCCTTCTTCTACTCCTTCTTCTTCCTTAGGCTGGTATGGAAAGTAGTGGGGCAAGTAGGAAATATCACACCTGTTTCTCCCCTCAAAAATCTCATCTGAGCATTATGATAAGCAATATCATAATCTACTCTTCTCCTCTAATAATTATCATTGATGTTGTTTCTTTCTTCTAAACCATCAATCTTGCTATGAAGCCTTGTAATATCACCTTGTTGAATCATCAGTAGCTCCATAACATCAGAAATAGTAGGAGTCCCAGAGGTAGAAGGTATGTGATGACTAACAGAGGGAGTCCCAGTACTCTTACCTCCAGATCTCCATCCTACATGAGACTCATAAGTGCGACTGTTGGCCTTACTAATAGGCTTCAAAGGGTAGACCAACTTTTTGCTACGATCAACCTCAACTCTTGATTGTATACATAATGTATAAATTAGGGCAGGATGTCCCAATCCTCCAGTAGTTTCTCCCTTAGCTATGATCTGAATGCTATTATAAATAACTTTTCCAATATGAATAACTCTCGTATTCTGAATACAAAAACTCAAAATTACTCTATTTATAGAAACTTCATTATGATAATAGGTAGGCAATAATCTCGCAGAATAAAGTAGTGCCAGCTTTAGATGGAATATTAAGAGTGGAAGCAGGAAAACTTATCTTTTGTCTTTGCTTAGTTTGCCACTCCCCTTTTCCATCAGTAAGAAAAGTAATTTCCTGTTTTAAGTCATAAACCATAGCATCAAAAGTTTTGTACTCACAAAATAAATTATCTCAAAATTGGTAGAAAGCATTGATCCGCTTAGGAATAAATTCCACCATTTACCCTAGAACGAGCACAAATTCATCTTCAATATACCACAAGTTTGCATAAAACTCATGAAAAACATCAGCAACAACATTTGCACAAAAATAACAAAAAGTTTCCTAGTTCCACTCAGCAATCACCTGCTCTACAACTCGGCTCAGATTTTTAAATCCTCAATCTTTAATATACTTCTTACTACTTAGTGTAGATTTATAGTGATACTGTGCTTTTAAATTAAAAAATCGTCTGCAATCAAAATCAACCTTCCTCTTTCCCTTAAAAATCTTTAGAGCCATTTCGAATTTCTAGAAAATTCAAAAACTAAATCCCAATAAATTTCAAAATTACAATACAATAAACTCTAAAGTCAAATCTAGCAAATAAGGGCATTTCACCATAGATTTTCTCAAAATTTTTTCAAAATCCTCAAATTTTCGTATCTCTCCAATGTGGAAGATTTTCATGGTGAAAATAAAAAATTCTTAGTTTAAAGTAGAGCTCTTACCTAGGGAAGACAAGATATAACCTTAAAAAGCTCTGAAGTCCCCTCAAATCCAAGTTTAAGCAACTCCTAATAGAGTATTTCGGCCTTGGCTAGAGGTAGGCGACGATCAAATGGGGTCAAAGGTAAAAAATTGCAAATTAAGAGGTTCTGGGTAGTTTCAGGTATTGGGTGCCATCATCGCCCATTCTAGCACTGTTGGCACCGAACTGATAAAAATAATGGAAACTCTCAGGAAAATCTCGTGGTCAGTGTACAAATTTTGAGTTCAAAAAATTTTGTGATTTTAATCATTACCAAGTTATGTCAGCATCTAATTAGCCTTTTTAAGCATCCAAGTTCACTAATAAGAGATGAACTAACACCAATATTACATAAACAACACAAAAAATTATTTATATATATAAAATCCCAAAGTTACAAACTTACACACATCAATCAGTCTATCATATCAATAATTCAATGTCGCAATCAAACCACACCACTCTAATACTAAAAACATAACAATGATTCAAATCTCAAGCATAATATATCTTAAATCACACCATAAGAAAATTAAATACAAATCAAAATCAAGTAAATAAAGTTTAAATACTTAATCAAGAAGATAAAGATAAAGAATCACTACTCCTCATTCACAATGGTGTTGTCATTTTTGATATCTCCCGTGAATTGGTGTTGCAAAAAAAAATTGTAGAAGGTTCAATACGGGAAGTCATTAGTTGAATCCTCTTCAATCCAAGCCTTCTTCTTTATCAATCGTATCAATCCTTTTTCCGTACGCCCAAGATGATCAAAATGTGATCAAATAGTTCAGATATATTATTAACAACATCCATAAGATTTCATACCTCTTTATCCAGTTTCTTGATTTTCCTCATAATCAACTGCACATTTTTAGGAAAATGAGGTTGAATAAGTAGTAAAATCTAAGATGGATGGTCGACTGTTATGCTCATATCATTTTCATTCCCAGTTGTTGGACAATCATAAACATTAGTTGGGTCCATGGGCTTCTAGGGAAGAAGCACTTTGTCCTAACTCTCATATGGTACTAGTGACTGACTGCAGAGTAGAAATATTGTAGAAGGATGTCCTAAACTAGTTTGATCCATGCACAATCAATCCCAAAACAAACTTCACAATTATAGTGCCAATAGCAATAGATCTATTAGTCTGAATGCAATAATTTAATATTGCACTTTCCTTCATCACTTTACTAATTTTCATAGTCGGGAGTAATTGAGAAGATATAAATAAATGTCATTTCTTTGGCACAGGATTCAATAAGGTCATAGAGAAATTAACATTCTCGTTGTCTTTTATCTCCCAATCTTCACTTTCATCCGTCAAATATCAATAGATTTCATTCATATTGTCTCTTGTAGGGAGAAAATTTTTGTAATGGAAAATTGGCACATTCTCAATCATAAAAATTTCATGAATATTGGAAGGAGTGAATGATATCCACCTACCTCTCACATAGACAACTCCTTGGTTGATTTTATAAATATTTACATAAATTTCCTTCACCACATGAATGACAACTGCATCAGTGGTGTAACAAAACACTTCCCAACGACTTTGCATAATAATTTCTTCAACACAAGTACTAAGATCATTCATACCTTGATGGACAAAGCCTCACTCTTTGATAAGCCTCCTCTTTATAAGGACTTTGTCACAAAGTCATTGTGCCTCGAAACTGATGAACTTCCTCCTATTAAAAACACTAAACCTTAGAGATTCTAAGAATTTGGAAGCCATGGAATGCAAGTTTTGTAACTTCCTTTTCAGTTTTTTGAAGTTAGTGGGTTTAAAACTAAGTTTAGGGAGTTATAAGGGTGAAATTCCCTCTCAAAATGGACAAATCCCATCATTTGAAACTCCAAAAACTGTTCTCTGGTCGTCAGCGCCGTCGACACTGAATAAGGCACAATTGGCGCACAAGTTCTGAAAAGAATAAGTTGCTCTCCATAAAAATCTACTTTCGGCGCTAGTTTGGGTGCCGTCGGCTATGGATCAGGCATTATCGGTAATGGTTTGGGCGCCATCGGTTCCAGTTCACAACTTTGCTCCAATATTTTTTTTCTTTCCAAATAATCTCCAAATCTTCAATTCAATCCAATAATTAGCACCATATAGGATAATTATTAGAGAGTAGGACTCAAATAAAAGTTTATCTAATAATAACCTCAATTATAACTCAATAAAAACAAACGAATCAACACAAATAACAATGGTTTTCCTCCCATAGAGCGTTTGGTTTAACTTCGTCAGCCCGACAAACATTAGTTTCAATCAGGATGACTTAGCATTAAAACATCTTTATAATTTGGTCGTGAACATTCAAATTATGGTTTTAATCGATACCCATTACCTTTAAATGATCTTCTAGTTTTAGGATCTTCAATATCCACAACTTCAAATTGGTAGAATTTTATAACTGTGAAAGGTCCTATCCACCTAGACTTAAGTTTTCCAGGAAATAATCTTAATCTTGTATTATATAACAAAACTTCTTAACAATGTTCAAATCTCTTTTTAATAATCTTCGAATCATGTCATATCTTCATCTTCTCCTTATAAATTCTTTCATTATCATAAGATTCATTTCTCATTTCATCCTTTTCATTAAGTTGCAATAATCTTCTCTCACCAGCATCTTTTAAATTAAAATTGAACTCTTTAATTGGCCAATATGCTTCATGTTTCAATTCAATTGGTAAATGGTAGGTTTTTCCAAAAATTAGTTTATAAGGAGACATTCCTATAAGAGTTTTATAAGCAGTCATATATGCCCATAATACAATATCTAATCTCGTAGACTAATCTATATTATAAGGATTTATAGATTTCTACAAATCCATTTAATTTCACAATTATATACTTCAGCTAAACCACTTGTCTGGGGATGATAAGTAGTAGATATTCTGTGCATGATACTATATTTTCTAGTCAATCTCTGAATCAGATTATTTCTAAAATGGGATCCACCATCAATAATGATAACTCTCGACATTCCATATCTTGTAAAAATATTTTTCATTAAAAATTTTGAAACACTTTGAGCGTCATATTTAGGTAAATCTTTGGCTTCGATCCATTTCGGTATCAACAACAACCAATATATATATATATATATATATATATATATATATATATATATATATATATATATATATATATATATATATATATATATATATATATATATATATTCCCAAATGAAGGAATAAATGATCCCATAAAATCTAGTCCCCAAACATCAAAGATTTCAACTTTTAATGTAAAATTTAGGGGCATTTCATTTCTTTTAGAAATATTACCTACTCGCTGACATCAATCACATGTTTTAATATATCTATTAACATCCCTAAAATCTAGTCCCCCAACATCCAGTTTATAAATTTTATGTGCAGTACTATCTGTTCCAAAATGTCCCCCAAATTTAGAATAATGATATCTCTAAATAATTGGTTCAATTTCTTCACAAGGCATGCATCTCCTAATAACTTAGTCCTTACATTGTTTATATAAATAAAGGTCATCCCAAGAATAAAATTTGGCAGCGTAGATAAATTTTTTCTGTTGTTGCTATGGTAAATCAAGTGGTAAAATATCACTAACAATATAGTTCACAATATCAGCATAACACGGTAAATTTCATTCCTTAATATTGTAAATTTGTTCATCTGGAAAAGTTTTTATAATTTCATCTTCAATATCAAATAGATCATGTTGTTCCAGGCTAGATAAGTGATCAGCTATTTGGTTTTAAGATTCTTTTCTATCCACTATAACAAAATCAAATTCTTGCATTAGAAGTACCCATCTTTCTTTTGCATTAAGTACTTGACAGAGTGGTCTGTCTACACTATACATTTAGTCCCAATTAAGTATGACCTAAATTATTCAAAAGCATATATAATCGCTAATAACTCTCTTTCAGTAGTGTTATAATTAATTTGAGCATTGTTAAGAGTTTTACAAGTATAGTATATAACTTCGAAAATTTTATCATACATTTGTCCTAAAATAGCTCCAATTACATAATCATTAGCATCACACATAAGTTCAAATGGTTTCTCCCAATCAGGTAAAACTATTATAGGTGTAGTGATTAATTTTTCTTTCAAGAGCTAAAAAGCATTTAAACAATCTTTATTAAAGTCAAATTTCTTATCTTTTTCTAAAAGTTGGCATAGAGGCTTAGTAATTTTTGAAAAATCTTTAATATAACGTATGTAAAACCCATAATGTCCTAAAAAACTTCTAACCCCTCTCACAAAAGTTGGAGGTGGTAGTTTCACAATAATTTGAATCTTTGCAGAGTCTACTTCTATGTCATATTCAAAAATTTTATGCCCAAGCACAATTCCTCATGCAATAATAAATTGACATTTCTCCCAATTTAGAACAAAGTTTTTTTTTCACATAACTCCAAAAATTTTTCCAAATTATTTAAGCATATGTGAAATGAAGTTCAAAATATGGACAAAACGTCCAAAAAAACTTCTATTCTATTATCAATCGGTTTACTGAAGATAGAGATCATACATCTTTGAAATGTTGCAGGTGCATTACATAATCCAAAGTGCATTCATCAAAAAACAAATGTTCCATAAGGACTAGTAAAGGTAGCCTTTTCTTGATTCTCAGGAGCAATTGGTATCTGATGATAGCCAGTACATCCGTCTAAAAAGCAAAAAATATTTGTGCCCAACAATCCTATCCAACATTTAGTCTAGAAAAGGTAAAGGAAAGTGATCTTTCCTCGCGGTGGCATTTAATTTTTTATAATCAATACAAATTTACCAACCATTGAATTGTCTTGTGGTAATTAATTCATTTCTTTCATTAGTCACAATAGTCACTCCTCCTTTCATAGAAAAACAATGGATCAGACTCCCCTATGCACTATCTAAAATTGGATATATAATTCCAGAATCCAACCATTCAAAATTTCTTTCTTTACTACTTCCTTCATTAATGGATTTAATTTCCTTTGTGGATCGACTCTAGGTTTATGTTGTTCATCAAATAATATTCTATGCATACAGAGCAAAGGACTTGTTCCTTTAATATCATCTAATGTCCAACCAAAAGCTTTTTTATATCTTTTTAGAGTTTCTAGCAATTTATGCTCTTGTATATCAGTCAAATATGATGAAATAATAACTGGTAAAATAGATAATTCTCCTAACAACACATATTTCAAATGATTTGGAAGAATCTTAATCTCAAGTTCAGAGGATGTTATGATAGATGGAATTAAACTTTTATTATTATTTTCAGTATATCCAACATTTCAAATCTTTCCTGAACATAATCCAGTTCTTTATTATCTGTCTCATCATATTTTTCTTCCATTTCATTTTGTCCTTAATTTTAAAATTTTCTTGTTCATGTTCCTTTCCATATGTCTCCTTAAAATGCTCATTTTCTAAAGATTCACAAATGTCCATTCGAAAGCATTTATCATCTTTTTCTGTTGCTGGATACTTCGTAGCTTTTGATATATTGAATGTCACTCATATTGGATGCTAATTTCATTTTTGCCTTTTTTCGCTCCAAATTCATTCTTTTTTGCTTTTTTTGTTCTTTTTGCCTAAAATCGTTATGCCTGCATCAAAACATGAAAATTGCCTTCCATTAAAGTGAAATATCACCAAAAAATGAGTACAAAATATATATGAAAAATCAAACATATTTTTGGTGCATTACCAACCAAAATAGATGTGACTGAAACCTTAACAAAACTCAGACAAAATTCTCTCAAACCTATTAGCAACCCAGAGAAGCTCATCCACACTATTTTCCAGTCCCCATTCCACTCTCCATCTTTAATGTCAGTGCTAAAAATTTGGCAATTTGATGGCCATCCCACCAAACTTCACCAAACCTTAAATTGAACTGCTTGTAAGCTTTACCAGAGCTTATGAACACTTCCCCAATCAAAAGCCCTCTCTCCCAAGCACTCTGCACCATACTTCCACATTGGCCACACCACTCTCAGGTAGAATTCTTACACAATTGCCACCTCTACTCGAATCAACACTTGTAGGACGTTTTTGGGACCAAGACAATGCTCAAAAGCAAACCCAATTGAGGCCTCACCTCTTAGGCTAAGCTATACACCAGTTCCCCAAAATCTGAGCTCGGTTTAGGCCTTTACAAAGAAAAGTTTAATTTAATGCTGGATTAACCATATAGATAGGTTTGTTTTACTTAGTTGAAGGTGGAGGTTAAACCTCATGTGTTTTAGTTGAGTATCGAGCGAGATCTTAAGGTTTTATTGTGGACAGCTCTTGGGTTACACCAGTTGAGAATGAAGGTCAGGGAACGTTGGATCGCGCGTGTATTGAGCAAACGACAGGGATTGCACCGGATAGATGATTAAAGAGGTAAAGGCTGGCCGCATGCAGCTGACTTGGATGGCAGTATCGAATCAAAGTGCGCTAGGTGTGCTTTAGCTGCCACTGAGTTTGACGTGGATAAGTAAGATATTAAGGGCATTTAATAATTTAAATAAATAAAAAAAGTTTAATAATCCATAACTTGGTGTAGAAAATTTATAAAAATAAAATAAAAATACTATTGTGCTCAATGAATAGAGGAGAATAATTTGAACAACCAGAAATAAAAAATATTTACATTGTACCTTATTTTTAATTAATTAAATACCTGCAGAGACTATTTTAATTCTTAAAAATTAAAAAATTAATCACGATAATATGAAATTTAGAGGGCTTGCTACTCATGTACTTAGGAATGTTCTCTGATTTTTCTAAAGTCAGAGAACACCTCTAACATTGAAAGCCCTAATTTTCCATTATAATCAACCTTAATTTGTTTATAATAATTATACAAATTAAAATATAAATAAGAAAAATACAAGACTTGTTGTGGTAAGTTTATTGTGGTCAGAAGACCTCAGAAAAAATATAAATCATGTCCAAATAATTAAAGCTCAAATTTCAAATATTTAAATCACTAAAGCTCATTTAATTAGAAAAATAAAAATTAATTAAAAAATTCGCAAAATCTGATGCACATTGAAGATAATGAGTATATTATACCTCTGTAAAAATTTGAAATCCATTTGAATTGTCTTTAATATGAAAGTCAATTTTTCTAAATAAATGATATTTTTGCACTAAAATAATTACAATAAATAAAATTTTATTAAGCAAATTATGAAAGGTGTTTTAGAATGATCCTTATGACCGGGGCACCCAAGATAAAAAAAAAATCAAGTTCTGGATAAAAATTTTATTTTTCACTATTTTCCTAAATTTTAAATAATTAAAAAATAATAAAAATTATGAAAACAAAAAATGCACCAAAATATCACAAATAGTTCCCTGATCACTTGGGTCCATTAAAATATTTTCCAAATTTTCTAATAGAGTTATGTATTTTTAAATGCCTATAATGTATTTTTTAAATTTTACTTTAAAATAATTACAATGAACAAAAATATAAAATTTGTTTCTCTAAGTTCTCTAAACTCAGAGGGGCTAGAAAAATAATATGAAAAATATTTTTCAAAATTTAATTATATTTTTTATTTAATTAAGCAGAAAAATTAACAAATAATTGTAAAAATTAAACTACATTTTAAAAATTAACAAAAATTATTTCTAGATGTCCTCCAGCTTAGGTGAACCTCCTAAAATTTTCTAAGGACAGATAACATGTCTTGACTGATTAAATGAATTAACTTCGAAATTCCCTAATTTTGGACTAATAAAATTCTAAAAATTAAAATTAGGATCAGAAAAGTATAATCTATTCTCTGATGTTTTAATTGAACCATGAGTAGGGTAAAAATGAAATCTTAAAGTTATTTGAGTTAAATTTGAAGAATTATGATGTGGAAGGCCTTAGGGTAAAATAGTAATTGTGGGATTTTGAACTCAAATTGAAAATGTAGGCAAACAAAAGGGTGAATGAGTAATGTTGATCTTAATTAAATCTCCTAGATAATTGAAACACAAGGGATTAAGAGGTAGAAATCAATTCATTGCTTTTCTACAACAAGGGCAAAATTATAATTTCCTCAATTGTTGTGATTTGGAAGTCTGTCTAATTGGATGATTCTAGTGTAGTCGGTTTAGGTTAAGAAGATAATAACTCATTAATTGGAAGCCCCACCCCTACCTAATTGTTGATTAAATGATAACTGCGATCTTCTGATGAGAGTTAGGTCCATTTAATTCAACATTGTTAATTATTACAAATTTACCCATGAAATCTTAAGGGCTTGATAGCGAGCTAGGCTTCATTTAAAATTTGTTTAATGAGGTTTAGAAAAGGAAACATAGCCAATTATGAACACTCATAAAGCACTACAAGCCCAACCTAAATGAAGAGCAAAAGTCCATAATAATAATAATTGCCCTTAAGGGCATCCACCCACATAATTCTTAAATAGAACATCAAGTGAATACTTTGCTACCCTGCTCATGAGATAATTAAAACATTAAGGTTCATTGAGCATATGATGAAATATTATCATTAAATCCTAACTTAGCCGCAGATGAATGTTTTAACAACAAAAAAAGTTCAAAATAACTCGAGAACGATACAAAAAATTTTAAAAGCTTGTTTAGATTCGTGCCCTAAACACTTTTAAAATCTTTTGGATATTTTGAAGAAAAATTGAGATTATTATGCATTGATGAAGAAAATCATCTTTAAAACCTTTTGTGACCCCACCAAGTTATGTCATGGGGCCCGTTAATTCACATAAATCAATAGAAATGCCTTAAACTTCTTATATTACATTTTTAACCCAATGATCAGGGACTTAAGTCTTCTCTAATGTATTTAATTCATTGTAAGCAACTGAGGATATTTGGTTTTTGCCACATATGGATCATCAGACTAGTGTAAGCCAGAGGTCAAGTTGGCTAGGACAATGCAGATAATGTTAATGGATGCTAAATGAGGGATAAGATGTAGGACTTTTTAGAATGGTATCTCCTACCTAAAAGATCCTTCAAAAGAGAGGATACGGATCGATGATATTATTCACCAACTCTTGGTGAGATGTTTGCTTCTGTCACTCTTAGGTTACTAGCAGTTCTAGCTAAATTATATTAATTAACCTATAGACTGTTTCACTTAACAAAATATTCATGATATAAGAAAATATAATCCTTTTTCAAACAAACCAACCTTTACTTTCCAAAGCACATTCTAAATGAATAAAAATTTAGAAATGGAAAATTATAAAGGTCCACAGTTAATCACTTGGATCGAGGTTAAGACTGCCCTCTATAAGTTGTCGGGTTGGTAGCCGTCGTTCAAGGTCAGGAAGCACACAGTCTAGCTCTGAGCCCCAACCTTCACCAAATTCTTACACTTAGTCCTGATCTTGCATAGGTGACTAAGGTTCTTTTACTTGCTCATGCTTCTTACAACTCTCTTTTTCACATTTTTGCACTGGATACTTCTTGCTCCACTTACTTTCTTTCCAGCAATTCATTTAAATTCCCTACAAATATACTATCCTTTATGGAAATCATCATGTAGCGGTAGGTACGAATTTACATTTTTCATACTGCAATTTTCTTTCATTTTACTTTACAACATTTCCTCACTTGCACTTACTTACTCTACATGTGAAATCCAAACTAAAATCTAAATAAAAATAAAACCAACAAAAAAAGCACACTTTCAAAGGTAAACTACACTTTCAAAACAATAAATGATCATAACACACTCCTTTTGAATTTACGAGGATCTCTCGGATGAGGTAAACTACAGTCGCTAACAAGAATTCTCCGTTTTAAGTGAGCCTAACAACTCATTTATACTAAGTAAATTCAAAAGAAAATAGTGATGCAGGAATGTGAGAACCATGGGATCCTAGCTGGTGTCACTCTAATTAAATTAATTCCCCTAAATATTCATCTAAACAACAACAAAATATACAAAACCAAAACATTGAAACATACAGGGTAAAAGATTTTGAACCTTAAACCTTAGAACTGTTACTTCAACGAGGAACTTGGAACAAATATTCTAGGCAACGTGATGAGGACCTATAGAAGAACATCTTCAAGAGAGAGAATGAGTCTACAATAGCAAACCACTCTGTAGAATTCAACAACATGCCATATGACTTCAAAGTAGTCCGTCTAGCAAAACGTAAATCCTCAACTTATCTTTAGGCCCCTGCACAGTCATGTCGAGCGACGTAAAACCTACTCTTTTTAGGCTCCTAGGTTGTCATTTGGTACAATGTAAGCCCTCCTATCTTCATGAGATTTTTACATGATCTGGTCCATGTGAATATAAATCCCAATGAATAGAATTGGCAGGATGAAAACATTAAGTAACACTGTCTCTTCAAAATTGAAGCCATAACATAGGATAGTCTGGGAAGTCACCTAGGTTCTCCTCTAGATTCAGGACATCCCCTACCTTCCTTCCTTTAGATTCCTTAATAAATGTTTCCATTTAATCCTTTCCCATTTGATTTTCTATGTCTAACCATGAAAACCCTAAATGTTGATATTTTTTGAGATAATACCTCTCATCTAAATTAAGTGTTTTCTTAGGTGACTTTGGTCGTCTAAGATGTAAATAACTATAGGGGCTTGCCTTTATAGGGTACTTTAAAACCCAACTTAATATAAACTGTATCTAATATATCATATTAGATAAGGTAACTTGTCAGTCAACATAAAAGGCTTCGTAGACCAAAAAAAGATGTCATAAATTTCTTTAGTTGTTTAACCGAGCCTCACTATCAAGCAATATGTCTATTCCTCAGGATAGATGCATGACTTGTGATGTAGTCCTCTTTCATTCAAACTATTATACATATATATGGGATGGGTCTGGTCTCGTCTTTCAAATTAAAATGTTACTTTCCAAATTATACATACATATATATATATATATATATATATATATATATATATATATATATATATATATATATATATAAAGAAAGCTAATTATATTACCTCACAGTGAGCTTAAGTTACAAGTCTGAGATGGGGCACTTGCAGGAGGTCCCCATGAAGCAAAAAAGAGAGGGGGGGAGGATAAACAAAAACAACTTAGAAGATTAGACCTTGCTTAGCAAGCCAATAAGCAGGTCTGATACCTTCCCTATAAATAAAATAAAAAAGTACATTGACCGAGTTCTCTGATTTTAGAAATCCAGATATTGTGGTGCCAAGTTGACAACTCCCCTTGCTCCACAAGCTGGAGCAGAGCAGCAGAATCCTTTTCCACCCACAGTGTGAACCAAGAGGCCCTTAAGGCAAACTTAAGGGACCAATAAACAGCCACCAATTCAGCTTCCAGTGCATCCACCACCACCACTGTAGTATGTAAGAACAACAAGCACTGCCTAAAGGAATTTCTGAAGACCCCTCCAATTCCAGCTGCCCTATCCAAGAAACTCCCATCAGTATTAATGTTGATTGTGGAAGGCATAAGGAGTTTCTAATCTACAGTATAGACCCATGGAGAGGCCGTCTGTCCATTATCAAAGTGTGTAAGAATGTTAGGGAAGGATTTATAATGTATTAACTTTTGTATAAAAACAATGTAGTGGCTGACACTAGATGCTACAACACAAGGTTTCCCCGGATACTTAATCTGGTTCTTGGCCATCCAAAGGAACCAAGCAACAATCAATGGGACCTCACCAATCTTGGTAGAGAACTAATGATTCCAGCAGGTATAAAGAACATCTCATTTGAACTCCTCCCTTTGAATAGATAGTTTATTCAATAAACATTGTCGTACTTGTTGAGAAAACTGACACCCAAAGAAGAAATGAGTCATGGATTTGTCTTCCTTAGAACAAAGCCAACATCTGGAAGGGCCTCTGAGTCCTTTAAGCTTTAGTATATCATCAGTAGGGATGAGCTTGAGAAAAACTCACCAGCAAAAGAAGGACATGGATGGTGACATATGTTTAGTCAATATCACCTTCCCCCAGGGAATCATGTCCCATGTGAAACATTTTGCATAGATATCTTTGGTAAGGCTCTGACAGCAGTGGGTTTGCCAACAGATTTTATCTGGTCTCCCTCTATCAAAAGGAAGGCTGCTAACTTTTTGTATAGAAGGACCCTGGAGAAAGGACTGAAGAAATGAGATTGACCAGTTATTGCTAGACCAACAATTAGCAACTTTTAGATTGGGATTTAGAGGTGCACTGCCAGGAAGAAGCCACTCCTTGCGGCACCAATTGTCCAACCAAAACTGGATTTTCCCACAGCCTAAATACCAAAGGAATAAATCTTCAGCTAAACTTCTGACCTGAAGCATTTTAATCCACAATTTGGAATCCCCCAGTTTTCTGACAGCCTGTGATGGATGGAGATCCTTGCAGTACTTACCCAACATGAATTTTACCCACAAGGAGGATTGTGATCTGAACTTAATCCAGAGTATGCAAAGATTAACCTGCTGCAGCTGTGGAAGGCCCTTAAAACCCAGGCCCCCAGCCACAGTAGGCTTAGCTACTTTCTGCCAGGAAGTCCAGTGCCTCTGCTGTATTTGCTCAGACCACAAAAAGCTGTTGAAAGCCCATTCGAGCTGAGTTTGAGTTCTTCTTTTCATGGTAGCCATTTGAAGAATGTAAGAAGGGAAGGTTTTGAGAATGCTCTTGAGAATGGTAATTCTGTCACCATTGGATAGAAAGAACTGGGTCCAGCAGGAAAGGTAGGAGTGAATTTTGTTGAGGATTTCATCAAATTGGCATTGGTTGGCTCTGCCAGTAATCAGCTGCACACCAAGGTATTTCATAGAGAGTTGGGTATGGGTGAAGCCAGTAAATTGTAAAGCCCAATGTCTGGTTTGTGAATGCAATTTTTTGGCAAACAGTAGTTGACATTTAGCAAGATTGAAAACCATCCCAGAAGTGGATTCAAAAACATGCAGACAATGACAAACCCTCTTTATAGCATTCCTTTGGGCATAGGAGAAGATTAGGATGTCATTAGCTTACACCAGGTGAGACACTGCCACATTTGATCTATGTTTATACCAAGTGTAACCATAATACATAAAGGTTCTGTTAAGCAATCTGGACAGATAATCCATGGCAAGGATGAAAATAGTTGATGATAAAGGATCCCCTTATTTCAGTACAGAGTTATTGTTAGAGAGGAGCCATCTGTGGATGAGAGAACATAAGCTGTTATTAAAACCTCTTACAGTAAGGGTGTCAAGGATGAACTGCCAATCAATAGTGTCATAAGTCTTCTCGATATCTAGCTTGTAGATCATGTTGCCACCTTTACAAGGTTTATCTAAATCTAGAAGTAGTCCTTGAGCAAGCAAAACATTGTCTGAAATGGATCTGCCCTTCACAAAAGCTGTTTGATTAGCACTAATCAAGTGTTCCAGATGTGGCTCTAACCTTCCCACTAGGATTTTGCTAATAAGTTTACTGAGAACTGTGGTCAGGAATATGGGCCTAAAATGGTCCCATATCTGCTATATTTTATTTTTGAGCACCAACACAATATTAGTAGCACTAAAATAAGTAGGGATGTCTGTACCTTGGAAGAAACTGCAGACAACAGGTACCACATCCATTTTAATGACTGCCCAAGGTTTTTTGTAAAAGTTTGCAGTAAACCCATCTGGCCCAGCTGCCTTGGAGCTGTCAATGGACTGAAGTGCAGTCCAGATCTCCTAGTCAGAAGGGACCTCAGCAATAGGAAATCCCCTCAGCAAAAAATGAATTGTTAATAGTAGTACAGGTTATGGAAGTCTTTGAAGAAATTTTCTAAAAGTGCAGCACAGCATCAAAAGCAATGTCTGCAGTTGTTTTCAGCCATCTTTCCTCCTCCCCTTGGATTGAATGAATTGTATTACATTTTCTCTTATATATATATATATATATATATATATATATATATATATATATATATATATATATATATATATATATATATATATATATATATATCTCGTGTGTGTGTGTCTTGCGTTCTTGGCCTGGTGGGGCGGGGCTTCTGTAAGACCCCGAAGGTCAAGGGTTCGAATCCCACCCATGGCGCGGGAGGATTCGGTCTGTTTAGGCACATGGCGCGGGCTCTCATCATAGGGCCTACCGCATGGGAAACCGATATTTGGGAAACCGATATATATATTTAGGAGAAGGAGTAACTCATGGCTCCCTACATGTTAGATAAGAATTGGAGTACAAAAGGAGGGGGAAGAAGAGCCCCATCTAATACAAAAGAAAAAACAAAGGGTCCTATGGATTCTCTTCCAATACAACTCCAACCAAAAATAAAAGGAGAAGCAAAAGATACGAGAGAGTTTACTATATATATATATATATATATATATATATATATATATATATATATATATATATATATATGTATGTATGTATACAAGCATATTAACTCCAACACCAAAAGAAGAATACAACCAATAAAGCAGAATTAGCTGGTCTCTAATCTGAGGTGGGGGCAGCTAGAAGGTCACCTTCTACCGACAACTTTAGTTGTGTAGGGGGAAAAGTAGAGAGAGCCACACTAGAGGAGAGGGCACCAGCTCTGGCAAGAAAATCAACAGGCTTATTCCCTTCTCTAAAAATGAACTGGAAACTGACATCAAGTTGTGATCTAAAGAGCTGAATCTTATTAACCCACTGAGAATGGTGCCAAGAGATGTGGCTATCAGAATTGAGCAATTGTAACATCACCTGAGAATCACGTTCCATTATCAGCAATTGAAAATTTAAGGCCAGTTTAATAGCCCAGTAAAAAGCAGTTAACTCTGATTCCAAAGCATCAATAGCAACAAGAGGAGCATGGAAGAACAACATGCATTCACCCCTATGATTTCTGAAAAGGCCCCTCATACCAGCTACTCCCTCACAGTATCAATATTGACTTTTATGGAATTGCAGCTAGAGGGATGCCAGAAAACCTGAAGGATTTTAGGGGGGTGAAGGTTGTGGGTGGTGGTAATGAAGCAAATGTTGGGAAACTTTTTAAATCTGATGAGCTTATGGAGGTAGGAAAGGCAGTTCCTGACCACTTCTTTCTCATTAGTTATCATGCCCTCAAAGATTGCCTTGTTTCTAGCCATCTAAATAAACCAAGCAGTGAGCAAAGGTAGTGCACCAGCACCAAGGTTGTGCCACTCAGACCAACACGTGAAAAGGTTATGCCATTGTAGGTGGAGAATGTTTATAATGAGATTATTTATCAGGTTGTTTCAAACTTTTTGGGAGTAACTACAAGCAAAATATAAGTGAGAGATAGATTCTTAATCCTTGTGACATAATCTACAGCCCTTTTAGCTTAAGGATATCATCAGTGGGGAGGAAACTTTTAAAGATTCTCCAGCAGAAAAGGGTCATAGAGGGGGAAAGATACCTGTTCGAAATTAGATCTTCCCAAGGAACAGACTCCCACTAGAAAAGATGAGTTTAAATAGTCTTGGAAAGCGTTTGGTACTTGAGGGAATTCCAAAGAAGGGAATCTGGTTTTGTTCTATTAAACTGCAAATAAGTTATTTTCTTGATAAAAGGAGCCTGTAGGATAGTGTGGAGAAAAGGTAAGGACCAACTGTCCCCAGTCCAGCAGTCAGCCACCTGAAGGTGCAAGTTGATGTTAGTGGTACACGGTTGCAACCAATCTTGGGGGCACCAATGATCTAACTAGAAGTTGAGCTCCCCTTTGCCAAGGTTCCAAAGGTACAACTACTCAGCCAGCTGCCTATTCTTAATCATAGCTCCCCAAAGATTCCTCCAATATTTTGGACACCAGGGAAGGATAGCAGTGCTTGCAGTATTTGCCAGAGAGAAATTTAGCCCAAAGAGAGTCCTGGGTCCTGAATTTAATCCATAGTTTACAAAGATTCACCTGGATAATCTGGTTGAGCCCTTTAAGCCCCAGGCTACCTGCCCACACAGGTTTAGCCACTTTTTGCCAGGATGCCCTTTGATTTCTTTTTCCAGACCAAAGGAAGTGATTAAAGGCCCTTTCAAACTTCACTTGGGTGCTTTTCTTCATGGTGGTCATTTGCATCACAAAGGAGGGGAGAGTGGTGAGGATGCTTCTAAGCAAAGTAAGTCTCCCACCAGAAGACAGGTAGATGTGAGTCCAGTTGGAGAGGTAATTACTGATTTTGTTCAGGATCTCATCAAAGTGGTTTTGCTTGGTTCTACCAGTAGTTAACTGCACCCCCAGATATTTCATAGCTAATTTAGTGCTGGAAAAACCAGTGTAGGTGAGAATCCAGTGTTTCACTTCCTGGGATTTCTTTTTGGGAAAGAAAATTTGGCACGTAGCATAGCAGTGTTGAAGTATAAACCAGAATGTTTTTGGAACAAATGAATGCACTTATGGATTTGTTTCACAGCATTCTTGGTGGCATTGGAGATGATCACAACATCATCTGCATAGATAATATGGGATATTATAATATTTGATTTGTGATGGTACGTGATAGAAATGTGGGAAGTGAGCATATTATTCAGCATATGAAAGAAGTAGTCAATTGCCAAAATGAAGAGAGTGGGGGAGAGAGGGTCCCCTTGCTTTAGCCATCTAGATGCAAAAAAGGGACCCTAGCTGGAACCATTAATGAGAATGGAGTGAGAGTTGTTGCTAAAACATCTGTGGATCAAATTGCATAAATTATCAGTGAAACCTCTGGCTGACAAAACCTCAAGGATTAAATCCCAATTGATAGTATCATAAGCTTTCCTTATGTCTAACTTATAAATCAGGTTACCTCCTCTACAGTGCTTATTCAAATCTAACAGTAGCTCTTGTGCCTACAGTACATTATCTGAAATAGAACTGCCTTTGACAAATGCAGTTTGATTCATGCTGATCAGTTTGCTCAAGTTTGGTTGGAGTCTAGCCACAATAATTTTACTGATGGTTTTGCTAATAACATAAGTCAGGCTTATAGGTCTAAAATGATCCCATCTGGTTTGCTCATTATTTTTTGGGATCAGGACAATATTAGAAGAGCTGAAGTAGTGAGGGATGTTCTTTCCATTAAAGAAGCTAGTGATGACAGGAATAACTTCATGATTAAAAACAGGCCAAGCCTTTTTATAAAAATTTGTTGTAAAACCATCATGTCCAGCAGATTTAGAGCTGTTACTGGAGTTAAGAGCTTGCCAGATTTCCTTATCAGTGGGGGGGGGGGGGGGTTGGTTAGGGACAAGTTGTTGGTATATTGATAATGATCTTGGAAAAAGGAGGTATTGATGAGATCTCTTTCCATTTGAGGCTGTATTACTAGTTTGTGAAAATACCTGGTAGCACTTCTACCAATATCCATATTGTTGTTTAACTAGGTGCCATTCTCAGAATTCATGCTGTGAATAGTATTACATTTTCTTCTATACTAGATGTAAGCATGGAAAAATCTGGTATTTCTATCACCTTCAGTAAAGATTTGTAGTGAAGCCTTCTGCTTAAGGAAAGGATCTTGTGTTTCAATAGAATTTAGTAACTTGGCTTGACTGCTAACAGTTGTTGATCATTGCCCCCCCCCCCTGATTGAACAAGATTCTCCAGTAGTTGTAGATCTTACTCAGCCTCAGCCACAACTGTAAAAACATTGCCAAATTCCATCCAGCCCCATCTTCTGAGTTCTTTGTTGGTTTTCCAATGAAGCAAGCTTAATTTGATCCAGGGATCATCATGAGCCACTCCTTTCCACAGAGAATTAATGAGTGGTACAAAATTGGGGTGGGTAGACTAGAAGTTTTGGTATCTGAAAGGGGGGCTAGAAATTCTAGGTGGAGGTGCAGATATGGTTAACAGTAGGGGCCTATGGTCAAAACAAGCAAGGGAGAGGTGGGTGACAACAGTGTATAAAAACTGGGAATGCCAATGCTCACTGACAAAAAATCTATCCAATCTCTCCCAGGTTTTGGCTTCTTTTCCAGGTGAAAGGAGGGCCCCTAAAACCCAGGTCAAAGAGACCAGCAAGGTGAATTTTGTTGCTGAACTTATTCATAGTGTTAAGAATGGGAGTCATCCCTCCCTTCTTTTCTGCAGAGTTGACAATGTAGTTAAAGTCTCCTCTCACAATCCAAGGGAAGTCCATGGAATGACTGATTTGCTGAAGCTGCTCCTAGAGAAGAATTCTATCAGCTTTCCTGAAGCCTGCATAGATGAAGTTAACAAAAGCACTATGGCCAGCAAACTGTAAAGATAGATGGACTAATTGTTGATGATCAATAAAGATTGACCAACCAACCTCTTTTCTGCATAGGACCCAAATCTTGTTATTGGAATTAGCATAATGAGAGTAACCAGGGAATTTGCTGAGAATTTTCGCTAGTTTTTGATGAACCAAAGGTTTCAAAATGGCTATACACCAAGAGGGGTGTTTTTTATTGAGTTTTATAAGTCTTCTCAGAGAATGTGGGTTAGCCGCACCTCTAATATTCCAACAAAGGAGGTTTATCATGTGAGATCAGGGGTGGGGAAGGGGATGTTTGAGATCTGAATCTAGTTCTACCTCTTGTGAGAGGGGGGAAGTCTCTCTACTCTTGGTGGCTGAAGTTTGTGCTAATTTTTGAAGTTCTGTCTTGTTTTTCTTCTTTTTTTAGCTGTGTGTATATATATGTATGTATATAGATATATATATGTATGTATATATATATATATATATATATATATATATATATATATATATATATATATATATTTATTTATTTATTTATTTAAAAGAAAAACAAAAGCTTCATTCAAACTTTAAGGTTAAGTACATCTGATGAAAGGGAGTTTTAGAGAATCCCCCAAAAGTAAAAGCCTTAAAGGCTCAAAAGGTGTTACAGAAAAAACTATGTTACTATGTGAAGCAGCATTTTTGGCTAACCAGTTAGCAGGCTGGTTACTCTCTATAAGTGTGGGTCCATTTGAGTTGGAGGAAGTACGAAGTAGAAGGAAAGGTTCGAGAAAGTAAACCAAACTCCAAGGAGGAGGAGCAGATCCTTGCATAATATCAACCACCTGCTGAGAGTTAGATTCAATCCAAACATAAGGGAGGTGGAGAGCTTTGGCAGTTGTTAAGGCCCAAAATGCAGCCCAAAGTTCAGATTCCAATGCAGAAGAGGATACAATAGGTGACTGAAAAAACCACAATAGCTGACCCAAACTGTTTCTACAGACAGCACCAATACTAGCAGAGGAAGGGGTGAAACTCCCATCAATATTGATTTTAATCCAAGGTTGGGGAGGTAGAGACCAATGCAACAGTATAACTTTTCTCTTGGGAGCGGAAAGCAAAGCTGAATTTTTCCTAATGTAACTGCAGCAATTTACAACAACAGCCTGAGCCAAACAGGTTTTACCCTCATATTTAGCTTGGTTCCTAGCCATCCAGAGGAACTAACAAATGATTAATGGAATGGAGGACTCCCTCAAATTCCTCCAATCCTCCCAGCAAGCTTCAAAATTGATCCAGTCATATCTGTACTGTGGTAGCTGCAGCTGGTCTAGCACATCAGCCCAGACCTGTTTAGTAAAAGAGCAATGGAGAAACACATGGGAATAATTTTCCTCCTGTGAATTGCAAAGCCAACATCTAGATGCAGTTTTTAGGCCTTTTATTTTTAGAATATCATCTAGAGGTAGAAACTTGTGGAACAATCTCCAGCAGAAAAAGGACATAGAGGGGGACAAATTTCTTTGCCAAATCTTGTCCCCCCAAACAATATTAGGCCAATAGTTAAAGGTTTGATGTATGGCCTTATTCAAGGAAAGAATGGCGGCATGTTTGAGCAGAAGTTTATCTGGTCTGTTGGCATCAATGGGTATAGACAAAATTTTTTGCACAGTGTCCTCATCTAAAATTTCACTCAGTGAATCAACATTCCACTATCCCTGATTCCAGAAATCTGATACAGTAAGTTGAGGGTTACAGTTAGGGGGACAAGGGATGGGCCCATATGGCAACCAATTTTCTAAGAAGAAATCTACATTACCAGCACCAATCTCCCAATATAGAAATTGATTAGCAGTATCCCTTACATTCAATGAAATTTTTCCAGTGCTTGAAGTCCCCTAATTTAGCTTTAACAGCATTAGGAGGAAACTTCTTACAGTATTTCTCTTTTAGAAATCTCGCCCACATAGTGTCTTGCTTATTAAATTTAATCCACTGTTTACAGTGAAATAAATAGCTCATATGTTTAAAGCTTTTAAATCCTAGCCCTCCAGCTTTAATAGGTTTGTAGACTTTATTCCAAGTGGTCCAGTGCGACTGTTTATATTGGCCATCCCAAAGAAATTTGCTGAAGATTGTTTCCAACATTTCTGGGTACTTCGTTTCATACTAACCATTTGCATAGTATAGAGAGGGAAAGTAGATAGAATGCTCTTTAACAAAGTCAGTCTGCCCCCATTAGATAGGAACTTATTTGTCCAACAAGTGATAGAAGAGGATATCTTGTTCACTACCTCATCATATTGAGATTGCCTCCTTCTGCCTTTGATCAGTTGTACCCCCAGATATTTTAGAGGTAGTTCAGCAGCAGTAAACCCAGTCAGATCTTGCAACCAGCAGATATGTTTGTAATGCTTGCCTGCCAGAAATTGGCACTTCTTTTCATTTAGGTTCAGACCAGCCCCTTGGACACATGTTCCAGATGTTGACCTCATTTTTGATGTGGTCTTTTCTCTTCTCTCTCCTTAGTACTTAGGATATAGCCATAGGACTTATCCTTGACTATCTTAGAGGACTAGAAATGGGACCCATCACTTAAAAATCCAAACAGTTCTTGGCTCCCTTCAAACCCCACAAGTTTGACTATAAACCCCCAAACCACTTGGAGGGTTAAAACCAACATGTAGAGGTTTAAAGGATGAGTTCCCTATAGGACTCTTTGGCCTTAGGATTACCACGGGTGGCTCAGTGCGGTGAGGGTAAGCTTGCACACACCACACTCCCACACACACATTCCAAACCCTAAAACTACCTTTAACCAATTTGACTCCCTGACTCATGTAGGTAACTCATATGGATGGACCTTCACCCCTAGGCCCCTGACTAAGAGGGTTATGAACAACATATTGAGTGCCTAAAATGAGTCCTCTCATGGCTTTTATGAGCTTAATATGGCTTCATGGCTCAAATAAAATGATTTCATTTCACTCACACTTGATCAATCTTCATTTTCCCCAAATTTCAATTTTTGACCCCCGGGGTCCTAAACCCACCAAGCCTACCAAATGCCCTTGAAATTGCCCAAAATTTGCAAAATTTCCTAAATTATCCAAAATTCCTCAAAACCAATCCTAAACATTTTCCCCCACTCAAATTGATCATCCATGGCCAAATATACCAAAAATTCCAAAAATACCCCCTAATACCCTCCAAATACCCAAAATACTCTTTTAACCCAAAAATTCCA
Source organism: Papilionanthe hookeriana x Papilionanthe teres (assembly GCA_022702705.1). NCBI lineage: Eukaryota > Viridiplantae > Streptophyta > Magnoliopsida > Asparagales > Orchidaceae > Papilionanthe > Papilionanthe hookeriana x Papilionanthe teres. The sequence goes on along the minus strand of CM040437.1, from coordinate 37,509,090 downwards.
AAAATTCAGAAAATTCCCAAAAAATTCCCAGAAAATTCTAGAAAATCCCAATTATTCCCAATTTCATTTTGTGCAACTACACCATAAGATAATTTTATCAATTTGGCCCACTTTTACCAAAAAAAACCCCCAATTTGACCTATTTTTAATCTAAGTGGACCCAATGTCCCACCAAACCAACCCAATTGACCTCAATTTTGATTTCTAAAATTCAATTCAATATCCCTAATACCAATTTAGACCAAATCCAAACCCAATTTTATCAACATGTGGATCCAATTTCAATTTGAAGCTTAAAGCCCAATTTTGGCCCATGACTTAAACTTAGCCCAAACCTACCCAACTTAACTCCAATTAACCCCAAATCTTTTCCTAAACCTTCCTAACATCCCCACAAACAAAACACTAACATGATTTGCCCCAAGTTTTAACCCAAACTCCACCCAAACTTAACCCAAATAAAAAATCCCCAATTTGGCCTAAACAAATTATGAACCCAAATAGGCCCAAATCCTAAAATCAAAGCCCATTCAAAGTTGAAAATTCTTTGTCACACGCCCATAAACATTTTTCAACATTAATTTTACATCAAACCCAACATTGGTCCAACCTTAACCCAAGTTAGCTCAATTTGATCCACTTTGGCCTCATTACCAAAAAGCCTAAATTGAACCCAATTCAATTCAAAATCACCCCAAAATTGTTCCAAATTATTCATGGTACATTCCTAAACCAATCCCAACATTTATTTGACACAACCCCTCACCAATTTTCATCCATCAATTTATTTCAAAACCTAAAAGCCCACTTCCTTAAACCATTTTAAAAGCTCATCCAAAATGATTTCAAAAAGCCCAAGGCTTATTCCAAAGCCCACATGAAGTTTCCTCTCATCATCCTTTTAATTGATATCATCCCTAACGTTCTAATTGATCATCAAATCATTCTAAATCAAGGCACATGACAATCTCCTAAAAATTCATCAAAAATGCCTAAAACCCTTTTTCATGAAACAAGCCAACCTTTTCCAAGCCAAATGTGAGCCAAATGTGAGCCATTTACAAGCCATATGAAGCCATGAGAGTTTTGACACCTCACCTAGTCATTTATGGCAAGAAGAGGGGAGCATTTCCTAAGCCTTCATTAAGCCTTTTTAACCTTATTTATGCTACACCCTAACCCAAAATTAACTTAAACAATTTTGATGGAGACCTCACCACCTTCTCTTGGCTGACTCAAAGGACTCTTTTCAGCCCAAACTAGGCCTTGGGTGGTGCACCAAGCCTAAAACTATAGGTTGACCAAATATGACCCAAATTAAGCCTTTCTGCATTCCACTTCAATTCAGTCCCTTTACCCATGGCATTGGACAATTGAGTTCACAAGTCTCAAGCACTGACCTCCCTAATCAGAACAGCGACTTGACCCTGGCCGGCCAGCCACCAGGTCGCCGAAAAACTCCATGGTCGAGAGGTCTAAATGAATTCAAAAATTCTAATTTCATCTGCTGAGCTACCCCTCATAATTGGCCACCACAGCTCTTCCTCTAATCTCCTAATCAGCAAATCCCAGCCCTCAATTGCCCCTGGGAAGCCCCTAACCATGTCTATTTAAACCAGCCATTCCTCTCGACCAAAAAGTTGGCTGAAATTAACCTTCACAGAACCTCACCAAACTCCTCACAGAGCTTCCCCTAACCTAGAGCAACTCATCCCCATTGTCTTCCTGCCCTAGTTTCCACTGATTGAGCTCAATTTTGGAGCTCAATTCTCAGGCCAGAACAAGACATCCCTTGAAACTCCACCAAATCCAAATTAACTTCTCCCACACCTTCACCAGAGGTAGAGAAGAAGTTGACCAGCAAAAGCCCCCTCACCAGGCCAGCCATTGCATCCAGAGTCTAAGGTCTGAAATCGGCCTTGGTCATTTTTGTACCAAGGCAATTCCCTAGAGCCAGAGACTTCATCTGGAGCTTCCTTGGCTGCAATCGTAGGTGCCACAACTCTCTGATTGAAGCTTCACTTCTCAGAGCCAAGGTATGGATCACTCCTCCCTCCTGAGCTTCTGTGAATTCTCCATTTCATTTGAATCAATTTCATAGCATGTAAACTGTATGGATGTGTTCGTCTCCTCAAGACGAATCCATAGAGCATAAGAACACAAAAATTCGTTGAGAAATGAGAGAGATCTTAGGGTTTGAGTGTGGACGGCTCTCGAGACACACCAGTCGGAGATGACGACCAGCCGTCGTTGGATCGAGCGTGTATCGAATGGACGGTGCAGATCACGTCGGATCAGAAGACGGAGCGGGACCGCTGGAAGTGTGGTTGCTGACTCAGGTGGCGGCGTCGAATGGGAGCGCGACACGTAGGGCTTCGGAGTGCGCCGAGGTTGACGCGGCGCCGCGTGGATAAGTAGAAAAATCCCTATTTTCTGAATTAATTAAATACCCAGAACTTAGAAAATCCATAATTTTGTGTATAAAAATCACAAAAATAAAATAAAAATACTCTCTTACTCAATGAATAGAGGGAGAATAATGTGGAAAAAGAATTAAGTTATTTTGATGAATATTTTATTTTTAATTAATTATTTACTTTTGTTAGTATTTTAATTCTCCATACATGCATAAAATTCACCATGGCATGAGACCATAGGGCTTTTGTAGCCTCTATTTTTTGGAACATTCCCTGAATTTTCCAAGGTCAGGGGCCATCTTTATGGCAAGTTATATATTTTTCAAGTTTATAACTCTATTTTGGAATTTTAATTCCCATAATTAGCATGTTATTCAATAAATTCTAGAAAAATTTGGGGAGGTATCTTAGAACCAGAGGACCCTAGGAAAAATGTATTTTGAGTTAATTCATTAAGAATAACCCTAATTGGCCTAAATACAAAAAACTAAATTTTAATTAATTTGGGTTAACCATACATCAAAATAACTTGAAAATAATTCTCCATTGGTCTTTAGGATTAGAGGGACCTCACATAAAAATTTGAGATCAATTGGAGGTGATTAGCCCCAATAAATGGACTAATTAAGTCACATGACCAAAATTAAACTTTAAAAATTCATAACTCCAAAAATACATTTAAAAAATTCACCAAATTGGTATTGGGACTTCTCTGATATCAGAAGAGTCTAAGAAGAATAAAATTGGAATTTTTCAAAAATTTTTATTTTCTATCTTTTTTTAATATTTTAATAATTAAAAAATATTAAAAATCACAAAAATATTAAAAATCACAAAAATTTCATATTTTGCATCCTAATCACTTAGGAATAAACCAAATATTTTTCTCAGGTCTCTAGGTTAGGATATTGAATTTTAAAAGCTTAAAACAATTTTTAATATTAAAAAATAAATTTCCCTACATTTTCACTAAATTAATTCTAATAAATCAAAGAAAAATCAGAAAATTATAAAATTTATTTCTCCGAGTTTCTTGAGGTCAGAGAGATTTAAGAAAAATATAAAATCCATTTTTCAACTTTAATTTTATTATATAATTAATTAACACTCCAAAACTTAAAATAATCATAATAAATAAAATATATGAAAAATCACCAAAATTGGTCCAAGTGGTCCTCTAGTCAATAGAGACATCTCATAATTTTCTTGAGGATAGAAACCTTGTCTTGGCCATGTTGTTGAATTTCCATTGAAAATCCTTATTTTTTCATTAAAATAATTATATAAAGTAAATTAAAAATAGAAAAATTAAATTTTCTCCTCTAATGACTTAATTGACATGTGAGTGAAGTGACATAAAAATTTCAAGCTCATTTGAGCTCAATTTGATGAGTTATGAAATAATTAGGTTTAAAAGGGCATAATAGTAATTAAGAATTTTAACCCCTAATTAAAACTTTAGGTTTAATCAAAATGGAGGGTAAAATATTTGATTGTAATTTTCTCTTAGATGATTGAAACTTTAAGAAATAAAAGGGTAGGAACCAATTAATCATTCCTAATAATCCAAAAAAATGAAACCTTAATTAATTAAAAAATTTAAATTTTGGAAGATTAATTGAAATTTAAATTTTTAAAATGGGGATATAATTTAGGGAGACTATAATCACTTAAGTTAAAATCTCTAAATGAATCACTTTAATAATATTTAGCTTTTAACTAAATTTAAAGTGATAATTGAAATTAATAAATTAAATAATTAAAAGAAAAAGAGTAACCCTTATTAAATTAAAACTTAAAACATTGAATAACTTGATAATCAAATTGAAATTAATTTAAAAAATTAATTATTAATCTCAAAGATCACTTGAAAGCAAATCTAAAACAAACTTGAAACATCCAAAATCAACCTAAAAAATAATTCATAATTAAAAATCAAACCAATTAAAAATTAACCTAAAATATTTCAATTAAATTAAAATTAAATCATTAAAATCTAAATTGAATAATCTAAACACTTCTTTCAACCCAAATTAATCTAGCACATTGAGATCATTTAAAATGTAAAGATTTAATTAAATTAAAACAACTTGAACACTATTCCAAACTTAAAATTATTAAAATTTCATAACTAAATTAAACCACTTTAAATCATCAATTCCAATTTTAAATCATTAAAATCTTTAATAAACTAATTTGCCCTTAAAGGCTTTCGTTATCATAACTCTTAAATGGAGCATTAAGTGAAATGTCACTCCACTCATAGGATAATCAAACATCCTAATTCACTGAGCAAGAAGCAAAATTTAACTAAATTCTTTGATGGTTAATTCACCAGTACAATAAAATCCATTTGGACTCAAAATAATCTCAGAAGTATTGAAAAGATGATTAGGACTCGTCCTAAGCACTTTCTCAATATGATGAGATGTTTTAGAAGAACAACTGAACTTAATTGTTCTTTGATGAAGAAAATCATCCTTAACAAAACACAAAAGAACCTAGACGTCATAGGGATTGACTAGGAATAGGATTAGGACTTTGGTAGACAACCAAAACCTTCCCTTAGCTTTACCTAGGTGTTTTCTTGCAAATATATAAATGCCTTAACATGTGTTTTAAGTGTAGCTTGGAATGACGGGAAGACCTTCCAGGTATGCTTTTATTTTATTACAATTTACTTACCTGCATTGTAATTTACGTTTCTTGTATGTTAAACAAGGTTGACACCCTGCATGAAAACTGAAACCTTTAGGATAGCCACAAAACTGAAACCCAAAACTAAATTAAAAGTCACAACAAGATAAAATTCACCGCCACAACATTCAAAATATTAAACAACTCAAAGTTTAATCACAAACAGAACAACGAAACTACAACTACAACTAAATTAAAACGTCTTGTTGGATGATCGGGAATACCTCGGATGATGTAACCTACGTGTTGCTAACGGGATTTCCCACGGTCTAAATGAAAGTGTGGAACTCATTCAGTTGAGTTTAGTAAATTCATTTGGACTAAGTGAATCCGATAAAAATAACGGTGCCGGAATGATGGAACCGTGGGATCTTAACCGGTGTTGTTATAATCAACTTAAGATTCCCCTAATAAAACATTAAAGAATTTGGACTTTAAGACTTTTCTAAACCAAAACACTTCTCTCATCTCCTGAATTTCTCTTTCTAAAACTAAACCTCTGCAAGGAGCTTGGATCATAGTGGGCAGCACAGCCATCGTCGTCAGCAAAACTGGAATCTACATCAGCAAAACCTTTCCTAGTTTTAAATAACCAAGCCATAGGATTTCGAGGTAGTTTGCCTAGTGCAACATAAATCCTCAACTTTTCTTTAGGCATTTGCATAATCATGTTATGCAAATTAAGCCCTAACCGGTCTTAGGACTCCGAGGTAGTCGTTTGGTATGACACAAACCCTCACATCTTTCAGGCTATTTGTATGATCATGTCATACGAATATGAGTCCTAATTAATTAAAATTGGCAAGATTGAAACATTAAATAATATACTTAAATTGAAGCCAAACAATAGGATAGTTTGGGAAGTTGCCAACATTTCTCTTGGATCCTCAGCTTCTCCTACTTCTCTTCCTTTGGACTCTTGAAATTAACTGTTCCAAATTTAATCCATTCCCTATTGAAATCTCCAAAATTCAATCCTTTGAAAACCTTAAACTTTGAAATTCTTGAGAACAAAACCACTGATCATTATCGAGAGTTTTCTTAAGTGATTCCCGTCATTTAAGATGTAATTAACTATAGAGGCTTGCCCTTATAGGGAACTTTAAGAACTCAGGTAATATAAACCTTGTTTAATTTATTTATATTAAACAGGGGAACTTGTCGGCTTATAAAATTGGTTCGCAGACCAAACGGATGTCACAAATCTTCTAGTTTATTTAATCGAGCCCCATCATCAAGCAGTGTGTTTGTCCTTTGAGATAGATACACGGTTTGTGATGTGGTGCTCGTTTATATAAACTATTTGGGATGTGAGATCGGTTTGATTTCATATCTTAAAATTTTCAATCTTAAAATTATTTTCAAAATCAAATGCTACTTTCTAAATTATATATATATATATATATTTAAATTAAATTTAAAATCTAAAATTCGCTGACAATTTCTATAGGCGACCCTTTTCAAAATACAACACTCAACTTAAAAATATGCTGACACCAGAATGTGTAATATTTTCTTAATAGCTTGCTTACTCCCGTTTGTAAAAATAATTGCATCATCCGCATATGCCAAATGGTTGATTAATTGGGAGGAGCTATGTTTATAGTTAAGATAAGGATATCTGTGGTAGGCAGCATTCATAACTCTAGAGAAATAATCAAAAACCAGAATAAAAAAAGTAGGAGATAAGGGGTCTTCTTGCTTCAACCCTCTACCAGCAGTGAAAAAACCATTGCTACTTCCATTCACTAATATACGATACCAAGCACCAGAAAGCCATCTCTGAATAAGATTACAGAAAGAAGGGTGAAAACCTCTGACCTTAAGTACTTGCTCAATAAAGTTCCAACTGATGGAGTCATATGCTTTTTTAAGATCCAATTTAAAGATGAGGTTATGCCCTCTACACCCCTTATCAATATCCTGTAGTAGTTCCTGAGCCAACAAACAATTATCAGTGATATTTCTACCCTACACAAAAGCTGATTGGTTAGAACTAATAAGTTGATTAAGATGAGGTTGGAGCCTTCCCACAATGATCTTGCTAATGATTTTGGTGAAAGTACTGGTAAGACTTATGGGTCTAAAGTTTGTCCAGCTAGATTTTTAAGTATCTTTGGGTATTAAAGTAATGTTGGTAGCAGCAAAGTACTTAGGAATATCTGCACCAGAGAAAAAAGAATGAACAGCATTAATAAGGTCAGTACCCACAATATCCCAAGATTTTATATAGAAGGTAGAGGTGAAACCATCTGGGCTAGCAGTTTTGTTTCCATCAATACTTTTGAGAGCACTAAAGATTTCAGCTTCATCAAGTAACATGGTAAGATTTAAATGTTGTACATAATCAACACTTCTCTAAACACCTCAGGTTTAAAAGGGTTAGGAGAGGAAGGTTGAGCAGCTAATTGTGAATGAAAGTATCTTACAGCACTATGGGAGATTAATTGGGGGTCAGAAATCCAGCTGCCATCAGTATCTTTGATTCTAAGAATAGCATTAATCTGCCTTTTGTATTTAATCACAGTATGGAAGAAGTTTGTGTTTCTATCTCCAAATAAGTGTTTATTGACTGCAGCTTTTTGTTTCAAAAATAATTCTTCCCTGTCTAGAGTTTGTAACAGATGGTTTTGTGCAATAATCAACTCCTGAGTATGTGCCCATCCCTGATCCTGTATTGCTTCCAGACCTTGGACCTTGTCATCAGCATCTTTCACCTGCTGAAATACATTGCCAAAACATTGTTTGTTCCACAGCCTTAATTGAAAGGCCACAGCTTTCTGTAATTTCCAGAGTTTAATCATATAGTTGGAGCAAAACCTAATTGGAGTAACCCAAGCAGACCTTACCACTTCCAAGAAACTGGAATGCAAAGTCTAGACATTTAAAAATCTGAAAGTGGAAGGGCCAAAACTAGGACAAAAGGAGATTTGAATTAAAAGGGGGGAATGATCTGAAGTTGTTCTATGGAGATGTTGGACTTGAGTAATAGGGAAGGTATTCAGCCAAGAGTCATTAGCCAATATTCTGTCTATCCTTTCCAAAAGAGCACCTCTCTGCCAAGTGAAAGGTGAACCAAAGAAACCCAAGTCAAATAAACCAGCCCTGATAATGTTTTGGGAGGAAGTAAGCATCGACTGGAGATCAGGGTTCTAACACCCAACTTCTCACTGGGATCCCTGATGCAATTGAAATCCCCACCCACCAACCAATTAGTATTTATGCCATTACTGATATTGATCAACTCAGACCATAAAGAAGTTCTGTCATTGATGGTACTTCCATCATAAACAAAAGTACTAAAACCAGTGAACTGATCCAAACCAAACTGAAGATGCAAGAATTGATAATTATCAATAACAATTTTACAATTCAATTCCTTTCTACTTAGCACCCAGATTTTGTTATTACAGTTAGAGTGAAACTGAAAGCCTGGAAATTTTTTTGTGAATTTCTCGATATTTTTTTGTACCATAGGTTCTAACACAGCAAGTAACCACTACTTATGAGTCCTGTTAAGGTATAGGAGTCTGTTAAGGGTGCCAGGACTAGCCACACCCCTAACATTCCAGCATAGTAGATTAATCATGTTGAAGAGCTTTACCAGCCCTAGTGAGCCTAGGGCCTGCAGAGCTTTCCAAACTAATAATGTTTGTTGGAGATAAATTTTGTAATTCTAAAGTGTCTCTTCTTCTTCTGCTGCTTTTTTGTTGAGACCATTCCTCTTCCACATTGTTTGCAATTCTTGCTAACACAGATTGAGTAGAAACTTCATTAAGAGGGTATGGTGGAGTAATAAAGGTGTTACCAGCTTCAGAGCTGACAGGTAATGCCTCCCCCTCAGGGGGGCACTGTTTTGTATGTTAGGATGCAGTGTTAGTTCATAGACTCGATACAAAAACTGTCAAGTTTTTGACAATGTTTGATCAGTTATTTTGACAGAGTGAGCGGTTATTGGACATTTTAGAAGACTGGCAGTTATTCCTGGATAATAGGACATGTGATACATTGCATTTGGACACTCCAAAACGGTTTTAAACGCGAAGAGGTGCGAGCCAAAGTGAAGTGGTGCGAAGAACTGGACGCGGTGTCCGGCGCCTAGGCACTAGACCGACCTTCTAGAAGATTCATTGAATGTGGACATGTTTTGAAGAGGTGCCTCAAGGAAACCCTTGAAGCCTATAAATAGGGGTCCATTTCTTCAGAAAATGGGCCCCTCCCATTGTAACCCTTTCTCTTATCCACTTTAGGACCTCTCATCCTTAGAAAGAGAAATAGAGAGAGAAATTTAGGGCCAACTTTTTTTTAGTTTAATGAGTTTATTTTCAAGTTGTTGCATCTGGAGTTCATTACACTTGTGGAGTCGGTATGAATCAGAAGATCTGTAGAAGGAATATTTGAGATAAGTATTTTACATTTGATTCAATATTTATTTATTATGTTTTGCTGTTTATTTTCAATGTGTTCTGAGTAGTTAGATTACTTTCTTCCTTCAAAAACTTGACTCGACCGCAAATAACACATTAATATTTGCTTCCAAAAGATGGCCAAAAGCTAGACCCAATTTCTAAATAGCGGCTAGTGTATAAAATCAAAATGATGTAAATTTTTAGAAAATATTTTTTTACACACTAGGGGTACTACGCAAGTATACGTATCGTTTCAAGTAATATAGGGTTTTCTTTAATAACCCCGAGTATCGATCCACGGGGAAAAATTATAGTAATAAATTTTCTAAATATTATATTTCTAGAATATCTTTTTATCCTCTAAATTAACTATAAATTACTATTAATTTACTAGATGCAAATAAAGAAAACAATAATAAAATGATTTATGAAAACTATAAAATAAAAAACTTTCTTTCCTTCAATTAATTTAAGATTTTTAAGATAATTTAATATTCGTTGGAGAATTTGCTTTATGGTATTGTGCCAAATAGAAGCATTTCTTTACCCTTTGATCTAGGCGCAAAGAACATTGGCTAATTTACAGAATAGGTCCGGATGTATTGTTAGTAGAATGGGTTAATCTAGGCTCACACTTCTAGATGTCCAAGGGTGGCTATAGTCAGCCCTACTGGTGACCCTTTCCTAATCTATAAATCAAATTATAAGAATTTAGTCTGTCACTCTAAAAACTTATCAATTCTACGCCCTTTAAATCTTATCTTCCTATTTATTTGCACTTCACCTTGAATAGCCCGCACAAGGCCTTCGACTACCCAAAGATTCATGTGACACTTACAAGTTAAGAGTTCTTCTCCTTCAAGGTCTCAAAACTCTTCAACAGGTTTTAACAATTTAAATGGCCAATTTAAAAAGTAAAGTAAGATCAGGTATTAATGTCATCACAATGTTTTTAAAATATTTTGAATCTTAATTCTCCATCGAATCTTTATATTATCTTATCTATCTCTTCATAATTGAAGGAAGAATGTAATCTAACTACTCAGAACACATTGAAAATAAACAGCAAAACATAATAAATAAACTTTGAATCAAATGTAAAATACTTATCTCAAATATTCCTTCTACAGATCTTCTGATTCCTACTGATTCCACGGTGTAATGAACTCCAGATGCAACAACTTGAAAATAAACTCACTAAACTAAACAAAAGTTGCCCCTAAATTTCTCTCTCTATTTCTCTCTCTAAGGATGAGAGGTCCTAAAGTGGATAAGAGAAAGGATTACAATGGGAGGGGCCCATTTTCTGAATAAATGGACCCCTATTTATAGGCTTCAAGGGTTGCCTTGAGGCACCTCTTCAAAACATGTCCACATTCAATGAATTTTCTAGAAGGTCGGTCTGGCGCCTTGGTGCTGGACACCGCGTACAGTTCTTCGCACCTCTTCACTTTGGCTCGCACCTCTTCGCGTTTAAAACCGTTTTGGAGCGTCCAAATGCAATGTATCACATGTCCTATTATCCAGGAACAACTGTCAGTCTTCTAGAATGTCCAATAACCGCTCACTCCGTCAAAATAACTGATCAAACATTGTCAAAAACTTGACAGTTTTTGTATTGAGTCTGGCGCTTAGGCGCCAGCTTCTAGCGCCTAGGCGCCAGGCCATAATACCTTTTGTATTTTGCTCCATTTTTGCTCCCTTTTGCTTCTTTTTCTTTTTGGACCTTTTTACATCACCTACATCCAAAAACGCAGAAAAAATACCTTTCATTAAAGCATAATATCCTTAATTAATAAGAATTAAGACATAAAGAAATAGGTATTTTTTTATAGATCATTCATCATCATCAGAGGGATCCCTTATGTCAATTGCCTGGGGAGGAAAAGGTTCAGACTGGGTTTCTGGTTGGTTATGAGCTGTAACAGTAGGAGGTATTGGTACATGATTCCCAACTGCAGCCTTGTTTTGAACAGCTTCAGAAAGCTTTAGACCCTGTAAAGGTTCCAGCTGGTCAGCCATAGGAAAAGGGACAAATTAGGTGCACCCCGAGAAGGTTCGGATTACGTAAATTGACACGAGAAGTTTTATGAGTAACTTGATCATCGGTTTTCTTGCCTTTGTTGGCAACATTATAAGGCCTAAGCTCAGGATGTATTCTGTAACATTGGTCCATTGTATGTCCAAAGAAGTGGCAGTGTTTACAATAAAGGGGCTGATACTCCATCAATATAGGCTGTCAGTACCCATTGTTAGCAGTACCCAGCCAGACACCATCTAAGTAAGGCTCTGTGATGTTCCTTTCCACTAAGAACCTAGCATTTGCGATTCTTGTTACATTGGCAGATGGTATATCCAGCTTGAGTGGCCTTCCCATTGAATCTGCAATATCATATATACTTTTATGATTGTTAAAAGGTAACTTGAGGTTAGGAAGGCTAAACCATACTGGAACAATTGGTGGCTCCTTAGAAGGATCAAAGTCTAAGGTCCATTTAAGCAATTTCATTGGTTTGCCATCAATCATAATAACCTTCTTAGAGAATATCTGGGCATAGTCCTCTTCCAAAGAGAGTTGAAACATGATATGTCTACTGTCAAACATACCAATCTTCCAGCTCCCCAAAAGTTTAAAGTCATCCA